>JAPQWV010000009.1:23067500-23667500 GCA_027422505.1 Craterostigma plantagineum | reverse complement strand
TCGACAAAGAGGTCGATTATGAGTTACCCCTTGTATCATGACCCACTTTGTTCTTAGTACCATATGTTGGACAAAAAATACCACATCTATACTTATTATAAACAAAACGAAGTCAGAAGATACCACTTTGTCGGACAAAAGAACATCGTTTACGAGTAATGGAGTAACGTATCCTGATACTTTTATAACGTTAAGACGTAACTTAGTAACAATAATGCATGAAATAGTTAACACGTATTCTAGATGAATCGATGCCTGCCATACGACCTGCTTCACACGACGCACGTTTTAGAAGTGATGAGGTGACAATTGTTTCAAAATACACAGAGCCTATGAAACGCCCAAACTATGGGTACCTCGAATACACACAGATTAGCTGCAATTGCTGCGAAAATCTACTTCGATTTGGCCAGATTTTTATCGAATTTGAACCCATATAAAAATTCATTACAATTCCTAATCGTACTTCGTCAATACTAGAATAAATCCTACGTGACACATCGAAAATGATTGGTTGATGGGGAGGTCGATTGTGCTCGATTCATTGTGAAAAAGGGTCTTTTAAAAAATAGCCATTGACTCAGTCAATGTTAAAAAAATAGCCTCGCTGACGATTTTTTTTGTCAATGGCCTTCATTTTAATTAACCTTTAACTATCTTCTTTGAACCTCGTTAATTAACTAAAAATAAAAGAAAAAGAAAAATAAATATAAATACAGACATCTGTATATATATAAAAGAAACGAAACCCACCCCATTTAAACGCACATCAGCACGTAATAATTACTCCAACCACCCCAAATCGATCCATCATGTTAGGAATATTTTAGAAGTGTCCAAAATATTTATTCTAAGTCTTGTTACTTCTTTATGATGTAATTTATATGCTTTACTTTACTTAGATGGGTTGTAGATGTAATGGGCTTGTTAGGGGCCCAATAGGCTTAATACCTTTCAAGGTATTTAAGCCTAAACCCTAACGACATTCTAATTAAGTTTTCCAATTCTAAACCCACGTACTCAATGTTCAAAGCCTCCAAAAGCACTATTCATATCAAATATCAAAGCTATAATCCATAGAAATAATATGTGTTATTGGATAATCTGGACTTTACACATCCTTTCTTCTTCATCGTCTTTAAAAAAAATAGCCACATTTTCGTCACTAAGTCGAGCTCAAAGTCTGGAAACAAGTCTGGAAAGAAATGCCCAGCTTTAACTCTTTACAGTAAGTTGTTTCATTTTGAATTATGAATTGTAACCCTCTCGAAATTACGTGATTGAGTCGAAGAGATGATGTTTGGCCATGAGAGTGTCGAATTTCCAGTTGGAAAGAGGAAACTCGTCGTCATGCTTCATGGAACCCGCACATATATCCACAAGGGCCCCATGCATTAGATTTGGGGCCCCGTGCATAACTTCAGGAGCCCCGCCACGGTCCCGGCACGTTGTACCGCGCATCAGTGCAGGGGCGCGCGCACTGTAGCACGGGGCCGCGCGCGCTAGAGCACGGGACCCGCGCATCAATTCAGGGGCCCCGACGCTGGTGCTGGGGTCCCGCGCATCACGGGGGCCGCGCACTGGGCATGGGTCCCGCGTACTAGGGCATATCCCGCGCACTAGAGCTTGGGTCCCGTGCACTAGAGCGCGCTCCCGCCCACACTAGCGATGAGGACCATTGCATCAGTGCCGCCCGCGCAATAGAGCAGGGGTCCTGCGCACTATAGCAGGGGTCCCGCGCATCAGTGCATGGGTCCCGAGCTGCAATGCAGGGGTCTCGCGCTATATGTTAGGGTTTTCGAGAGCTGTTAGGGTTTTCGAAACGGTCTTAGGGTTTTGCAAGCTGTTAGGGCTTCAATTATGTCTCGAAATCACATTATCAAACACACAACTCTTAGGGTTTTGCAAGCTGTTAGGGCATCAATTATGTCTCGAAATCACATTATCAAACACACAGCTCTTAGGGTTTTGCAAGCTGTTCGATTTTGAAAATCCGTAACCAAACCGTAACCGAACCGTCGGTCAACGGTTCGGTTAATCGTGGTCAACGGTTACGGTTTGAACCGTAACCGAATCGTCAATTATAAAGGTTCGATTACGATTTTTCATTTTCCTAACCGTAAACCGGCGGTTATAACCTTATTTTACATTAATTATTAAATATATAATTTTATTGTTCTTGTCATAATAACCAATGATGATTTATTTGCCATATTTATTTTTTATTATCAACTATCATAAAATTGACTTAGAGAACTTAGACGAATATTGAGTGATAAACATGATCTTTAGAACTAAATGCATACGACGAGTGTCCTTCGAAGATTTTCGATCGAATAGTGAATGACAATTGTAATATATTTTAAAAATTAAGGTGTAATTGTTTTTCAAATGTTGAATGTTATTATATAAATTTCTAATTTGAAATGGAAAGTTCTATTTTACATTTTTATATAAAAATATCAAAGTTTTTTAATTTATTTAAATTATTATAAGAGAAATAAATTTTTAAAGAAGAATTTAAAAAAAAACCGTAAACCAGCGGTTCAAAACCGTAACCGTAACCGGCTCGGCCGGTTCAAAACCGTAACCGTAACCGTGATTACCACTGTTCGGTTACGGTTAAACGTTTTTATTAACCGTAAACTGGCGGTTCATAAGCGTGAACCGTAACCGTACCGTATGAACACGCCAAGATGTTAGGATTTTGCAAGCTGTTAGGGTTTTGCAAGACATCAGGGTTTTCGCAAGCGGTTAGGGTTTTCGCAAGCGGTTATGCTTTTCGCAAGTAGCGCTATAGTTCTAATAAATTTTACTAAATTTTACTTCTATTGCAGGCGGTAATCATGACGATCACTAACATTGTATTCCAAGTCGAGGGTGTGACGCCCGGGGCCGATAGGGCGTGGAGTGATCGCCGGTGCCAGAGAGGTGCACGGACATGGAGCGGCTCCTGGCAGGCTTCTAGACGAAGTGGTACGTGAACGAACCGATCCGACACCCGAATGAGAGGGGATCCTGAGACTGACAATGTATGGGCGTGTCAGGCTAAGAATCTATAAGGGAATTGATAGTACTACTCATATCACCAAGGTCGACCTACCTTTTCGGGAGTCCATCTATAGAAACTCCGAAGTTAAGCGTGCTTGACTTGGGGCAATCTAGGGACGGGTGACCCCCTGGGAAGTTTCTCAGGGTGCGTGCGAGCGAGTGCATGAAGCACGCTAAAAGGTTAAATGGTGGTACAGTGGGGCCAGACTATCAGTCGGAGTGTGGTGGGCCCAATCCCACTAGTCCCGGTAGGGACCGAAGCTATAGTGACACCCGGTATGGGACGGGTTGTTACAGAGGGTCAGTGGATAATTTGCGAGGACAATACCTCAAAGTGGTGTCCTTTTCCTAATCATAGATGGCAATCAATCTTGGTCGACGAGGAAACATGCACGTTAGAAGACGTGAAGGATGAGATTGTGAAGGTATTGTCGCTATGCAGCGACAGTACCAAACTCACGTTGAGCTATATGCCTAGCGTAGTTTACGATTTCCCACAACCCATCTACATCGAGAATGACTACGGTATGCGTGCATACCTTGGATTTGGTGGTCCGCAGTCTAGACCTGTGCTCCACGTTGAGGTTGTGTAATTTTTCAGTGCCACACCACCACAAGCTCATCTTAATGAGGAATCAAAATTCAACGTCTGTCTAATAGAGCAGTGCGACGCAAATGAGGAAATCCATCCCGTGGAGTGTTACATGGGCGACACATCTAACTATCATTCTTACTGTCTTTCTGAATGCGCGGGTTTTCAAGAAGATCAAATCGGACAGTGCGAGAATCAAAATGAGAATGATGATGATCCGACCGAACAACCCGATGAACATTAAGCTTCGGAAAGTGACGATGTCGACGTCCCGGAGCACAACTCTCCACATGCGAATGATGGCACGTATTTGGGCATGGTTCAAGTCTGTTCGTTGGTCATGAATTTCGGGATAAGAAGGAAGTCATGGACGTGATCACAAAAGTCGCCCTTGATGCGTGTTTCGAGTTCAAATTGGCCCTGTCAAATAAAACAATGTAAGTAGTGAAATGCGCAAGCGACGGATGCACATGGCGAGTACGAGCTGCACAGGACAAGGAGTCCCTTTTTTTCTCAATACGAACATATTGCGGCAAGCACACATGCGGGGTTTCCCATTGTCGCCGTAGACATCGACAAGGAAGTTCGTCAGTTGTATCCCAAGTTCTGTTGCAAAATTTCACCGGGCCAAAAGACATTCCGCAGCCCAAGTCAATCATGTCGATGATGCAGAACAGGGGAGTAGAAGTCTCGTACTACAAGGCTTGGAAAGTCAAGCAACTAGCGTCGGACGAATTAGTCGGTAACAGGGACGATTGTTACGGTTTACTTCTGGCGTACTTGGATGCTTTGAGGCAAGCAAACGTTGACAGCATTACGGATTGAGAGATGGACGAAGAAAGGAGGTTCAAATATATGTTCTTAGGATACGGCGCATGCGTTAGGGGGTTTGCATACATTAGGAAAGTCGTATCTATCGATGCAACTTTTTTGAAGGGTAAGTATAAAGGAGTTTTGCTCGTTGCTACGGCACAAGATGGTGATTACCATCAGTACCCGCTCGCATGGGGTCTTGCTGACTCGGAGTCGACCGAATCTTGGACGTGGTTTCTCACTAGATTGAGTCGTTTCGTACCGAACAGTAATGAACTCGTCATTCATTATTTCTGACCGAAACCACGGTATAAAGAATGCCGTCTCGACTGTGTTTCCGATTCGTTTCACGGTTTCTGCGGGTGGCACATTCAACAAAATCTGAAGATGGAAAACGGCGGACAAGGGTGCGTGCCCCATTTTCTGGCGGGTAGCGAGTGCCTACACCAAGGCCGAGTGCGATGCACATTACAAAGCTCTGGGTACAACATCAAGTCGGCTCGTCGATATCTCGAGATTGAAATGGAACGGTGGACGAGGGCATATTGTCCCAAATCGAGATATAATATCATGACGACCACTGGATTGGAGTGATAAATATGGGTCTACGCGTGGATAGAGAACTTCCAATTATGGGATTGTTGGGCTCGATTCACCGATTAACATCAGCTTGGTTCAGTAAGCATCGAAGAGCATGCGAAGCTTCTATCGCTTCGAATTCGACGTCGTTTACGCCGAAGGTCGAGTCGATCCTCCGCGAGAATTTCGTTGGGTGGCAAAGATTTCACGTATCGAAAGTTGGGCGTCTAACATATAATGTATACGGGCACAACGTCAACAAGGTCATCGATCTAGAGTTGCATACATGCAGTTGTAAGATGCTTGAGATCGACCGAATTCCTTGCACACACGCGATTGCTGCTTTTGGTTATGCCAACATCGATGTGGGTTCACTAGTTGACCCTTACTACAGCTTGGAAAGTTGGAAGTTAGCTTACGAAGGTACTATATGGCCGGTGTCTGAACACATTGAAAGAAGTGTTGAAATGCTGCCACCTCCTTGCGAGAAACAACGTGGGATACCACAGAAAAATTGGTTGCCTTCTGTTGGCGAATTTAGTAGGAGGTAAAACCTCTAAATTTAGGGTTTTCTAATGTAATAGAACCAAATTATTATTGTTATGAAATGAAAGTTTGTTTAGATTAGCGTAATTATGTTTTTATAATGTAAGAGTTATGATATGATATTGTTTGAGGTACGTAAAGTTAGGATTTTAAAATTAGGGTTTTAATGGAGCAAATATGGATAAGAACAACTCGCGTTATGTTAGTGAATGGGGGCTCATGCGCAGTGGAGCAAATTAGGGTTCCATGATTCGTAATAAGGCTGAATCAAAGTTCGAAATTATTTAATCTGCTGTAAAATCGCGAAAATAATCGCAGGGTCCCCGCACATGAGTGTTGTGGTCAGGGGCTCATGCGCAGTGGACCCGCGCTAGCTGATGCGCGTTGGATGTGCGGGACCCGTGCTTATGCACGAAGGACCCTTGCTTTCACGCACGGGACCCATGCTCATGTGCGTGGACCCGTGCTTAGTTGCTTGGTCCCTGGCGCATAGGTTCGGTCCCGTGCGGAAATTTTGTAAACCCTAATTGTAGTCAATTATTGGTGAGACAAAGTTAACTAGTTGATTTATTGGTTACTAGTTTAAATTGAAATTAGTTAAAGTAAAGGGGTACCTTGGAATTCATAAGGAATTTACTTCTCTACTTGAGAAGGGAGAACGAGTTAAAAGGTATTTTTTTCCTATGTTTCCTTTAGTTCCAGGCTTTATTTTCTTACTTTTTCTCCTTTGAATTACTCTCATAGGGATAAGAATCTAAGCAGAAAGAAGAATTCACTCACACCCGGGGAGATAGGTTCATGCTCAACCTGGACTCAACTATTTGTCTGAAACATGTCAGCGTAGATTTCAGATGTCATAATGCCTTGTCAAATCTGATGTCCTTTTCGATGCGTGAAAAAGCAAGGCACGAGTTTTAAAAAGACTTCCAGTAATTATAATACATATATAACCAACGTTGTTTTACACAAACGTAACAATCATTTTGGACCAAACCAAGAAGAAAAGTCCTTACGGAAAATACAAATTGTAAGAAATTTCCTAAAATCTACAATTTGCTGATGTGTCAGATTGGAGACGTCGTCACCTCGAAACATGAGGCTCATTGCCGCTCGCAACACATGTACGCCGCATTCTCCCCTGCAATGTTACACACTTATACAGAAATCGTCGTAAAAAAATTTAATGAAATAATAAGGAATGAAACTTACCTTCCTTGCTGCTTGGCGAACCTCGGATGACGCTCAACTTTCCATTTCTTAAATCGATTCTTGATACATCCCATGAAGACCAATATCGCCGGGATTAATAATTGAAGTGGTTCCAATGCTTTGTTAGGGTTGCGCATGTCCTTGTCGCAAGACTCGTCGGAGTCGTATATCGTCATCGTCTTCTGCCTCCAATCAGCGACGCATAGCACCCAATGTGCTATCGTTTGCACGGGGATGACGATGCAATCTGCGTTCATCCATGAGATCGACGACCATCCATCCTGAAGATCTCTCGCGTAGTGGGCCCTATACGAAAGCGCCCCTTTACGATTTTTCCGTTTTCGAAGCCTCGAGTTCGATACATGTCCTGAATGCGTAAGAGATGTACGCAACATTCTTCGACGCAATTTATGCGACTTCTGCATCTCCAGGAACCCACCCTCTCGTGGCTTCATTCATATGCTGAAAAACCAAAACAACAATGGCTTTACAATTACAGTTCATTGCAAAATTAATAGTTCAAGTCGCAGCGTGTATAGATCCTTAAACCATTGTCGTCTATGCCTCTCGACCAAGCACCCCTTGTACTCGTCGTCAACCAAGGCCTGTATATCGCTCTCTACTGCCCCCACAATAGGATCTTCTTAGAAATATGGACGTCTACAGCCGAGTGCCTCACATTCATCTGACGGTCGACAGAGGCTCAGTGAACGGCGACTGCAGCCACTTGGACGGATTCTTCTGCCGCCCCTTCAAGGTCTCCTCGACCACACCTTTACCCTCATCAGCCACCGTCGACTGATCCGCAACCGCCGAAGTTGGCGGCATCGACTGATCCCAGTCGACGCCCCTCCAAGTAGATGGATCGACCTCATAATATGCCTCGCTCTGCGCGCCGTCACCATCGTACAATTGCGATTGAACGTAATAATTCCATGGAAAATCAGTTGCCGGCCATCCCCATGCGCTCGATCTGGGTGGATCCCGCCTCGCAAATTGCGTCCACCCAGTCGTAGTCGGCTCGTCGTCTACGATACATATTAAATTGTAAGTTACGCCGTAAAAAATTTGAATTTGGGGTAAAGATAGTTACCGTGATAAGGCGCGTCGGTATGTGTACGTGGACCGAATAAACTCGTCCAGTCGTCCCGAAGCTCTTGCAACTGATACGCAACGCCTCCGATGCTTTCGCCCAAACCGTGCATCGAGTTGAACAGCTCCTCATACATTTCGGAGCATCGATTGTAATCGTCTCGGAATTGCACAGAGCCGTATCGGAATTGCGAAAACTCGTTCCCGAGCTGCTCGAACCGTCCGCTAAGCACGTCGAAGCCGCTGCTAATCGTCTCGAACTGATCGCCAAATTCATCGAACCGCCGGTCCACGCAGCACGCAAATTCATCGAACTGCTCCGACGATGGCCCATACCCGTGCGATGGCCCTGCCTGTGGCGGCGATGTCGGCGGCGTATGGAAGTTGCCTCTGTGAATGGACGGCGGCACGTAGTCAGAGCTCATGCCCCTCTCTTCATGTTGTCGTGATCTGGTAGAGAGCTGAGGACGGACTCTGCCTCGTAATTGGCTTCATTTGCCGCCCGCAGGCCAAGATGTCCTACAGCCGCACGACGGCTGCACCTAACGTCCACTCCGTCCATCAGTAGGGTCGCCACCCTATCGTACACATCGTCGTGTGGCTCATCGACCTCGAAGTCGCTGTACCGAAAATAGTCGGCGTGCGTCTCTTCTCCAGTCAGCATTAATAGACCTCGTACTTCGGACCCGCACGCCATCTTGGCAATATCCACCAACTTCGGACATCCCTTCCGGGTCCAATGTTTCGTGACCCATCGGCATATACGCGGCCTCGCATGCTCCCACTCTCTAAGTTCAGCGTATCGGTCAGCGATGGCCGGTATGCATTCATATGCAAATATCTTAAGACAAAGAAATAAATAATCTTAGCAAACAGACGAAACCCTAAACTCACAAAGTCATTCAAGTATAAAACCCTAACCTGAAGTGGATGTACGAATCCACTGATCAGCTTACTGTCCTTATTATCGTCAATATCTCATTTCAGCGACCGTAGTGCCGCTGTGAAGTCCACTTTGCCCCAAGGGTAACAGTCGAATGCTGCCGAGTCTTCGACTAAATAAACGATCCAAGAAGGAAGGGTGGTATCCTTCTTGGAAAGTCGGGCCAGCAAGACGTACCCCGCAAAGTACAGGTTCGTCAACTTCAACTTCTCGTCATCGACGCGCACCGTGGAGTTGGCAGCCAACTCCTCCAACCGCTGCTTAACGTACGACAAACGAATCGTCAGTGCCGTTTTGTCGTGAAATGACGACGGACGAATTCCTCCGTTTGGTTCACTGCCGGTTCGGCTGCGACATTCAGCTTCGTGATTAGGCAATACTCCGTTTTTGAAATATGGAGTGGTTTCTTCCCGTCCAAAGCTCGTCACGATTGTGAAGCTGCGTCTGTCTCTTGATGAGATACCACAACAGCTGCGCCGACAAACTGAAATTGGCGGCAGCGTTGACGAGCCTGCCGAACGGACTCCCTTTCGTATAAACTGCCAGCTCATTCTCGTCTAGCCAACCAACGATCTCCTGGCTCACTTCGCAGTTTCGTGACATGAGATGTAACCGACAATCACGGTCATCATCGCCTCCGGCAATTTGCTTCTTCAATTGAACCTAAAAATAAGAAATTATTAGATCGAATGAAATATGCTGCGGGAAAATTGCTTATTATTAGATAGGCCGACGCGCACGGGTTCCCTGCCATGCTGCGCGGGGACCCTGAGCTTACGTGCGGGTCTCTTGTGCTTGCACGCAGGGTCCACAGTGCGCATAAGCACTGGACCCATGCTTGCTAGCAATGGAGACCCGTGCTATGCCGCGCTGGGGACCCGTGCGTGCCAGCGCGGGGACCCTGACGACATAGTACGGGACCCGTGCTTGCTAGCGCAGGGACCCGTGTTATGCTGCCGGGGGATCCGGGCGATGTAGACGCTGGGACCCTTGCGTGCCAGAGCGGAGACCCTGGCAACATAGTACACCCGTGCGTGTTGCGCGGGACCCCTGCTCCGCACTAGCACGCACGGGTCCCAACGAGCATAGCACGGGTCTCTGCGCTAGCAAGCACGGGTCCTGCACTATGTCGCCAGGGTCCCCACGCTGGCACGGGTCCCCAGCGCGGCATAGCATGGGTCTCCAGCGCTATCAAGCACGGGTCCAGTGCTTATGCGCGCAGGTCCGTGTTATGTTTTCTAGGGTTCCCAGCGAGATAAAGCACGGGTTAATTGGAGAGGAACCCTGCGCTTTCACACGGATCCCAGAGATTCAAGGCACGGGTCCCCTGCCAGTGCAAGCACGGGTACCCTGCGGCCTAAAATTAGGGTCCCGTGCGATGTATATGACGGGTTCATCAAAAATTAAAAAAATTACCTTCACTGTTTGGGATCTCACCTGAACTGCTATGGATTCTGAGCTTCAAATTCGACTGTGAAGAAGGGTGTGAAGAGAAAGGGAGAAAGCTTGATCGATTTTGCAAAGGGCCCGTGAACTGAAAGGGTTCTTTTTTTATTTCCTTTTATTTTTTCAGATTCTACAGTAAACCTCTGTGAAAAGCTGTAATTTTTTGTTAATTGTCGTTGATTGCCGTTAAAGAAGGGTAGAATAGTGTTTTACGCAGAGTAAGTAAGGGTACATTGGTCTTTTACCATTTAGGAGGCTATTTTTTAACGTTGACTATGTCAAATGCCATATTTTTAAATGATCCTTGTGAAAAATGGGTTTCGATTATCCGAAGAAATAAATATAAATCTGTTAAAAACATTTTACTATCGATAAGTAACATATTATCAGTTTAAAAAGTAACGCTTATGGTTTTTACGGTAACAAGTCGTTATATCTCTGTAACATAAAACTGGCGTCGAATACCCCTTGAGAGAACAGTTTATTAAGGGTATTTTAGCCAAAACATGGTTTAGGTCTTTACCTTTGAATTTTTCAAATGTTCTTAAAACTAAAGAAAATGCTGATAGGGCCTGATCATTAACTTTAAAAACTTTAGAAGGGCCCGAAGATAAATTGCCCCTAAGAAAACAGGCCTTGAGAAATCACTTATACTATATCCTCATTCAATGACCAAGTTCATCCCCGTGCATTAAATATACTCTACAAGCTTCGTCAATCAATCAAGCAGCAGCTAAAAATAATATTGATATTAAATTTATAAAGAAAAGAACAAGAAAAGAAGCAGAGCTAAGAGCCTAAGACGATAACTTATATATCTGAAGTGAAGCAAGTATGCGCGGGCGACAATTCTCCGGCTAGGTTAGGGCACCGTGACTGACAGAGTATAATGGGCGCACTGTGCCGCAACACGTGGAGTCGTTTCTCCGACCGTTGCTTACGTCTCTTCCCCTGCCTTTCTGATCCAGGTTTCATTCTATTTCCTTCAATTTTAATCATCTTCAGAACAATTCGTTGCTTGGATTTGCATTACCCGCTCTCTCTGTGTATAATTCGTCGATTTTTGTGTCAGCTCGGCGATCTGCTTGGTCTCTTAGGGTTGCGTTGGTGACTCTGCATCTTTTCTTCGCTGGCGTTTTGTTTTTGTTTGACCGTCGTTTGATTGCGAAGACAAGAGACGAGCCATGGTAATGTAATTCGTGCATTTATGTTCTAACACCAGTTGTCCCTTTTCTTCAAGCTGGGATTAGTAAAATTATCTCTGACTCGAATTTTTATAGAAATCTTGATTATGTTCTACTGTGAATCACTGGATAGTGTCAAGATGCATTGTGTTTTTGGATGTGATTATTTGGTAGTTGAGATTTGTAACTTGTAATTACGCATGTAGTTATCTTATTTACTCAGCCGTATAATAAGATTCTTGGAGCCACTTAGATTTATTGCATGTCACTTACCTGGTATGTCATTTGTGATGTTGCATTTTTCACTTTGTATGTGTTGGATCGTTTTGTTTCTGTTCTTCGTGAATTACAGGTATACTGCAATCTATGTATCACTATTTGTGGCAACACTAATTCAATACTTTATTACATGCGGAACATCCCCAGGGTAAGTTTTTTTCTACTGCAAAGTGACCTCGCACTTGCCAGGGATACAACTCAAGATGAAATGTTTGACTGTAAAGTTTTCACTTGATTAATTAATGTAGATATGTACTCGATGCCCAGAAGGCTGTTGATGAAAGAGATGCTCTGGAACAGAGGGCATTATTGGCTTCAAAGTAAGCAGGTTCTTTTCTTATTGATCTCTTGATTGATGAAGTATCACTGAATTAAAGTGCAGTTTTGCCTAATTTCTGTGTTGCTGTGCCTTTGTACGGTGAATTAGCAAAGACAAACCGGATTCTAGCAAAAATGACAGTGTGGTGATCAACGTTGATAGAAAGAACTACAGAGGAAATGCCACTGCTTGGACAAAGCTAGTGATTGATCTTTACCCTCCGGGGTCAAATCCTAGGTAAAAGAAAAATTTACATTCACATATGTCTGGCATTTATGGTATGGAAAGTCGTTATGTTTGGTGAGACACATTCCACATCTGTTTCTTGATACACGCTGTTAGGTCAATCAGTTATGTTACATTAATTAATTTTGTCATGTTTAAGCTTTCGATTTCTGGCTGAATAAATCTTGCACTTCTCTTCTCCAGAAACTTCACCTGCCCTCGCTGCAATGTCATTCAGGTATTTTTATAACATTTCTCTGCATTTTCAGGTATTTTGGTAACATTTCATTTTGTTTTAATAAAGAATATGATCTTTTCATGTTTCATCTGATCAACAAATGTTCCTGTGAACCTTGCTTATTGATATCCTACTCCCATTTTTCCCATGAATTATTAGCGGAACTTTCCTCCTAAGTTCAAGCCTAACTGTTCCCCCCCCCCCCCCCCCCCCCCCCCGGAAATTGCTATATCTATCAATTTCTGATTTTCTTGATCTTTCATAAATTTGTAGCCTCCGCGAGCAAAGCATTGTCACGATTGTGACATGTGCGTACTTCAGTTTGACCATCATTGTGTTTGGCTAGGGACATGTGTAGGACAGGGAAACCATTGTCGGTTCTGGTAAGTACCCATAGCTCTCATGTTATATGATTTCAGCTATTCTAAAATTATTATGAATGAAAAAATACGACAACTCTCTATTACGTCGCATTTATACAGTGTAGTAAGTCAACTTTCATGACCATATCAGCCTTCTAAGCCTGGCAGTGTAACCAATTCCAGTAGTTTATTTTATTTTTATCTTGCAATTACAATTCATTGACGCCCCTGCCCGATTCACCACCTCTTATTTCTTGCAAGTTCACTTGAGATTACTCAATATTTATTAAGGAACCGTTGCACTTTTATCTACTGGTAACCGAAGAATTAATTTTACAAGTAACTTCTGTTGTCCAATAGACTCAATATTAGCTAAATGATTTTGTTCGAGTCAGGTTGATGTTAATTGAATGAGCGCCAGCTTCCCCCTCGGTATTAAAATGTGTTTATGCATCAGGTTTTACATATTTGAGGAAACAGCCTTGTGTCTCTGGACAAGCATTTTGTACATTGATTACATCAAGTCTGATAACTCAAAGCCTTGGTATGTGTATTGGAAATGTTTCATCTTAAATACGTTATTTCCTTACCGTCTTGAAATCAACTTACGAATAATGCATTACAAAGGGGTGATTTCTGTTTAATTTGACAATGAATGCATGTAACTTCTGTCTTCTCATTGAAAAATGTAAACATAACAAGTTAAGTCTAGGAGTTGCTTTATTCTCACCAAACTGAAAAATTGAACCCGACTATTTCTTTCAGGTGGATGGATGTAGCCTTCGTGTTGCTAGTCATCCTCTTGGCAATCGCTTTACTGTTCCTGCTATTGCTCCTTCTCTTCCATAGGTACATCATTTTATCCCGGTTATAAACTATAGCTGAAGTATATACACTCTTTGATTACTTATATACACTCTTTGGTTGGTGAAAGAATTTATGTATATCAATGTGAGGCATTTAACCAATGGGATTGATTATATTCTTGAAAACAGCTACCTAGCTATGACTAACCAAACGACGTACGAGCTTGTTCGGCGAAGAAGAATCGTGTACCTAAGGTTGGAGAATATTGTACTTTGTGCACCTTTTCTATATTAAAATTGAAATTTCAGCGATAGATCTCTATATATAATCTTGGAGCTCTACTGTAGGTCGATTCCAGAGAGAGTGTACCCATTTAGCAAAGGAGTTTGCAGAAATCTTTACATGTTCTGCTGCGGACAAAAAAGCGCTGAATCATTACCAACAGCTCAAGAAATTGATGATAAGATGAGGCCTTACACATGCAAGGATGTTGTTTTATCGTGTCGTTGCTGCTGCTAATTAATTAAATTGAAATTGGGTTTGAAACGAAAGACTTTTGTCTCTGTTGTATCTTCTCTTTATAACTTAAACCTTGTTTTCTGTTGTAGTGGAAACAGACATACGATACAATGTTGGAATGGATGATTAGCTCTCCTTTGTTTCCTGCTGTTGCGCTTTATAGAAAGAATAGAACCGAACAAAAGAAGTATAAAGGGCCGTCAAGAATTGACATAGATTGTGGTCGTACCATCTTATCTTTCCTCACTACTTTTTTAAACCAAACACAACTTAGGAACTTCTTTTGAAAGAAAAAGAACTATGACGGCTGCGTTTTTATTTAAGTGAATCCTAAAAGAAAGAGACCTAAAACTCGAACATCACGTGAACAATCTCGAAATGAGAAGACAAAAAAATTGAATAAAGAGGGGACACTTCTTTTCATCAAATAGCTCTAATATCCTGCGAGATGCAACTCAGCTCAATCTGCCACATCTCATATCTCATGTCTATCTTCTTTTTTCGAATTTTTTTTCGAACATATCTCATGTCTATCGCAAGTGTTTTTATTAGCCGTACTATAGGGCAACTTAGCGGATTATTTCCTAAAAAACACGCAAAAGTGCATTAAATTTCGCATTAATCTTCAAAAGTTTACTACGAACGCTATTTCTTAAAATATCTGCGCTATTTGATCGGATGATAGTTTGATGAAAATTATATTGGACTCTCATCAAGCACACACCCCACCTAGATTCACGTCGTGAGTGTTGCGAAATGGACAGCTTAACGAAATTGGAAATGACTATGAGGATTAAGTGGACACGGGAATTTACGTGGAAAACCCCTTTTTAACTTGGGGTAAAAAAACCACGGGCGAGGTAGAAATATTATTACTGGGGTAAAAACAGGGGTTACAACCTCTCAATCTATAAAGGAGAAAACACACACTATCTCTCTTTATAGTCGGAGCAGATACCGAACATACCCTCTATTTTTCTCTACCCTCTATTCCTTTCCTCTCTCTTATTTCTGTTGGTGTTGGTGTATTTTTCATTGCCTCGATCAAGCCTATTTATAGGCTAATGAGAGCACTTAATTACGTAAGCCCTTAGGTCACCAATTAATAAAAAATTAATTCTTCTTGTCTTGGAAAACGTGTGAGCCTAGTCACATGTGGCTCCAAAGACTTAATGTCGACAATCTCCCACTTGAAGATTTGATTGAAGCTCAATCAGATCTTCACACCATTCTTCTAGCTCGCCTTTGCATGTTACTTATGTTCAGTCAATCCACATGAGGAACGACACCACATAAACTTGTCCACAGGAATTGCTTTGGTCATGTAGTCTGCCAGATTATCTGCAGTGTGAACTTTTTGCATGTCCACAGTCCCCGCTTCCACTTGTTCACGAACAAAGTGGTATTGGACCCGGATGTGTTTGGTTCTTGAATGATATGCTGGATTCCTTGCAAGATGCAACGCACTCTGGCTATCACAATAGAGAACAATATTCTCTTGTTTGTGGCCGAGTTCTTCCAGCAACATCTTCAACCATATTGCCTCTTTACTGGCTTGCGTAGCTGCGACATATTCTGCTTCCGTTGTTGAGGTTACAACAATGGACTGCAGTTTAGAAACCCAGCTTACAGCACCGCCAGCAAGATTGAACACATATCCGGTTGTGGATCTGCTTTTATCAAGTTCACCTGCATAATCTGCATCAACAAAACCATGGACAGTAAAATCTGTACCTCCGTAACATAAGGCAAGATCCGAGGTTCCCTTGATATATCTGAGAATCCTCTTAACAGCACTCCAGTGCTCCCGGCCAGGGTTGGACATGTATCGGCTAACAACTCCCACTGCATGGGCAATGTCTGGTCTGGTGCAGATCATTGCGAACATTAGACTTCCTACTGCCGATGCATATGGCAGTCGAGACATCTCTATCCTCTCGTCTTCATCAGTAGGACACATATCGGAGGATAGCTTGAAATTTGCAGCAAGAGGGGTAGATATTGGCTTACTATCTTGCATGTTGAACCTTCGCAAGATTTTCTTCAAATAATTCTTCTGGGAAAGCCAAATCTTCCGCTTGCTTCTGTCTCGAGATATTTGCACGCCAAGAATTTTGTTTGCCGGTCCCAAGTCCTTCATTTCGAATTCACTGGCCAGTTGAGTCTTTAAGTCGGCGATACGACCTTTGTTGGGTCCTGCCACCAGCATATCGTCGACGTACAACAGCAACATGATGAAATCGTCATCGCCAAATCTCTTGAAATATGCACAAGGATCTGAATATAGCCTGTTGTAGCCAAGACTCATTATGAAGGAGTCAAATCTCTTATACCAGCATCGAGGTGCTTGTTTGAGCCCGTAGAGAGATTTGATCAGTCTGCAAACCAGATCTTCTTTTCCTTGTTCCTTGAAACCTTCTGGTTGAAGCATATATATTTCTTCATCTAGGTCTCCATGGAGAAAGGCCGTCTTCACGTCCAGCTGCTCAAGATGCAAGTCAAATGTAGCACACATTGACAAGACCACCCTGACTGTTGTAAGTCGAACCACTGGTGAGAAAATTTCGTTGAAGTCAATTCCTTCTTTCTGAGCATATCCTTTTACAACCAGTCTAGCACGATATCGCTCTACCTGGTCATCACCATTCCGCTTGATTTTGTACACCCATTTGTTGCCAATGGGTTTCCTTCCTTGCGGTAATGGTACCAACTCCCATGTCTTATTTTTATAGAGAGCTTCCATTTCCTCTTGCATCGCTGAAATCCACTGACTCGCATCTGAATTATTCAGTGCTTCTTGGAAAGTGGTTGGCTCTCCATCCTCCGTTAGAAAACAGTATGCAAGATTGCTCTTTATCTCATAATCTGAGTGCCAACTGGGCGCTCTACGCTCGCGTGATGACCGCCAGAGATCCGGTACTTCAGATTCGACTGGGTTGAGCTCTTCGTGCGCCGGTTCAGCTTCAGAAGAATTATATTGCTCCAATTTTCGTTTCACCGGTGTAGTCTTTGTCACGCCTTTTGAACTGCTATCATTTTCGACTTGCTCTTGATCGCTATCCTCCAAGAAGATAACATCTCTGCTGATAATCACTTTGTGGTCAGTGAGATCCCACAAGCGATACCCCTTTACTCCTTCAGCGTACCCCAAGAACAAACATTTCCTGGACTTTGGATCCAACTTTGTCGTTTCTTGGTTGTGGTACATCGCGTACGTTGAACTTCCAAATATATGGAGGTTTGAATAATCTGCAGGTGCACCAGTCCACATTTCCATCGGTGTTCGCATCTCTATAGCAGTAGATGGAGCCCGATTCACCACATAACAGGCAGTACATACCGCTTCCGCCCAGAACTTCTTTTCCAGGCCCGCAGTTCTCAACATAGCCCTTGTTCTTTCCAACAGGGTCCTATTCAACCGCTCTGCCACTCCATTCTGTTGTGGAGTGTACGCCGTGGTGAACTGTCTTCTGATGCCCGCACCTTTGCAGAATTCAGTGAATTCTTTGCCAATATATTCCCCTCCATTATCTGACCGGAGACACTTGATTTTTCTGCCGGTTTCAAGTTCAACTCGCGCCTTGTATGTTTTGAAGATAGGAAACACTTCGTCCTTCTTCTTGATTGGATACACCCAGCATCTCCTGGAGTAGTCGTCTATGAATGATACGAAGTAGTTGGCTCCTCCCAGGGATGAAACCGGTGCTTGCCATACGTCAGAGTGGATCAATTCTAGAATTTCTTTGCTTCTAGAATTTGAAGTGGAGAACTTTAGGCGATGCTGCTTGCTCACAATACAATGCTCACAGAATGGTAGCGTCACCGTCGTGAGACCAGGAAGTAGATTCTTTTGCGCAAGAATTTTCATGCCTTGTTCAGACATATGACCAAGTTTCTTGTGCCAAGTCATTGTAGACTTTTCATTTGAACTTGTCGTAGCAACAAATGCGTGCCCTTCTTGCAGAGTCTCTCCCTTTAGCTTGTATAGATTTGCAGCTATCTTTTCTCCCTTCATCACCACCAGTGCTCCTTTGGAGACCTTCATGATTTTATTCTCCAATTCAATTTTGAAACCAAGATCATCCAGTTGCCCCACGGACAACAAATTTTTCTTCAAGCCCTCCACATGTCGCACAGCATGGATGGTACGCACAGTGCCGTCGTACATCTTTATTTGGACCGTACCCACCCCGACAATTTTCAGCGCTTGGTCATTGCAGCTGTAGACATATCCTCCAAAGGTTGGCTCGTATTTATGAAACCATTCCCTTCGAGAGGTCATATGGAAAGTAGCTGCAGAGTCCATGAGCCACACGTCGTTGAATCTTCCATTTTCAGCGATAGTGGTTGCGGCTTCACACACCAAGGCAATTCCATCTTCGGTAGTGTTGGCGGCGTTTCCTTGGGCATTGGGATTTTTATTTAGAGCCCAACAATCTTTCTTCAGATGACCTTTCTTGCCACAGTGGTAACACTTTATAGCCTTCTTATTTTTCGTAACAAGGTTTTGCCGTTTTTGACTCCCACTTGGACCAAACTCTCCGGGTCTTGTCCGTTTTCGGCTCACGTTTGGACCACGTGCTCCTGATCTTGCCCTCGTCACTACCAATGCTTCCGCCTGTTGGGACGTTATCAACTTGTCTTCTTTGTTATTGCGCCGACTTTCTTCTTCGAGAACCGCAGCTGCAATATTGTCGAACATAAGTTTTCCCGCAGCTTGGTTGTTGCTCAAGTTGATGACGAGTTGATCGTAGGAGTCTGGCAGGCTTTGCAGTAGAAGCTCAGCACGTTCACTTGGCTCTATTTTGTAGTGCAAGTCTTTAAGTTGAGAGAACAGAGTATTCAACTTGTTGATGTGCTCGGTCACTGAAGAAGATTCTTCCATTCGTAGATGATATAATTTTCTTTTCAAGAAAATTCGGCTGTGGAGTGACTTGACTTGATACAGCTTCTCAAGATGGTCCCAGATCTCTTTCGCACTAGTTTTCTCTTCAACGCTTGATAATATGTCATCTGCTAATGCCAGATGAATATTGGCGATGGCCCTCCCGTCCATCTTTCTCCAGTTGGCATCACTTGTAATAGTTGTTGGTCTGCCAGTGATCGCCTCCAGACAATTTTCTTTGAGTAAAATTGCCTTAATCCTCATTTTCCACAGTGAGTAGTTTTTTCCCGTTGAATTTCTCAATTTCATTTTTAGCTGCCATTTTTTCCCACGTCGCTATCGTCGGAGAAATTCAACAGTCCAGCCAAATAGTACTGATCAGATAATTTGCAGAAAGGGTAGCGACCAGCTTTCAAGACAAAATTACCCTTCTAAGTAAATTCCCAGATGAGATCTGGTGGGGTCACTATGTGTTCCGCTTGGCACCAGCCACCTAGACAGAACTTACTTACACAGTCTATTACCACGACTTGCCAAAAAACTCTTCCGAAACGATAAACCTTTTCGATATCCTTTCTGATGTGGAAGATCAGACAAAGCTGCAACCACAGAGCATAATCGGAATATCAATCAGGGCTGGCTCTGATACCACTTGTTGCGAAATGGACAGCTTAACGAAATTGGAAATGACTATGAGGATTAAGTGGACACGGGAATTTACGTGGAAAACCCCTTCTTAACTTGGGGTAAAAAACCACGGGCGAGGTAGAAATATTATTACTGGGGTAAAAACAGGGGTTACAACCTCTCAATCTATAAAGGAGAAAACACACACTATCTCTCTTTATAGTCGGAGCAGATACCGAACATACCCTCTATTTTTCTCTACCCTCTATTCCTTTCCTCTCTCTTATTTCTGTTGGTGTTGGTGTATTTTTCATTGCCTCGATCAAGCCTATTTATAGGCTAATGAGAGCACTTAATTACGTAAGCCCTTAGGTCACCAATTAATAAAAAGTTAATTCTTCTTGTCTTGGAAAACGTGTGAGCCTAATCACATGTGGCTCCAAAGACTTAATGTCGACAGTGAGGCGCAAGGACTCCGTGCTTTTTCATCTCAGTGTTTCTGCAATTTTTATAGTTCCCGCTGCATGCTTTCTACTTCAATTGGTTCCGTTGCTGAACGTGAATGAGTTTTTCTTTGGCTCAATTGGTAAAATTTATACTGAGTCTCATGTTAGTGTTTTGAGTTAATTAATTTGATATAATTGACAGGAGTAGGCATTGTTGCACTGGGCGGCCGCCTAGGCGGCGCCTAGGCGCTACTCGGGCATGGGCCGCGGCGAAAACCCCCTATTCGGGGGCTCTAGGCGCCGGAGCCGAGTAATCGGCAGATAAGCCGATTAATCGGCGCCTAAGCCGATTAATCCGCGCCTAGGCCATCTAATCGCGACTAAATTGTGTAAAAAAATTAAATGAAATTCAACTAAGTGAGGCACATTTCACTGAAATGTGGGCTCGCACGCACTACTAACTCTGAAGAAGTTGTATGTATGTGTTTATAAATATAGATTCCCTTCCCAGACTTTTGCATTGAATATTCGGTGTGGGACAACAAACTCAATAATCAATACAACATAGAATTCCCTCGGTTTACGCCTTTACTAGTAAACAATATGTAATAATTATTAATAAAACACGTTTGGCCTAGTGGTTGTAATAAAAAACGTAAGTTTGATCTTTCCTTGAGGTGGTGGGTTCGAATACCACATATATAGTTTTTTTTTTAACTTAGGATAATTTTAACAACCTTGATATTAATAAAGATAGGATTAAATATTTTTTTTGTTTAGGATGATACCATTATAAGAGTATTCTTTATTTAGTGGAATATTAGCATATATTTGGTATATATAGAATAATAATACAAAAATATGTATGCCGCCTAATATCCGCCTAGAAACCGCCTAGGCCCCGCGTAGATCGACTAGGCGCTAGGCCCCCTCCGGCCGCCCGACTAGCGCCTAGCGAGTTTTACAACATTGGGAGTAGGTTGAGTGGGTTGGTCAACAACCCACTTCAACTACTCTTATATTAATTATAATATTATTTAATTATATTAATATTATAATGGCTATTAGTGAAGGTTTTAGCATATAAATATGCTTGATCATTCATTGTAAAAATCACACCAAAATCAAAGCCTAAGAGAGAAAGAGAGAAATAGAGAAAAATAGAGGGTTTGTGCGGTATTTGCTCCGACTATTAAGAGAGATAGTGAGCGTTTTCTCCTTTAGAGGTTGTAACCCTTGTTTTTACCCCAGTAATAATTTCTACCTCGCCCGTGGTTTTTTACCCCAAGTGAAAAGGGGTTTTCCACGTAAATTCCGTATCCATTTTATCCTCACAGTTATTTCCAATTTCGTTTTGCTGTCCATTTCTCAACAAGTGGTATCAGAGTCAGCCCTGATTGATATTCCGATTATGCTTTGTGGTTGCAGCTTTGTCTGATCTTCCACATCAGAAAGGATATCGAAAAGGCTTATCGTTACGGAAGAGTTTTTTGGCAAGTCGTGGTAATAGACTGTGTAAGTAAGTTCTGTCTAGGTGGCTGGTGCCAAGCGGGACACATTGTGACCCCACTAGATCTCATCTGGAAATTTACTTAGAAGGGTAATTTTGTCTAGAAAGCTGGTCGCTACCCTTTCAGCAATTTCTACCTCGCCGGTGGTTTTTTACCCCAAGTAAAAAGGGGTTTTCCACGTAAATTCCCGTGTCCATTTTATCGTCACAGTTATTTCCAATTTCATTTTGCTGTCCATTTCGCAACAGTGGTATCAGAGCCAGCCCTGATTGATATTCCGATTATGCTCTGTGGTTGCAGCTTTGTCTGATCTTCCACATCAGAAAGGATATCGAAAAGGTTTATCGTCACGGAAGGGTTTTTTGGCAAGTCGTGGTAATAGACTGTGTAAGTAAGTTCTGTCTAGGTGGCTGGTGCCAAGCGGGACACATTGTGACCCCACCAGATCTCATCTGGAAATTTACTTAGAAGGATAATTTTGTCTAGAAAGCTGGTCGCTACACTTTCTGCAGTTTCTACCTCGCCCGTTCACCCCAAGTAAAAAGAGGTTTTCCACGTAAATTCCCGTGTCCATTTTATCCTCACAGTTATTTCCAATTTCATTTTGCTGTCCATTTCGCAACAGTGGTATCAGAGCCAGCCCTGATTGATATTCCGATTATGCTCTGTGGTTGCAGCTTTGTCTGATCTTCCACATCAGAAAGGATATCGAAAGGAAGAGTTTTTTGGCAAGTCGTGGTAATAGACTGTGTAAGTAAGTTCTGTCTAGGTGCTGGTGCCAAGCGGGACACATTGTGACCCCACCAGATCTCATTTGGGAATTTACTTAGAAGTGGTCGCTACCCTTTCTGCAAATTATCTGATCAGTACTATTTGGCAGGACTGTTGAATTTCTCCGACGATAGCGACGTGGGAAAAATGGCAGCTAAAAATGAAATTAAGAAATTCAACGGGAGAAACTACACACTGTGGAAAATGAGGATAAAGACAATTTTACTCAGAGAAAATTGTCTTGAGCCGATCACTGGCAGACGAACAACTATTATTAGTGATGCCAAATGGAGGAAAACGGACGGGAGGGCCATCGCCAATATTCATCTGACATTAGCACATGACATATTATCAAGCGTCAAAGAGAAAACTAGTGCGAAAGCAATCTGGGATCATCTTGAGATACTGTATCAAGTCAAGTCACTCCACAGCCGAATTTCCTGAAAAGAAAATTATATCATCTGCGAATGGAAGAATCTTCTTCAGTGACGGAGCACATCGACAAGTTGAATACTCTGTTCTCTCAACTTAAAGACTTGGACTACAAAATAGAGCCAAGTGAACGTGCCGAGCTTCTTGCCAGACTCCTACGATCAACTCGTCATCAATCTGAGCAACAACCAAGCTTGGGAAAAACTTATCTAAGATAATATTGCAGTTGCGGTTCTTGAAGAAGAAAGTTGGCGCAATAACAATGAAGACAAGCTGATAATGTCCCAACAGGCGAAAGCGTTGAATGTGACGAGGGCAAGATCAGGCGTGGTTCAAACATGAGCCGGAAACGAACAAGACCCGGAGAGTCTGCTCCAAGTGGGAGTAAAAAACGGGAAGCCTTGTTACCAAAAATAAGAAGGCTATAAAATGTCACCACTGTCGCAAGAAAGGTCATCTGAAGAAAGATTGTTGGGCTCTAAATAAAAATCCCAATGCCCAAGGAAACACCGCCAACACTTCCGACGATGGAATTGCCTTGGTGTGTGAAGCCGCAACCACTATCGCTTAAAATGGAAGATTCAACGATGTGTTGCTCATGGACTCAGCAGCTACTTTCCACATTACCTCTCGAAAGGAATGGTTTCATCAATACGAGCCAACTTTTGGAGGGTATGTCTACAGCTGCAATGACCAAGCGCTGAAGATTGTCGGGGTCGGTACGATTCAAATAAAGATGTACGATGGCACTGTGCGTACCATCCATGCTGTCCGACATGTGGAGGGCTTGAAGAAAAATCTGTTGTCCGTGGGGCAACTTGATGATCTTGGTTTCAAAATTGAACTGGAGAACAAGATCATGAAGGTTTCCAAAGGAGCACTGGTGGTGATGAAGGGAGAAAAGATAGCTGCAAATCTATACAAGCTGAAGGGAGAGACTCTGCAAGAAGGGCAAGCATCTGTTGCTACGTCAAGTTCAAATGAAAAGTCTAGATGACTTGGCACAAGAAACTTGGTCATATGTCTGAACAAGGCATGAAAGTTCTTGCGCAAAAGAATCTACTTTCTGGTCTCACGATGGTGACGCTACCATTTTGTGAGCATTGTATTGTGAGCAAGAAGCATCGTTTGAAGTTCCCCCCATCGAATTCTAGAAGCAAAGAAATTCTAGAATTGATCCACTCTGATGTATGGCAAGCATCGGTTGCATCCCTGGGAGGAGCTAGCTACTTCGTATCATTCATAGACGATTACTCCAGGAGATGCTGGGTGTACCCAATCAAGAAGAAGGACGACGTGTTTCCTATCTTCAAAACTTATAAGGCGCGAGTTGAACTTGAAACCGGTAGAAAAATCAAGTGTCTCCGGTCCGATAATGGAGGGGAATATATTGGCAAAGAATTCACTGAATTCTGCAAAGGTGCGGGCATCAGAAGACAGTTCACCACGGCGTACACTCCACAACAGAATGGAGTGGCAGAGCGGTTGAATAGGACCCTGTTGGAAAGAACAAGGGCTATGTTGAGAACTGGGGGCCTGGAGAAGAAGTTCTGGGTGGAAGCGGTCTGTACTGCCTGTTATGTGGTGAATCGGGCCCCATCTACTGCTAAAGAGATGCGGACACCGATGGAAATGTGGACTGGTGCACCTGCAGACTATTCAAACCTCCATATATTTGGAAGTTCAACGTACGCGATGTACCACAACCAAGAAACGACAAAGTTGGATCCAAAGTCCAGGAAATGCCTGTTCTTGGGGTACGCTGAAGGAGTAAAGGGGTATCGCTTGTGGGATCTCACTCACCACAAATTAATTATCAGTAGAGATGTTATCTTCTTGGAGGATAGCGATCAAGAGCAAGTCGATAATGATAGCAGTTCAAAGGGCGTGGCAAAGACGACACCGGTGAAACGAAAATTGGAGCAATAGAATTCTTCTGAAGCTGAACCGGCATGCGAAGAGCTCGACCCAGTCGAATCGGAAGTACCGAAACTCTGGCGGTCATCACACGAGCGTAGGCCGCCAAGTTGGCACTTAGATTATTAGATAGAGAGCAATCTTGCATACGGTTTTCTAACGGAGGATGGAGAGCCAACCACTTTCCAAGAAGCACTGAATAATTCAGATGCGAGTCGGTGGATTTCAGCAATGCAAGAGGAAATGGAAGCTCTCTATAAAAATAAGACATGGGAGTTGGTGCCATTACCGCAAGGAAGGAAACCCATTGGCAACAAATGGGTGTACAAAATCAAGCGGAATGGTGATGACCAGGTAGAGCGCTACCGTGCTAGACTGGTTGTAAAGGGTTATGCTCAGAAAGAAGGAATTGACTTCAACGAAATTTTTTCACCGGTGGTTCGACTTACAACAGTCAGGGTGGTCTTATCAATTGGTCTTGTCAAAATGTGCTACATTCGACTTGCATCTTGAGCAGCTGGACGTGAAGACGGCCTTTCTCCATGGCGACCTGGATGAAGAAATATATATGCTTCAACCAGAAGGTTTTGAGGAACAAGGAAAAGAAGATCTAGTTTGCAGATTGATCAAATCTCTCTACGGGCTCAAACAAGCACCTCGATGCTGGTATAAGAGATTTGACTCCTTCATAATGAGTCTTGGCTACAACAGGCTACATTCAGATCCTTGTGCGTATTTCAAGAGATTTGGCGATGACCATTTCATCATGTTGTTGTTGTACGTCGACGATATGCTGGTAGTAGGACCCAACAAAGGGCGTATCGCCGACTTAAAGACTCAACTGGCTAGTGAATTCGAAATGAAGGACTTGGGGCCAGCAAACAAAATTCTTGGTGTGCAAATATCTCAAGACAGAAGCAAGCGGAAGATTTGGCTTTCCCAGAAGAATTATTTGAAGAAAATCTTGCGAAGGTTCAACATGCAAGATAGTAAGCCAATATCTACCCCCTTGCTACTAATTTCAAGCTATCCTCCGAGATGTGTCCTACTGATGTAGACGTGAGGATAGAGGTGTCTCGACTGCCATATGCATCGGCGGTAGGAAGTCTAATGTTCTCAATGATTTGTACCAGACCAGCCATTGCCCATACAATGGGAGTTGTTAGCCGATACATGTCCAATCCTAGTCGGGAACACTGGAGTGCTATTAAGAGGATTCTCAGATATATCAAGGGAACTATGATCTTGCCTTATGTTACGGAGGTACAGATATCACTGTCCATGGTTTTGTTGATGCAGATTATGCAGGTGAACTTGATAAAAGCAGATCCACAACCGGATATGTGTTCAATCTTGCTAGTGGAGCTGTAAGCTGAGTTTCAAAACTGCAGTCCATTGTTGTAACATCAGCGACGGAAGCAGAATATGTCGCAGCTACGCAAGCCAGTAAAGAGGCAATATGGTTGAAGATGTTGCTGGAAGAACTCGGCCACAAACAGGAGAATATTGTTCTCTATTGTGATGACCAGAGTGCGTTGCATCTTGCAAGGAATCCAGCATATCATTCAAGAACCAAACACATCCGAGTCCAATACCAATTTGTTCGTGAACAAGTGGAAGAGGGAACAGTGGACGTGCAAAAAGTTCACACTGCGGATAATCTGGCAGACTACATGACCAAGACAATTCCTATGGACAAGTTTATATGGTGCCGTTCCTCCTGTGGATTCAGAATCTAAGTAACATGAAAAGACGAGCTAGAAGAATGGTGTGAAGATCTGATTGATCATCAATCTTCAAGTGGGAGATTGATAGGAGTAGGTTGAGTGGGTTGGTCACCAACCCACTTCAACTACTCTTATATTAATTATAATATTATTTAATTATATTAATATTATAATGGCTATTAGTGAAGGTTTTAGCCTATAAATAGGCTTGATCATTCATTGTAAAAATCACACCAAAATCAAAGCCTAAGAGAGAAAGAGAGAAATAGAGAAAAATAGAGGGTATGTTCGGTATTTGCTCTGACTATAAAGAGAGATAGTGAGCGTTTTCTCGTTTATAGAATGAGAGGTTGTAACCCCTGTTTTTACCACAGTAATAAATTTCTACCTCACCCGTGGTTTTTTACCCCAAGTAAAAGGGGTTTTCCACGTAAATTCACGTGTCGATTTTATCCTCACAGTTATTTCCAATTTCATTTTGCTATCCATTTCGCAACAATAATGACTTTGAAGTTGGTAGCTGTTACCCCCAGATTTTTCCGGGTCTTGACGAAATATTCAGAAGCAGTTAAAACAACATAAAAATGAGGCGGGAAGCTTTACGAGGGAAGAAGGAGATTACGAAGAAATGCACCCCTCTAGAAAATCTATTGGAGGGACGGAAGGTATGCCACCCCCTCGGGAAATATACCCGAGGGACAGAAGATATGCCACTCGGGAAAATACGCACGAAGGGTGATAAGAAGAGTCCTTTGAGAAATGAAAAGAGGGAAGAGGACAGACTAGAAAGAGGGAAGATGACCAAGAGGGAAGATGACCAAGAGGAAAGAGGACGGACTAGAAAGAGGGAAGATAACGAACCAGGAAGAAGGAAGAGGACGGACCAGAAACAGAAAAGAGGACGAACCAGGAATATGAGGACGAGCCAGAAAGCTGTCTGACAAGAGTGCCCGAGGAGCCCAGTAACATGTCGGGCAAAATTTCCCGAGGAGCCCCATAAATTCAGCTGGCAAGAGGGACCGAGCGGCCACCCGTGGAGCTGTTTGAAAAGAACGCCAGAGGAGCTGTTTAGCAAGGGCATCTGAGGCTGTTCGGAAAGAATGCCCGAGGAGCTGTCTGGCAAGAATACGCGAGGACCCTAGGAAGTAGGAAGCCCGAGGAGCCCCATAAGCTGTCTGGCCAGAGCACCCGAGAAGCATCAGGAAGAGGGAGAGAGTGCCCGAGTAGCCCGAAGCTATTTAGCAAGAGTGCCCGAGGCGACCCAGGAAGCTGTTTGGCAAGAGTGCCCAAGAGGCCGAGGAAGCTGCCTAGCAAGAATGCCCGAGGAACCTAGAAAGCAGAATGTCCGAGGAGCCTCAAGGGTGAACGTGGGAGAGCCACGAACTTGAGGGGAACGTGAACGTGGGAAGACCATGATCATGTGAAGAACGCCGAACATGGGATAGTCCGAAGGCCGAGAAAGGCAAAACGTGGGGAAACCGCCAAAGACCAAGCCGAGAAGCGTCGAACGTGAGGAAAGTGGGTGCACCGTCCGTCGATACCGTTACCCTAGTCTTTTTTCCACACACGTGCTTTCGACACTTAAACACTTTTCCAGATTTTTCATTATCTTTTACATCGCATCGTTAACTATTTACACCTGGAAAATGGAAATACCCTACTGGCTGAGACAAAAATGACCCCCCACCCTAACCTTGTTTCTACAGCTTCCAGAAATGCAAGAGGCCGCGGAAAGAGGAAGAAGGCAGCTCGTTGCCCATGGTGGTAGATCGTTCATTTCGACCGCATCAAATTGGCATCGTCTATGGGAACGAATTGTTCCTAAAAATTCATTTGATGGTTGTCGGAACCGATCAAACATCGCCTTGGCTTGCTTAACATGGAGAACACGGCAAGAATGATGACCGTGACAGTGGATGTTGCACTAGCAAGGCGCCCGAAATTTCAAGAAATAAGGAAGACAAGAGCTGACGTGGAGATCCTAATGGTAGAAAGGTTAGGGAGGAAAGAACCAAGGAGTTCCCGAGAGGAGAACGCCCTAGGTGAACATAGGAAAGAACATGCAGAATCAAGCGCTGAGGAAAAGGGAAGGACGTTGGGAAAGGAATCACATTCTCCTCGGGCTAAGAAGCGAGGGCTGGCGGAAAGGTAAGAGGCCGAACTAATATTGATAAGGGAAGAAATCCAGAAGGTAAAAAACCTAGCCAACCCTCTTCCCCGAGGATCACCCTTCTCGGCCGAAGTTATGGGGTTCCTTTATCGGCTCATTTTCGTCTATTTGAGATGGGTAAATACGATGGAACGGGACGTTCCGAGGATCGCCTAGCAAGTTTCGACGGACAACCGACACTGTACCAACTGGACGATGCCATTAAGTGCCGACTGTTTGTAACAACGTTGGTGAAAGGAGCTCAATAGTGGTCCATCTTGCTACCTCCTGGGGAAATAAAAGGTTTTTAAGACCTCACCACGGCTTTCCTCAAGCATTTTTCCAGTTGCCGCATACGTCCCTCTTCCGCTGTGAAATTACTGAGGATGAGGCAAGCTGATCGAGAGAATATAATGGAATACCTCAAGCGCTTCAACCAAATCACCATGGAAATCCCTAATGTCACTCTGGAGTTGCTTATAGGAGCCTTTCATCATGGGCTGAAAGAGGACGATCTATATAGATCCTTAGTGACAAAGTATCCGAGCACCATTGATGAATTGGTGGCTCGAGTGGAGAAATATGCACGACTGGAAGATGCACAATGTCAAAGGGAAGAAGAGAAAAGAGTGCCTTGGGGATCACCACATCGAGACCGTAGCACAAAAGAGCCCCTCGGGGTGAAAACTCTCCAGAGAATAAAAAACCCCTCGGGATGGAAGCTTTTCAGCAACTACCCGAGTGACTGGAGCAGTCAATACCCTCTGGAGAGTCGATATTGCCCGAGCATTGGAGATATCTGATGATTACAACTACATCAAAAGGCCATTCGGAGTGAGTAAAGGACCGAGGAACCCTGAATCCGATACCTATTGTGATTTTCATCATGAGTATGGGCATACTACAGAGGAATGCTACCATTTGAACGATGAGTTGGAACGACTGATTGTGGAGAACCATGTGGCCCGGGCGAAGCATGTAGAAAGAGAAAGACGAGACGAATTGAACAGAGAAGAGCGAAGAAGAGACCGAGATGAAAGAGCCTGACAAGGGCGACCCCCTGGAGACGCACTCCTCGGTGCTAGGGAGATTTTCCCCAGGGGAGTTATTTTCTTTTTTTTGGTGTAATGTCCCTTATATATGTAGCGACCCTCACCCTCTAATCGCTAGTTAGCGATAAATCGCATCGGGTTTAGCAGCAAAAGCCGCGGAGAACCCATTTTACAAAAATATTTATTTGTACAAAATGTTACTACGAACGGGCCGAAGGCCCAAATCATCCTATCACTCCCCCACAGGTCGTCATCCATGTACAGCCCCGCCCTCAAAAGCCCATGGAAGCTCCGATAGCCAGCCTCGATCGTCGCTTACCTGCAACACGTAAACACTGAGCTATTGCCCAGTAGGTGAAATAGTGCACATGCACGTGTGACTCACTCACATCCAGTCACCCCTAATTCTCACCAACGCAACACTATCACTCATCACAACCGGGATACACTCACCACCTCACAACGGGCCCCGGGCTCCATACTGTGCACCATCACGCGAAATCACTACCACGATCACGAACACAACCACAACACGATCACAACACTACGGCAGTGGCCTACGCCGAGCAGCCTCCCTGAGCCATATCAGGTCACTCTCTCAGGTCGCCTCTTCTGCCTAATGCGGTGCCTACGCTGGTAGCCTACACCAGGTCCCGTAAGGGTACCCAGGTCGCACCCTCCAGGTCGCCTCCTCCCGCATGCGACAGCGTGGCCTACACTAGCTAGCCTACTTGGGGATATCCCAAGTCGCTCCTTTCTAGGTCGCCCGCAGTCTGCCGCATAATGTCCAACGGGCCAGTGGCTCACCGTCACAGGCGCTGGTGCACAGCAGATGCCCACACTCACATGACTCCTCTACGGGTCGACAGCCAATATCGGCTACACGCTCAATAAGTACAATACAGTACCACCGTTCCACCACGGTACACTCCGTGAAATGACGTGTAATGCACTTGCAGATATTTAACATGATAATACATGGTAACATGATGCTACATGAAAACGCACGTAAACACATAAATCACATAATTCATCGAAGCACATAAATTCACATAAATATCACATTGGTGTTTACGCGTTGTAAGTGAAAATTCACCTACCTGTCCTCCTGCTAAGTGGATTAAGGGGTTTGGTGAAATCCCTAAATGTCGAGCCTATGAGCAAATAAATATTATTAGTATATTTACTAATATTGTACTTATATTAAAATAATTATTATTTAATACTAGTCTAAGTTAAGTTAATACCCCACGATGTCTAATTTAAGTTTCGCCTGAAAGGTTATTAAAATGTTGGTCAAAGTCGGGTCAACCCTAATTTACATAAATCCTCGGTGAAAGTTAGTCATGCGTATATTATCATATTCGCCCGATTTTCCACCTTAAATCGCCCGATTTGTTATGCTTACAACTTGGTTTCGCCAAAGGCTCAAATCGCCCGATTTGATGTTTCCACATGCCAAAATCGCCGAGTGTTGCTTGGATCTCAAATCGTCCGATTTGATAAAGCCTCATATTTGCCCGATTGTATCATGCGTGGACATGATTTCGCCGAGTTCTCTTTCTCATAGAATCGCCCGATTTGAGGCAACTTAAATCGCACGATTTTTATAACTCCCATTCGCCCGATTCCTCCTAGCCTCCAAATCGCCCGATTGCGTGGCATTATCGTCCTCAAATCGCCGAGATTTAAATTGTATTTAATCTATTCAACTATTTCTTTCATGTTTCGCCCGATTTCTAGGGTTTAAATCGCCCGAAAGTTCATTCAAATTTATTAAGAACACTTAATATCCTAAAGCGCCCGATTCACTCAAAAACCCTAAAATGACATTTCTATACTATCATGTTCATCTTCAAAAATCATTCCTAACCCAGAAAGTGGTACACCCTAAATTCAAACCCGAAGGTGTTTCAAAGCCAAAACCTTTATGCAGAAAACTCAATTTTGTTAAAGATTTAGGGTAACTAATTCTAGGGTTTCTATCCACGCTTTAATATCTAACACCATATCATTCGTAAAGTGCTAAGATTCATATCATCACATGCTTGGAAATTATTAAAACTCATCACCTATAACTCTTATGAACCTAAAACACAACTTAGGGTTTTCCATTGCATAATGACCTTCGATGACCTCATCTCATACCCTTATTAACTACTCAAGAATCAGCATATATAATTACTAAAATAGTCTTAACATATTAAGTTTATGAGACTCTTGCATACCTTACTTCGAAGGTCGTACACGTTAAATCAAATCTCCTAAGCTTAATCGACTTCTCCTTGTTGTCCTAGCTTTATTTTGCTCCTTGTTCTTACTCAACGAAGGTTTCTCTTTTTTGTTATACTATTCTTCAAGTGAGGGTTTTCTACTAATCATCATTTGATATACACGAATTTTTTCTTGGAAATTCTTGTGATATGACTAGTTGATGACCTCATTTACCTTAAAGTCTAAGTAATTATTATTACCAATGTTTATCCTTAGTAGCTTGGGCCGAAATCTCGAAAACTAAGTATGACCCAAATTAATTTGTTCTATCCTTATTAATTTCATTAAATCCTTTATCAAATTTCGAAATAATTTTGAAGCTAATATAGCTTATATTGTCGCCTCAATATGTTAACTAATATTTCTCAACATTCCTAATTCACAAAATTACATATTTAATTATATCAAAATCCCGTATTAAATTCACCGGTATTACATCCCTCCATCCTTAAAAGAATTTCGTCCCCGAAATTACGCCGATGGAATAACTCGGGGCATCGACTTCTTTTACTCTTACAGCGGTTTGGATATATTCGTTGTCGCAATTCTTGTATTGGGGAAAGGCAATGATCACTACCCTTCCAGCAATTCTTATTTGTAATCATTATTCTATGATTCAGGTTTTTCCCGTTAATTAATTTAATAACCATTAGATAAAATATTTATATTATCTTACAGTACAAAATATTACCGCTCCTAACTCACAAGTTCCACAAAATGAGGGCATCCTATCTTACATATTCGGTTCTACCCTAGGTCGTTCCTCATCTTCTTCAGCTGTGAGGGTAAATACTCTAGCAGGTACCCTCGGAGGTTGGTTCTGCACAAGTTGTTGATTCTGTGCAGGAGTCGGATTAACCAGCGGATTCTCACGACAAAATCGCGAGATATGGCCCGCCTTTCCACAGTTGAAGCATTTGATATTGGTATTGGGACCAAAACAGACGCTGACATGTTGACGTCCACACTGTTGGCAAGTCGGCATCGGCTGTTTGGTCAGAGCATTATTGGGTCTCACATTTGGCCTTTGTTCCCATCTGGGTTCATTTGGCCTCCCTCGGTTTGGCTGATTAGGGGCATGGACGACGAATTGTTTCTTTTCGTTGCCTTCACGACCGTATTGTCGCTGCTCCATCTTTCTCTTTGCTTCTCGATCTTTAGATAGCCTTGCCTCGGCTTCTTCGGCCACCAAAGCTCGTTCGGCAGCCGTAGCATAAGTCATTTCTGGGGATCTCGTCAACGCGACATCTCGGTACAGTTCAGATTTCAGGCCGATTAGAAAACGTCCCACTTTAAGGTTGTCTGTCGCGACTACGTGGGGAGCAAAGCGAGAAAGTTGCTCAAATTTGCGGATGTATTCCGCAACAGACATTCCGCCCTGACGTAAATTGATAAATTCTTCCATTTTTGTGTCACGGGCAGAGATGCTAAAGTACTTTTCCTCGAAGAGCTCTTTAAAGCGCTCCCAGGTCATTGTGCTCGGATATTCCATCACTGTGATGGTATCCCACCAGTATCCGGCATTTCCCCGGAGTTGAAAGGCGGCACATAGAACTTTCTCCCCTTCGGGAGTTCGGCTATATTGGAATGTAGATTCAATGGTCCTAAGCCACTCACCCGCCGCAATTGGATCTACAGTGTCTTCGAAAATAGGAGGATCAAGTTTACGGAACCTATGCCCGATGATTTCGGTTCTATCGATCTGGGCGACACATGTCGCTCTGACGAACTCTGATTGCGGATCAAGGCATTAATTTGTTCGGATTGGAGCCAAACAAGGTCTGCAAGCTGGGAAATTGTACGATTCGAGTCATGTTCATCGGGACTGGATTCCCGTTCCTCGTGGTGTTGTCGGCTTGATTCGCCATTAAACTCACTCCTAGTTCGTACCATTATCCTACTAACTAAAATCAAAGTTTCACATTAGCACATAAGAATTATCACAGAGACATAAACACTTACAGGTGAGGCTGGGCTTCCATGCTTTTGAGCGGCCGTACATGGACAGTCTACAGAATCTATATCCTAAGCTCTGATACCACCTATAGCGACCCTCACCCTCTAATCGCTAGTTAGCGATAAATCGCATCGGGTTTAGCAGCGAAAGCCGCGGAGAACCCATTTTACAAAAATATTTATTTGTACAAAATGTTACTACGAACGGGCCGAAGGCCCAAATCATCCTATCACTCCCCCACATGTCGTCATCCATGTACAGCCCCGCCCTCAAAAGCCCATGGAAGCTCCGATAGCCAGCCTCGATCGTCGCTTACCTGCAACACGTAAACACTGAGCTATTGCCCAGTAGGTGAAATAGTGCACATGCACGTGTGACTCACTCACATCCAGTCACCCCTAATTCTGTAATACCCGTAAATTTTAAAACGGGATTTTGTTGTAATTAGTTGTACAATTATTTTCAGAATAGGAAACAGGATCACGAAAGTTAAAATTGCGCAATTAGCATTATTGATTTGGGCTATACATAGTTAAATAAACTTTCGAAATAAAACCCAAATAGCTAAAGTGATTACTTAGGCTTAAGGTAAGAAAACGTCACCACCTTCTAGTCCCATCATTACTAATTTCAAAGCTCTAATACTTATCCAAGATATATATATATATATATCTATGAGAATGCTTAATAAGAAGGACTTTCGATAACAAATGAACGTTGAATAGGAAGAATTCAGCAACTAGGAGATTTTTACCATTTCCAAAACCGGAAACAGGTATGCATAAGTTATCATGATTAAGATTAATTCAATAGATACTCGATATGTATTAGTATGTACACGTTAACACATGTTCTTATGATTAGCCCATAGGAGCTCGAATGTTTAGAAAACCCTAAAGCATGAAATTTGTTTAGGCTTGCGAGAATTTATGTGGAATTAATAATTTGGGGCGTAAGAAGGACGACAAAGGCCTAGCTTGGGAACATCGATTTATACTAAGTACTTAGGTTAAACTATATTCGAATAGGATATATGTTATGTCTTGAAAGATTGATGAAGTAAGAACTAGAATTATGAATAAGAAGGCTGCTTGAAGTAGTTTCGAAGTTTCAATCGACATTATTAAATGCGTAGTTAACGGTGTGCAATGATAGGATGAATGTCGATAGGTGTTTCATGAAATCTCGACAAAAGATGTGTTCTCTTTTTATTGTTTTGAATATGGATGTCGATATATGATTATATGTTAATTTAAGAAAGAAGTCGAAAGGCATCAAATAAAGTCGAGATATGATTGTTCCTTTATAAGATAATATCGAGATGTTTCATAGAAGGAATTTCGAGATGTATTATATAAAATGTCGGAGTGTGAGAGCTTTTAGAATATCGAAACGTTTGATAATAGTAGTAAAAAACTCGACATTTCTTTTCAAGTAAGGATTTCGACATTAATTATTTAGTAAGATGTCGAACTATGTAATAGAAAGAACTCGACATTTGTATGATAAAGTCTCGACATTTTGAGCTCGACAGTTTCAATATACTCGACATTTCTATCGACATTTATAGAATGTCGATATGGTTGATGTTTTCGACATTAGTTATATATATGTATATATATAGATCTCGACATTTAATAAAATATCGACAATGGTCTAAATATTTATATTGGTAAGACCTCGATATTTGTATGAAGATTTCGACATTTTGTTTTAATTAATAAATTTTAGGTATTTTAGAATTTTGCTATTTCTAGGATTTTCAATATTTTAGGGTTTATTTAATTTTTAGGAATATCATTATTTTTAGGTTTCATAAATTTTAGGGTTTTCTATAATTAGGGTTTACATTATTTTAGGGTTTTCAAGAACTAGCACAGATACTAATAATATTATTATATTCAGACGACCGATCTATAGGGACTTCACGGGACTTCGTATTTGATTGTAGCGGGAGGACAGGTAGGTGGATTATCCATCTACAATACGTAAACACAATTATGTGTTTCATGTGATTATGTGGTTTACGTGACTTATGTGATTTACATGTTTTACGTGCGTTTTATATAAATCATGTTTTATGATATTTTTATATGAATGGCACGTGCATATCACGTTAGGGCGAGAGATGTTTATACCGTAGTGTGACGGTAATAATATGAGACATTGACGTACGGGGTAGAAAGAGATGCTTGTGATTGATGACTCTTAGAGGAGTCGAGGTTGGGCTCACTGGGCACCTGGCGGAGACAGACGTGATCGATCTGTCTACCCGGACGTGATCGATTCGGGGTGCATACCGCCGGATGGGATTTTCTTTTGATTGATGCGGGAGATATACGACCTGGTAGGAGGACATTGACGTGATCGATCAGTGCACTACCGGCGTAGCTCGCCGCGAGACTTGGGGGTGGCCTCCCAGTAGTCTATTGCGCGCGGAGGTGTCGAGCCTAACCTAGGGCCCTGTGCTGTGTGAAATAGGAATGTGGGAAAAGAAGAGTGTGCATTGTGCATTATATCATGTTGTGAGATATTGGGTTGGGGTTGAGTGCACACTTGCATACATGCATTTTATTCACCTACTGGGCAAATTGCTCAGTGTTTACGTGTTGTAGGTACTGAGTCCGACGCTGATACGCGTCGTGACTGAGGCGGCTGGTGGCGGTGCTCCACTGACTTTTGAGGGCGGTGCGGTACATGGATGAAGACCTGTGGAGCGTTTGTAGGATTTTGTTCTTTTGATATTTTTGGGGCTTCGGCTCGTGTACAGAGATAACGATGTAGACGTATTTTTATATTATTTTAGGAAAAAGTTTTAATTAGACGGGCCTTCCGCGGCTTACGTTGCGGAAATCCGCCACTAACTCTAATTAGAAAAGTAGGGTCGCCACAGGTAGTATCAGAGCTTCGGTTTTAGATTCTGAAGACTGTCCATGTACTGCCGCTCAAAAGCCTGGAGAACCAGCCTGGCCTGTAAGTTAAAGATTGATTATGTGATTACGTGTTATTTGATACATGTACTGTCTATGACTGACTGTAGAACTAGTTGAAAATGCCAAGGACACGTAGAGAAGCGGGTGAAACTAGTCGTAGGGCGGGTTCCGAATCCCCACCGAATGAGGACCGCTCTACCATTCATCAGTTAACTGATCTGATTCGGCGGCAGTCCGATCAGATTAACGATCTCATTCATCGCCAAAATTCCTCGGAACGTCACTCGTCCCCTGGCCTAGAACGTGTAGAGGCTGCCGGGGAAAGGTTCCGACGGTTAAATCCCCCTTCGTTCGAGAAGGCACTCGATCCTACCTTTGCGGAGGATTGGCTCAGAACAATAGAAAATATGTTCCGAGTTAGCCACCTGCCTGATACGGAAAAGGTGACGTGTGCCACCTTTATGTTACGTGGGAACGCGGGCTACTGGTGGGACACCATTCAGGTGCTCGAGGATCCCAATATGATGACCTGGGAAAGGTTCAAAACGCTCTTTCGGGGCAAATACTTTACCGCACCTGATAGAGCACAGAAGCTGAATGAATTTATAAACCTGAAACAAGGAGGGATGTCCGTAGCCGACTACATCCGCAAATTTGAGCAGCTCTCGAGGTTTGCGCCACATATAGTGGCTACAGATGAGCTGAAGATCGAGCGTTTTCTAGAAGGTCTCAAACCTGAGATCTTCCGAAGCATTAGCATGTATGATACTGAAGGAAAGACTTACGCTCGTATCGCGGAACGAGCAATATTAGCTGAGCAAGCGGAGAGTAGAGTTACCAAGGCTCAAGATGCCAAACGACGAGCAGAGGTGCAACAAGTAGGAGGGAGTCAGAAACGCCCGTTCTTTGGCAAGAATCTGAACAATCGTGGAAATCAACCAGGCCAGCAGAACTGGAGACCGAGGCCAAACCAAGGACCAGCTAACGTTTCGAACCGACCCCTAAACACTGTACCCCAGTGTCGGCAGTGCGGGCGCTACCACTACGGAGTATGCCATGGGCCGAGACCAAACCTAACTCCCCAGTGTTTTCGGTGTGGAAAGATTGGCCACTATGCCAGGGCCTGTAACGAGAAAATACCGCAAGCTTCGAATCAACCCTTAATCCGACCTCCACCGGTTCCAGCACGCGTCTTTACTTTGACAAACGAGGAAGCTGAAGCAAACCCTTCGGTAGTAACGGGTACGTTAACTATTTATGACGTGCCCACTTCTGTGTTAATCGACTCTGGGGCCACACATTCGTTTGTGTCGGCCAAATATGTGGAAAAGGTGGGAGTTTCTCCTACCTTATCTGAGTGCAACTACATAGTTACCCTACCACACGGTGATCCGACACGCACTAACCAAGTGCTGGGAGGATGTTCTGTGAACATTGAAGGTAGAGATCTGAGCGTCGACCTGATTGTGATCCCAATGAACGATTATGATGTTATTTTTGGGATGGATTGGCTTTCGAAATACGGAGCCATCATAGATTGCTACAAGAAGGTCGTAAAATTTCAACTGCCCGAAGAAGAGGTGTTCACTTTTTCGGGAAAAACTACTTTGAATCGTATTCCGCAAATCTCTGCGTTGAAGGCTCAACGACTGTTGAGATCCGGTTGTGAGTCTTATCTCGTATATGCAGTGAAGGCAGAGGAGTTACCTCAGCCGGAACTGAAGGACGTACCGATAGTTAACGAACATGCCGATGTATTTCCCGATGATCTCCCGGGGTTACCCCCTGATCGAGAAATACAGTTTACGATAGATTTGATGCCGGTGTCCGCCCCGATTTCTAAAGCTCCTTATCGCCTAGCGCCGAACGAACTGAAGGAGTTGAAGGAACAGCTAGAAGACTTGTTGCAGAAGGGGTTTATTCAACCCAGTTTTTCACCATGGGGAGCGCCGGTTTTATTCGTGCGAAAGAAAGACGGGTCGATGCGACTATGCATCGACTATAGGGAACTGAATAAGATCACGATCAAGAATAAATATCCGTTGCCGAGGATCGATGATCTGTTCGACCAACTACAGGGTGCTACGGTATTCTCGAAAATTGATCTCCGTTCGGGATACCATCAGTTGAAGATCAGGGAGGTAGATGTTCCTAAAACCGCATTCAGTACGAGGTACGGCCATTACGAGTTTCTGGTCATGCCTTTTGGACTGACAAATGCCCCAGCTGCTTTTATGGACCTGATGAATCGGGTCTTTAAGAACTATCTCGACCGTTTCGTAATCGTCTTTATTGACGATATTCTGATCTATTCTAAGACGAGGGAGGAACACGAGAATCATTTACGAATCGTCTTAGGAATCCTGCGAGAGAAACAACTTTTCGCCAAATTCAAGAAATGCAAATTTTGGCTTGAGCAAGTAGCCTTCTTGGGACACGTGATTTCCGGGAGTGGAATCTCCGTGGACCCGAGTAAGATTGAGGCCGTGAACAATTGGCCACGACCAACTACTCCGACCGAGGTTCGAAGTTTTCTTGGGCTTGCGGGATATTACCGTAAGTTCATAGCTGACTTCTCTAGCATAGCCTCGACTTTGACGAACCTGACCAGAAAGAACATACCTTTCAAGTGGTCTGAAGCTTGTGAACAAAGTTTTCAGGAGTTGAAAAAGCGACTCACATCTGCTCCTATTCTGACTATACCCTCGGGAGGATTCTCAGTCTATAGCGACGCCTCGAAGAATGGACTGGGATGCGTATTGATGCAGAATGGTAAAGTAATCGCGTATGCTTCCAGACAACTGAAGGAGTACGAGAAGAATTATCCGACCCATGATCTAGAACTAGCAGCAGTGGTTTTTGCTTTAAAGATTTAGAGACATTACCTTTACGGAGAAAGGTGTGAGATCTTCACAGATCATAAAAGCTTGAAGTACTTCTTCACCCAGAAGGAATTAAACATGCGACAACGACGATGGCTAGAACTCGTAAAAGACTACGACTGCATTATCAGTTATCACCCGGGCAAAGCGAACGTAGTCGCAGACGCGCTCAGTCGAAAGGCGATGAGTACGGAATTGCACAGACTTGGAGTGGAAATAGTCAATATAGGCGAACTCGAAACGAGACTAGCAACGCTAACTCTTCAGCCGACGTTGCTAGAACGAATTCAAAAAGCACAAGAAGATGATGAATTTTACCTGAAGGTGAAAGACGCACTACCCGAAGACTTCGAAATCCGGATAGATGGAACCTTGTTATACAAGAATCGGCTATACGTGCCCAATGACGAGGAGTTACGACGAACGATAATGACAGAGGCGCACGCAACAACGTACTCAGTACACCCGGGCGCGACAAAGATGTACCAAGATTTGCGGATGATATATTGGTGGCCGGGAATAAAGAAGGACATCGCCACGTTCGTAAGTAGATGTATGGCGTGCCAGTTGATCAAAGCGGAACACCAGCGACCAGCTGGAACTCTGCAGCCTTTACCTATTCCTGAATGGAAATGGGACCATATCACGATGGACTTCGTCGTTGGTTTGCCTAAAACGACGAAAGGCCACGATGCCATTTGGGTGATTGTTGATCGCCTAACCAAATCAGCCCATTTCATTCCAATCAGTTCTACTTTTTCCATGGAACGCTACACTGAATTGTATATTCAGGAAATTGTTCGACTCCATGGAATTCCAATCTCTATCGTCTCGGATCGAGATTCGAGATTTCTATCCAACTTCTGGCAGAGCTTACAGAAAGCAATGGGAACTAAGCTCTCATTCAGTACTGCTTACCATCCCCAAACCGACGGGCAGTCTGAACGAACAATTCAGACTCTTGAGGATATGCTACGAGCATGTGTGCTCGATTTCAAAGGAAATTGGAGTAAATATTTGCCGCTCATAAAGTTTTCATACAACAACAGTTTCCACGCTACAATCGGAATGGCACCATACGAGGCGTTATACGGGTGTAAGTGCCGATCCCCTGTCCATTGGGACGAAATCGGCGAACGAGCTTTATTAGGACCCGATATGATTCGAGAAACAACCGAAGCAGTGGCCAAAATCCGAGAAAGAATGCGAACGGCTCAAAGTCGACAAAAGAGTTATGCAGATCATCGCCGACGACCCTTGGAGTTCGCAGAAGATGATCAAGTATTTCTAAAGATTTCCCCAATGAAAGGAGTAAAGCGTTTTGGAAAGAAGGGCAAGCTAAGTCCCAGATACATAGGCCCCTTCAAGATAGTCAAACGAGTCGGCGAGGTTGCGTATCAGTTAGACTTACCGACTTCCCTGTCGCAAGTTCACAACGTATTTCACGTATCGACATTACGAAAATACGTCGCGGACCCGAGTCATGTCGTTCAGAATGAGCTTCTTTATCAACAGCTCAAGCCTGACTTGAGTTACGAAGAGAAGCCTGTAGAGATTTTAATGTACGAGTCGAAACGACTACGGAATAAGACTATTCCGTTAGTTAAGATTTTGTGGCGGAATCAATCAATTGAGGAAGCCACTTGGGAGCGTGAGGATGATATAAGAATTCGTTATCCCGAGTTATTCCAGTCGGCATAATTTCGGGGACGAAATTCCTCTAAGGGGGGGAGGATGTAATACCCGTAAATTTTAAAACGGGATTTTGTTGTAATTAGTTGTACAATTATTTTCAGAATAGGAAACAGGATCACGAAAGTTAAAATTGCGCAATTAGCATTATTGATTTGGGCTATACATAGTTAAATAAACTTTCGAAATAAAACCCAAATAGCTAAAGTGATTACTTAGGCTTAAGGTAAGAAAACGTCACCACCTTCTAGTCCCATCATTACTAATTTCAAAGCTCTAATACTTATCCAAGATATATATATATATATATATATATCTATGAGAATGCTTAATAAGAAGGACTTTCGATAACAAATGAACGTTGAATAGGAAGAATTCAGCAACTAGGAGATTTTTACCATTTCCAAAACCGGAAACAGGTATGCATAAGTTATCATGATTAAGATTAATTCAATAGATACTCGATATGTATTAGTATGTACACGTTAACACATGTTCTTATGATTAGCCCATAGGAGCTCGAATGTTTAGAAAACCCTAAAGCATGAATTTGTTTAGGCTTGCGAGAATTTATGTGGAATTAATAATTTGGGGCGTAAGAAGGACGACAAAGGCCTAGCTTGGGAACATCGATTTATACTAAGTACTTAGGTTAAACTATATTCGGATAGGATATATGTTATGTCTTGAAAGATTGATGAAGTAAGAACTAGAATTATGAATAAGAAGGCTGCTTGAAGTAGTTTCGAAGTTTCAATCGACATTATTAAATGCGTAGTTAACGGTGTGCAATGATAGGATGAATGTCGATAGGTGTTTCATGAAATCTCGACAAAAGATGTGTTCTCTTTTTATTGTTTTGAATATGGATGTCGATATATGATTATATGTTAATTTAAGAAAGAAGTCGAAAGGCATCAAATAAAGTCGAGATATGATTGTTCCTTTATAAGATAATATCGAGATGTTTCATAGAAGGAATTTCGAGATGTATTATATAAAATGTCGGAGTGTGAGAGCTTTTAGAATATCGAAACGTTTGATAATAGTAGTAAAAAACTCGACATTTCTTTTCAAGTAAGGATTTCGACATTAATTATTTAGTAAGATGTCGAACTATGTAATAGAAAGAACTCGACATTTGTATGATAAAGTCTCGACATTTTGAGCTCGACAGTTTCAATATACTCGACATTTCTATCGACATTTATAGAATGTCGATATGGTTGATGTTTTCGACATTAGTTATATATATGTATATATATAGATCTCGACATTTAATAAAATATCGACAATGGTCTAAATATTTATATTGGTAAGACCTCGATATTTGTATGAAGATTTCGACATTTTGTTTTAATTAATAAATTTTAGGTATTTTAGAATTTTGCTATTTCTAGGATTTTCAATATTTTAGGGTTTATTTAATTTTTAGGAATATCATTATTTTTAGGTTTCATAAATTTTAGGGTTTTCTATAATTAGGGTTTACATTATTTTAGGGTTTTCAAGAACTAGCACAGATACTAATAATATTATTATATTCAGACGACCGATCTATAGGGACTTCACGGGACTTCGTATTTGATTGTAGCGGGAGGACAGGTAGGTGGATTATCCATCTACAATACGTAAACACAATTATGTGTTTCATGTGATTATGTGGTTTACGTGACTTATGTGATTTACATGTTTTACGTGCGTTTTATATAAATCATGTTTTATGATATTTTTATATGAATGGCACGTGCATATCACGTTAGGGCGAGAGATGTTTATACCGTAGTGTGACGGTAATAATATGAGACATTGACGTACGGGGTAGAAAGAGATGCTTGTGATTGATGACTCTTAGAGGAGTCGAGGTTGGGCTCACTGGGCACCTGGCGGAGACAGACGTGATCGATCTGTCTACCCGGACGTGATCGATTCGGGGTGCATACCGCCGGATGGGATTTTCTTTTGATTGATGCGGGAGATATACGACCTGGTAGGAGGACATTGACGTGATCGATCAGTGCACTACCGGCGTAGCTCGCCGCGAGACTTGGGGGTGGCCTCCCAGTAGTCTATTGCGCGCGGAGGTGTCGAGCCTAACCTAGGGCCCTGTGCTGTGTGAAATAGGAATGTGGGAAAAGAAGAGTGTGCATTGTGCATTATATCATGTTGTGAGATATTGGGTTGGGGTTGAGTGCACACTTGCATACATGCATTTTATTCACCTACTGGGCAAATTGCTCAGTGTTTACGTGTTGTAGGTACTGAGTCCGACGCTGATACGCGTCGTGACTGAGGCGGCTGGTGGCGGTGCTCCACGGACTTTTGAGGGCGGTGCGGTACATGGATGAAGACCTGTGGAGCGTTTGTAGGATTTTGTTCTTTTGATATTTTTGGGGCTTCGGCTCGTGTACAGAGATAACGATGTAGACGTATTTTTATATTATTTTAGGAAAAAGTTTTAATTAGACGGGCCTTCCGCGGCTTACGTTGCGGAAATCCGCCACTAACTCTAATTAGAAAAGTAGGGTCGCCACAAATTCTCACCAGTGCAACACTATCACTCATCACAACCGGGATACATTCACCACCTCACAACGGGCCCCGGGCTCCATACTGTGCACCATCACGCGAAATCACTACCACGATCACGAACACAACCACAACACGATCACAACACTACGGCAGTGGCCTACACCGAGCAGCCTCCCTGAGCCATATCAGGTCACTCTCTCAGGTCGCCTCTTCTGCCTAATGCGGTGCCTACGCTGGTAGCCTACACCAGGTCCCGTAAGGGTACCCAGGTCGCACCCTCCAGGTCGCCTCCTCCCGCATGCGACAGCGTGGCCTACACTAGCTAGCCTACTTGGGGATATCCCAAGTCGCTCCTTTCTAGGTCGCCCGCAGTCTGCCGCATAATGTCCAACGGGCCAATGGCTCACCGTCACAGGCGCTGGTGCACAGCAGATGCCCACACTCACATGACTCCTCTACGGGTTGACAGCCAATATCGGCTACACGCTCAATAGGTACAATACAGTACCACCGTTCCACCACGGTACACTCCGTGAAATGACGTGTAATGCACTTGCAGATATTTAACATGATAATACATGGTAACATGATGCTACATGAAAACGCACGTAAACACATAAATCACATAATTCATCGAAGCACATAAATTCACATAAGTATCACATTGGTGTTTACGCGTTGTAAGTGAAAATTCACCTACCTGTCCTCCTGCTAAGTTGATTAAGGGGTTTGGTGAAATCCCTAAATGTCGAGCCTCTGAGCAAATAAATATTATTAGTATATTTACTAATATTGTACTTATATTAAAATAATTATTATTTAATACTAGTCTAAGTTAAGTTAATACCCCACGCTGTCTAATTTAAGTTTCGCCTGAAAGTTTATTAAAATGTTGGTCAAAGTCGGGTCAACCCTAATTTACATAAATCCTTGGCGAAAGTTAGTCATGCGTATATTATCATATTCGCCTGATTTTCCACCTTAAATCGCCCGATTTGTTATGCTTACAACTTGGTTTCGCCAAAGGCTCAAATCGCCCGATTTGATGTTTCCACATGCCAAACTCGCCGAGTGTTGCTTGGATCCCAAATCGTCCGATTTGATAAAGCCTCATATTTGCCCGATTGTATCATGCGTGGACATGATTTCGCCGAGTTCTCTTTCTCATAGAATCGCCCGATTTGAGGCAACTTAAATCGCACGATTTTTATAACTCCCATTCGCCCGATTCCTCCTAGCCTCCAAATCGCCCGATTGCGTGGCATTATCGTCCTCAAATCGCCGAGATTTAAATTGTATTTAATCTATTCAACTATTTCATTCATGTATCGCCCGATTTCTAGGGTTTAAATCGCCCGAAAGTTCATTCAAATTTATTAAGAACACTTAATATCCTAAAGCGCCCGATTCACTCAAAAACCCTAAAATGACATTCCTATACTATCATGTTCATCTTCAAAAATCACTCCTAACCCAGAAAGTGGTACACCCTAAATTCAAACCCGAAGGTGTTTCAAAGCCAAAACCTTTATGCATAAAACTCAATTTTGTTAAAGATTTAGGTTAACTAATTCTAGGGTTTCTATCCACGCTTTAATATCTAACACAATATCATTCGTAAAGTGCTAAGATTCATATCATCACATGCTTGGAAATTATTAAAACTCATCACCTATAACTCTTATGAACCTAAAACACAACTTAGGGTTTTCCATTGCATAATGACCTTCGATGACCTCATCTCATACCCTTATTAACTACTCAAGAATCAGCATATATAATTACTAAAATAGTCTTAACATATTAAGTTTATGAGACTCTTGCATACCTTACTTCGAAGGTCGTACACGTTAAATCAAATCTCCTAAGCTTAATCGACTTCTCCTTGTTGTCCTAGCTTTATTTTGCTCCTTGTTCTTACTCAACGAAGGTTTCTCTTTTTTGTTATACTATTCTTCAAGTGAGGGTTTTCTACTAATCATCATTTGATATACACGAATTTTTTCTTGGAAATTCGTGTGATATGACTAGTTGATGACCTCATTTACCTTAAAGTCTAAGTAATTCTTATTACCAATGTTTATCCTTAGTAGGTTGGGCCGAAATCTCGAAAACTAAGTATGACCCAAATTAATTTGTTCTATCCTTATTAATTTCATTAAATCCTTTATCAAATTTCGAAATAATTTTGAAGCTAATATAGCTTATATTGTCGCCTCAATATGTTAACTAATATTTCTCAACATTCCTAATTCACAAAATTACATATTTAATTATATCAAAATCCCGTATTAAATTCACGGGTATTACAGTATATATATAAAGGTGAAACGTATGTACAAATGAGCAGGAGATGGACTCCGCGTTCAACCAGTAACAGACTACTGGGTACAAACCAACTAAAGAATCAACCAATCAACCACTCAACTAGTGGGTGTTATTTTCATTCATTTCTTAGTCTTTCATTTTCTGAATTTCCTCTGCGTGTATACATTGCATTTCAATGAAACCCTGCGAGGTTGTTCAAGAAATAAAAAATTGTAATCGGATGAGGCATACTTGCGGACAGAGCAGGAATGAAGACAACGTCCTCAGATGAGGCATGCTCGCGGACAGAGCAGGAATGAAGAAAAAGCCCTCGGATGAGGCACTAAATCCCTCGGATGAGGCACTAAAGCCCTCAGATGAGGCATGCTCGCGGACCGAGCAGGAATGAAGAAAAAGCCCTCGAATGAGCACTAAAGCCCTCGGATGAGGCATGCTCGCGGACAGAGCTGGAATGAAGACAAAGCCCTCGGATATGAGGCAGTAAAGCCCTCGGATGAGGCTACAACGTTTATCCCCCGGCCTGAGCGATGCCTCAAGACCTACGCCCGACCAACACACTTCTGAGCATTTCGTCACTACTTTTACGTCCAAATTCACTACACTCTTTTGGACTATTTAAGAGGGTGACTATAGTAACCCCCGGATTTTTTCGGGTCCTGACGAAATACTTAGAAGCAGTAACATAACATAAATGGAATGAGGCGGGAAGCTTTGTGAGGGAAGAAGGAGCTTACGAAGAAATGCACCCCTCGGGAAAATCTGTTAGAGGGACGGAAGGTATGTCAACCCCCGGGAAATATACCCGAGGGACAGGAGGTATGCCACCCCCTCGGGGAAATACGCACGGAGGGTGATAAGAAGAGTCCTTTGAGATATGAAAAGAGGGAAGAGGACAAACTAGAAAGAGGGAAGATGACCAAGAGGAAAGAGGACGGACTAGAAAGAGGGAAGAGGATGAACCAGGAAGAAGGAAGATGACGGACCAGAAAGAGAAAAGAGGACGAACCAGAAATATGAAGGAGGACGAGCCAGAAAGCTATCTGGCAAGAGTGCCCGAGGAGCCCCACGGGCAAAATTTCCCAAGGAGCCCCATTAATCCAGCTGCCAAGAGGGACCGAGCGGCCACCAGTGGAGCTGTTTGGGAAGAACGCCAGAGTAGCTATTTAGCAAGGGCATCCGAGAGCTGTCTGGGAAGAATGCCCGAGGAGCTATCTGGCAAGAATGCCCGAGGACCCTAGAAAGCAGGATGCCCGAGGAGCCCCCGTAAACTGTCTGGCCAGAGGACCCGAGAAGCATCAGGAAGAGGAAGAGAGTGCCTGAGGAGCCCCAAGAAGCTGTTTGGCAAGAGTGCCCAAGAGGCCCAGGAAGCTGCCGAGGAGCCTAGAAAGCAGAATGTCTGAGGAACCTCAAGGGTGAACGTGGGAGATCCACGAGCTTGAGGGGAACGTGAACGTGGGAAGACCATGATCGTGGGAAGAACGCCGAACGTGGGATAGTCTGAAGGCCGAGAAAGGCAGAACGTTGGGAAACCGCCAAAGACCAAGCCGAGAAGCGCCGAACGTGAGGAAACTGCCAAAGATCAGGTACGCTCTTAGGAAAGCTATAAATATCTTTAGTCATCCCTAGGGTGCACCATCCTTCGACACCATTACCCTGCTATTTTTCCACACACGTGCTTTCGACACTAAACACTTTTTCAGATTTTTCATTATCGTTTACATCGCATCGTTAACTATATACACTTGGAAAATGGAAATACCCTCCTGACTGAGGCAAGAGGAAAACGAGCCCCCACCCTAACCTTGTTTCTATAGCTTCAGAAAGGCAAGAGGCCGCGGAAAGAGGAAGAAGGCAGCTCGTCGCCCACGGCGGTAGATCGTTCAACTTTCGACCGCATCAGTAGCAATTAATATCCAATGTTATTTCTTACACCTTTACTTTCATCACTGAACATCATTTCAAGTGGTTTGTTTCCTTGTGGTAATGTATTATGCTCTTTTTGGCATTATAAATGGCTTGTTCGAAAAGCTCACGCAATACCCTAATGCTATTTATCCTACGTAATATCAAAATTAAAATGCAACACAATGCACAATATGCATTTTTAAAAATAGCTATCCATTCAAATGCAGTAGGGAAATGAATAAAAAAACATTCGCAAGCATTGTAATGAGCTAAAGTCAAGCCCTCACGGGATAACATCCTCTTCCACGTCTTATATTACGACCATATCTGAAAACAGTCTTATACTCAAGGCAGCAATATGGTGGTCTCGCCATTTAATGAAAAGCTTTCGAACTGCAATGTCTTTAATGACCGTTCAATGGTATTTCCCTGAGCCCCGACACACAACGTGGGAGAGGGGGTTCGATTGGATGGTTGTCAACATTTCGCTTCAAATAAGCACACGAAAAGCAAGTGGCTCGTTAGGCATCGAGAAGTTGTAGCTTACATGCCACCCCACCAATTCATTTCGGAACGGACAGACTCATATTGATCGACTGGTTAGTCTACGAATAGTCACATCTTTGATCGTTTAATCATAATACCGCTTCAAATTAGTATTTCAATTTTGGTATGGCATTTTGTCTTAGCATACAGATTTCAAACATGTCTAATTCAGTAAACCAGTTCAATACAGTACAAATATAGGTCCTATCAGCACGCATGTCTTGTAAAATCAATGTTGTAAAATTCGCTAGGCGCTAGTCGGGCGCCTGAGGGGGGCCTAGCGCCTAGACGGTCTAGGCGGGCGGGTCTAGGCGGGCGGGTCTAGGCGGTTTCTAGGCGGAAATTAAACGGTATATGTAATTTTTTTTTAATTTTTCTATGTAGCAAATATGCTAAATAAACAATTCAATCCAACTATTCCACAAATGTACCCAAATAATGTTTTAAGGATGATGTTGGACTTATTTATCTTATTTTTTTTATTTCAATGTATGTATTTTTTGTGTAATACCCGTAAAATCTAATTACGGGATTTACGACTTAATGAACAGTAAATTAGAAATTTCATTGAATTAATTAAATAAGAAATTAGGACTTTGATTGATACAACGCTTTTATGCCTTTATGTTCTTAAATGACTTATGTGTCTATATGATTTCATGTTGTGTAATTTATAATTCTTATGTGTGTCACGAGTTACGACGTACGTGACTGCATGGAACATATTTAAAAGATTATATGCCTATATGACTCCATATTAGGTGCTATTAGGGTTACTAACCAAGTAGAGGAGTTAATTGAAATTAGGTTAGTGATTGATTTTAGGGTTCTAGTGCAGGGCATGCTAACTTAGAAGATTTGATTTAGTATAATTAAGTGTTGATACCACATTTTGAGGTATATGAATTCGGTAGGAAATAGTTATAAAAGAATTAAGGGTTTCGAAGTTTATGGACCATGAAAATTGGAGGCGAAGGGAATTATTAGTAAAAGACATAGAAAAGACCTAGAAGTTTCAAAGGGCTCGATAACTTAGCTATAAGGGAAATCAAAATATTAATAAAATAATGTACATTAGTTCAGATAAGATAAGAACTAACTAAGTATTGATGTCATTTGTCTACCTAAACACGTCAATCTGTGAAGATAAGAAGCTAGGAAAGAATTAAAGAATTTCATTTTACAAAACTCTTGAAGACTTGCAAGCTGAAAGGAAACGAAAAGCTCAAATAAGCAATCATCTCTAAAGCTACGGATTCGAAGGTTAACGATTTAACCGTACGATAAGCAAAGGATACCAGGTAAGTGGAAATCGCAACTACAACACATAATTGTATGTGCATGAAATTATGTGTTATATGCTTCTATGAATTTATGTGATCCTACGTGAATTATTTACATTATATGATGACATGACACGCATATTCATGACATGAGCATATGCACGCACGACTAGTATGAGAGTCAGGGAAATAGCGTGCATGAGTATAAGATCGCTTAAAAGCGATATGTATATTTGCCGATATGGGCATTTGTGTCGACTCAATGATGAGTCACGGCTCTTCTATGCTACCTAAATATATTACGGCGATTCACGAGGCCGACTGCCTGATTCACGAGAGGCAGATAAATATCTAATTATATTACGGCGATTCACGAGGCCGACTGCCTGATTCACGAGAGGCAGGTAAATATCTAATTATATTACGACGATTCACGAGGCCGACTGCCTGATTCATGAGAGGCAGGTAAATATCTAATTATATTACGGCGATTCACGAGGCCGACTGCATGATTAACGAGAGGCAGGTAATACCTAAATATACTACGGCGATTCACGAGGCCGACTGCCTGATTCACGAGAGGCAGGTAAATACCCCGTAGCGGGAGATGCAACCTGGGGGATGCGACTCGAGGGAATGAGCGGCACCGAGGGAACCTCGAGTGTTGGCGACCTCGTAGTAAGCTACCAGTGAGAAGCGCCCGCGTGTCAGACCGCATTAGGATGGAAAGGCGCCTTAGGATTAAACGAAATTTGTGTGCCCGGGTTAGCCTCTAAATGGGAACGCATTGGGATTGAAAGGCACTATTAGCCTCTCAGTATGGACCGCACTGGGATTGAAAGGCACCATAGGGTTAAGCACATATTGAGTACTCGGGTTTAGCCCCCCAGTGTGTGTACTGCCACTTATACCCTTACGGGTTTGAGCTCTATATGGTGCATAGTAAGATTGAAAGCCGAAAGGGCCCAAATATGTTATGAAAGGTCAAAAAGGATGTGAGAAGTAGATAGCATTGGCGTGAATGCCTTCGCTATTTAGGTCACGTGCATTTCATGCATGGTTTTCACTTACTGAGCTTTATAAGCTCATTCCACGTTTTTATGTGTTGTAGGACCCCGCGATCACGGTACGTGATCATTTTCATAGCGAGGCCAATTTTTGAAGCTTCCGAGGGCTTTTGAGATGGAAGTGTGTGCATGGATGCGACCTGGTGAAGGCCCAGTAGATAGTTTTATTTTGACACGCTTGCGCGGTTTCCTATGTTATTAGGACCCAGGATGATTTTGTAGAAATCGTTACGATTCCTTTTTATGAAAGGAAAAAAAATTTATACGAAATTTCACAAGATTTATTTCGTTATTAGGACATTAGTCGCGTAGACTAGTGTAGAAAGTAGTGGTGGAAGTCGGGGCTGCCACAGGTGGTATCAGAGCTTAGATTATAGGTTCTGCTGGCTGTCCATGTACACACACTCAAAAGCACGGAAGCGGCCTTGCCTGTAAGTTTTATGTTTTTATGAATTTCTGGTATTACATGATTTATTGATCTTAGGAACGTTAGGATAGAAGAACGATGGGTAGAACAAGAAATGAAAATAGTGCGGGCGCAGATAAAGGTAAAGAACCCGCAACCTCTACTGATAGTCGGGATACGACTATCCTTCTGCTCGCGGAACTAGTCTGCCAACAATCTGCCCAAATTCAGCAACTGATCCAGCAACAAAACGCTGGTGGGCAATCAAGCAACGGATCTTCTCAGGCCGACCGAATCGAAATGGTCGGGGAAAGATTTCGTAAACTTAACCCCCCAACCTTTGAAGATGCTGTTGACCCAACCTCGGCTGAGGGTTGGCTCCGAACCCTAGAAACTATGTCCAACATAGCCGTACTCCTGAAACAGAAAAGGTCATGTGCGCTGGTTACCTACTAAGGGGAAGCGCAGGTCACTGGTGGGATACCATATTAACTCTCGAAGATCCTTTGACAATGACCTGGGAACATTTCAAAGAACTTTTCCGAAATAAGTATTTCACTGCTCCCGTCCGTGCCCAGAGGATGAACGAGTTCATCAATCTCCGCCAAGGAGCAATGACGGTGGCAGATTATATTAGGAAATTTGAACAGTTGTCCCGATTCGCCACACACATGGTAAGTACGGATGCGTTAAAGATTGAGAAATTTATGGAGGGCTTGAAACCAGAACTTTACCGCGACGTTGGCATGGCTGGACTCCAAGGGGCTACTTATGCCCAAATGGCGGAACAAGCGCTGATGGCTGAGCAAGCCGAAATCCGAATTGTACGAGCACATGAGGCTAAAAGGAAGTTCGAACAAGGACCTAAAGAGGACAGAAATAACCTGAAGAAACCGTTTGTCAGAAACCAAAATTGAAACCCTATATTATAATATCATGCCTTCATGCATTCATATAAGTTGTTTTGGAACAGAGGTACATGTTGAATAAGTGTTATAGTACTAAGTCCTTAAAGAGATAGAAGGGAATGTTACGGAAGTTAGAAATTTCTAGGGTTTTCTCAGAATTTGAGAAACTTTATTTATTAATAAATTAGGGAGTTTGATGATATTCTTGAGATTCTTCAAGAAAAAAAAAATAATAATATAATAAATATATTCCAACAACATTAAAGTATAAGTAAGGATCATTCGAAACTCTAGGAATAATATCGAAACTCTTGGAATAAGGGTTTCGAAATTTATTAAAAAGGGACCTCGAAATTCTTCAAATTAAGAATTTCGAGATTCTTGAAATAAAGATTGATAGAACTTGAAACATTTTGAACAAGGATTTCGAAATTGGTTCATAGGACTTCGAAATTCATTACTCAAAGGATCTCGAGATTTTCTAGAGATAAATATCGAAATCTTTGGTATAGAGATCTCGAAGTAAACTTGTGGAAACTTAGTCAAAAAGAAAGTAACTATAATAATAAAATAATTCAATATTATTTAGCAACTAGGATAGACATTAAATTACCTAACGTGAGGGAAATGACTTGTCTTCTAATTGCTTGTCTAATTAACTTTTATAATATTAAAGTTATTCCAAGTATTGGTAAGATGCCGATGTCATTGGGTTAGTATTAAACGCTAACTTAGGATAAGAATCAAAAGGTATCCTTTAGCTGATCAATTACGAAACATTTAGAACAAGAGAGAAGCAGAAAATTTAAACAACGATCGAAATCTGAACAAAACTGGGCAAATTTCTGAAGGTAAGGAAATTCAAATACTGCTTTGATAATATATGTATACATATATATACATATGCATGTTAGAGATCAATAATCATATTAAGCAAATAACTAATATTTATGGGAATAATTTCGATATAGGAATAAGAATTGAACATTTATAAGTCTATTCGTAATATGTTAGCATTATCAAAATCAATTTGTATTAGGTTTGAAGAGATTTTCGTAACTTGACAGAATTAGGGTTTTCAGATTTTGAATAGGGTTAATTCTTGAGATGAGTTCGATACTGAAGTATGCTAAGGATTTACAAATGTTCAAGTCTTTTAAGTGTTTTGATTTGATGAATATATGAACAATAAGAATTTCGATGGAATTCTATAATGTTCTTAAGAATTCGATGATATGAATTAGATAAATCTCGACATTGATTTTGAGATATGTTAGAAGAATGTCGAAGTGTGCTTCGATATTTAAAGATTTAATTAAGAAGCTTTCGTTGTATGTTGTGCCTTTGATAAAAGTTCTCGAGATATATTTAAATAGGAAAATGTCGAGTTATGCTAGTTCATTAGATAGGATCTCGAGTGACTATTAAATAAGAGCAATATGATTGGTGGGAACTAAACCAAACCACGAGAACCTCATATGAAAGGAAATGAATATAATAATAATGTGAATGATTATCAAGAATAGGACAAAGTAGCTTTTGATGTCATATTGAAGCAGACAATTTCGACATTTCCTCAGCTAATAATCTCGTGATGGCTTTATTAAAGATTTCGACATATTATATTTTGAAAAGCTCGACATTTCATACCTTAAAGAGCTCGACATTATATATCTTAAAGAGCCCGACATATTATGCCTTGAAGATTCGACATCTCCTCAATTAATGATCTTGAGATTGCTTAATAAAAGACTTCGACATTTTCCAATTTGATATCTCGAGATAAATAGATTTCAACATGTGATCTCGATATATTATATATATATATATATATATATATATACCACCAAGTTTTTGATAGTTATTGATTTCGAGATATAACTCGATATTTAGAAATGCAATTAATTAGAATTGAGAAATAAAGAGAAGTGTGATATATATATATATATATATATATATATAAAAGGAATTTTAATATCACTAAATAAGTTAGGATTTCTGGTAAGGGCTACGGATAGAAACGATCATACATAACAAGCATGCATATCACGCAAGTATGTCATTATAGGAATTTTATCAGATAAATATTTTTATAGGTCAGGATTCAGAAAAAGGCAAGGACAAAGTCGAGTGAGGCTTTAAGCCATACTGTGAGTATGATATGCAACATGTGTTCTGTTTTTGATGTGTTTTATGTGAAATTAAATGATTGTTGATTTTCTTATAAATGTAATATTGGAAATGAACGTGAATTATGTGGCCACAATGTGCTACTGTGTGATATGTGTGATTTGATGGTGTATGGAAATTTATATGTCATATAAGGTGAAAGTATAGTATTGCATACGAGTAATGATGAAAAGAGAAACCGTTATGGCTGCTACGACATCGGGCGACTTGATATACGGATATGTTGACATCCCTACAAATCGGGGGTTACAGAGTCCTGTACAGGCACACAAAATATATCGATGGTTACAGAGTCCCATGCATGGGCCCCTACGGGGTCAATAGTACGAGTCTAGCAGGTCATAACGGAAGTATCAGAAATAAATGATCATGTAGATTTGCATTGGTCAGGATTACATGAATGATTTTATGGACTATTGTTATATGACAAACTTCGATGAAAAAAGCGGTCGGTTCGTCTGGTTGACTCACCACCTACTGAGGTGGAGAAGACACCTCCTGGGCAGATTGATGCTGGCCCCAAGCCGAATACCCCCAACCCCAACCCCCCTGCTCTGGGTGATATCACCAAACTAATTGCGACCTATATTGATAGCGCAGGGCCGTCCAAAAGCTCCAAAGAAACTGCAATTTTAGCTAGGGCTATGAAGGAGATGGCCCAAATTGGTGCTGACGAGAGTGAAGGAAAGGTCGAACAGACAAATGAAAACTCGAAATCTGTATGGGCAAACTTTGATATCACGAAGCTGCGGAATGCGGGAGCGAAACTTGAGTTTGTGGAACCAGGGAAGTCTGGGGAGCAAGCGATTGGGCGGATTGTCATGGAGGATGTGGAAGAAGAGGTGAAATATTGGAATTCAGCTATTATATGCTATGTGCTGGGGTCGAACCCCCCTTTCTCTGTCATGAACGGATTTCTGAGTAGGGTCTGGAAAAAGTATGGGCTGCAGAGGGTGATGCAGGTCCGCGCGGGGTTATTCCTTGCTAAATTCGAGTCTGAGGAGACAAGGGACATGGTGCTACAGACTGAGGTACTTCAATTTGATAAAAAACCAGTCATACTTGGGCCGTGGACAGAAAGCACCCAGTTCAAGAAAGGGGACATAGATAAGGTCCCGATTTGGGTCCAATTTCCACACCTAGAACTGAAGTATTGGGGGATGAAGGGGCTGAGTAAGATAGCTAGTCTTGTGGGTACCCCTATTATGGCAGATGAGGTTACTATGAAGAAGGACAGACTCCAATATGCCCGAGTTTTGATTGAGGTAGACCTCAAGAAGGAGCTGAGGGATAAAGTGGCCTTCCTTAATGAATATGATCAACTGGTGGAACAAGAGATTACCTATGAATGGAGGCCGGACAAATGTGGGTCCTGTGGGAGGTATGGGCACACCACTGAGGTATGTAGGAAAGGGATTAGGAAGGAGTGGCAGCCTACAACCAGAAGAGATCCTGAACCTGCTGCATGTAATGAGATTGCAGAACAGAAGGCCTCTGGAGAAGGGGAAGGTTGGATAACTCAGGGGAGAAGGAAACTTCAGCTGCTTGAAACAAATCGATCACCCACACAGAGTGCTAAACAGCCTATGGCTGATAACAGTGGCCAAGTTGGGCAGCAGCCCCCGGGCCATTCTCGGAATGAGCAGGGTGTGGGTATGGTGCAGCAAGGGAACTTGATTCCCCCCAATGGATAAAGCCCTCATCTGGAATGTACGGGGGATGAACACCCCGAATAAACAGGCCGAGATTAGGTTGAGGTGTGGGAGACTTCAAGCTACTCTTGTCTGCTTGATTGAAACAAAATTAAAAAAAGAGAGAGTGAGTACAGTTATGACTAGTTGCTTCCCAGGGTGGGACTTTGTTCATAACCTCAATAACCATCCGATGGGGAGGATCATAGTGTTATGGAATAAGGAGTGGAAAGCTACTGTATTACATCAGACTGATCAACTAATTCATCTGTCAGTGGAGAACCAAGGGAAGCAGTTTCATATGACATGTGTGTATGGGCACAACACTAGTGGCCAGAGGGAAGCATTGTGGCAGGACCTTAGGTCTTTAAATCAGGGAGGGGGCCCATGGATAGTGTGGGGCGATTTTAACGTGTTGACACAGGGTGATCGACTGGGGGGGGGGTCTACGGTGCTGGCTGCCGAATATGAACAATTCTGGAACTGCCTCAGGGACTGTGGTCTGGAAGAACTTCGAAGGAAAGGCCTACATTATACTTGGACCAACAAACAGGGGGCAGCTACAAGAATCTACAGCAAAATTGATTGGGCTTTTGGCAATCTTCATTGGATCCAGATGTTTCAGGAAGCCGAAGCTCACTTTCTGCCTGAAGGCATCTCTGACCATTCACCTATACTGCTGAAGACTGGTAGGGCTCCATATAAGGCAAGGAAGGACTTTAAGTTCTTCAACATGTGGGTGGACTCACCCTCCTTTATGTCAGTGGTGGGGAGTAACTGGACCAAGGGCACATTTCAAAAATCTAAGGGCAGACATCTTGTATCTCAGTTATGGCAGATGAAAGGCCACCTGAAGCAACTAAATCATAATATTTATGCCAACATTGTACACAGAACCGAGGAAGCCAGGATGAGGTTAGAAGATGCCCAAAATAATCTCAGCAGTAATCCTCTTGATCCAGATTCACTTGAACAGGAGAGAGCTGCAGCTGTAGAGTTTCAGTTTCTTAGTAAAGCGTGTGTCAAGTTCCTGGCACAGAAGGCCAAAGCTAATTGGTTGAAGGAGGGGGATAAGAACACTAAATTCTTCCATGCTCTTATTAAGCAAAGGGAGTATAGGAATAGGATCACAGCAGTTGAGAGGGATGATGGGCTGGTACTGGAGGAGCCTAGGGATATAGTATCTTACTTTGTGGAAGAGTATACAAGTATACTAGGTAGCTCAGAAGGGGGGTTGGAAGGGATAGATGGCTCTGCTATCAAACAGGGGCCTGTCTTAACTGTGGCAGAACAAGCTGGTCTCATTGCACCATTCACCCGGGAGGAAGTTAAAGCTGCTATGTATTCCATCCATAGCAATAAGGCCCCCGGTCCCGATGGTTACAACAGTGAATTTTACAAAGCAGCATGGCCGGTGGTGGGGGATGATCTCACTGATGCAGTCCTGGAATTCTTCAGTTCTAACAGAATGCTGAAATCTCTCAACTCCACAACCATAACACTTGTTCCCAAAGTTGCTCAGCCTAGGAATGGGAGGGACTACAGGCCTATTGCCTGCTGTAATTCAGCCTACAAGTGCATTTCAAAGTTACTCTGTACCCGGCTGAGAGTAGTGCTGCCAAAGCTGGTGCATCCTAACCAAGGGGCATTTGTGCCAGGCAGATCAATTGGCCACAACATCATGCTGTGCCAAGAGCTGCTCAGATTGTACAACAGGGGGCAGGCCTCAGCAAGGTGTCTGATGAAGATTGATCTGAGGAAGGCCTATGATACAGTTGAATGGGAGTTCCTACTTAATCTCCTGAAATATCTTAGATTCCCGGTGCAGTTTGTGGTCTGGGTGAGGGAATGCATCTCGACGGTTACATACAAATTGGCCATCAATGGGAGGCTTGAGGGGCATATCAAAGGTGCTAGAGGGTTGAGGCAAGGTGACCCAATGTCACCTCTGCTGTTTGTCTTGGTCATGGAATATCTGACTAGAAGACTAATAGTGGCCTCGGAAACAGAGGGATTTAAGTTCCACCCTCTATGCAAGCAGCTCAAATTGGTCAGCACGTGCTTTGCTGATGACCTCCTGATAGTATGTAAGGCTCATACTCCATCTGTGGGGCTAGTGAGGGACAGCCTGCAGCATTTCCAGAGAGCCTCAGGGCTGGCTGCTAATCCTTTAAAGTCCAGCATCTACATTGCTGGCTCATCTCAGTCTGTGAGGCAACAAATCCTTGACCTGACTGGATTCCCCGAAGGATCTTTCCCCATGAAGTACCTTGGGGTACCAATCTCACCGACGAGATGGAGCAGGGCAGATTGTGAATCACTGGTGGACAGGGTTGTGAAGAGGATCGTGTGTTGGACATCTAGGAACCTTTCCTACGCGGGTAGATGTTGCCTCATCAACTCCGTGTTGTTGGCACTACATAGCTATTGGGGGGTCAATGTTTACACTGCCTGCGAGTGTTGTGCTGAGAATAGACCAAATTTGCAGGGAGTTTCTATGGGGGAGAGGCGTTGGAGGCAAAGTTAGAGCCTTGGTAGCATGGGACAATGTCTGTCTGAAGAAAAATTGGGGGGGACTAGATATAAGGGACTGTGGTACGTGGAATTGTGCTAGCATGGGGAAGACAGTGTGGGATATATCCCAGAAAAAGGATAGTCTTTGGATCAAATGGCTACACTGCTACTATTTGAAGAGGGTAAGCTTCTGGGAATACCAACGAGCTGGAGCAAGGAGCTGGCAGTGGAACCAGATCCTTAGAGTAAGGGACAAACTCCGAGACGGATATAAAGACGGGCGGTGGTGTGAGACAAGGGATGGGTGTTACACCATATCGTCAGGCTATATGTGGCTAAAGGGAGAGAGGGCATCAATGGCCACTGCTGCAGTTATCTGGAATCGTTGGAACCTGCCTAAGCATTCATTCATCTGCTGGTTGACCATGCATAGGAAATTGCTCACGAGAGATAGACTGGTCCAATGGGGGATGAGTATCTCTGATGCTCGCTGTGTACTGTGCCATCGAGCTGATGAGAATATTTCACATTTATTCTTTGAATGTGAGTACAGCAGGGGAGTCCTTAAGGAGGCCAGGAGTTGGCTACAGGTCAACTTAAAAGAAGAGGCTACAGGGTGGATAAATCAGATGGTGCGTATAAGCAAGCTGAAGTCCTTAATGCCGAAGATCCAAATTGCGGGTGTGGTGGCGATTATATATACACTGTGGAAGGAACGGAACACCAGAGTACATGGTGGGTGTGAGGTGACTACACAGGAGCTGATTCAGAAGTTCAAACGCAATTTTCAAGACCAAATTAGAGGGATGAAGTTTGGCAAGGGATCTCGCAAGGGACTAGATTTTGTGCGTGGCTTATGCTACTTCTAGTTGAGTGGGTAGTTTTCTCCCTGATGACTAGTTGGTGATGTGGATAAATGTAGCTAACACTGGATTCTGTGGTAATGAAAATTATTTCATACCCAAAAACAAAAAAAAAAACTTCGATGATTGATTAAGTGATGATTATGTTAGTTAAAGTGCTTACAGTATGAGTGTTATGAATCTACGGATTCTATGAACGATGGTATATTCTTTAGAAAAGTCTATGTAAGCAAATGAAAGGAAGAAATTAATTTTCTGCTACAGTTTTGGTTATTATTTGTCTAATGGAATAACATGTTGCGATCATACTCTGAATAATTGTTTCCCAGTTGCTGTAGATATCTAGCAGGCAACTTAGAGTGCATCTTCGTACTAAAGCATGGATTCAAGGTTGGCCGGCTACGCTCTCACCTACTCCCCTAAGTTCATTGTGTGCATGTAGTATAAGAACCATTAGTATCTTTCATATGATATATGTGAATATATATGTATAATATGAGTGAATGTGATGAGTACAGATGTACGCCCGTTTATGTATAAAGGTATGATTGTAATAAGGCGAAAAATTTTATGTGGAAAAATATAGTAGCTGCGCAAATAAAGTAATAGAAAATGAGACGTTACACCATTCGTTCCTAAGAATGTGAAACCCAATTCCCAAAATCGACCCGGACCACCTCAACAAACTAATCCGAATCAGGGGAGACCCCAACCGAATACACCCGTATCCCAAAATGTGCACGACGTCATCTAGGCGTCTGCTTCTCCCAAAACGCCATCTACTTTAAATGTGGCAAGACAGGCCACTACTCCGTGGCCTGCCCAGAAAATGCATCTGGAAGTCAGGGAACAAACCAGGCCAAGCCACCGACAGCACCCGCTCGGTATATATGCTTACGGCGGAAGAGGCTGAAAACAACCCATCCGAGATGGAAGGTACTCTTCCAACCGATTAAACCTCAACGTGCAATTTAGTGGACTTAGGTTCCACACTTTCTTTGATATCTTCCACTTATGTGGTAAGACTCAGGATTTCTTTCAGCCAACTTGGTTGATACCAATTCGGGTATCAACCTGAATCGTAATCATAGCAGATAGATTTTCGAAACAAGAATCCGTACCTGAATTCCTGAAACCGAAGATCCAATAATATCCGGAGTATAATCCTATGCCATAATCTTTTGCTAACCCTGAGAAATATTTTCGTGCGGTGTCAGAATGGTACATCGAAAGCGTGGTGAACGCTTATAACCTCTGATCTCTGCTGAGATAGAATTGTAGCTATTCTCGTTAAGGATCTCAAGGCCATACGAGTTCGATTAATTTGAACAATCTTCATATCTATTTCATCAGCATCGTATTTATTTCTATTCTCGAAAATTATTTGAGATCCCTTGATAACTTCGTAGGGTGAATTTCTATCACCCAACCAAGCCAGTTCAACTCCCTATCAATCGTTACCCGAATTGTTTCAACCGACGGAATTTCGGGGGCGAAATTCTTTTAAGGGGGAGGATGTAATACCCGTAAAATCTAATTACGGGATTTACGACTTAATTAACAGTAAATTAGAAATTTCATTGAATTAATTAAATAAGAAATTAGGACTTTGATTGATATAATGCTTTTATGCCTTTATGTTCTTAAATGACTTATGTGTCTATATGATTTCACGTTGTGTAATTTATAATTCTTATGTGTGTCACGAGTTACGACGTACGTGACTGCATGGAACATATTTAAAAGATTATATGCCTATATGACTCCATATTAGGTGCTATTAGGGTTACTAACCAAGTAGAGAAATTAATTAAAATTAGGTTAGTGATTGATTTTAGGGTTCTAGTGCTGGGCATGCCAACTTAGAAGATTTGATTTAGTATAATTAAGTGTTGATACCACATTTTGAGGTATATGAATTCGGTAGGAAATAGTTATAAAAGAATTAAGGGTTTCGAAGTTTATGGACCATGAAAATAAGAATTCGAACTATACATGATAAATTGGAGGCGAAGGGAATTATTAGTAAAAGACATAGAAAAGACCTAGAAGTTTCAAAGGGCTCGATAACTTAGCTATAAGGGAAATCAAAATATTAATAAAATAATCTACATTAGTTCAGATAAGATAAGAACTAACTAAGTATTGATGTCATTTGTCTACCTAAACATGTCAAACTATGAAGATAAGAAGCTAGGAAAGAATTAAAAAAATTCATTTTACAAAACTCTCGAAGACTTGCAAGCTGAAAGGAAACGAAAAGCTCAAATAAGCAATCATCTCTAAAGCTACGGGTTCGAAGGTTAACGATTTAACCGTACGATAAGCAAAGGATACCAGGTAAGTGGAAATCGCAACTACAACACATAATTGTATGTGCATGAAATTATGTGTTATATGATCCTATGAATTTATGTGATCCTACGTGAATTATTTACATTATATGATGACATGACACGCATATTCATGGCATGAGCATATGCACGCACGACTAGTATGAGAGTCAGGGAAATAGCGGGCATGAGTATAAGATCGCTTAAAAGCGATATGTATATTTGCCGATATGGGCATTTGTGTCGACTCAATGATGAGTCACGGCTCTTCTATGCTACCTAAATATATTACGGCGATTCACGAGGCCGACTGCCTGATTCACGAGAGGCAGGTAATACCTAAATATATTACGGCGATTCACGAGGCCGATTGCCTGATTCACGAGAGGCAGGTAAATATCTAATTATATTACGGTGACTCACGAGGCCGACTGCCTGATTAACGAGAGGCAGGTAATACCTAAATATACTACGGCGATTCACGAGGCCGACTGCCTGATTCACGAGAGGCAGGTAAATACCCCGTAGCGGGAGATGCAACCTGGAGGATGCGACTCGAGGGAATGAGCGGCACCGAGGGAACCTCGAGTGTTGGCGACCTCGTAGTAAGCTACCAGTGAGAAGCGCCCGCGTGCCAGACCGCATTAGGATGGAAAGGCGCCTTAGGGTTAAACGAAATTTGTGTGCCCGGGTTAGCCTCTCAATGGGAACGCATTGGGATTGAAAGGCACTATTAGCCTCTCCGTGTGGACCGCATTGAGATTGAAAGGCACCATAGGGTTAAGCACAGAATGAGTACTCGGGTTTAGCCTCCCAGTGTGTGTACTGCCACTTATACCCATAGGGGTTTGAGCTCTATATGGTGCATAGTAAGATTGAAAGCCGAAAGGGCCCAAATATGTTATGAAAGGTCAGGAAGGATGTGAGAAGTAGATAGCATTGGCGCGGATGCCTTCGCTATTTAGGTCACGTGCATTTCATGCATGGTTTTCACTTACTGAGCTTTATAAGCTCATTCCACGTTTTTATGTGTTATAGGACGCCGCGATCACGGTACGTGATCATTTTCACGGCGAGGCCAACTTTTGAAGCTTCCGAGGGCTTTTGAGATGGAAGTGTGTGCATGGATGCGACCTGGTGGAGGCCCAGTAGATAGTTTTGTTTTGACACGCTTGCGCGCTTTCCTATGTTATTAGGACCCATGATGATTTTGTAGAAACCGTTACGATTCCTTTTTATGAAAGGAAAAAAAAAATTTATACGAAATTTCACAAGATTTATTTCCTTATTAGGACATTAGTCGCGTAGACTAGTGTAGAAAGTAGTGGTGGAAGTCGGGGCTGCCACATTTTGTATTCAAGGTTAATAATTTAGCCGCATACAATATCATTTTTTGTTAAATAAAATAAATTCTGTCAATATTTCAGTATCTTAGACTAACTAATTGGAGTCTGTATAAAAGATGTATCACATATAAATAATAACTCTTATTATCCAAAAAATAAGTATTAGTGAAATACTTAATGCTTCTTTAATTTTTTTTTTTGGGAGGGAAGCTTCTTTAATGCTATCATCGATCAAAAACATGTAGCATATTGATAAACTTGAGTGTATGGGAATAGCTCATTTGAAAGCTGACATGAAATGTTTCCTTTCGAAGGAAACTTGAAGTAATTGAAGTTTTACCATATATCTTTTTTTTAAAAAAAAGATAATAGGCCGATTAGTCGATTATTTGGCCGATTAATTGGTTTAATCGGCCGATTAAATGTTTGCCGATTAGTCAGCCGATTAGGTGGTTTTCGGCTCGGTGGTCTTCCGTCGAGCGCCTAGGCGGCCGCCTAGGCCGAATTTTCGAACACGGTGTAAAATACTAGTCTGATTTTGTTGGGATTCCCCGAGGACCCCGGACCCACGTTCCTTGAACGGCGGAATTTTAAAATTTTTAGGGGTTTCCCGCCTTTGCAAGATTGCTCGGTTACAAACACGAGAATATAATGACACAAAAGACAGATTTTTCAGCCATGATACCTTGGCGACACTCGTGAAGGTGGCTAGCTTCGAACCCTTTTCTTCCCCGAGGCGTAGTGCCCCTCTCCTGAGCCAAAAGCACACGAACAAGCTTCTTTGCACAAGATCGTCACCCCGGCACCTTACAACGTCGCAGCCCTTGCTTGTTTAAGATGGCTGCCCCTCGAGTCTTCACAAGGCCGAGAGAGAGATAAGAGAGTATAGAACGAGAAAGCCTTTTCCTTCTCTCTCTTTTTTTTTTCGGATTTCGAAAATCAACATTTTCTCTAAGCTAAGGTTTCATAAACCCTATTTATACTACCCAGAGCTAGCCGAAATTAGGTTGAGGGGTGGGAGAAAAATCCTCAACTACCTCCTCTTTTACTAAGTCTTGTTTTTACTAAGTTTTGAATTCAAAATTCAAACTTTAAATTCGATTAATTAAATATCTAATATATTAATTAATTAGAAACCTATATTTAGTATATCTTAAATATATAATATCCAATATAAATATATCTAATAATTTTCGAAATTAATTCATAATTAAAATCAAAATTTATATATATCTAACATATATTATATTTAACTCCAAATTAAATATATTATTCTTCTAAAACAATAACGAAGATTAAATCTAATTTAAATCATATATCAAATATTAAATATCCAATATCTTCTTTCAAAAATATTTCGTTAGGTGATTTTACCCTCACTAGTCAGACTTTGCATTTTCAGCCGTTTAGGGTTTTGGCCAAGCCCCAAACCCTGGACTCTCAATCAAGGACCTAGCCTAGTCTCTCTGATATAGACGCCGTGTCGGTTATCCTTTTTAAGTCCGACTCTCTAGTCTCAACCGGCTTAGGAGGAAGCTAGGAGTTCGGCATTCACCTAGCCAGCCCCGTGGGGCCGAACAGATCCCAAGTTGAGTACGAATTTGATCAAATCATAATCCATGAACCGACTGTAGATCTCCTACGTATAAACACTTTACGTTTCTCCCGGTCGAGTGAAAGTCACGCATAGTCAAACTTACAGAACTCGACTGTATGCCCTTTATGTCGGTGAAAATACCTAAATTGCCCTCCGCGACTATCGCGAGTCAGTTATTTGCTCTGGCCAGAGCATTGGGTAAATTCCCACACATTAAACTTGACATAGGACGTTAACCTCGAATTTAATCGAGACCGTAAATCCCGCTCCGCTGTTAATCGGCAATCGCATAAAAAATTCAAGACCGCATTTCGCCGCTGACCCATGCCACCGGCAAGACGGGCCTAGCAAACTAGTGAAAAGTCAAGACCAACCCCGAGTTAACCCTTTCGGTCTAAGGTTCACGTAGACTACTACAGTCAATCGATCGATCAATGACAATCCAAGCGGGTGATCATTCGATTACAAGTCAGTGTCCAAATATATATAATCCCATGATTCATCTTGTATCAATGTCACGGGCTCCCACTTCCCAAGTGAACGGTTGGCACAACCGTATTGGACCCATCCATAGACAAGTCGTACTCGTCAATCCAGTCACCCTGCTGGAGACGACTTGTGTACTAATTTAATATTGTAGTATCCCAGCTTACTGGTGCTCCCTCTCTGTCCCCATTGAATCAGTAACTAAACTGCCAATATTGGGGTTTTATTAATTTGTCTTATTCTGCCAGACTGCAAGGTGAAATCTTTAGACTAATTAATAATTTGTCTTTTAAGTTATTTATTGGAATAGTAAATCATTCCATAAATGAAAGATAATCCAATTACATTTCTAACACTACTAAATATAAAATTGCCCTCGTACTTCGAGTTCTCGTACGGCATCTAGGGCATACACCTCAACAGATTTGTACCACCTAATTTGGCCTGCAAGCCTACGTCAAATATAAGTTGCTCCGAAAGAAAATTTATAGGTCGGAAAAGGCAGGTTGATTAGGTCTACTGAATTTTGGCCCATCATTAGTGTGCGCATGTCTCACCCACACAGAATCAACTGCGCACCCCTTGCGCGTGTATGCGAGAACACGTGTGGTATAATTGTTAGGAATATTTTAGAAGTGTCCAAAATATTTATTAAGTCTTGTAATTTCCTTTCAATGTATTTTATAGATGTTTTACTTTATGTTAGTGGGTTGTATTTGTAATAGGCTTGTTAGGGGCCCAATGGGCTTAAATACCTCACAAGGTATTTAAGCTTAAACCCTAACACTCATTAATCTAAGTTTCCATTTTGCAAAAATCTCACGTATTCAACACTAAACCTCTAAAGCACACTATTCACATTCTACGAAGGTTTAATCTGTTGAATTGTTCTTGGATAATCTGGAATTACAAGTGGTATCAGAGCCAGCGTGTAGGTGAGGAAACTTCATTCCAAGTTCGTTAGCATCGTCAATTTAAGTTATTGATTTCTCCAGCATTCAGTTCAAAGCATTGTTTCGTGGGTTTAAATTTTTTTTCTCTGAGGATATTCTGCAACTTGGACGGCTGACTGGTTTCTCTATGCTCTGAGAACTACTGAATCTGTTTCTGTCAATTTGCGTTAAATTTCTGGATTTCTGCTAGAGAATTTGAAGAACAGCTTTGTTGTTTGGCCTGCTTTTGAGTTTGCGAACGGCACTTAAGTTGGATTTGAATTCGCAGATTCTAAATTCGCAATTCAGTTTCACGAATTCAAGTTGAGGACCGACTGTGAATTGAAGGAATCAAGTCTACCCGCAAAATATTTCCTCAATTTTTGTGAAACTAAAGTTTGCGAATCAAGAAATTTTCACTGCCACATTTCGCGAATCGCATCTCTGAGAGAAATTTCACGAACTCCTTGATAGCCCTTTTGGCGAATTCCTGAAAGTTCGCTAACCAGAGAAGAGAAGAATTTTGCGAACTCCGTTGCCCGCAGATTTTCGCGAATCCAGTTGAAGAATTTTTGCGAACTCATTCTTCGCATAATTTGCGAACTCGTTCAAAGAATTTTTGCGAACCTCAACTCCGGTAGAAATTCGCGGACTCTTTCACACTTTTGCGAATTCGTCTCATTCTGCGAATTAGGACAATTTTACATGTCACTGGACATTTCGCGAATCCTTCATTAATTTGCGAATCAGTACAATCTTGCGATTTGCGAACCTTTGACGTCTTGCGAACTTGATTAATTCTCGATAAAGTACGCTCGTAAACACATATCGCAATCCTCACATTGCGAAATCCACGACTCTGAACAAAATTTCACGAACACATTTTTCAAGTCAAAGTCAAAGTCTAAAGTTTTAGACTTTGAACCAATTTCATTTCAAATTAACCTTTTCTCACATTACACGTGAACGATCATATCCAAAACACAGGCAATGGACTCTTTCAGTATGGGCAATGATGTTAGACCTCCCATCGTCCGACATGGAGAATACGCAATCTGGAAGAGAAGGTTCATAAACTTCATAGAAAGCAAGGACAATTCAGAGAACCTTCTGGAATCTATTTACAATGGACCTACACAGTATTGGACCATAATTCCCGCCACTACTGACACCACTCCAGCAAGAGAGGAACAGAGGATCTTGAAGATTGCTGACCAATGCAGTGATGAAGAAAAACTGCGAGTAAAGGCAGACAAAGTGTCGAAATCATACATGATGCAAGCCATTCCCAATGACATCTTGATGCAACTCGAATGTGGTGATAGCGCAAAAGGAATGTGGGATGCTCTTCGAATTATGATGCAGGGGACAGAAGTCAATACAATGGCAAGAATGGCGAACACACTCATCTCTTATGACCGCTTTCATGCTAACAAAGGGGAAACTCTCCAAGAAACCTTCCATCGATTTCTTGTTCTTCTAAACGAGCTAAAGATGAAAGGAATCACAAAAAGCGTAATGGAGATCAATATCAAATTCTTAGGATCACTTCATCCAGAATGGGAGGCTACTGCAATTATGATAAGACAAATGAACGACCTAACCAAAGTTAGCATTCATACATTATTCGACTACCACAATCAACATTCCAATCATGTGGAGAAACGAAGGGAGGAAATCAAATCAATAGGAAGCGACTCACTTGCTCTTATGACTGAACGATCATCAAGAAAACAAACCAAGGACAAAGAAATTATCCAGTCATCACAAGTTAAGGAAGGAGGAGACTCTGATTCTGATGACGAATCCAAGGACCTTACTAAACATGGAGACCAGGAGATTACTCTCAAGGATCTTGCTAAGCAACTCGCTCTGGTCTCGAATTTTGTGCAGAAGAAGTATTATAAGAAGACTGGATCCTCCTCCAATCGTCAAAGAACCTCCTCCAACTCTAGAGGAAAGACTCAGGATGAGGAAAACAACTCTGAAACTCCTCATCAAGGCGGCAAATGCTTCAACTGCGGTAAGAATGGACACTTTGCTAGAGAGTGCAGAATGCCCAAGAAAAGGATGTTAACTATTACCGTCGAAAAGTTCAATTAGCTGAACAAAAAGAAAAAAGACTGGTCTTAATGGCAGAAGAGGACCATTGGCTTGAAGATACCTCAGACAGCGAGAATGAGAACGTGGCACTGATGGCCAAGCTGGATGACAAAGAAGATGGAGCTGGAGCTGAAGGAGGCGAGTCAGACAGGGAAACCTCTAACAATTCAGAAATGGTGGAGGTAAGTGAAGCAGATTATGATTCTTTACTTAAGATGAAAAATGAATTTTATCCTTATATAAATTTAACAAATTAGGTAAAAGAAAAATCAAGGAACTAGAAGCTAACATAGAAAAATTTAGTAGTATTAGATAAGTTTAGATATGATTATGCATGTGAGAAGAATCGTGTAATTGTAGCAAATGAAAAAATTGCTAAGCTAGAAATACAAGTGCAAAATCCGAAACTAAAGCCAAGGATTTAGAAAAGGAAATGAAATCTCATAGGGATCAGGCAATGGATGCTACAATTAAATATGACTTACTAAGTAAAGAACGGGAAAAACTGTACTCCAAAATAAAAAAATTGGAGGACCTTTTAACCCGACGAGATCAATCAGAACAAAGGATCTTCTTAAACAAACCAGCTAACATTGATTTTTACAATCCCTATAAAGGACTATGTTTTGAAAATCCACATAAGTTAAAACAAGGCATATCAAGTTCACCTTATCTATATGATCTCAAATTTATGCAGACAGGTTTCCTGGCGAATCTCATGTCTTTTGTCAGTGAAAATGAGACATCAACACACAGTAAAACTCAAACATCTTTTAACTACACAGAATTAAATGATAGTTATAAAGAAAGAAGTTGTCCAGCAATAACTGAATTTGAGACAGATATTTCTCATCCAAATAAAGGAGAAACCTCAGGTGTTTCGGAAAGTATGGCACCGATGGTTACATATGCAACAGGATATATGCCTGATTGCATAAAGAAAATCAGTGATCTTCACTCCACTCTCGAAAGCGAGAGAAAGTCATTTGATGAAGAAAGGCAAAAACTTCTTCATGAAATATCTTCACTTAAAGAAAAATTAAGATTACACACAATTTCATACACCTTAATTTCACATGACAAAATTTCCTGCACTAATACATTGAAATTTTCAGGACCCACAAAAGAGCCATTGAAGGGTCAAGTATGGGTTAAAAAAGAAGATATCTTGAAGGAGAATCACGATCTCAATGCACCTTTTTTCATTGAATATTTTCCTTCCAAAACCTTTGTACCATATTTATTTTGTCATGTATCGAAAAAATTATCTTCTTCAACAAAAACAAAGCTTTCCGTGCGTGATCATGTCACCAAACAAACTCACAAAACAATTCCTAAAAACAAAACTACAAAGTCAAAACAAAAATCAAAATCAAAAGCTATCAAAGAACCTGTCAAACTTGCAAAAACCGAAAAACTCGTGTCTAAACCTAAGACAAGAAGACCCTTACTAGAGCACAAATGGATTCCAAAGTTTCAAACTGCAGGAACACAAATCCCTATCCTAGAAATAATTAGTGACTCTATGTCATCCACTAACAAAGGAAAATTTAGGGAGTCTAAACGGACTAACAAAACTAACAGAGGTGGACCCATATTTCAATGGGTACCTAAAACCCCCTAGTTTTATCTTTGCAGGCCCTTCATGTGTGGTATTTAGATTCTGGTTCCTCCACACACATGATTGGGACAAAGGAACTGTTGAGCAACTACGTTGATAGACCAGGAGGACTGGTACGCTTTGGTAATAGCAATGGAGCCAGAATCCTTGGCTATGGCGATCTCATATGCAATCGACTCACAATTAAACAAGTCTCGTATGTTGAAGGACTGACACACAACCTCTTATCAATAGGACAGTTCAGTGATTTTGGACTCCAAGTTGTGTTTCTAAAGAAAACTTGCAAAATTCTCAATGCCAATGGTGAAGAACTTCTCACTGGAACTCGCAAGACAAATCTTTACACCATTGATATTAGAACTGTCAAACCAAAGACTGATATCTGCCTAATCTCCAAAGCAACTTCAACTCAAAATGACTTATGGCACCAGCGGTTATCTCATCTTAACTTCAAGACCCTCAACAAGCTGTCAACCAACAAATTGGCTATTGGACTACCACCACTGAAGTATCAAAAAGAGCATATATGCTCTGCTTGTGAGAAAGGAAAAATGAAGAAAGCTTCACATCCTACAAAACACACAGCATCCACTCAACATCCTCTAGAGCTTTTACACATGGATCTGTGTGGCCCAATGCGAACTGAAAGCATAAGTGGAAAGCGGTATATGCTGGTTATCGTCGACGACTATTCCCGATATACTTGGGTACGCTTCTTACGGACTAAATCAGAGACAGTCGAACATATTCCAAACCTAATCAGAACAACACAGAACCTACTCCAGAGTAGTGTTAAAATAGTTAGATCAGACAATGGAACAGAATTCAAGAATCAACAGCTCAGTGACTTCTACGAATCCATAGAAATTAGTCAACAGTTTTCTGCTATCTACACACCTCAACAAAATGGGGTTGTCGAAAGGCGAAATCGAACACTCGTAGAGGCTGCTCGAACAATGATCATCCAATCATCACTACCTCATTTCCTTTGGGCTGAAGCAATGAATACTGCTTGCTATACGCAGAATCGCACAAACATTCATCTAAGATTTGGAAAGACGCCCTATGAACTTATAAATAGAAGACTGCCCAACATTGCCCATTTTCGAATTTTTGGATGCAAGTGCTTCGTCGCCAACGACCGCGAAGACAAGTCCGAGCTTGATCCAAAAGCAACTGAAGGAATCTTCGTAGGCTACTCTGCACAATCTAAGGCGTACAGGATATTTCTCAGAAACAGAAGGATGATCATTGAAAGTATAAATGTCACCTTTGATGAGGGACTCGAACTTTCGACAGGACATAGCAGTTTGGGACAAGTCTCTAGAACACCACACCTTATTCATTCTCATAAAGAAGAAGGAGAGTGTTCGAGAGATGCCTCTGAACGGAACTCTTCAAAACCGGGTTCGAACAAAGGAAGTTTGAAGCCAGATCAACAAGCAACTGACAATTCTAGAGAAAGCAACCCCACATGCTTCACTCAACGAGCTCAAGAGGAACGGGATCTGGATCTACTTTTTGAGCATATTTATATCTCTCAAAATCAGACAAGACCATCCACCGATCCCTTTCCAAATACTGAATCCAGTCCTAGTTCGTCAACTCATGAATCAGAACCTATTCCTAACCAGACAATTCCTCCCTCAGATGCAGAAGCCTCGATCCCAACAACTTTGACAACAACGCAGACAGAGGCCTCCTCTTCAACTTCAGCCGGCAACATTACCGCGTCTGCAATCGACTATCCACTAAGTGAGGAATCGCAAGTAGACGAAACGACATTACCCCAGGAAAAGAAATGGGTTCGACATCATCCTACTGATCAAATAATAGGAGATCCCAATACAGGAGTAACGACTAGAAGATCACATTCAAATGAATGTCATTTCACCTGTTTCTTGAGCCAAACGGAACCTAAAAGAGTAGTTGACGCACTACGGGATCCTAACTGGATAGTGGCTATGCAAGAGGAGATTAATCAATTCGAACGTCTCAAAGTCTGGAACTTAGTTCCTCGTCCAAAAGGGAAAACTGTGATCGGAACAAAGTGGGTATTTAAAAACAAAAAGGATGAAGATGGTGTTGTAGTTCGAAACAAGGCTAGGCTCGTTGCTAAGGGATATAATCAACAGGAAGGAATTGATTACGATGAAACGTTTGCCCCTGTAGCCAGAATCGAAGCTATTAGGTTATTCCTTGCATATGCAGCACACAAAGACTTTATTGTCTATCAAATGGATGTAAAAACAGCCTTCTTGAACGGAATTCTGAAAGAAGAAGTGTATGTGTCACAGCCAGACGGATTTCTCAATGCTGATCATCCCGACTTTGTATACAAACTTGACAAATCACTGTACGGACTTAAACAAGCTCCAAGGGCCCTGGTATGAGGTGCTTTCCGACTTTCTTATCTCCTCAGGTTTCACTAAAGGGAAAATTGACACTACTTTGTTCGTAAAGAAAGATGGTTCTGATATCATGCTTGTGCAAATCTATGTGGATGATATCATTTTTGGCTCCACTAACCCTAAACTTTGTAAAGAATTTAGCATTCTGATGCAATCACAATTTGAAATGAGTATGATGGGAGAAATGTCATTCTTCCTCGGATTACAAATCAAACAACTTCAGGATGGGATTTTTATCAATCAATCAAAGTACATCCACGATATTCTCAAAAAATATGGGATTGACAAGAGCAAATCATCGAGTACACCTATGTCCACATCATGGTCACTCGATGCAGATCACTTAGGTGAACCTGTAGATGTTACTCATTACCGAGGGATCATTGGATCACTACTCTACCTCACAGCCAGTCGACCAGACATCTTATTCTCTACATGTCTTTGTGCTCGATTTCAAGCTAACCCCAAGGAGTCGCATCTTCATGCTGTCAAAAGAATCTTGAAGTATCTGAAAGGAACACCAGACCTTGGACTGTGGTATCCTAAGAACTCAAATATGAAACTAATAGGGTATTCTGATGCAGACTTTGCAGGTTGCAGACTAGACAGAAAAAGCACTTCTGGACACATCCAATTCCTAGGCAACAAGCTTGTATGTTGGGCCTCGAAGAAACAAAGTTGTGTATCAACTTCCACGGCGGAAGCAGAATACTTCGCTGCAGCAAGTTGCTGCTCACAAATTTTGTGGATCAGAACTCAACTACGGGACTACGGGTTTGATCTAAATAGAATTCCTATTTACTGTGATTCCAAGAGTGCTATCGCAATTACATGTAACCCTGTTCATCACTCACGCACTAAGCACATAGATCTTCGATATCACTTCATAAAGGACCACGTAGAAAAAGGCATAATAGAAATGTACTTTGTCAATACAGAGATTCAACTAGCCGATTTGCTTACAAAAGCATTGGATGAAAAACGCTTCCAATTCTTAGTTGCAAAGTTGGGAATGTTGAACCTCCATTTTTAATCTCGATTGTGCCTTCCTACAGTTCACTATTTATCTATTTGCTATGTTTTTACTTCTCTCTTATTCTGTGCGTGTTTATTATGTTAATTAGTTAATTAGATCTTTATTTTTTTTCTTTCTTTTTGCTTGCTTTCCACATTGCAATAAATTTTCTTGTTTTCAATAAGTCGATGTAGCGCCAATGCTGATGGCAATACATCGAGGGGGAGAAATGCTATATCCATGCATCGAGGGGGAGTAAGTTCAATCATTCAATTTTTGAGATACTCGATAGGCTTTGTATCTAGGGGGAGTTTTAGTACAACAACTCTCTCAAACAATGCATCTAGGGGGAGTTTTAGTACAACAACTCTCTCAAACAATGCATCTAGGGGGAGTTTTAGTACAACAACTCTCTCAAACACATAAAACATTCATAATACTTAGATAACTCTCAAATACTCGTATGCCCTATTAAGACCCAAAGCAGAATAGCAAGTAAAACAGCGAATAAGCTCAAAAGAAGGAAAATCTCAAAAACCAGCATATTCAAGTTATGCTCAAAGTCATGTCTTAACTTTGCCTGTTCCTTGAGCTTCTTCTCTTCTTCCTGCTTCTGCCAATTCATCTGTAAACGAGAAAATTAGAAATGAGTTAGTTCTTAGATGTAAGGTACTTCAATGAGACTTGAGACATATCTATTTATAAATATGAAAGAAACATACGTCGTTTATTGTCCCGACATTAAGTCGAATTTTTGACTAAGATGACGATTTCTTTCTTCTCCAATAAGGATATCGTATCATGAAAATCGATCTTGAAAAACCCATAGATTTGATGTTATCCTTGTGATTGATCGTGTCAAATTGGTAATATTTGGGTCATTACTAGTTTACTTGATATCGTTAGTAAGTTGAGAATCTCGTACATTCATTTTTCTTCCTTGAACAATTTCTAAAATTCCATGGCAAATCAATTATTAGAATTAAGATTCGCGAACTTCACATTATTTTTTTTGCGATCCAAATCTACTGGCATGTAAACGTTCGCAAACTATACTCGTTTGCGAATCAAAAGCTCAATTCGCAAAATCATTTTTCACTAAACTCTTAGTGAACAATTCGTGAAATCATAATCCGCGAACTTCGTGATAACTCATGGACATTTTGCGAATTCATTTTTTTTCAAATCTGCGAACCGTAAATTTTTTAATCTCCTTTCTTCTAGTTCGTCAAAGTTTTAAATCTCTGATTTGCGAACTGATTTTTCAAAACTTCACCATGGGATCTTTCGCGAACTCTCAGTGGGCCTATTTAACATAAAAAAAAAAATTTTTTTTGCGGCCCAGTATTTAACTAAATCTTTACCTTTCGGCCCGCGAAATTTCCTTTATCTAATTTGCAAATTTCCCCAAATCAGTTTTTACGAACCCTAAAATCTCAAAATCTCTCAAAACGCGTCAACCTCAACTTTGGATTTTCGTTGCTGTGCTTCCGTCTACACACACACACTCACAGATTTCGTTGAGGTAAGGAAGAAACAGTCTTTAAATCTTAATTTTTCATGTATTCTCTTCGTTGATTTTGCAGGATTCGAAATCGGAAAAGAACAGGGAGTTCGTCCTTGTTTTTTTATTATTATTGTTGTTTGTTGTTTGATCTTGTGTTCTATAATCATTGTTATTCATACTTTGTTTAGATGATTTTCGTGAAAAAGAGTACGAACTGTGTTTAAAATCAATGTTTTGCGAATAGGGTTTTTCTGGGTTTATTCAAAAATTTTCTTTTTGATCTTTCTGTTCGTGATTCGCAAATTGAATTTGTGTTTTTTTGCGAATTCATGCGTAGAATGAGTTCGCAAAATGAATTCGTAAAATTTGTTTGTAAAATGCTTTTGCACTTTTAAGTTGACTGATTGACCAACCAAAAATTTTGCGAATCTAAATTCGCGAACTGCCTTCCCAGATGCAATTCACGAACTAATGTTTCGCGGGTCGTGTTTAATCTTGTCAATTCGGGAACTACCGAATTCGCAAATCTTTATTCGCAAAACTTCTCTTATTCGCACTTCACGAACTGTCAATTCATTCTTCGCCAAATTTCTTTCAAATTTCAAAATCGATTCGCGAAATTCCTTTGACAGACTCGCAAATTTCCAAATTCGCAAAACTCGTACCTCGCAAAATTTCCAACTTGCGAACTAGTCTCTCGAACTACACTTTACAAATATTTTTAAAAATTCAGTTCGCAAACCCCAAATTTCCCAATCTAAACTTGACTTAGTCAATTCGCAAATTGAATCTTCTCAATTTCAAATCAATTCGCAAACGGAATTCTCTCAGTATTTCAAACTAATTCGCGAATCTTACTTAGTGAAATTTTTTTAAAAATTTCAGGCTTTTACAGACCCGCATATCTTTATGTTTGCAAAAATGTAGGATTCAAATTCGATCTAAAGCAAACTCGCAAAATCAATTTTTTTAAGTCTTTTTGAACTAACTGCTCAAATTCACGAACCCTTGCCAAAAATTTCAAAACTTCAAATTTGTGAAATACACTTTGATTTGTTTGGGGCTGAACAGTACCTTATTAATTAAATCATCTTTTTATAAGAATGTCAAATTATCTTCTCATAAAACGTTATTCACAATTTTTTTCTTATAATGCAGCTTCGACAGAATGACTACACCAGCAGATCTCGTCTACTCAACCACCAAATGGATTGTAATCAAAGACAACAACTTTCAACTCGACTTGAACACTTTCAAGTGTCAAGAAGAGATCATCCCATCCATTCTGAGAAACCACCACCTGGGATACGCCTTCTCTGCATCAGTTCCTGCACCAACCGTGTACCTGATAAACGTATTTTCTTACGTTTATATTTGTTAGATTTAAGTCGTTTGTATGATAATTGAAGTCGTTTTGATTATTTCTGCACTATAACATGGTTTCACAACAAAATAAAACGTTTTACGGCAGTTTTGCGACAGTTTCGTATTTCTCAATGATCACGGGGTAAACGATGTCCGATGGACCTGAAATTTTAACCATAGATAGAGGACTCGTTAATCTTGAATCTGACCGAACGGATTTTCAATCCGAGGTCTAGAATGGGAGATATGAATTTTTGAATGTGCTGCTGTTTTGCAGAAAATTAGTCACGGCCGTGAAGCACTTGTACGAAGCCGTGAAGCGCACCAGAGAGCCATTTTCTTGCCCGATTGTGTCACGGCCGTGAACATTGCCCAACCAGGCCGTGAAGGGTGCTTCATGGCCGTGAAAGGGGGTGTTTGAGGCCGTGAAGGCGGGCAGAAACCCATTTTCTAACCCCCGAACGCTTCACGGCCGTGAATGGTGGCTACCGAGGCCGTGAACACGGGCAGAGACGTGTTTCTCTTCAAGATTTAAGTTGTCACGGCCGTGAGGATGCATATACGAGGCCGTGAACTTTTCGATGGCCATATTAAAAGTCAAGCACGCAACAAAAGATGACTTTAGCTCATTGAGGACGAATTTTGGAACCAACTTGGGAGAAAAAAATCACGTTTGGGACCATATCTCTGCATAAGACAAGCCATTCAATTTCATAAGACATGAAATCAGTTTTTGGGGGCTGCATATACGGCTTGGAGGCTAAAGATCTTTCAAAATTTCAACTCATTGGTTTCTACGTTGAAGAGAAGAGCAAAAAGGAGATGGTGATACACTTCTATAAAAGGGAGCCAATGTAATAAGAAGAGAGGGGGGAGGTACGTGAAAGACCACTCTAAGCTCATATATACATATACATAGTCACATACACGTTTCCATTCTAAGCTCCAAGAACACAACATTAGTTGCTCACCAAGTGCTCGATAAAAGTCCTAAACGAAGAACGGGATTAACTTCGAAGTCGAATTCAGGGAAGTATTTATGATGTATTCGATGTTAATTATGTGCTTTGTTGTGATGATAATGAGTAGCTAAATTTATTGTATTTGAGATGAGATGAACCCTAGCGAGACCGATCGTATGTTTACGTGTATTTGATATATTGCTATTGTTACGACTCGTTTATGAAACATATAATTTTGATTATGTCTATGTGATTGAAATTGTCTAGTTAGCTTGTCATGTCCAAGTGTTTAAGTTAACGAAGTTGGGAAATCGTACGCTACGCTCGAGAGAGGGGCGAACGATTAGACCACTCGTAAACGAGCGGAATAAACTCATCGCTAGAGATAGGTTGAACTACCCCGCCGGATTAGAGTCAAATCTAATAGTGGGATTCACCGTGTTTTTAATGCAATCTTCGTTTAAGTAGTTAGGGAAGCTTGCCCGGCTATTTAGTTCGTTGATTAGTTGTTTGCGAGTCTCGTATGATAAGGCGCAGTTTCGTCAGTCGTATGAATTCGTACGCATGTTGTAGGAATCTTCACGGTCTAATGATAGCTTTATTTACGTACACTTGATGTTTGTTCTGGTCAAGCTAGGGGGATTCGAAGTCTCAAATACATTTGTTTCCATAGAGGTTTTCTTCTCCGTGCTACTTTATTAAGTTGTATTTTCTAAGTATCGTTATTTACTGTTTCAACAATCAACCGTTCGTACTAGGATATTTAAGCAAAAGTTTTTCTAAGTTACATAGTTCTCTTGGGATTCGATACTCGAATACTTGCTACGTCTATGCTATTTCGATAGGTACACTTGCCTGTTGAGCGTAGGATAATTCGTTAGTGTTCGTTTTATTTTATTACTCGATCCGCTCGATCAAGTTTTTGGCGCCGTTGCCGGGGAACTATCGATATTAGAGAAACCGTAGTTTATTATTCTAGCTATTTATTTTTAAGTAAAAAAATCTTTGTTTATTCATATTTCTTTTGGTCTAGGTACGTGTACGAAGGTGCATGACCCGGAGGAACCCTACACTACCAATAGTGGAAGGAGACCCGGAGATCGAAAGGACTTTTCGACGCAACGTGCGAGAAAACGCAAGGCAAGCCGAAATGGCGACTCAAAATAACAATGAAATGCCATTAGCAGTGCAAGAACCACCGATGAGAGAACTTTGGAGAAACAATGCCGTAGGAACGATTAGTTCGGCGATAGTACTTCCTCAGGTACCGAATAATTTTGAGCTCAAACATCATTGGCTCCAAATGCTGCAGGCGACAGCCCAATACGATGGACTCTCTGAGGAAGACGCTTATCGCCACATCCGAGACTTCTCGTCTGTTACGGACGCAATACGAGTACAAGGCGTAAGCCCGGAAGCCATTCGACTCTACCTATTTCCATTTTCTCTACGCGGCACTGCCAAGGAGTGGTTCAACCTACTTCCCGAACGATCTATTACTACGTGGGACCAGATGCATGCCACCTTCATCAATCATTTCTTTCCACCTTCGAAGGCGCTCAAACTAAAAATGGACCTCACGGCGTTCAAGCAAAAAGAGGGCGAGAACTTGTACGACGTATGGACCAGATTCAAAGCACTCTTGAACCGATTCCCTCAACACGGGATGACGAAAAGTGAGCAAATTCAGCGGTTCCATGAATCGTTGAACGATCATACCGTACAATTATTGGATGGAGCATGCAACGGAGGCCTATGTAATCTCAGCGCTACGGAGGGCTGGAATCTTATTGAGGACTATAGTGCAAATAGTTTTCGACGAGGGAGTTCAAGCAATCGAGGTAAACCTCCGGGGATGTACGACGTCGACAACACCACTGCAATAAATGCCAAGTTCGACGCCCTACAACAACAAATGTCAGCGACTAATCTTCAAATGCAGACCTTGATGAACGCGCTCATGCCTAAGCTAGCAACGAAGCCGTCCGTTAATGCTGTTCAATTACAAACTGCCCCGATGACCCCCGTAGCTGATGCGCCTTCTCATTCATATCCGACGTATATTCCGCCATGCGCTACATGCGGAGGAAGCCACGACACAACTCGCTGTCCCGCTGCTTTTACAACTGAGCAAGTCGATTACATGGGGAATTACCAAGGTCAGCGAAACTTCGTTCCAAATCGAGCTCATCCGAACCTGGCCTATGGGAATCAACAACAAGCTCCACCGGGATTTCAAAATCAAAGGTCACATGGATACCACGGTGGAAATTCCGAAGTTGCCCCTGAAGGTCGCGGTAATAAGCTAGAGGGAATGCTCGAGAAGCTAATGGGAAAGCTCGATTCTCGCTTGGACAATCAAGAGGCACGGTTGCAAAACACCGAATCTTCCCTACGGGCCTTGGAGAAACAAGTTGGGCAGATTGCAGAATCAATCCAACAACGTCCTCTCGGTTCGTTGCCAAGCTACACCGAGATCAATCCAAAGGACCACCACGTAAAGGCGGTAACGCTTCGTAATGGAAGAGAGCTTGAGGAGGTGCAGAAATTAAAGAAGAAGAATGTTGAGCCCGTGAAAGCAAACATCGAGGCCGACAAAGAAGAGGAGACCGTACCTAAGCCACCTGTCAAGGCGTATCAACCAAAAATTCCATACCCAGCGAGACTAAAAAGGGACATTGTTGACGACCAGTTTGGTAAATTTCTCGCAATTTTTAAACAATTACATATTAATTTACCTCTTGTCGAAGCTCTTGCACAGATGCCCCGCTGGGCAAAGTTTTTAAAGGATCTTATCACAAACAAACGCAAGCTCGAAGACGTGTCCACAGTCGAACTACGAGGGGAGTGCTCCGCGATCCTACAAAGCAAAATTCCGAAGAAGTTAAAAGATCCAGGGAGTTTCACTATACCTTGTTTAATAGGGGATCTTGTTGTACATAAGGCATTGGCTGACTTAGGTGCTAGTATAAATTTAATGCCTTATTCGATGTTCAAGAAACTCGGCTTAGGAGAACCCAAACCTACTAGGATGAGTATACAATTAGCGGATAGATCTGTTAAATATCCTAGGGGTATTATCGAGGATGTTCTTGTTAAAGTCGATAAATTTATCATTCCTGCAGATTTCGTAATTCTCGACATGGAGGAAGATGAAAATATTCCTCTAATCTTAGGAAGGCCCTTCCTCGCTACAGGAGGAACTATGGTCGATGTTCGTAACGGAACATTGACATTAACCATAGATAGTGAGAAAGTGACATTTGATATGGCCGAGTCCATGAATAATGCCGAGAAGTTAGATGATAAGTGCTTTTATATCGATGCATGGAATGAATTTTTGTCTTTGCAGGGACTTTCGCAGCCCGATTCATTCAGCTCAAAGCAAGAAATAGAGGAAAACGAGGAAATCCATAAGGAAGAGCCAAACGATGACCTACCCCTCGTTGTTGCCCAAGCAGATGTAGATGAGAATGTCAATGAGGAACCAACGATCGAGGTGCAAAAGAGCAGCGAAGAAAATCGTGAGAAGATCTCGGTCGAGGAACCACCAACGCTCGACCTCAAGCAATTGCCCGATCACTTGGAATACGCTTTCCTAGAGGAAAATGCAAAGCTTCCCGTAATCATCGCGTCAAATCTGGAGAAGGAGCAGAAACTCATGCTCTTAGACACGCTACGAGAGCACAAGAAGGCGCTTGCATGGAAGATATCAGACATCCGAGGAATTAGTCCGACCTTCTGCATGCATAAAATTCTAATGGAGGACGACTTCAAACCGGTGATACAACACCAGAGGCGTCTGAACCCCAACATGAAGAAGGTAGTTAAGGCCGAGGTAATTAAACTGCTCGACGCGGGAGTGATTTACCCAATTTCGGACAGTGCATGGGTGAGCCCAGTTCAGGTAGTGCCGAAAAAAGGAGGAATGACAGTTGTGCCCAACGAGAAAAATGAACTCATTCCGACGAGGACTGTCACGGGATGGCGCGTTTGCATTGACTACCGCAAATTAAATGACGCGACGCGAAAAGACCACTTTCCTCTTCCTTTTATTGATCAAATGCTTGAACGTTTGTCTGGTCATGAATTTTATTGTTTTCTCGATGGACTTTCAGGTTATTTGCAGATTCCCATTGCACCCGAAGATCAAGAGAAGACGACGTTCACCTGTCCATTCGGGACATTCGCCTACCGACGGATGCCTTTTGGACTTTGCAATGCTCCGGCAACCTTCCAACGTTGCATGATGGCTATCTTCGACAAACTAATTGGTGACGGAATGGAGGTATTCATGGATTATTTCTCGATTTTTGGTGACTCGTTCGAGGTATGCTTATTTAATTTAAAGAAAGTGCTCCAGCGATGTGAGGAAACAAACCTTGTGCTAAATTGGGAGAAATGTCATTTTATGGTAAGAGAGGGTATTGTTTTAGGTCATAAGATATCTTCGAGAGGTATCGAGGTAGATAGAGCTAAAATAGAAACCATAGAACGATTACCTCCACCTTCATCGGTAAGGGCAATTAGAAGTTTCCTAGGACATGCGGGTTTTTATCGTAGATTTATCAAGGATTTTTCTAAAATTACTAGGCCTTTAACTCGTTTGCTTGAGAAAGACGTGCCTTACGAATTTACGCCCGAGTGCATGAATGCTTTTACCATACTTAAGAATAAGCTAATTAATGCCCCTGTTATGGTAGCCCCTGATTGGAGCCTACCATTCGAACTAATGTGCGATGCGAGTGATTTTGCAGTAGGTGCAGTTCTGGGGCAGCGACGGGAAAAGCATTTTCAGCCGATACACTATGCGAGCAAAACTCTAAATGAAGCCCAGACGAATTACACTACCACAGAGAAGGAGTTGCTCGCAGTCGTGTTCGCCGTCGACAAATTCCGTCCATATCTCGTTCTCTCAAAAGTCATAATCTACACGGATCATTCGGCCCTCAAACACCTCTTCGCGAAACCAGATGCAAAACCGAGGCTTATCCGATGGATTCTGTTACTCCAAGAGTTCGACATGGAATTTCGTGACCAAAAAGGTACCGAGAATTGTGCAGCCGATCACTTGTCAAGATTTGAAGGCGCAGCCCACAAGGTTACCAACGACGAAGTCATCCGAGACCAATTTCCCGATGAGCATCTATATGCTATACGTGAGGTATTCGATGAAACCCCGTGGTACGCTGATTTTGCTAATTATCTTGTCGCTAGGATCATGCCAAAGGGATACACAAGTCATCAGAGGAAGAAATTCTTCTCAGACTTGAAGTATTATTTTTGGGATGATCCGTATTTGTTTAGGGTTTGCGCGGACAAGATAATCCGGCGATGCGTGTCTTTTCCCGAGACGGTTAAAATCTTGAGCCATTGTCATTCGGGGCCATGTGGAGGACATTACGGAGGTAATCGAACTGCACAAAAGGTACTCGAATGTGGTTTTTATTGGCCTACGATTTTTAAAGATGCTCAAAAATACGTAGAGGAATGTGATAGGTGCCAACGGACAGGTAATATTTCTAAGCGAAATGAAATGCCTCAGAATTTTATTCTTGTGTGTGAAATATTTGACGTATGGGGCATTGATTTTATGGGTCCGTTTCCTACGTCTTTCAAAAATCGATATATCCTAGTTGCGGTTGATTATGTTTCAAAATGGATAGAAGCACAAGCGCTACCTACTAATGATGCTAGGGTAGTCGTTAAATTTTTGAAAACATTATTTTCTCGATTTGGCTCACCTCGTTGCATAATTAGCGATAAAGGTACGCATTTCTGTAACACTCATTTTGCAAGGACGCTCGAAAAATACGGCGTGAAACATAGTGTTACCACAGCTTACCATCCTCAAGCGAGCGGCCAAGCAGAAGTCGTAAACAGGGAGCTAAAGCGTATACTCGAAAAGACCGTGGAGCACCATAGGCGAGATTGGCCAAGCAAACTGAACGATGCTTTATGGGCGTACCGGACTGCCTACAAAACGCCTATCGGATCCACACCATATAGACTTGTTTACGGGAAATCTTGTCATTTACCCGTCGAGCTAGAACACAAAGCATATTGGGCTCTAAAGAAACTTAACTTTGATTTGAATCTTGCAGGTGAAAAGCGAATGTTGCAGGTCAACGAGCTCGACGAGTGGAGACAAATGGCATACGAGAATACCCGCATCTACAAGGAGCGTACGAAGCAATATCATGATCGGAAGATCATGAAGCGGGAATTCCAAGAAGGCGACCAGGTCTTGTTGTATAATTCGCGGCTGCGATTATTTCCGGGCAAGCTAAAGTCGAGGTGGTCGGGTCCATTCACGGTGACCCGAGTGTTTTCCTACGGGACGGTCGAGATCACACACCCAGAAAAAGGGACCTTCAAGGTGAACGGGCAGCGTCTCAAGCATTACTTTGGCGGTGACATCGAAGCGCTTGGAAAGGAAACGATTCACCTCCTCAACACCATACAACGCTAAAATCCTCCGAACTATGTCTAGCTAAAAGACATTAAAGAAAGCGCTACTTGGGAGGCACCCCAAGCCTATCCTATGTTTTTCCTTTACTTTCCTATGCATATTAGTTTTCATGATTCTGGTTTTCGATGATCGCAGGGAACTCAAAATCTCAAGTGTGGGGAGGAGTCGTACAAAGCATGCACACCGGACTATTCAGGGAAGTTTGCTTATCTATTTATTTCCTCTTCCTGTGTTATATAATTGTTACGTTGAGGGCAACGTAAATCTTAAGTGTGGGGAGGGGACTTTCTGCGAAATTGATGCAAACATCTTATATGTGCATGACTTGATTTTTGGTATAAATTTTTTCGAAAATTGGCATAAACTTTTTCGAAAATCATGTTTCCTTCAATCAAAGGGTGATTTCATGTTAGAAATCTTGTGAGTAATTAGGATACATATGCGACTCGACTTCTTTCTTACATAGATGAACTTGGCGATACCTGATGGATTCGTACACATAACCCTATTTTTGTGAGATTTTTGAGCTTACGAGCTTTTCGCTCATTTCTTTGGTTGTGTGAATCATGCTTAGTTTATTTCTCTTCAGAACTTGCTTGTGTATTGCGTTTTGAAACTACTTGACGTGTGATTGCGTGAAAATGAGGAAGGCATTAGGAATTCAGTCCATAGCCAAAGTATCCGACCACGCTTGATCACCGTAGTTAGCCACTTTGAGCCTGAGCCTTTTATTTGTGAAAAACCGGATTATAAATTGCCGACCCTGATTAAGCCTTCAGACATAAACCCATTGGAGCGATAGTAGAAGTGGAGGTTGAATGCCGTACTTAAGAAGCGCAACCCGTACTTAATTTCCGAGCTTCTGCCCAAAAAAAAAAAAAAAAAAAAAAAGAGAGAGAGAAAAAAAAAAATATATATGACTAAGAACCCTTCCTCCGATAATCTTTCACTCTCGAAACCATTTTCGAGAAGTCGAAAGAAGAAGGGCTTGGTAAAAAAAAAAAAAAAAAAAAAGAAAGAAAAAGAACGACGGATTTGGCGCATTCGAGATGATGGCATGATTCCGACACGACTACAGCTCATATCCTTTTTACGCTTATTCCTTGCATCTTACCTATCTTAACCATGTTATAACCCGGTAAAGACCTTCCGATTCACGTTTGAACATTGAAAGTGGTAGATTTACGAATCATTTGCAAGCTTATGGTAGGGATTAGATTAGTGCATGACCCGAGAGATATCACCGACATCTTAACCTATACACTTAGTGATTTGAGTGAATCTTTGTGAGGTACGGATCTTGATAGGTATTTCTAAGGAAGTCGTGTGGTTAGTTGTTCATTTATAATATGCTTTCCGACTTTACTTGCATTATCTCCTACGTGATTTCATTCTTAATTGATACGTTGCATGATTTTATACTTTTATATGCCATCATCTCATTTATTTGCTTGAGGACAAGCAAACGCTTAAGTGTGGGGATATTTGATAAACGTATTTTCTTACGTTTATATTTGTTAGATTTAAGTCGTTTGTATGATAATTGAAGTCGTTTTGATTATTTCTGCACTATAACATGGTTTCACAACAAAATAAAACGTTTTACGGCAGTTTTGCGACAGTTTTGTATTTCTCAATGATCACGGGGTAAACGATGTCCGATGGACCTGAAATTTTAACCATAGATAGAGGACTCGTTAATCTTGAATCTGACCGAACGGATTTTCAATCCGAGGTCTAGAATGGGAGATATGAATTTTTGAATGTGCTGCTGTTTTGCAGAAAATTAGTCACGGCCGTGAAGCACTTGTACGAAGCCGTGAAGCGCACCAGAGAGCCATTTTCTTGCCCGATTGTGTCACGGCCGTGAACATTGCCCAACCAGGCCGTGAAGGGTGCTTCATGGCCGTGAAAGGGGGTGTTTGAGGCCGTGAAGGCGGGCAGAAACCCATTTTCTAACCCCCGAACGCTTCACGGCCGTGAATGGTGGCTACCGAGGCCGTGAACACGGGCAGAGACGTGTTTCTCTTCAAGATTTAAGTTGTCACGGCCGTGAGGATGCATATACGAGGCCGTGAACTTTTCGATGGCCATATTAAAAGTCAAGCACGCAACAAAAGATGACTTTAGCTCATTGAGGACGAATTTTGGAACCAACTTGGGAGAAAAAAATCACGTTTGGGACCATATCTCTGCATAAGACAAGCCATTCAATTTCATAAGACATGAAATCAGTTTTTGGGGGCTGCATATACGGCTTGGAGGCTAAAGATCTTTCAAAATTTCAACTCATTGGTTTCTACGTTGAAGAGAAGAGCAAAAAGGAGATGGTGATACACTTCTATAAAAGGGAGCCAATGTAATAAGAAGAGAGGGGGGAGGTACGTGAAAGACCACTCTAAGCTCATATATACATATACATAGTCACATACACGTTTCCATTCTAAGCTCCAAGAACACAACATTAGTTGCTCACCAAGTGCTCGATAAAAGTCCTAAACGAAGAACGGGATTAACTTCGAAGTCGAATTCAGGGAAGTATTTATGATGTATTCGATGTTAATTATGTGCTTTGTTGTGATGATAATGAGTAGCTAAATTTATTGTATTTGAGATGAGATGAACCCTAGCGAGACCGATCGTATGTTTACGTGTATTTGATATATTGCTATTGTTACGACTCGTTTATGAAACATATAATTTTGATTATGTCTATGTGATTGAAATTGTCTAGTTAGCTTGTCATGTCCAAGTGTTTAAGTTAACGAAGTTGGGAAATCGTACGCTACGCTCGAGAGAGGGGCGAACGATTAGACCACTCGTAAACGAGCGGAATAAACTCATCGCTAGAGATAGGTTGAACTACCCCGCCGGATTAGAGTCAAATCTAATAGTGGGATTCACCGTGTTTTTAATGCAATCTTCGTTTAAGTAGTTAGGGAAGCTTGCCCGGCTATTTAGTTCGTTGATTAGTTGTTTGCGAGTCTCGTATGATAAGGCGCAGTTTCGTCAGTCGTATGAATTCGTACGCATGTTGTAGGAATCTTCACGGTCTAATGATAGCTTTATTTACGTACACTTGATGTTTGTTCTGGTCAAGCTAGGGGGATTCGAAGTCTCAAATACATTTGTTTCCATAGAGGTTTTCTTCTCCGTGCTACTTTATTAAGTTGTATTTTCTAAGTATCGTTATTTACTGTTTCAACAATCAACCGTTCGTACTAGGATATTTAAGCAAAAGTTTTTCTAAGTTACATAGTTCTCTTGGGATTCGATACTCGAATACTTGCTACGTCTATGCTATTTCGATAGGTACACTTGCCTGTTGAGCGTAGGATAATTCGTTAGTGTTCGTTTTATTTTATTACTCGATCCGCTCGATCAGTACCTTCAACAGTTCTGGGGAACGATGACTACCAAAATTTCTCAAGACAACACCACTTACTATGAAGCCCAAATCGCAAACGAAACCGTCAGAATCACCAGGGACTTTATTCGACAAATTCTTCGGCTGCCGATTCAACCAGAATATGACATGAGGCATCCGAGGACGAGCTTATCGCAGATATGTTGAAAATGGGTTACTATAGCTCACTCGAGCTCGTTTCCCGTTTTCAACAATCAATGATTCCACATCCGTGGCGAACTCTTTTCGCAATTGTCAACAAGTGCTTCTCACCAAAGCACTCCGGGTGGGACAGATGCAACATTACGATCCTACGAATCTTTCATGGGATCGTCTTCAGGAAAGGATACGACTATGCCAAGCTGATCACAATGGACCTGGACGATCAGCTTCATCAGAGATCAAAGTCCAAATCGAAAAAGACACAGAATCTGCCCTATCCCCGGTGGTTCTCACTAATGATCCACCACTTTATGACTACAACACCGGGGATACCAACAAGGCCACAAGAAGAAAACTACACCCCTCCCAAACTCAAATTTCTTCAAAAAGGAAAGACGGATGAGAAATACTCACGAAAACCAATGCCCATTCCGCGCGCTACCTTACTACTAGCTAACCCAGAAGACATTGAAAAATACTGCAAGAGGACCAAAATTCCAAACCCCATGACTCAGGCCGACCCACCCGAGTCTAACCCAGGGGTTAGTGAGACTGAGAGAGTAGAAACGAGAGAGAGAGAGAACAAGCAAGTGAGATACTGAGAGAAACCACAGAAACCGAATTTATCCCACACGCACCACAGACCACATCTCAAGAAGCAATCCCTGACCAACCACCACCATCCTCTGAACAAACAATACCTGAACAATCGCTCGAGGAACAACCACATGCTAAACGACTCGAACACCCACTAATAGATGTTCCCGAGACGATCACTACTGCACTAACTCAGTCAGAAAAAGCCGGGTCAATCCCTAGGATAGAAGACGTCGTAATCGACCCAACGACGCATGAGCGAACCCCACCTGACCATTCACTTGTCTCCCAACAGACAAGTGTCTCAACGCAACACGAACCACCCCAAACCTCCAGCAGCTCGGTTCCTGTGTCTGAACCAACTCGAGAAATACCCATTTCCGTGACACAGCCCGAGCCTCAGCCTGATCTTCAGGTCTCAACGTTCATAGAAGAGCCCCAAATAGAGGCTCTTCAAGGATTGGACGGAAGTCTCTCGGATGTTGATGATTTCAGCAGCTCACCATCCGCGAGCCACCGTACAGAACCTAGTTCTGGACGCGTGCTAACGGGACGCCTTGGCGCCCGGCGATAGCTCCACCCAAGCCCGTCACACTGACGTGGCCACAACGACCCGAGCACCATCTCCAAAAGATGTGTCGCAAGGAGAGGTCGGAAGACCCAAGGACCCCGAAGTTCAACGAACTTCGGGTGATGAGGGCCACCGTCCAGAACCTCGTTCTGAACGTGTGCCAACGACTACCTCTAGTGGCGCCGGATCTATTCCAACCCAGGTGACGACTGCCTACTTGGAGAATCGGCTGTTCGAGTTCTTCGAAACTGTAACCCTACCAAGGGTCAAAGGTCTTATCAAGGAGGCGGTCCAAGCAACTTCCACCGACAAAGGGAAGGCTCCCATGTCTGACCAACCTCCTCCTCAACAGCCGGTACTTCCCCGTCTTCTCACCCTGCCACCACGCAACCCGACGACACCTAACTTGTACACAGTGCCTCTGCTTGAGCTCTTTGACGTTGGCATTGCTCGTATTATAGATCTCGACAGCAAACGAAGCATTGAAGAAGAAGACCTTTACCGGAAGCTGGTCGCAGGTGGCGTCATCCCACCTCCTGATGCGAGCATCCCAACTGACACATGCCGCCAAGAAGGCCCCAGTCGGAAACGTCATTATGACGATCCAGACGACCAGGACTGTCCTGAGGGGGAGAGCAGCAAGAGACCGAGAACTGGGCCTCCAGTTATTCGCGGCGGAAGAGGCAGAGGACGCGGAGTTCAAACGCATGGAGGCAGTTCGTCACGACCACCCAATCCACCACCAAGGTCCTCCAGTGGCAGACAAGCTACACCAGGGCCGAACCGGACAACTTCCCTTGGTGAAGTCGAGTCTGCTCCCTCGAGGATCTCCACCCAACCAGTCCAAGCAACTACAACCCCTCGTCCAAAGGATCCTCAAGGCTACATTGACAGATATATCTTAGACGAGGAATGGACGACGAGAAGAGAGACAGCAGAAGAGTCCCGCCTAAGGATTGAAAATGTTCGTGATTTATTAAAGGCGGCAGCAGCAGACTTCTGCTTCATTGAGCGAGAGGAAGAGGAGCAAGGAGAAAATCCTGAGGCAGATCTTCCAGAACTTCCAGAACTCCTTCAACATCAGGTGCCCGAGGAACCGACGCCAGGCTACGAGTTCATAGAAACTCGTTGGAGAAACGCGAAGATCAAGGCATCTTTTCTTGAGGATCTTTATCCAAAGATCTGGAGGAAGGAAGAAGAAATAAAGGGAGTCAACGAGCTGAATCTTCGAGGCCTTGAGCACCTAAGAGGGACGTATAGGGGACTTAGCCATCAGATTATGCTCTGGGAAGTCACGGCCAAGAAAGGAATGAATAGAGATCAATACAGGAAGTACATGAGAGATCAATCGTCCATCTGTGATATTGTGGATGTCGAATGGGCGGTAGGAAGATATGTAGGCCCTGTCTTTGTTATTGATCGTTATGACAGGAAAATTGTAAAATATTCAGAAGCAGATCTTCCCTATCTTCCACTGGGCGAACTCAACAAGCTCTACAACATTTATCGCAATAAGTTTCCCCTTGACACTCACACAAGACGAGATGGTTATCGGGCTATCAAAGAGTGTATGCTGAGGCAGGTCAAGTATTTCGCTGCTCATGACTTCCAAATGGCCTTGGAAAGCAATATGAGCAAGGTCAACCTGACACGTCCAGACAACAGATATAAGGATCTCGAAAAGTATGAAGAGGGATTTATCTTCCTTGAACCACAACCAGGGGTCACTTACCTACAAGCTCAGAAGAAAGTGAAGCAGGTGCTACTTCTGTCAGAGATCTCCAAATTCTCAGATGGAACATTGAAGATTATCCTCAACCAACTTCGGGCTAAGAAGAAGACAGTTTCCGAAGATGACAAACTAGAAGGAACAGAACTGGAAGAGAAAGATGTTCTACGGAAACTCTTCGAGAAGATCAGATATCGAATCGTTCTTCGGAACGACATCAGACAGTTCGAGACTGCTCTAGGATTCAGGAAGACCTACTTGGCCCATAGAGAACCACCACCTCCTCCTCGCTCGAAGAAAAGAAATAAAGACTTAGTTAATAAGCTCGACTGTAATTTGGACACTTAGGGGGAGAATGTTAGGAATATTTTAGAAGTGTCCAAAATATTTATTCTAAGTCTTGTAATTTCCTTTCAATGTATTTTATAGATGTTTTACTTTATGTTAGTGGGTTGTATTTGTAATAGGCTTGTTAGGGGCCCAATAGGCTTAAATACCTCACAAGGTATTTAAGCTTAAACCCTAACACTCATTAATCTAAGTTTCCATTTTGCAAAAATCTCACGTATTCAACACTAAACCTCTAAAGCACACTATTCACATTCTACGAAGGTTTAATCTGTTGAATTGTTCTTGGATAATCTGGAATTACAATAATATGTCATTGTTTGAAGCCAATAAAAACTGCATTCATATATGAGGCAGGTCAACTAACCGCTTTACTTTTCCACTGTGGAAATCTCACTCACTTTTTTCCTCCATAAATTCTCATTCACAAAGTCAAACTAAAGTTCATTTATTCATAAATGTCCAACAATCTCCACATGAATGAGAATTGTTTCATGTTCAGAGTTCATGTTCATTATTTGATTTCTGCAAAGAGGATAATATGTGTTACCCCTGAAATTCATCCTTGTATTACGCTTGAGTTAATAGTTGTACAATAGACGCAATACCCTTAAATGGGGAGAACGACACTTTTAGTCCCCGATGTTTGGGGAATGGACGTTTATGGTCCACCATGTTCCAAGATGCCACTTTTAATCCCAAATGTTAAGAATTTTGGACCGTTTTGGTCCCCCGATTAACTTAGACGGTGTTTAACACACACGAGCACATGATCTCCTTGTCCACCATGTTCCAAGATGCCACTTTTAGTCCCCAATGTTACGAATTTTGGACCAGGGCCCCCTCCCCCCGATTAACTTAATCACTAATTTAGACGGTGTTTAACACATACAAGCACATGATCTCCTTGTACTGGACTTAACACCCATTACTCATCATCTTCTTCGACTAAAACGCACGTGAACATCATTACGTATCACATTTAGCTCAACTTTAAGGTCACAAATCCTTCCCTAAATGTGATGTATAATGACGTTAATTGCATTTAAGTCGAAGAAGAAGATGTGTTATGAGGTTTGAGTTGAAGGATATCATATGTTCTCACGTGTTAAATTCTGTCTACATTAGCGATTGGGTTAATCGACGGATCAAAACGGCCCAGAAGTCATAACATTTGGGACAAACTGTGGCACCTCGAAACATGGGGACCAAAATCGTCCATGCCCCAAACATCAGGGACTAAAAATGTCGTTCGTCCCCTTAAACTATCATATAACCCAACCCACATACACTACACACAAATCAATTGTGTTTGTTAAGTTTTCATTTGTTTTGTTCGTTTTGTAACGGTTTTTAAAGAACTAAATCTTTCAGTTCTTAAAGTTGTCCCAATCCTTCCTCATATATGTGACTTTTAGCATCGCGACTATATTATCATTACTCTATGAAGTGTACAATATGCCTAAGAAGGGTGGGGGTTGAATTAGGCTATAAAAAATTTGGCTTGTTCTTCTTTGAAAAATACTTTTCTTTAAGAAGATATTTGCAGAGTATGTTATTTCCCAGAAATCAGTACGAGTATCAAAGTTATCTCCCTAATTCTGTTTCAAAATATCACGTTAGTTTCAGAAATAGTTTCTACGATATCACCTAGATATTAGCGCGCGTTCCGGGTTTGTCTCACAGAAAAGTATAGCAGAAAGTAAAGTGAGACGAGATTTTTATACAGGTTATATCCCCAACTAGGGTTTAATCCTGTACTTGGGGTGTGATCTTCCCAAGAGTTCCAATCAATCACTAAGTATTACCGGTTACAAAATGATTGACTCGTACACAACCGAATCACTATGGACACTAGACCTCGTTCTAGGCTGACGCACGCCAAGTTTTGATCCCGTCGTTTACCCAAGAAACCTATTCCCCGATGGATGCAGCTTGCTACCGAAGGGCACCGAATCCACAAAAATTCGTCCCTCCACGTGCGCAAGACTCCACTCGTGCTCCTTTGTGCGCTCAACGTGTCCGCAGACACAACACGTCCGAAGACAAGGGTTTAGGATAGGGTGTTGCTAAGATAACACTCAAGGATACAGTTTCGCAAATGAAAGCTCGACACAAACTACGAATGAATCGCAAATTTCAGCTCAAAAAAACTCTAAGGGATTCGTTTGCTTGTGTGTATGTTGTCTACCGTTCAATCTTGAAGTGTTTCCTTCTATATAGACCCAATAATCGCTTCTACACTACACAAGGAAAGTTAAGCACAGAATATGCAAGAGAAAGCTCAACAATCACGTGCATTAACTCAAACAATCATGCCAATAATAAATCAATTAAGCTCAACGGTCATGCATGATCACTTACCATAAATACCACAGATTATCATTCATTCCACAGTAATCCCATCCATTTGTTAGCATATTCCATATATATTCCACTCAGCATATTATCAACTGTATGCTCAATCAATTGATTTCTTTCTCAAAATATGATTGCCAATTTGCACAGAGATAGATTTGATCTACAGAGTATAATGCAAAGCATATTTCCATGTATAGTTATCTCATCCGATTTCAGCACATTCCATAAATAGACTCAAACAGCATCTTACCACATATAAGCCCAATCAATTAATCACTTTCCATAATATGAATCCTAAGTCACACAAGGAAAGCAGGATCATGATTCACTGATTTAAGAGTCACTTAATATCGAACTCAACGGATATATCATTGATATTCTTTCCTAAAATAGATCAATCACATGTAAGCACTTTATGATAATATCCTCTCCATATATAGCATAGTCATTCATATCCGGATGATCATAGTTATATTCTTTCCAAAAATAACTCAATCACGTGTACAGCTCAAGTATCACTTAACAGAATATATTTTCCATATATAGCACGCAACGAGATTCCATTCATACGAAAACGTTCATAACCAGGTGATCACATTAATATTCCATCTAAGCATAAGATCACTCAAATTCGACTTTCTTAACAGTTAAACCACATTCAAGCGCTTAATCGAACATTTTCACATACTTAAACATCACATAACATGCATATCGAGTCTTCTAATTTGTACCCCCCAATTTACATAATTACTTGGAATAATCAAAACTCTCATAACCGTTTGGACCAAAAAGGTCTACAATCTCCCCCTTTTTGAATGCTTTGATGCTTAAACGTGCTACGTGCTTAAATGGCTTCATATCGAGTGTACTCACATGCTTAAGATAGACATTAATTGATATATGATTAGAGCAAATAAATTTATCAAATTTCATAGCATGCTCCCCATGTCTAATTGCTAATATTCCTATGTAAAGCACAGAAGCAAAGATTTAGCAATTACCAGATCATATCACATGGAATGTCACAAGTTACCACGGCATGTCGCAAGTTACCATGGAATGTCTCAAGCTATCACATCACATCAGTTTGCTCCCCCTGCCTATGTGCGGAATTCCTTAATCTTTAACAAATCATCAACTAAAGCACAGAGGATTAAGACATACCATATAAAAGCAAGCAAGCCGATTATATTATATTATTCCAAAATAACAAAATAAAGCATTAATTGCCTAGACTTCTCCCCCTTCAGCATAGAAAAGGAGGGACCAACACCACCAACATACCTAAACCTGCAACCAACCTCGACCCTCAAACCCAAGAACCAACAAAAAAACAAACTAGAGCTAATCCTATCAGAGCTAGGGAATTACTAAGGAACAAGATCTAAGGGCTGGAATCGCTATCGATGAGACAGATGAGGATTCAGCGATATTAAGAGCCGCGGAGATCTCCTTCAGATACTTGTTAACCTTTTTGAAGTTACGTGAGACCTTTTTGAACTTTTTGCGGTTCTCATCCTTAAGGCCCTTAATACTCTTTTTCAGATCTGCGATCGTTCCTTGCTCGTTGTCGCTATCGTCATCTCTTTTCTTCTGGATCGGAGTCTTTGAAGGGTCTTCAAATCCCTTGTTTTGAACCAGCCTTGGCCCGCATCATAGCGTACGCTTCAGTGTGACCAGATCCACAGCATGCTTAGAGCTGTCTTCCCAAGCCTTGGGCAGAGAGATTCCCTCGGTCTCAAATATATGTGTCAGCACCATACCATAGGGAAGTTCCTTATCCGAGCTCTGACTGGCATAGATCATGTACTTAAGGACGAAATATCCTAAGTTGAGTGGTCTATTTTGGGACACCATGTAGAGAGTCAACGTGCTCATGTTGTTCATTGTTGTGGAATAGCCTCCACTCCCAACTCGGGCTCTCCATAGCGTAAAATGCAGGACCTTGTAGAGAAAGAACAGATCTATGGGAAGTTGGTTCAAAGCTTCTCCTTCAGAGAACTTAGGCTTATAGGGGGAATTCCAGAGAGCTTTCGCACAGTCTCGCATGGATACTTCAGAGGTACACCAGTGGACAAAGTCAAAGAAGCGGAGCCCTTCGTTCTCAACTCCCAGCATTTCATTCACTTTAGCGCTATTCCATTCAAGGGTCTTGCCAAGCACATATGACTTCCTTGTGACCTCAGTTCCGTCTTCAACGAAAGTGAGATTGGCATAGAAGAGTTTCACGGCCTCCACATACAAGGACTTGTCAATTCTCAGGAAATTTTCCCAGCCATATTCCGTCAGCCACGTCATGACTTGGCTGTCAGCCAACTCATCAAACTTAACGCACCTACCTCGTGCAACGCGTCGCTTCTGAAGCTTTCCATAAAGGTCCTTTGCACTCCCAGTCAAAAATTTGATCTCGTCGGTGATTTCCTCCGGATTTCAGGATTGAACATTGCCTTCTCAGAATGATTCGGTGAGGGAGTTTTGTCTCGAGGAGGAGACTCGATCTGAGCAGAAACAGATTTTTCTGGTGAGGCAGATTTTTCGAGTGAGGCCGGTTTCTCTGGAGATGGGGGCTGATCGTGAGAAGAGGCAGGAGTTTTTTCAGGAGATGTAGTTTGATCATGAGATGAAATAGGAGATGGAGTAGGGGGTTTGACGAACTTCGCTTTCTTCTTCTTCGGTTTCGAAGGAGATCTCGTGGATTTAGGGCTGCTTCTTGACTTCGAACGGGTGGCTTTTGGAGAAAGTGGGGTTTCAGTTAAGGAACTCTTTCTCTTTTTGTCGGACTCAGATCCGGCGCCTTTGGTTTTCACCATGGTTGTGATCGAAGGAGATGGAAATTATAAAGTGAGAAATTTAGGGTTTTAATGAGTTTGAAGAAACAAGGAAGTGACGGTTATAAAGGCAGAGTTTGGATAAGATGGAAAGAAGTTAAAGAGAGAAGTGATCTCGACAAGACGTGTGTCAGATAAGGAAGGGATTCTAAAATTTAAATTTTAAATAGAATACTTAGTGTAGAAAAGGAAACTGCCCGTTATGTGGAATTTACTAAGGAAAAAAATATATCTCGCGGGAATTAAGGAAGGAAATAAATAAAGACCAGAGATCAAAGAAAATATTGGTTGAAAATAGATAATGTCGAAGGAGGTCTAAAACTAATCTCTTCATGAATGGAAAGGATTTGAATAGATAATGAACATATTATTAATAGAATCAAGGAATAAAATCGCAGAGATCCTAAAGGATAAGATCAAGGAAATACTAAAGGCTAACATATCTTGAGCTCGATAATTCCTAATCGGTCACGGATATCACAGAATCTACTCTCAATAAGGGGTTTCGTGAACATATCAGCCAACTGATCATTAGTTCCTACGAAGTTCACGCTGATATTCCCTTTCTGAACATGATCTCGAATAAAATGATGTTTCACCTCTATATGCTTAGTTCGAGACTGGTGTACGGGATTCTTAGTGATACTAATGGCACTAGTACTATCACAGATGATAGGAATTTGGTCGTACATTAGACCATAATCACTCAAGGTCTGTTTCATCCAAAGGATTTGCTGAGAACAACTTCCTGAGGCCATATATTCCGCTTCGGTTGTGGATAGAGCCACGGCATTTTGTTTCCGACTAGACCAAGTTACAAGGGAATTTCCTAATATTTGGCAAGTACCACTAGTGCTTTTCCTATCTTCCCTAGAACCGGCGTAATCCGCATCCGAGTATCCCATTAATGGGAATTCCTTGGAATTTGGATACCACATACCATGATTGATTGTTCCCTTCAAATATCTAAGCATTCGCTTGACTGCTGTCAAGTGAGATTCCCTAGGACTCGATTGATATCTAGAACATAGACCAGTAGCAAACATAATATCGGGTCTGCTTGCCGTAAGGTATAGCAAACTTCCGATCATACCTCTATACTTAGTTTGGTCAAAAGGCGTACCTTGTTCATCACTGTCAATTTTAGCGGTCTGGTGCATAGGAGTGGGAAGTACCTTGGAATCAGCCATTGCGAATTTTTCAAGTAGTTCCTTCGTGTACTTCGTTTGAGATATGAATGTTCCCGTATCCAATTGCTCGATTTGCAATCCAAGGAAGTACGTGAGTTCTACCATTAGGCTCATGTCAAATTCCTGTTGCATACACTTAGAAAAATTCTCGCAAAGAGTGATGTCAGTGCTACCAAATATGATATCATCAACATATATCTACACAAGTAGTATGTGATTCCCTTCGCACTTCGTAAACAGGGTGTTATCTATTGTTCCCGTTGAAAAGCCCATGTCTAGTAAAAAGCTACTCAATCTTTCATACCATGCCCTAGGGGCCTGATTTAAACAATATAAAGCTTTGTTTAATTTGAAGACGTGATATGAAAATTCTTCTTTTTCAAAACCGGGAGGTTGTTCGACAAAGACTTCCTCATTTATAAAACCATTTAAAAATGCACTTTTCACGTCCATTTGAAAAAGCTTAAATCTTTTAAAAGATGCACATGCAAGTAAAATGCGTATAGAGTAGAGCCTAGCTACGGGTACAAAGGTTTCTTGAAAATCTATACCTTCTTCTTGGGAATAACCTTTTGCGACTAACCTGGCCTTATTTCGTGTCACGTTACCGTTCTCGTCCAGTTTGTTGCGAAACGCCACTTCGTGCCTATTATGGACTTATCGTTAGGTCTTTCCACAAGAGTCCACACCTGGCTCTTTTCGAATTGTGCCAGCTCTTCTTCCATGGCAATCACCCACGATTCATGGTCAATCGCTTCATTCACTGTCTTAGGTTCCATGGTTGACAACAGCACGTCATGTGATTCCTCAGCAATATCGTTTCGTGCAGTTGCTCTCGTTTTGATCCCTGAAGTGATATTCCCCATGACTTGTTCAGTGGAATGGCTGGAAGCATGTTTGAATTTTCTACGCTGTTGTTCGTCTGAAGCTTCAGGTTCCTCTGACTTAGTATCTAATTCCAACGGAATTACGTTCACTCGTTTGTCAGTAACCTGTATATCTGCAGGAGAAACAACTATACCTTCCTCAGTAGCATCTGGTTTAGGAAATTCATCAAATGTAACATGCACAGATTCTTGAGCAGTCTTTTTCCTATTATTAAACACTCTAAAAGCTTTGGAATGAATACTGTAACCTAGGAATATCCCTTCATCTACCTTGGAATCGAATTTTCCTCTCTTATCCCTATCATTCAAAATGAAACATTTGCAGCCAAATACATGGAAATATCCTATGTTGGGGGTTTTATCGTTCCAAAGTTCATAGGGAGTTCTCTTAATAATCGGTCTAAGGAAAATCCTATTCACGACATAACATGCCGTGCTAACAGCTTCGGCCCAAAAATGTTAGTATTATATTCGCTCAACATAGTCCTAGCCATTTCTTGTAAAACTCTATTTTTCCTCTCGACCACTCCGTTCTGTTGAGGCGTAATAGGGGCTGAAAAATTATGACTATAACCATTTTCATTACAAAAAGATGCAAAGGATTTACTATCAAATTCTAGACCGTTATCACTCCTAATCCTACGGACCTTCATTTCTTTCTCATTTTCTAGCTTCTTAATCAGTGGCGCAAGATTATCTAAAGCTTCACTTTTGTGCGCAATAAATAAGACCCATGTGTACCTAGTATAGTCGTCTATGATAACAAAGGCATATCGTTTACCTTTCAATGACATAACCTGTACCGGACCAAAAAGGTCAAGATGCAGTAATTCCGGTGGTCTGGACGTAGAGATCACATTCTTAGGTTTAAAAGGACGTCTTGGTCTGTTTCCCCATTTGGCACGCTTTACAGATTCTGTCCTTGGTGGCTTTCATATCTGGAATACCTCTCACTAATTCATTGCATGATATGTGAGACATCAGTTCCATGTTAGCATGTCCCAGACGTCTATGCCATAACCATGTGATATCCTGGGTAACTGCTAGACACTTGACATTTTGGTTAGCAATATCATCAAGAGTGATGCAGTAAATGTTACCATGCCTAGATGCACTAAACACAATCTCATCATCCTTTTTAACAAAGTACATATCTTTGCCGAAGGCTACGGTATGTCCATCATCACATAATTGACTAATGCTAATTAAATTATGTTTTAAGTTTCTAACAAACCATACGTTATCTATAGTGATATTTAAATTGTTACCGACAATACCAACTCCAACGATTTTGACTTTTGCGTCGATTGGCGTATGAAACGTATCCTCTATCAACCGCCTTTAACGACACAAAATTACCTATATCACCTGTCATGTGGCGGGAGCACCCGCTGTCGAGGTACCACCTAATTTTCTTACTGGGATTCTTCCTTCGTACCTGTAGAAAGAATTATTCTTGAGGTCCCATATTTCTGTTGGGTCCTAACATGTTAGCGGGAAAATAACTTCTGTTAACATGTGCGATATCATTCTGCATAGATGGTGATCTCCTGTTAGAATCAGATACAACAGTGGCATCTACAAGTGACTTCTTAGGTCTCCAAACATACTTAGATTTATCAACTTTCTTTAACGGATAGTTGTATGCATAATGACCATTTCTACCACAACAGAAACACTTAAACATAAGCACAAAATGCGTAAGATGCTTTTCATCAGTGGAATAACCTATCCCTGACCTACCAATGTTGCTAGGATATTCAACAGCATGTGTAGGTTCTGCCTACCGTCAAGGAGTCTATCAACTTTTTGTTTTTCCCTCTCTAAGGAGTTCCTAAGTTCAACAATATCTCTGGATAAGTCACTGTTTTTCTTTTCTGTTTTCTCACAGTCACAGTGAATTCCCTCTTTCTTAGCAGTAACTAACTCTCCTTTCAAACGTGAGATCTCTAAATCAGCCTCATGTTTTTCCTTAGCTAGGTGATCTCTCTGCTTTATCAGTTCCTTATTCAAGGAATTTAATGACTTAATCTTTCTTTCTGCTTTTTGAAGTAGATCACACAATTCTTCCTTACTTTCTTCTATATCAGAAACAGATGAGTCACTTTCATAATCATTGTTGTATAAACTGTTTAAGATATGAATTTTCTCAATGGAGGAAGAGTGAGATACCTGAACCTTGTCAGCCATGTAAGCGTGATCCTCGTCCTCGCTTTGTTCTGATTGGGAGTCATTTGATTCGGTTACCATGGCCTTCTGCTTCCTTGGTTTCTCATTGTTGGTTGCTGGGCATTCATGTGCATAATGACCTGGTTTGTTGCATCAGAAGCATTTCTGAACTTTCTTCCCAAACGTGGATATTCCCTTGCGTTTGTTCTGGAATTTGTTGAAGTTCCCTTTGAATTTATTTTTCTGCAGGAATCTTTCAAATCTTTTTGTAAGCATGGCTAGGTCGTTCATCAGGCCTTCTTCTTCGTCGTCAGAATCAGATTCTTCTTGGTTGGATTTGAATGCAATTGACTTCTGTTTTTGTTCTGCAACTTCTCATTCATTGACGTTTGAATCATCTTGTAGGATATAAGAGATCCAATAAGTTCGGAGATGCTAAGTACTTCCAGATCCTTTGCTTCATAGATGGCAATAACCTTGCCATTCCATTCTTGTGGAAGTGATATCAGTATCTTTCTCACTTGTTCACTGTCGGGAACTTCCTTGCCGAGAGAAAACATTTGGTTGATGATTCCCATGAATCTGGCGTGCATCTGGCTTATGTTCTCGTCAGATTCTATTGAGAATAGTTCATACTGATGAGTGAGCAGAGCCAGTCTTTCTTACATGACTCGTTGGGTTCCTTCATGAGTGACTTGGAGCATATCCCACATACCCTTTGCTGATGAGCAGGAACTGACCCGAATGTATTCTTTCCGTGTGAGTGCGCATGCGAGCATGTTCTTCACCTTTGCATTTCGCGTGATTCCCTTTTTATCATCAGCATTGTATTCTTTGGCAGCCTTTGGGGTTCCATCTTCTTTCGTAGCCGCGTATGGTCCGTTGATGATTGTCTCCCAAAGCTGGTAGTCGACAGCGATGAGAAATTCGATCATGCGATTCTTCCATACTGCGTAGTTCGTTCCGTCGAAGAGAGGTGGCCTAGAGTGGGATTGACCCTCTGCAAAAATATCACTCGAAAAAGCCATTAGATCTTAACTCAGGCGTGTTAGGCCTTTCGTTGAGTAACCCGCTCTGATACCAAATGAAGTGTAAAATATGCCTAAGAGGGGGGTGAATTAGGCTATAAAAAATTTGGCTTGTTTTTATTTGAAAAATACTTTTCTTTAAGATATTTGCAGAGTATGTTATTTCCCAGAAATCAGTACGCCTATCAAAGTTATCTCCCTAATCCTGTTTCAAAATATCACGTTAGTTTCAGAAATGGTTTCTACGATATCACCTAGATATTAGCGCGCGTTCCGGGTTTGTCTCACAGAAAGGTAAATAGCAGAAAGTAAAGTGAGACGAGATTTTTATACAGGTTATATCCCCAACTGGGGTTTAATCCTGTCCTTGGGGTGTGATCTCCCCAAGAGTTCCAATCAATCACTAAGTATTACCGGTTACACAATGATTGACCCGTACACAACCGAAGCACTATTGACACTAGACCTTGTTCTAGGCTGACGCACGCCTAGTTTCGATCCACGTCGTTTACCCAGGAAACCTATTCCCCGACTGGATGCAGCTTGCTACCGAAGGGCCACCGAATCCACAAAATTCATCCCTCCACGTGCGTAAGACTCCACTCGTGCTCCTTTGTGCGCTCAACGTGTCCGCAGACACAACACGTCCGAAGTGTTTCCTTCTATATAGACCCAATAATCGTTCTACACTTCACAAGGAAAGTTAAGCACATAATATGCAAGAGAAAGCTCAACAATCACGTGCATTAACTCAAACAATCATGCCAAGAATAAACCAATTAAGCTCAACGGTCATGCATGATCACTTACCATAAATACCACAGATTAACATTCATTCCACAGTAATCTCATCCATTTGTCAGCATATTCCATATATATTCCACTCAGCATATTATCAACGGTAAGCGCAATCAATTGATTTCGTTCCCAAAATATGATAGCCAATTTGCACAGAGAAAGATTTGATCTACAGAGTATAATGCAAAGCATACTTTCCATGTATAGTGATCTCATCCGATTTCAGCACATTCCATAAATAGACTCAAACAGCATCTTACCACAAATAAGCCCAATCAATTAATCACTGATTTCAGAGTCACTTAATATCGAACTCAATGGATATATCATTGATATTCTTTCCTAAAATAGATCAATCACATGTAAGCACTTTATGATAATATCTTTTCATATATAGCATGCAACGAGATTCCATTCACTTAACATAATATATTTTCCATATAAAAGCAAGCAAGCTGATTATATTATATTAATCCAAAATAACAAAATAAAGCATTAATTGCCTAGACTTCTCCCCCTTCAGCATCAACCAACATACCTAAACCTGCAACCAACCTCGACCCTCAAACACAAGAACCAACAAAAAAAACAAACTAGAGCTAATCCTATCAGAGCTAGGGACTAAGGAACAAGATCTAGGGCCTGGAATCGCTATCGGATGAGACAAATGAGGATTCAGCGATATTAAGAGCCGCGGAGATCTCCTTCAGATACTTGTTAACCTTTTTGAAGTTCCGTGAGATCTTTTTGAACTTTTTGCGTTACTCATCCTTAAGGCCCTTAATACCCTTTTTCAGATCTGCGATCGTTCCTTGCTCGTTGTCGCTATCGTCATCTCTTTTCTTCTTGATCGGAGTCTTTGAAGGGTCTTCAAATCCCTTGCTTGGCCCGCATCATAGCGTATACCAACACGCTTCATTGTGACCAGATCCACAGCATGCTTATAGCTGTCTTCCTAAGCCTTGGGCAGAGAGATTCCCTCGGTCTCAAACAGATGTGTCAGCACCATACCATAGGGAAGTTCCTTATCTGAGCTCTGACTGTCATAGATAATGTACTTAAGGACGAAATATCCTAAGTTGAGTGGTCTATTTTGGGACACCATGTAGAGAGTCAACGTGCTCATGTTGTTCATTGTTGTGGAATAGCCTCCACTCCCAACTCGGACGCTCCATGGCGTAAAATGCAGGACCTTGTAGAGAAAGAACAGATCTATGGGAAGTTGGTTCGAAGCTTCTCCTTCAGAGAACTTAGGCTTATAGGGGGAATTATAGAGAGCTTTCGCACAGTCTCGCATGGATACTTCAGAGGTACACCAGTGGACAAAGTCAAAGTAGCGGAGCCCTTCGTTCTCAACTTCCAGCATTTCATTCACTTTAGCGCTATTCCATTCAAGGGTCTTGCCAAGTACATATGACTTCACTGTGACCTCAGTTCCGTCTTCAACGAAAGGGAGATTGGCATAGAAGAGTTTCACGGCCTCCACATACAAGGACTTGTCAATTCTCAGGAAATTTTCCCAGCCATATTCCGTCAGCCACGTCATGACTTGGCTGTCAGCCAACTCATCAAACTTAACGCACCTACCTCGTGCAACGCGTCGCTTCTGAAGCTTTCCATAAAGTTCCTTGGCACTCTCAGTCAAAAATTTGATCTCGTCGGTGATTTCCTCCGGATTTTCACGATTGAACATGGCCTTCTCAGAATGATCCAGTGAGGGAGTTTTGTCTCGAGGAGGAGACTCGATCTGAGCAGAAACAGATTTTTCTGGTGAGGCAGATTTTTCGAGTGAGGCCGATTTCTCTGGAGATTGGGGCTGATCGTGAGAAGAGGCAGGAGTTTTTCAGGAGATGTAGTTTGATCATGAGATGAAATAGGAGATGGAGTAGGGGGTTTGACGATCTTCGCTTTCTTCTTCTTCGGTTTCGTGGAGATCTCGTGGATTTAGGGCTGCTTCTTGACTTCGAACGGGTGGCTTTTGGAGAAAGTGGGGTTTCAGTTAAGGAACTCTTTCTCTTTTTGTCGGACTCAGATCCGGCGCCTTTGGTTTTCACCATGGTTGTGATCGAAGGAGATGGAAATTATGAAGTGAGAAATTTAGGGTTTTAATGAGTTTGAAGAAACAAGGAAGTGACGGTTATAAAGGCAGAGTTTGGATAAGATGGAAAGAAGTTAAAGAGAGAAGTGATCTCGACAAGACGTGTGTCAGATAAGAAAGGGATTCAAAATTTGAATTTTAAAAAGAATACTTAGTGTAGAAAAGGAAACTGCCCGTTATATGGAATTTACTAAGGATAAAAAGATATCTGGCGGGAATTAAGAAAGGAAATAAGTAAAGACCAGAGATCAAAGAAAATATTGGCTGAAAATAGATTTTGACATAATGTCGAAGGAGGTCTAAAAATAATCTCTTCATGAATGGAAAGGATTTGAATAGATAATGAAGATATTATTAATAGATTCAAGGAATAAAATCGTAGAGATCCTAAATGATAAGATCAATGAAATACTAAAGGCTAACATATCTTGAGCTCGATAATTCCTAATCGGTCACGGATATCACAAAATCTACTCTCAATAAGGGGTTTCGTGAACATATAGCCAACTAATAATTAGTTCCTACGAAGTTCACGCTGATATTCCCTTTCTGAACATGATCTCGAATAAAACGATGTTTCACCTCTATATGCTTAGTTCGAGACTGGTGTACGGGATTCTTAGTGATACTAATGGCACTAGTACTATCACAGGAGATAGGAATTTGGTCGTACCTTAAATCACAATCACTCAAGGTCTGTTTCATCCAAAGGGATTTGCTGAGAACAACTTCCTAATGCCATATATTCCGCTTCGGTTGTGGATAGAGCCACGACATATTGTTTCCGACTGGACCAAGTTACAAGGAATTTCCTAGTATTTGGCAAGTACCACTAGTGCTTTTCCTATGTTGCTAGGAGTATTCAACAACATGTCTAGGTTCTGCCTACCCTCAAGGAGTCTATCAACTTTCTGTTTTTCCCTCTCTAAGGAGTTCCTAAGTTCTACAATATCTCTGGATAGGTCACTGTTTTTCTTTTCTGTTTTCTCACAGTCACAGGGAATTCCCTCTTTCTTAGCAGTAACTAACTCTCCTTTCAAACGTGAGATCTCTAAATCAGCCTCATGTTTTTCCTTAGCTAGGTGATCTCTCTGCTTTATCAATTCCTTATTCAAGGAATTTAATGACTTAATCTTTATTTCTGCTTTTTGAAGTAGATCACACAATTCTTCCTTACTTTCTTCTATATCAGAAACAGATGAGTCACTTTCATAATCATTGTTGTATAAACTGTTTAAGATATGAATTTTCTCAATGGAGAAAGAGTGAGATACCTGATCCTCGTCAGCCATGAAGCGTGATCCTCGTCCTCGCTTTGTTCTGATTGGGAGTCATTTGATTCCGTTACCATGACCTTCTGCTTCCTTGGTTTCTCATTGTTGGTTGCTGGGCATTCATGTGCATAATGACCTGGTTTGTTGCATCGGAAGCATTTCTGAACTTTCTTCCCAGACGTGGATATTCACTTGCTTTTGTTCTGGAATTTTTGAAGTTCCCTTTGAATTTCTTTTTTCTGCTGGAATTTTTCAAATATTTTTGTAAGCATGGCTAGGTCGTTCATCAGGCCTTCTTCCTCGTCGTCAGAATCAGATTCTTCTTGGTTGAATTAGAATGCAATGAAATTTTGATTTTTGTTCTGCGACTTCTCATTCATTGACGTTTTGAATCACGTAGGATATAAGAGATCCAATAAGTTCGGAGATGCTAAGTATTTCCAGATCCTTTGCTTCATAGATGGCAGTAACCTTGGCATTCTATTCTCGTGGTAGTGATCTCAGTATCTTTCTCACTTGTTCACTGTCGGGAACTTTCTTGCCGAGAGAGAACATTTGGTTGATGATTCCCATGAATCTGGCGTGCATCTAGCTTATATTCTTGTCAGATTCCATTGAGAACAGTTCATACTGATGAGTGAGCAGAGCCAGTCTTTCTTGCACGACTCGTTGGGTTCCTTCATGAGTGACTTGGAGCGTATCCCACATAGCCTTTGCTGATGAGCAGGAACTGACCCGAATGTATTCTTCCCGTGTGAGTGCGCATGCGAGCATGTTCTTCACCTTTTCGTTTCGCGTGATTCCCTTTTTATCATCAGCATTGTATTCTTTGGCAGCCTTTGGGTTCCATCTTCATTCGTATCCGTGTATGGTCCGTGATGATTGTCTCCCAAAGCTGGTAGTCGACATCGATGAGAAATTCGATCATGCGATTCTTCCATACTGCGTAGTTCGTTCCGTCGAAGAGAGGTGGCCTAGAGTGGGATTAACCCTCTGCAAAAATATCACTCGAAAAAGCCATTAGATCTTAACTCAGGCGTGTTAGGCCTTTCGTTGAGTAACCCGCTCTGATACCAAATGAAGTGTAAAATATGCCTAAGAGGGGGGGTGAATTAGGCTATAAAAATTTGGCTTGTTTTTCTTTGAAAAATACTTTTATTTAAGATATTTGCAGTGTATGTTATTTCCCAGAAATCAGTACGAGTATCAAAGTTATCTCCCTAATCCTGTTTCAAAATATCACGTTAGTTTCAGAAATGGTTTCTACGATATCACCTAGATATTAGCGCGCGTTCCGGGTTTGTCTCACAGAAAGGTAAATAGCAGAAAGTAAAGTGAGACGAGATTTTTATACAGGTTATATTCCCAACTGGGGTTTAATCCTGTCCTTGGGGTGTGATCTCCCCAAGTGTTCCAATCAATCATTAAGTATTATCGGTTACACAGTGATTGACCCGTACACAACCGAAGCACTATAGACACTAGACCTCGTTCTAGGCTGGCGCACGCCAAGTTTCGATCCACGTCGTTTACCCAGGAAACCTATTCCCCGACTGGATGTAGCTTGCTACCGAAGGGCCACCGAATCCACAAAATTCATTCCTCCACGTGCGTAAGACTCCACTCGTGCTCCTTTGTGCGCTCAACATGTCCGCAGACACAACACGTCCGAAGACAAGGGTTTATGATAGGGTGTTGCTAAGTTAACGCTCAAGGGTACAGATTTCGCAAATGTCAGCTCAAAAACTCTAAGGGATTCGTTTGCTTATGTGTATGTTGTCTACCCTTCAATCGTGAAGTGTTTCCTTCTATATAGACCCAATAATCGCTTATACACTTCACAAGGAAAGTTAAGCTCAACAATCACGTGCATTAACTCAAACAATCATGCCAATAATAAATCAATTAAGCTCAACGGTCATGCATGATCACTTACCATAAATACCACAGATTATCATTCATTCCACAGTAATCTCATCAATTTGTCAGCATATTCCATATATATATTCCACTCAGCATATTATCAACGGTAAGTGCAATCAATTGATTTCTTTCCCAAAATATGATAGCCAATTTGCACAGAGAAAGATTTGATCTACAGAGTATAATGCAAAGCATACTTTCCATGTATAGTGATCTCATCCGATTTCAGCACATTCCATAAATAGACTCAAACAGCATCTTACCACATATAAGCCCAATCAATTAATCACTGATTTCAGAGTCACTTATATCGAACTCAACGGATATATCATTGATATTCTTTCCTAAAATAGATCAATCACATGTAAGCACTTTATGATAATATCTTTTCCATATATAGCATGCAACGAGATTCCATTCACTTAACATAATATATTTTCCATATAAAAGCAAGCAAGCTGATTATATTATATTATTCCAAAATAACAAAATAAAGCATTAATTGCCTAGACTTCTCCCCCTTCAGCATCAACCAACATACCTAAACCTGCAACCAACCTCAACCCTCAAACACAAGAACCAACAAAAAAACAAACTAGAGCTAATCCTATCAGAGCTAGGGAATTACTAAGGAACAAGATCTAAGCCCTGGAATCGCTATCGGATGAGACAGATGAGGATTCAGCGATATTAAGAGCCGCGGAGATCTCCTTCAGATACTTGTTAACCTTTTTGAAGTTCCGTGAGATCTTTTTGAACTTTTTGCGTTACTCATCCTTAAGGCCCTTAATACCCTTTTTCAAATCTGCGATCGTTCCTTGCTCGTTGTCGCTATCGTCATCTCTTTTCTTCTTGATCGGAGTCTTTGAAGGGTCTTCAAATCCCTTGTTTTGAACCAGCCTTGGCCCGCATCATAGCGTATACCAACACGCTTCAGTGTGACCAGATCCACAGCATGCTTAGAGCTGTCTTCCCAAGCCTTGGGCAGAGAGATTCCCTCGGTCTCAAACAGATGTGTCGGCACCATACCATAGGGAAGTTCCTTATCTGAGCTCTGACTGGCACAAAATGTACTTAAGGACGAAATATCCTAAGTTGAGTGGTCTATTTTGGGACACCATGTAGAGAGTCAACGTGCTCATGTTGTTCATTGTTGTGGAATAGCCTCCACTCCCAACTCGGGCGCTCCATAGCGTAAAATACAGGACCTTGTAGAGAAAGAACAGATTTATGGGAAGTTGGTTCAAAGCTTCTCCTTCAGAGAACTTAGGCTTATAGGGGGAATTCTAGAGAGCTTTCGCACAGTCTCGCATGGATACTTCAGAGGTACACTAGTGGACAAAGACAAAGTAGCGGAGCCCTTCGTTCTCAACTTCCAGCATTTCATTCACTTTAGCGCTATTCCATTCAAGGGTCTTGCCAAGTACATATGACTTCACTGTGACCTCAGTTCCGTCTTCAACGAAAGTGAGATTGGCATAGAAGAGTTTCACGGCCTCCACATACAAGGACTTGTCAATTCTCAGGAAATTTTCCCAGCCATATTCCGTCAGCCACGTCATGACTTGGCTGTCAGCCAACTCATCAAACTTAACGCACCTACCTCGTGCAACGCGTCGCTTCTGAAGCTTTCCATAAAGTTCCTTGGCACTCTCAGTCAAAAATTTGATCTCGTCGGTGATTTCCTCCGGATTTTCACGATTGTACATGGCCTTCTCAGAATGATCCCGTGAGGGAGTTTTGTCTCGAGGAGGAGACTCGATCTGAGCAGAAATAGATTTTTCTGGTGAGGCAGATTTTTCGAGTGAGGCCGATTTCTCTGGAGATGGGGGCTGATCGTGAGAAGAGGCAGGAGTTTTTCAGGAGATGTAGTTTGATCATGAGATGAAATAGGAGATGGAGTAGGGGGTTTGACGATCTTTGCTTTCTTCTTCTTCGATTTCGTGGAGATCTCGTGGATTTAGGGCTGCTTCTTGACTTCGAACGGATGGCTTTTGGAAAAAGTGGGGTTTCAGTTAAGGAACTCTTTCTCTTTTTGTCGGACTCAGATCCGGCGCCTTTGGTTTTCACCATGGTTGTGATCGAAGGAGATGGAAATTATGAAGTGAGAAATTTAGGGTTTTAATGAGTTTGAAGAAACAAGGAAGTGACGGTTATAAAGGCAGAGTTTGGATAAGATGGAGAGAAGTTAAAGAGAGAAGTGATCTCGACAAGACGTGTGTCAGATAAGAAAGGGATTCAAAATTTGAATTTTAAAAAGAATACTTAGTGTAGAAAAGGAAACTGCCCGTTATATGGAATTTACTAAGGATAAAAAGATATCTGGCGGGAATTAAGGAAGGAAATAAGTAAAGACCAAAGATCAAAGAAAATATTGGCTGAAAATAGATTTTGACATAATGTCGAAGGAGGTCTAAAAATAATCTCTTCATGAATGGAAAGGATTTAAATAGATAATGAAGATATTATTAATAGAATCTCGTAGTCGACAGCGATGAGAAATTCGATCATGCGATTCTTCCATACTGCGTAGTTCGTTCCGTCGAAGAGAGGTGGCCTCGAGTGGGATTGACCCTCTGCAAAAATATCACTCGAAAAAGCCATTAGATCTTAACTCAGGCGTGTTAGGCCTTTCGTTGAGTAACCCGCTCTGATACCAAATGAAGTGTAAAATATGCCTAAGAGGGGGGTGAATTAGGCTATAAAATATTTGGCTTGTTTTTATTTGAAATATACTTTTCTTTAAGATATTTGCAGAGTATGTTATTTCCCAGAAATCAGTACGACTATCAAAGTTATCTCCCTAATCCTGTTTCAAAATATCACGTTAGTTTCAGAAATGGTTTCTACGATATCACCTAGATATTAGCGCGCGTTCCGGGTTTGTCTCACAGAAAGGTAAATAGCAGAAAGTAAAGTGAGACGAGATTTTTATACAGGTTATATCCCCAACTGGGGTTTAATCATGTCCTTGGGGTGTGATCTCCCCAAGATTTCCAATCAATCACTAAGTATTACCAGTTACACAATGATTGACCCGTACACAACCGAAGCACTATTGACACTAGACCTTGTTCTAGGCTGACGCACGCCCAGTTTCGATCCACGTCGTTTACCCAGGAAACATATTCCCCGACTGGATGCAGCTTGCTGCCGAAGGGCCACCGAATCCACAAAATTCATCCCTCCACGTGCGTAAGACTCCACCTCCACGTGCGTAAGACTCCACTCGTGCTCCTTTGTGCGCTCAACGTGTCCGCAGACACAACACGTCCGAAGTGTTTCCTTCTATATAGACCCAATAATCGTTCTACACTTCACAAGGAAAGTTAAGCACAGAATATGCAAGAGAAAGCTCAACAATCACGTGCATTAACTCAAACAATCATGCCAATAATAAATCAATTAAGGTCAACGGTCATGCATGATCACTTACCATAAATACCACAGATTATCATTCATTCCACAGTAATCTCATCCATTTGTCAGCATATTCCATATATATATTCCACTCAGCATATTATCAACCGTAAGCTCAATCAATTGATTTCATTCCCAAAATATGATTGCCAATTTGCACAGAGAAAGATTTGATCTACAGAGTATAATGCAAAGCATACTTTCCATGTATATTATCTCATCCGATTACAACACATTCCATAAATAGACTCAAACAGCATTTTACCACATATAAGCCCAATCAATTAATCACTTTCCATAATATGAATCCTAAGTCACACATGGAAAGCAGGATCATGATTCACTGATTTAAGAGTCACTTAATATCGAACTCAACGGATATATCATTGATATTCTTTCCTAAAATTGATCAATCACATGTAAGCACTTTATGATAATATCTTCTCCATATATAGCATAGTCATTCATATCCGGATGATCATAGTTATATTCTTTCAAAAAATAACTCAATCATGTGTATAGCTCACATATCACTTAACAGAATATATTTTCCATATATAGCACGCAACGAGATTCCATTCATACGAAAACGTTCATAACCAGGTGATCGCATTAATATTCCAGCTAAGCATAAGATCACTCAAATTCGACTTTCTTAACAGTTAAACCACATTCAAGCGCTTAATCGAACATTTTCACATACTTAAACATCACATAACATGCATATCGAGTTTTCTAATTTGTACCCCCCAATTTACATAATTACTTGGAATAATCAAAACTCTCATAACCGTTTGGACCAAAAAGGTGTACAATCTCCCCCTTTTTGATGATGACAAGTATTAATGCCTATCTTAAGCATGTGAGTACACTCGATATGAATCCATTTAAGCACGTAGCACGTTTAAGCATCAAAGCATGTGATATATGATCAGAGCAAATAAATTTATCAAATTTCATAGCATGCTCCCCCTGTCTAATTGCTAATATTCCTAGGTAAAGCACAGAAGCAAAGATTTAGCAATTACCAGATCATATCACATGGAATGTCACAAGTTACCACGGAATGTCGCAAGTTACCATGGAATGTCTCAACACATCACATCAGTTTGCTCCCCCTGCCTATGTGCAGAATTTCTTAATCCTTAACAAATCATCAACTAAAGCACAGAGGATTAAGACATAAGCATATAAAAGCAAGCAAGCCGATTATATTATATTATACCAAAATAACAAAATAAGGCATTAATTGCCTAGACTTCTCCCCCTTCAGCATCAAAAAGGAGGGACCAACACCACCAACATACCTAAACCTGCAACCAACCTCGACCCTCAAACCCAAGAACCAGCAAAACAGACAAACTAGAGCTAATCCTATCAGAGCTAGGGAATTACTAAGGAACAAGATCTAAGGGCTGGAATCGCTATCGGATGAGACAGATGAGGATTCAACGATATTAAGAGCCGCGGAGATCTCCTTCAGATACTTGTTAACCTTTTTGAAATTCCGTGAGATCTTTTTGAACTTTTTGCGGTTCTCATCCTTAAGGCCCTTAATACCCTTTTTCAGATCTGCGACCGTTCCTTGCTCTTTGTCGCTATCGTCATCCCTTTTCTTCTTGATCGGAGTCTTTGAAGGGGTCTTCAAATCCCTTGTTTTGAACCAGCCTTGGCACGCATCATAGCGTATACCAACAAGCTTCAGTGTGACCAGATCCACAGCATGCTTAGTGTTGTCTTCCCAATCCTTGGGCCGAGAGATTCCCTCGGTCTCAAACAGATGTGTCAGCACCATACCATAGGGAAGTTCCTTATCTGAGCTCTGACTGGCATAGATCATGTACTTAAGGACGAAATATCCTAATTTGAGTGGTCTATTTTGGGACACCATGTAGAGAGTCAACATGCTCATGTTGTTCATTGTTGTGGAATAGCCTCCACTCCCAACTCGGGCGCTCCATAGCGTAAAATGTAGGACCTTGTAGAGGAAGAACAGATCTATGGGAAGTTGGTTCAAAGCTTCTCCTTCAGAGAACTTAGGCTTATAGGGGGAATTCCAGAGAGCTTTCGCACAGTCTTGCATGGATACTTCAGAGGTACACCAGTGGACAAAGTCAAAGTAGCGGAGCCCTTCGTTCTCAACTCCCAGCATTTCATTCACTTTAGCACTATTCCATTCAAGGGTCTTGCCAAGCACATTTGACTTCACTGTGACCTCAGTTCCGTCTTCAATGAAAGTGAGATTGGCATAGAAGAGTTTCACGGCCTCCACATACAAGGACTTGTCAATTCTCAGGAAATTTTCCCAGCCATATTCCGTCAGCCACGTCATGACTTGGCTGTCAGCCAACTCATCAAACTTAACGCACCTACCTCGTGCAACGCGTCGCTTCTGTAGCTTTCTATGAAGTTCCTTGGCACTCTCAGTCAAAAATTTGATCTCGTCGGTGATTTCCTCCGGATTTTCAGGATTGAACATGGCCTTCTCAGAATGATCCGGTGAGGGAATTTTGTCTCGAGGAGGAGACTCGATCTGAGCAGAAACGGATTTTTCTGGTGAGGCAGATTTTTCGAGTGAGGCCGATTTCTCTGGAGATGGGGGCTGATCGTGAGAAGAGGTAGGAGTTTTTTCAGGAGATGTAGTTTGATCATGAGATGAAATAGGAGATGGGGTAGGGGGTTTGACGATCTTCGCTTTCTTCTTCTTCAGTTTCGTAGGAGATCTCGTGGATTTAGGGCTGCTTCTTGACTTCGAACGGGTGGCTTTTGGAGAAAGTGGGGTTTCAGTTAAGGAACTCTTTCTCTTTTTGTCGGACTCAGATCCGGCGCCTTTGGTTTTCACCGTGGTTGTGATCGAAGGAGATGGAAATTATGAAGTGAGAAATTTAGGGTTTTAATGAGTTTGAAGAAACAAGGAAGTGACGGTTATAAAGGCAGAGTTTGTGTTAGGTCCTACGATTAACAACTCTATGATCCTAGGCAAGAATTCGAAGTAATTCGACGATAATGATAATCAATAAGATTCGATCGAAAAACTCATTTGAAGAACGAGAGAGAGAATTCGATTAGAGTGAGAAAGTTCATGTTGTTTCTCTCTCTAGAAATTGAATTGCAAGCCTTTCGGATCAATCTTCAAAACTTTCTCTATTCAGCTCAATTGATTTACATGTATTTATACCAAACAAACTTGGTATAAATATCAAACTAGTCCTAAGGACTACTATACAAAACGCCCCTAATTACAAGGACAACTAATAATATCAAGCACAATTAAATGTATACTCTACAATCTCCCCCTTTGTGCTTGATTGCGTTTCCGTGCCGTTTGTCCTTGTCGGGCGTAATACGATCTGCGCAAGCCCAGCGCATACTCGTAGTTCCTCAGCGTGATCCTCAGCTCCAGTCGCTACTCGATATCTTCAAGCAGTTCCATTAGGAGCGGCTATTCTCTCACGAACCTGTGGATCCACAGCATGGTGTCTCTATTAATTTCTTCCAACCTCTGCTCGATATTCCTCCTGATGACCTTGAGCGTCCCATCACAAAACTTGTTGATTTCAGTCTTCAGCATCAACCTATTCTTCTCTGCTATTGGATTGTGGTAGGTGATGCCTAGGACTGAGCTGATATGCACGTGATAAGTTGGGAAGCCCTTCGATCTCAGGTCCTTTGTTGAACGGAGCGGTCATGTTGACCTTCTTCATGTTGCTCTCCAGAGCCATCTGAAGGTCGTGTGCGGCATAGTACTTGACTTGGCGCATCATGAACCGGTAGAGACCCTCGAGTCCTTCTTTCTTGATGAAGCCTTGAGGACCTTTGTACTTTTCCACATATAGCTGATATAAGTTGTAAACTTCTTCAGCAGGGTTGTACGGTAGGTTGCTCTCGCTTAGATCTTCTCGAGTTCTATCTACGCGCTCAATGGTGTAATGAGGTGTTGGAAGTCCTCCTTTGTCACAGTAGACGCTGAGTAGTTGGCTTATTGGAGAGAGACTCTTATAATGGCTCTTGGCTTGTGCCTTAGTCATCCCCAGCCTTATATCAGGTCCTAGTTTGGTCAGCATGCAGAGGTAGGTCATCCTCTTCTGCTGATCCCAATGAGAGATCCCTCTAAGCTCGAACTCGTTCGGCTTCTTAACTCTGTCCGGAGACCTCCAAATGTTCTCACGAACTTCTTCTAGGAAAGGGATTTCTATTCGGATGTTCTCCCATGGCGTGTCGATCCGAACGGTTCCTGGCGTTAGCCTTGTAGAGGGAACTGCCCGCTGAGCGATTAACTCTGGTAGCCTTGGGATATCTTGTTCGTAGTCTTCACCTTTCTGGAACTCTTCATCTTCTATGATTACGAGGTCTATAGATGCTTGTTGTAGAAAGCCCCGAACGTCGTGAAGCCGTCGTCTTTGATGCTCCTCGGGCATGGAATGGGTCATCCACTGTCCTTCGAAGATATACTTGTCTATGACCTTGTGTGGATTGACGCCATGTCCAGAGGGTCCCGGTTGGTCTGGAGCGACGGAGGGAGTGGCTTGGGTAGCTGCTAGAGCTACAAGCATCGCAGCACTTGCTTCTTCTTCCGGAAGCAAGGGGCTTGAGTAGATCGGTGGTGTGGGCGGAGGCGTCTTGAGGTGAAAGGTTGGTGGGTCGATGTGGGCGATGCGGTGCGTGGTGTGGGTAGTTTGGGTTTGGGTGGTTTGTGTTTGGGTTTGGTGGGTAGTTTGGGTTTGGTGGGTAGTATGGGTTTCACCAGCTCCAGCGCTTGTCTGCGTAGCGCCCGAGCCTTGTCCTTGGCCAGTTGTAGATGTCCTTGGCCTCTTCTCCCCCTCATGATGGTCCTGATCGTCAGGATCGTCATGTCTGCGCCGGGAGTGGGAGCTTTGGCCTCGGCATGATTGGGTAGGTGGCTCAGGATGGTCTACCAGTCGCCTATAGAGGGACTCTTCCTGAGGCGACCGTATGGTAAGACCGATGAGGCGGGCCAGAAGGATGTCATGGAGCTCGGTGATTGGGATAGTGTATGGGTTGATTAGGATGGAAGAGTGTTGTAGAGGGTCGGTGGATGTGGGTTGTGGAGGTGTGAGGTTGGGTTGTGACAAGGTGCCTTCAGAGACAGGTGCTTTCCCGATATATCTTTGGGATGTCTCGATTGCTTGGAGTACTCTCTCCGTGATTTTGTCTTCCATAGACTGTACAGCGGCAGAGAGAGCGGCCTGGAACTGCTCGTTCGTCACAAAGGGTGCGGACGCCTCCTTGGATGGACCAGGACGACTGATATCGCCTGTTATCAACCCTTGAGTAGACACCGACTCTTCAGGTTGGCTCACAGTCACTTGAGGTTGTGACTATATGAGACTTCCACCCAATCCTTGAGTCGAATCTTGAAGATTCGGCTCTATGGGCGTTGTGGCAGGCTCGGGTTGCGCCTACGAACCAGACACCACGAGATTTTGTTGCGGCTCAAGATTGAGCGAAGAAGTGCCAACAACACCTGTAGATGTGGTCAGCGTAGTATCTCGTGCGTTGGTGACGGCTGGGAAGAGGGACTCCAGTTGAATGCTAAGTCTCCTAAGAGTCCTCCTTATCAGGCTTATTTCCTCGTCCGACTCCGTGTCAAACGGGGTGGCCGTGTGAGGAGTGAGGTCATGATGGACGTCCTCCAGTGCCTGATCCGTCACCAGTGGAAGAGAGCTTTGCCCCATTTCTACTTCGGGTTGTGCTACTGGTTGAAGAACCTCCTCAAAGGTTTCTTCGAGCACGCCAACATTCAGGGGCACTTCCACTTGATATTCATGTGCAGGAGCCTCGAGCGCCATCTCAGACTCTCAGTAGCCACGACGTCTATCAATGTATCATCTACGTCGGGCATTGGCTCTTCGACCAATGGAGACTCCTGTTGAAGCTCCTGAGCGACAACATCTATCATCGCGTCGTCAGGGCTTCGGTGATGTTACGGTTGGGGACGGCTCATATGTACAGCTGTCGGGGGCCCTCTAATCATTTCCTCGGTTAGATTGTGTTCCCGACAGAATCTCTGGTACTCAGCTCCCGCGGGGTCGGCGAGCCTGAGTAGATGGAGCAGAATGGCCATTGAAGGCTGTGCAAGGTCCACCAGCCTTGGGTTGTGGAAGAATTTGAGCCGGGGCGGCTGATAGTTTCCTCCCGGGGGCAGGCGAGGAATGTTCTGCGCGTACATCTCCATGTGTTGGCGGATGATGACGGAGAATCATCTCGCGTACGGCACGTTCTTGGACCGCTTGTTCTCCTTTTGTCTGATCTGTTCTGCAAGGTCGTTCCAGATTAGCTGGGCGAAATCGTAATTCCGCGAGAACACGACTCCGTGAAAAATCCGGAGGATGTGACCATTGCCCTTATCGAAGCCGGCGTGCTTCGGAGATAGACACTTGTTCACGATCCCGAACAGTGTCTTCCATGGGTGAGGGATACCGTTGCTCTGAACCTGAGCGAGCTTGGTGAGCGGCGGACGGTACCCCATTTGAAGGAAATCAGCCACCAGTTCTTCATCTGATGGGAGGGGGTCGTAGTTTTGGCTGTGAGGGAGGTCAAGTAGAGCTCTAAACTCGTTCTTGCCCATGCAGATGTGCCTCGTCCCTACAACCTTCGTGAAATGGTATCCCCCATCCAAGATGATGCTCTTGATCATCCCCCAAAACTACTGGAGATAGACCATCGGCACTGATGCCGTCACGGTAAGTCCATGCCATAGTGGATGGCCTTGAAGGATAGACACGATAATGTCGTCTGGACACCGGAAGGTGGCCAGGTCCAATTGGAAGTTCCTGTCGTGGACATTGAGGTATAAGGACTTCTCGTATATGTGATTATATGTTGGATAGCGATCCATCTGAAAAATATAACAAATCATTAGTTCATAATTTTTTATATTAGTCGAGAATGAATTTAATTTCATCAAACTATAATATTGTATCAAGTCATGACATGTTTGATGAATTTTGAATTGAAATCGTATGATATGCATATAGAAATTTGGATTTTGAAAAAAAAAGTAATGGCATGATGGTAATTTTGAGTTAAACACCCAACGTGAAAAATAGTTTGAAAATTTTCTAAGTGTTTAATCGCGAGTAATGGCACTGTTCATGCCGAGAAATTTTTCGCTCGATAAAATTGATTTTCAAATTGATTACCTATGCATTGATTTCAATTGTAACGACTCAGTTTAATTTTTCGATCGAAAAACTTTTATTCACTAATGTTCGCTACAAAGTAAAAGACTTGGAAAAATTTTCTAAGTGTTGAAGTTGAAATCGAGTCTGTAGTCGATCAATTTTACGATCGAGAAAAATTCCGTGTAAATTTACGATCGAGAAATTATTTCTCAGGTAAATTTACTATCGAGAAATTTTCCTCGATTGAATAAAACTTTTGATTTGAAATTTGTCGAGCGGTATGTGATTTTCGATTGTAAGTAACATTTATTTTTCGCTGCGATATATTTCTATCGAGAAATTAGTCAACGAAAGACTAAGTCAACCGTCGAAAAATTTTCAATCAATTAAGTCCTAAGCGGCGAATTTTACGATCGAAAAATTAAGCGTTGAAAAATTAATTTGTTTCGCTGCTAAATTTTTTCGACCAAAATCCAATTAACACGAAAATTCCATTTTGCGATAGTAAGTTTTGCGCTCGATAAAATTTGCATCTAAGTTGTCTATTCAGTGCTTAAGTTTTTCGCTCACAGAAAATCCTAATTAGATTTCTCGATGGTAAGTAATTTTTCGGTCAAAATCATCTATCTTAACGACTAAGTCAGATTTTTATCGATCGAGAACTAATTTGACACAAACAGTATCTCAATTGAATCGGAATTCAATTAAGATTGTTTGCGATCGACAAAGTTCTTCGATACCTTTAAACATTCAAACACCCAGTTTTATTGAAACTCAAATCTCAGTCGAAGATGCAGATTTTCCGAATATTTATACTACCAGATTCATCAAGAACATCGAAAATATGTTAAGTGCAGGCATTAATCTCAGATAACACTCATAATCAAGCCTAAATCACTATAAAACAGTATACGATTTCTCAGTTTTGAAGAACAGACGGAAATCTAAACTTAAACATGCGAAGAACTTCAAAAAGCAGATGCTAACGACGTTAAATCACAAGCAACTATCAACAGATTCTCATTTCTATCTTAAATAGACAATTTTGAGTTGAAAATGGAAAGATTTGTGAGTGATTTGAACTGTCTGTAAAAGTTTATCGCCAGAGAATTTTTTTGCGATTTAGGGTTGCGTGAGAAAAAGTTTTTCGACTGACACAAAGATGAACTTTTATTTACTCGCTGTAATTCAATGTTGGGTTTCCGATTTGACGTTTTGCGATTAAATGGACAGGCCCATTACTATTTGCGCTCGAGAAATTTTCTTGATCGCAAATTATCGCGGTTAATCAACAATTGTTCCCAACACTGTTTTACGATCGAGAAACTTAAGATCACAAATTAATTCTTATATTCAGTTTCTCGATAGTGAGTGCTTCTAAATTTTCAGATTGACCCCTATTTCAAATAAAGTCACATTTGTAAAGCTCCCCCTCAGAATTAAAATAAATGCAATTAACTCCCTGTATTTTCTATGCTGTAACGTCTAGCTTCCCTAGCTGAAATAAAAAATCTGTACAACTGAGAAAGAAAGACGTTAGAAACAATGGAGTTAATTTGGTCGGTGATTAGCTCCGTTCCTTGTAGTGTCGACGTCTGACTCCTTAATTTTGTTTGAAGGAATCTGAAACACTTAGTGAAGAACGTCAGGAATATTTGGAGCTAATGCACTATTTTTATATTTGCTCCCCCTCAAATAATGCGCAAAAATTGACTAAATATGCAAGCATATGAAATCAATTCAATTCACGAGCATATAACACACAATTTTGCTTAGTAAGCACATATACATGGTCCCCGAAAACATGTACTAGAGGTATTGTGTGAGGGTAAATGAAAAAAAAAAAGCTATTGCATTTAAACAATTCAGTACAAATGCAATTGAAAATTACATTTAGAATGTGCGAGAATAAAATAAATTTGCATTTAGTCAATTCAACGCATATGAAATATAACATTCCATGTCAAAATGTGCGAAATTTTTCCTTTCAAGATTTTTTTTTTCATATTACTATTATTATAGTATGGGGTCAGATTATTTGATCAATCGTCACACCTAAAATTTTACGAGACATTTGAAAGAAGAAAATGCCGTCAAGTCATGTCGTCAAACTAAAGTCCTAAGTTCCTAGACTTGTCCATTTCGACAACTCTCACTAGGTTCGCTCTAGCACTCAATTATTTTTAACTTGGGAGTTTTATATTTATATCACTCAAGTCAACACAAGCAATTTTAAGTCAATTTACCTGTGATCGAGGCATTTTTAATCATTTCACCTAAGCGAGAGACCGTCGATTGGAATCAAAGGGTTGTAAGGATTTGAGTTTGGCTAGGAAGGGAAGGAATTTAGAGGAAAGTGAGCTTATCTCTTCGTCATCTTCCATTTCTACGTCCATCTCCTTTTGTTCTTCGGCGTCTTCTTTTTTTCGATCTTTCCTCCCTCCTTTTCTTTTAAGAATTATCCCTTTTTATGCTATGCTCAAGCTGAAGCTCCGCTTCTCCATGAGGCTATAGGAGATTATCGTAGGCGAAGTTCTTCTTGTTGGTTCTCGGGCCGATACCGTGCTCCTCCTCTCTTAATCCCTAGAGAGGTTTCAGAGATTATCTATTTGGAAAAGTTCACGGTTATGGAATTCGTACCCGAGGCTGCGCTCCTCTTCTCGTTTTCCGATATAAGACCGGATTATCGTTGGAGAAGTTCACTTCGTGGTGCTCCTCTTTCCAGTCGTTCTGACGAGCGTACGAGATTATCGTTGGAGAAGTTCACAGCAGGATCCATGCCACCTTCTAAGAGATAGTCGGAAGGCAGGTTCCTTTGGTCTGATTGCGCGTTGAGCAACGCCTTCTTTTGTTATCATCCTCCTTATTTTCTCCCCCTCCTTTTTTCGTTTGAATAACCATCCGAAGAGTATAGAATACGGTTGAAGGTCGGGTATGGGATTCAAAGGAATAAAAGGACGTCGGAGAAGGCTCAAATTGGATGACTAAGGGCTAATGAGTAAGAGAAAAAATTTTATAAGGCCGATTGAGGAATAACATAGGCGCCCTTATCATTTTCCTAACGATCTGAGGCAAGGTGAGTATGAAGCCAAGTATCACTAGTTAAGACAAGCAATTGATGTGTGACTCACTCGAGAAATAGATCCAAGGAAAGAAATGAACAGGCTTGAGACCTCACGTATGTATAGTGGCTTTGTGTCTAGTGGAGCAACCTAATGACATTTAGACACAAGAATGCGACTTAGACTGACAAAATTAAGCAATAAAATCGATCGCATGTCGGGGTAAAATTCTAAGTGACTTTAGATCAAAGCATCCTAAAGAATTTCTTCATCCCCTATATTATAAGTATATGTATAGTATTTTTATATGAAATTTTTATTTATTAAATTCACGCAAGATAAAGCATATAAGCAAAGAAAACACATAGCATAGAACATTTTGTAGCACGTAAGATCTGGTAAAGCACGTATTACGGAAGATTCAACATGCCTAATTTTCCGACAAGGAATTGAAATCGTTTTTCATCCAATGCCTTGGTGAAAATGTCAGCTAGTTGGAACTCCGTGTTCACGAAATACATATCTATGGTGCCTTTTTCTACATGATCTTTGATAAAGTGATATCTAATGTCTATGTGTTTTGTGCGTGAGTGATGAACAGGATTGCAAGTAATAGCGATGGCACTTATACTATCACTATTTATGGGTATATTATTTAAATTGACAGCATCCACAGCATCCACAGCATCCACAGCATCTGGGAGCAACAACTGGCGGCAGTCACGTATTCTGCTTCGGCCGTCAAAGTTGACACACAGTTCTGCTTTTTGGATGACCAGCAGACCAGCTTTTCGCCTAGAAATTGAGCGCCACCGGACGTGCTTTTCCTGTCCATTCGGCAACCTGCATAATCAGCGTCAGTATAGCCGATAAGATTAAAGTTCGTACCCTTTGAATACCATAGTCTGAGGGTAGAAGTGCCCTTAAGGTAACGCAGAATCCTTTTGACCGCGAGCATATGAGATTTTTTGGGATCGGCTTGAAAACGGGCACATAAACAAGTGGCAAACATGATGTCTGGCCGGCTCGAAGTGAGGTAGAGAAGAGATCCAATGATACTGCGATATAGTGTGACGTCGACCGGCTTTCCTGCGGGTCGGCATCCAACTTGCAGCTTGGTGACATAGGAGTGCTAAGAGGCTTGCTCTGATCTAGATGGAATTTCTTCAAATATCCTTGATGTATTTTGTCTGACTGATGAAATCCCATCTTCGAGTTGCCTGACTTGTAGTCCTAAGAAGAACTGCATCTCTCCCATGTGACTCATCTCGAACTTATTTTTCATTATATCTCCAAACTTCGTGCAAAGCCGCGGATTTGTTGATCCGAAGATGATATCGTCGACGTATCTTGAACGACCGTCAGATCTTTGTCTTGCCATTTGATGAAGAGGGTTGTGTTTATCGTTCCTCGTATGAATCCAGACTTCACGAGGAATTCACTCAAGACATCGTACCAAGCACGTGGGGCTTGTTTTAGTCCATAGAGAGCTTTATCCAATCGATAGACGTGATCGGGATGTTCTTGATCAACGAAGCCTTCCGATTGAGCGACGTAGACTTCTTCTTTTAACACGCCGTTGAGAAAGGCGGTCTTAACATCCATCTGATAGACTTTGAAGTCTTTGTGAGCCGCATAAGCCAGGAGAAGGCGGATAGCTTCGATTCGGGCAACAGGAGCATATGTCTCGTCGTAATCGATGCCTTCCTGTTGATTGTAGCCCTTCGCAACTAGCCTTGCTTTGTTCCGGATCACTTCACCATCTTCATTCTTCTTATTCTTGCCATTTGGTTCCGATTATTGTTTTCCCATGTGGACGGGTACTAAGGTCCACACCTGAAGACGTTCGAATTGATGAATTTCTTCTTGCATCGCAATTATCCAATCTGGGTCTCGTAGTGCGTCTGCTACTTTAGTAGGCTCATTTTGGCTTAAGAAGTAACTGAAAAGATTGAGCTGACGACGTGTCCTTACTCCGCTCGAAAGATCGCCAATTATCTGATCAACCGGATGGAAACTAGTCCACTTGTGCTCATGCGGCAGGGTTGAGGAAGATACGTCAGCCAGTTGTGGTTCTAGATTTCCAATTATCTCCGATTGTTCAATTATTTGAGGAAGTTCCACTTCTGCACTTGGAACGATCGTCTCTGGTGATTCTTCCTCAGTAACCATTGTAGGTTCTTCGTTATTCTGTGGCAAATCTGAATCGGGTGAGGTAGGGACGTGAGAAGTACTAAGTACATCGGTCTCGTTAGGTGGAGAATCCACTATAGGTGTAGCAGTGTGTGAGCGATATACGGGCTCGAAGAGAGAGTCCAGATCGTCTAATGCGAGTCTTAATGCTTCTTCTGACGTTGATTTCAAAGTTGTTGCCATCTTCTGTTGGTTTTGTGCCAACACACCAGTGAAAACAGGTTCTGAACTGTTATATTGAGAAGCTATCTGGTGGGATACGGGTCCTGAACTGAGGTGTGCAGGAGCCATCGGGTTAAGCACGGGTCTTGGACTGACGTTGTAGCTTTCTTTGATTGTGTGGTTGGACTTGATATATACTCGGTACGCTTTCGAGGTTGAAGAATATCCGACGAAAGTTGCTTCGAATGCTTTAGGGTCGAACTTGGCACGTTGCTCTCGGTCGTTCGCCACAAAGCACTTGCACACGAAGACTTTAAAGAATGAGATATTGGGTACTCTATTATTCACGATCTCGTACGGAGTCTTGTTGAACCTTTTGTGAACCACCGTCCTATTTTGAGTAAAACAAGCGGTATTAACTGCTTCAGCCCATAGAAAGTGTGGAAGTCCGGAATGAATCAGCATTGTCCGAGCTGCTTCCACTATGGTTCGATTTTTCCTTTCAACGACCCCATTTTGTTGAGGTGTTTTTGCGGCTGAGAATTATTGACTTATCCCAAGTTTCTGATAAAATTCACTGAGATGTCTGTTCTTGAACTCAGTGCCATTGTCTGTTCCAATGACTTGGATAGTCTGCTGCAGCAAGTCGCCGGTCTCATCTTTGGTTCGGATGAAATTTGTCCAAGTGTAGCGAGAGTAGTCATCGACGATCACTAGCACGTACTTTCTTCCATTTATGCTCTGAGTCTGCATCGGCCCACAGAGATCCATGTGGATTAGTTCCAATGGTCGAGATGTAGACGCAAGTTGCTTGACGTGATGGGATGCTCGCTTCATTTTTCCTAATTGGCATGCCGAACACTGATGCTCCCTTTGTAGTAGTATAGTTGGCAGACCATGAACCAACTTTTTTGTAGAAAGACGTTGGAGAGCTTTCATAGTTAGATGAGACAGTCGTTGATGCCATAAGTTGTTCCTCTGTAAATCAATCTGAGATATGAGGCATACAGCTTTCGAGGGCCGCACGGACGTCAGGTTGATCGTGTAAAGGTTTGATTTCCGAAGTCCGTAGAGGAGTTCTGTGTCCTGACTGTCCAAAATTCTGCACCGGTCAGCATGAAAGACCACCTGGAACCCTTTGTCACAGAACTGGCCTATGCTGAACAAGTTATGGCGGAGGCCTTCGACGTACGAGACATCTTTTATAGTCAGATTCTCCAGAACGATATCCCCAAGTCCTAGAATCGGGGCTGAATCGTTGTTCCCAAATCTGACTTTGCCGTTTGGCTGGTCCTTGTAGTTGCTCAGTAGTTCTTGATTTCCCGTCATGTGTGTGGAGCAACCCGAGTCAAGGTACCACAATGATGGATCTGCAAAAACAAATTAGAGAGCTTTAGGTACCATTTAAACATGGGTCCTCTCAGATTAGCAGAATTTTTTTGTTCTGGTATAGCTCCTAAATTATTACTTGAGGGAGTTTTGATAACCCGAGCCACTTTCGGAGAAGTGGGTTTGGGTTTGACCTCTTTAGGTGACTTGGCCTTTTCGGCTTTTGTCGTCCTAGGCGGAGATTTAGGAACCCATTTGGGTTGAACCTTGCAGGGAAGGTTAATTTCAGCATGTACAAATGCTTTGCTAGGTTTTGTTGAGGAAAATATCTTTTCTTGATGTAATCTCCTAAGGCGCTTGGGGGATTTAATCTCTACGGGATACCTTAGGTGAGTACAAGCATGTACAGCGCCATAAGCTTTCTTTATGGCTGGATCTTGTTTCCTACGAGTCTTCCTAGTGGCATTTGTTTCAGAATGATTAATTTTTGACGTAGAGCCTATTTCGAAGTTGTTGCTTCTAAAGGTGATCGGCTGAAGTGAACAAGTAGATGCAATTATCTTAAACGTGGAAATAGCTCTTTTATTTTTACGAGTGTCTTTTATTGTAACAGAAGGAGTAACATGCTCAGAAACATTTAAATCTAGTGGCTCCTTCTTTATCTTAGTGCTAGACACTCTCGCCTTTGTTTGTAGTGCTGACGCTACGCTCCCTGTAGACGTAGGTAAAGGACAATTAGTCATAGCACTTTTAACATAATTATTTTTACAATTTTTATCTTTCAAAGGCGGTTTTTCAATTTTCACGCTTTTTTTAATAGCGTGAGAGGTAGTTTGGGAGGACAAGGAAGCCTTGAGATTTTCTATCTCCTTAAAGAATTTTTTCTTTTCAGCTTCGAAATTCTCTCGTTCTCTATCTAGCTTTGTCTGTGACTCCTCTATCTGTTTTATGATAGGGGGTTTGTAGAGAGAATTTTTATAATTAACGGCTTTTACTTCCTCGTGGTGTGTTTGAGAGTGAGGAGGTAGAACTTGAACTAAATTGCAGATAGGTGTTAGAGTTTCTTTCCTATTTTTATCCCTTTCATTTAGTTCTTTGTAGTCAAAGGGGATTTCTGGACCATGTGGGCCTTGTCTAATGGATGAATCGAAAGTATTTTCATACGATGATTCAGTAAAATTTCTAAGAGAGGCTAGTCCTAAGCCCAAGTGTTTAACATCGTATATTTCTTTCTTTTGTAAAACACGTGGATTAGTGAAACCTAAGCTATCCTTTGGATTATAGAAATCTACATCCTTTGGCTGATTTAGAAATATTGTTTGCTCGGATTGTCCCCTACACGTAACTATATCGTCTAATTTCTTTACTTTGGCATATAGTTTCTTGCGTTCCTCACCTAAGAGAGCATAATTATTTTCCACCGTTAGTTTAGCGGCTTGACAGGCGTCTAAATCCTTACTAAGCTCACTAATCTTAGCATTTGATGTTTCTAATTGAGCTTCTAAGTTAGTGATCTTAGAGGTAGCTTCGGTTATCCTACAATTTAAAATGGCTTTCTCGTTGAGATTTCTAACCAAGCAATTGTAGTTATTTGCTAACCTATCTTCTAATTCCTTAATCTTTTCGCTCTGTTGTCCTAGTTGAGGTTGACTAATCTCTCTAGAATGTAGGCTCTTAGTAAGTTCATCTATTTTTGCACTAGAGCTCCTAAGTTCTAATTCGAGACTATTGATCTTCTCCTGTGATCTCGCAAGTTTATCCTCTACTTCCTTAATACTTTTCTGCTCACGTTTCATGTTAGCATATTGTTTTTTATATGAATCTAACATGGTCAATAATGTGGAAGAAGAGACTACCTCTAGTGACGAAGTGGATGCGTTGTCGTCGTCCGTATGATTGGATGTTCCGGCGTCTGATTCATTGTCGAGACGGGCCATGAGAGCTAAATTCTCTCCTTCAGAACTCGACGTGTCCTCGAGCCATTGGTCCTGTTCGGCCATGAGAGCTACTCCAGCTTCCTTCTGTTTCGTCAATTGGAGCTTCCTGGAGTAGTAGTTGGCATCTCTCTTCTTCGGAAGAGTGCACTCTCTGGCGAAGTGACCTGGCTTGCCACAGTTGAATCATTTGTTAGCCTCCTTAGGATTCTTGACATCGGAGCTCTCTGGTGCTCGTTCTTTGTTTTTAGGCTTGTAGTCCGAAGTCGGTTGGCTGAGGTTGAAGACTTCTTCTTGAAGTACTTCTTGCTCATCATTTGTCCTGTGAGAGCTAACTGCTTTCCTAGTGCTTTCAGATTTGGCTCAACGTCGGAGTCCGACTCTTCTTCCGACTCTGAAGGTTAAAGAGGCCTAACGGTCTTTTCCTTTCTTGATCTTGAGCTCCTCTTCTCTGACACTAAGGCAACAGTGTCTTCGTTCTGTTTGCCTTTCTGCTCCTTGAGAATCTCGCTTATATCATCGTCATGCTGTCCGAGATTGTCAAACACGGCATGGACATCCAACTCCTCTAAATCTTTATTTTGTCGAATCTGAGTGGATAGTTTCTTCCATTCCGCGAGCAGAGAAGATAGAAATCTGATGTTTGTCTCCATGTTGGTCTTCGTAATCTCTATCTTCCTCATCTCGTTGAGAAGAGTGAGGTATCTTTGGTAGATCTCGTATAGACTCTCCTCAGGCTTTGCTTTGAAGGAGTCGTAAGCGGTGAGAATGTTAGCCTTTTTGGCCTTTATGCCAACTTCCGTCCTTTGCATCATCCTATGCAGTTCATGCCACATTCCTTTAGCCGATGAAAGGCTATCAATCTGTCGGTATATGTCATTGGGGATGCCCTGCATGAGGGTGTTCATGGCTACTAGATCAGCCTTAGCTCGAGTCCTCTCCTCGATTGTGTACTCCCTAGGCTCCTTCAGTCGCCTAGATGCAGGAATTTGAGGAGTTGCCGTTTTGTCACCGGGGACATGTACCCAAAACTATGCGGGTCCCTATTCTAGTGACTTCAGTAAATTCTCGGCTTGATCTTTTAGAGCGATGAAATTGAGGAAGCGGCTCCTCCACACGGTATATTCGTTTCGTTGCAAAATCGGTGGACGGTTGTCATTTCCGAGCGAGTATGCATCCATTTTGTTTTGTAGTTGAGTTGTTGAAGGATCTTCGTTAAGTGTTTTGAATGTTTAAAGATGATGTAATGTGCTTCACAAGTGACAAAATTCGTTAGTAGCGTTTGATTCGAAAAATAGATAGAGAATTATTTTCGATTCAATCTTTAAAGTTTGATCAAAAATGATTTCGTCGAAATAGAATATAGTGTGTACTGTTTACGTGCGAGATAGTTTGTCAGTGAAATATTTTTCGAGCGAAATAAATTGCCCAAAATCGTTCGGTCGAGAAAAATTTCGGATCGTGAATTTATTTCGATCGTAAAGAAACAGTACGTTAGTAAGTTTCTCGACAAGTCAAAATAAATCGGTTGATTGGAAAAGTTTCTCGCGTGTAAATGATTTTTAGCTTGGTCAAACTTTAAATGTCTGACCGAAAATATTTCTCGAGAGACAGTTTTTACGCGTGCAAAGTCAAAATTGGTCTCCCTCGAAAAAGATTTTCGCTGAATGCTCGAGAAATATTTCTAACTAAAATCGTTTCTAGTGATGACGATTTTAGCACCGACTTCGTATTCTGATAGAGAAAAATTATCGCGCCAAGTTTTTCGATCGAGAAATTAATCCGATCGCAAAACCTAGCGTGAAAAATTAGAACGATCGAGAAAAAATCACAGAATACAATTATCACAGATTCAAGCAGAAACAAGGAATTAGACACCGAACTTTCAGGTAATTGCTCGCAATCGATTACTAACTACGCACGAACACGCAATTAAACACGTTATGAAGCACAATATGTCGAATTTGATCAAAATCAGAACGTGTTAAACAGCTACGGATTTGATCGCAATCAACATTTGACACTTAAACGAGCACAGAAACATCAAATTCAAGTCAATTAGGCACAGAATTATGCTATTGGATCGAAAACAGATTTCGCGCCAAACTGTTCTTTGATGAACAGTGAACAGAATTAAATTTTCGATCCAAATCTAACAATTTTTTATTCAAAACAGAACGAATCTGCTCTGATACCAATTGTTAGGTCCTACGATTAACAACTCTATGATCCTAGGCAAGAATTCAAAGTAATTCGACGATAATGATAATCAATAAGATTCGATCGAAAAACCTCATATGAAGAACGAGAGAGAGAATTCGATTAGAGTGAGAAAGTTACTGTTGTTTCTCTCTCTAGAAATTGAATTGCAAGCCTTTTGGATCAATCTTCAAAACTTTCTCTATTCAGCTCAATTGATTTACATGTATTTATACCAAACAAACTTGGTATAAATATCAAACTAGTCCTAATCTAAGGACTACTATACAAAACGCCCCCAATTACAATGACAACTAATAATATCAAGCACAATTAAATGTATACTCTACAGTTTGGATAAGATGGAAAGAAGTTAAAGAGATAACTGATCTCGACAAGACGTGTGTCAGATAAGGAAGGGATTCAAAAATTTGAATTTTAAAAAGAATACTTAGTGTAGAAAAGGAAACTGCCCGTTATATGGAATTTACTAAGGATAAAATGATATCTCGCGGGAATTAAGGAAGGAAATAAGTAAAGACCAGAGATCAAAGAAAATATTGGCTGAAAATAGATTTTGACATAAATGTCGAAGGAGGTCTAAAAATAATCTCTTCAGGAATGGAAAGGATTTGAATAGATAATGAAGATATTATTAATAGAATCAAGGAATAAAATCGCAGAGATCCTAAAGGATAAGACTAAGGAAATACTAAAGGCTAACATATCTTGAGCTCGATAATTCCTAATCGGTCACGGATATCACAGAATCTACTCTCAATAAGGGGTTTCGTGAAGATATCAGCCAACTGATCATTAGTTCCTACGAAGTTCACGCTGATATTCCCTTTCTGAACATTATCTCGAATAAAACGATGTTTCACCTCTATATGCGTAGTTCGAGAGTGGTGTACGGGATTCTTAGTGATACTAATGGCACTAGTACTATCACAGAAGATAGGAATTTGGTAGCAAACATAATATCGGGTCTGCTTGCCGTAAGGTATAGCAAGCTTCCGATCATACCTCTATACTTAGTTTGGTCAAAAGGCGTACCTTGTTCATCACTGTCAATTTTAGCGGTCTGGTGCATAGGAGTGGGAAGTACCTTGGAATCAGCCATTCCGATTTTTCAAGTAGTTCCTTCGTGTACTTCGTTTGAGATATGAATGTTCCCGTATCCAATTGCTTGATTTGCCAATCCAAGGAAGTACGTGAGTTCTACCATTAGGCTCATCTCAAATTCATGTTGCATACACTTAGAAAAATTCTCGCAAAGAGTGATGTCAGTGCTACCAAATATGATATCCTCAACGTATATCTGCACAAGTAGTATGTGATTCCCTTCGCACTTGATAAACAGGGTGTTATCTATTGTTCCTGTTGAAAAGCCCATGTCCAGTAAAAAGATACTCAATCTTTCATACCATGCCCTAGGGGCATGTTCTAAACAATATAAAGTTTTGTTTAATTTGAAGACGTGATTTGAAAATTCTTCTTTTTCAAAATCGAGAGGTTGTTCGACAAAGACTTCCTCATTTATAAAACCATTTAAAAATGCACTTTTCACGTCCATTTGAAAAAGCTTAAATCTTTTAAAAGATGCATATGCAAGTAAAATGCGTATAGACTCGAGCCTAGCTACGGGTACAAAAGGTTTCTTGAAAATCTATACCTTCTTCTTGGGAATAACCTTTCGCGATAAGCCTGGCCTTATTTCGTGTTACCGTTCTCGTCCAGTTTGTTGCGAAACACCCACTTCGTGCCTATTATGGACTTATCGTTAGGTCTTTCCACAAGAGTCCACACCTGGCTCTTTTCAAATTGTGCCAGCTCTTCTTCCATGGCAATCACCCACGATTCATCGTCAAGCGCTTCATTCACTGTCTTAGGTTCCATGGTTGACAACAGCACGTCATGTGATTCCTCAGCAATATCGTTTCGTGCAGTTGCTCTCGTTTTGATCCCTGTAGTGATTTCCCTATGACTTGTTCAGTTGGAATGGCTGGAAGCATGTTTGAATTTTCTACGTTGTTGTTCGTCTGAAGCTTCAGGTTCCTCTGACTTAGTATCTAGTTCCAACGGAATTGCGTTCACTCCTTTGTCAGTAACCTGTATATATGCAGGAGAAACAACTATACCTTCCTCAGTAGCATCTGATTTAGGAAATTCATCAAATGTAACATGCACAGATTCTTGAACAGATATCCCTTCATCTACCTTGGAATCGAATTTTCCTCTCTCATCCCTATCATTCAAAATGAAACATTTGCAGCCAAATACATGGAAATATCCTATGTTAGGGGTTTTATCGTTCCAAAGTTCATCGGGAGTTCTCTTAATAATCGGTCTAAGGAAAATCCTATTCGCGACATAACATGCCGTACTAACAGCTTCGGCCCAAAAATGTTTTGGAGTATTATATTCGCTCAACATAGTCCTAGCCATTTCTTGTAACACTATTTTTCCTCTCGACCACTCCGTTCTGTTGTGGTGTAATAGGGGCTGAAAAATTATGACTATAACCATTTTCATTACAAAAAGATGCAAAGGATTTACTATCAAATTCTAGACCATTATCACTGCTAATCTTACGGACCTTCATTTCTTTCTCATTTTCTAGCTTCTTAATCAGTGGCGCAAGATTATCTAAAGCCTTACTTTTGTGCACAATAAATAAGACCCATGTGTACCTAGTATAGTCGTCTACGATAACAATGGCATATCATTTGCCTTTCAATGACATAACCTGTACCGGACCAAAAAGGTCAAGATGCAGCAGTTCCAGTGGTCTGGACGTAGAGATCACATTCTTAGGTTTAAAGGACGTCTTGGTCTGTTTCCCCATTTGGCACGCTTTACAGATTCTGTCCTTGGTGGCTTTCATATCTGGAATACCTCTCACTAATTCATTGCATGATATGTGAGACATCAGTTCCATGTTAGCATGTCCCAGACGTCTATGCCATAACCATGTGATATCCTGCATAACTGCTAGACACTTGACATTTTGGTTAGTAATATCATCAAGAGTGATGCAGTAAATGTTACCATGCCTAGATGCACTAAACACAATCTCATCATCCTTTTTAACAAAGCACTTATCTTTGGCGAAGGCTACGGTATGTTCATCATCACATAATTGACTAATGCTAATTAAATTATGTTTTAAGTTTCTAACAAACCATACGTTATCTATAGTGATATTTAAATTGTTACCGACAGTACCAACTCCCACGATTTTGGCTTTTGGGTCGTTGGCGTATGAAACGTATCCTCCATCAACCGCCTTTAACGACACAAAATTACCTATATCACCTGTCATGTGGCGGGAGCACCCGCTGTCGAGGTACCACCTACTTTTCTTACTGGGATCTTCCTTCGTACCTGTAGAAAGAATTATTCTTCTGAGGTCCCCAATTTCTGTTGGGTCCTAACATGTTAGCGGGAAAATAACTTCTGTTAACATGTGCGATATCATTCTGCATAGATGGTGATCTCCTGTTAGAATCAGATACAACAGTGGCATCTACAGGTGACTTCTTAGGTCTCCAAACATACTTAGCTTTATCAACTTTCTTTAACGGACAGTTGTATGCATAATGACCATTTCTACCACAACTGAAACACTTAAACTTAGGCACAGAATGCTTAACATGCTTTTCATCAGTGGAATAACATATCCCTGACCTACCAATGTTGTTAGGAGTATTCAACAACATGTCTAGGTTCTGCCTACCCTCAAGGAGTCTATCAACTTTCTGTTTTTCCCTCTCCAAGGAGTTCCTAAGTTCTACAATATCTCTAGATAAGTCACTGTTTTTCTTTTCTGTTTTCTCACAGTCACAGGGAATTCCCTCTTTCTTAGCAGTAACTAACTCTCCTTTCAAACGTGAGATCTCTAAATCAGCCTCATGTTTTTCCTTAGCTAGGTGATCTCTCTGCTTTATCAGTTCCTTATTCAAGGAATTTAATGACTTAATCTTTCTTTCTGCTTTTTGAAGTAGATCACACAATTCTTCCTTACTTTTTTCTATATCAGAAACAGATGAGTCACTTTCATAATCATTGTTGTATAAACTGTTTAAGATATGAATTTTCTCAATGGAGGAAGAGTGAGATACCTGATCCTCGTCAGCCATGTAAGCGTGATCCTCGTCCTCGCTTTGTTCTGATTGGGAGTCATTTGATTCCGTTACCATGACCTTCTGCTTCCTTGGTTTCTCATTGTTGGTTGCTGGGCATTCATGTGCATAATGACCTGGTTTGTTGCATCGGAAGCATTTCTGAACTTTATTCCCAGACGTGGATATTCCCTTGCTTTTGTTCTGGAATTTGTTGAAGTTCCCTTTGAATTTCTTTTTCTGCTGGAATCTTTCAAATCTTTTTGTAAGCATGGCTAGGTCGTTCATCAGGCCTTCTTCTTCATCGTCAGAATCAGATTCTTCTTGGTTGGAGTTGAATGCAATGGACTTCTAATTTTGTTCTGCGACTTCTCATTCATTGACGTTTGAATCATCTCGTAGGATATAAGAGATCCAATACGTTCGGAGATGCTAAGTGCTTCCAGATCCTTTGCTTCATAGATGGCAGTAACCTTGGCATTTCATTCTCGTGGCAGTGATCTCAGTATCTTTCCCACTTGTTCACTGTCGGGAACTTTCTTGCCGAGAGAGAACATTTGGTTGATGATTCCCATGAATCTGGCGTACATCTGACTTATATTCTCATCAGATTCCATTGAGAACAGTTCATACTGATGAGTGAGCAGAGCCAGTCTTTCTTGCACGACTCGTTGGGTTCCTTCATGAGTGACTTGGAGCATATCCCACATAGCCTTTGCTGATGAGCAGGAACTGACCCGAATGTATTCTTCCCGTGTGAGTGCGCATGCGAGCATGTTCTTCGCCTTTGCGTTTCGCGTGATTCCCTTTTTATCACCAGCATTGTATTCTTTGGCAGCCTTTGCGGTTCCATCTTCTTTCGTAGCCGCGTATGGTCCGTTGATGATTGTCTCCCAAAGCTCGTAGTCGACAGGGATGAGAAATTCGATCATGCGATTCTTCCATACTGCGTAGTTCGTTCCGTCGAAGAGAGGTGGCCTAGAGTGGGATTGACCCTCCGCAAAAATATCACTCGAGAAAACCATTAGATCTTAACTCATGCGTGTTATTGAGTAACCAGCTCTGATACCAAATGAAGTGTAAAATATGCCTAAGAGGGGGGTGAATTAGGCTATAAAACATTTGGCTTGTTCTTCTTTGAAAAATACTTTTCACTAAGATATTTGCAGAGTATGTTATTTCCCAGAAATCAGTACGAGTATCAAAGTTATCTCCCTAATCCTGATTCAAAATATCACGTTAGTTTCAGAAATGGTTTATACGATATCACCTAGATATTAGCGCGCGTTCCGAGTTTGTCTCCAGAAAGGTAAATAGCAGAAAGTAAAGTAAGACGAGATTTTTATACAGGTTATATCCCCAACTGAGGTTTAATCTTGTCCTTGGGGTGTGATCTCCCCAAGAGTTCCAATCAATCACTAAGTATTACCGGTTACACAATGATTGACCCGTACACAACCGAAGCACTATGGACACTAGACCTCGTTCTAGGCTGACGCACGCCAAGTTTCGATCCACGTCGTTTACCCAGGAAACCTATTCCCCGACTGGATGCAGCTTGCTACCTAAGGGCTACCGAATCCACAAAATTTATCCCTCCACTTGCGTAAGACTCCACTCGTGCTCCTTTGTGTGCTCAACGTGTCCACAGACACAACACGTCCGAAGACAAGGGTTTAGGATAGGGTGTTGCTAAGATAACGCTCAAGGGTACAGATTTCGCAAATGAAAGCTCGACACAAATTACGAATGAATCGCAAATTTCAGCTCAAAAACTCTAAGGGATTCGTTTGCTTGTGTGTATGTTGTCTACCCTTCAATCGTGAAGTGTTTCCTTCTATATAGACCCAATAATTGCTTCTACACTTCACAAGGAAAGTTAAGCACAGAATATGCAAGAGAAAGCTCAACAATCACGTGCATTAACTCAAACAATCATGCCAATAATAAATCAATTAAGCTCAACAGTCATGCATGATCACTTACCATAAATACCACAGATTATCATTCATTCCACAGTAATCTCATCCATTTGTCAGCATATTCCATATATATATTCCACTCAGCATATTATCAACGGTAAGCTCAATCAATTGATTTCTTAATATGATAGCCAATTTGCACAGAGAAAGATTTGATCTACATAGTACAATGCAAAGCATACTTTCCATGTAGTGATCTCATCCGATTTCAGCACATTCCATAAATAGACTCAAACAACATCTTACCACATATAAGCTCAATCAATTAATCACTTTCCATAATATGAATCCTAAGTCGCACAAGGAAAGCAGGATCATGATTCACTGATTTAAGAGTCACTTAATGTCGAACTCAATGGATATATCATTGATATTCTTTCCTAAAATAGATCAATCACATGTAAGCACTTTATCATAATATCTTTTCCATATATAGCATAGTCATTCATATCCGGATGATCACAGGTATATTCTTTCCAAAAATAACTCAACCACGTGTACAACTCACATATCACTAAAAACAAAATATTTTCCATATATAGCACGCAACGAGATCCCATTCATACGAAAACGTTCATAACCAGGTGATCACATTAATATTCCAGCTAATCATAAGATCACTCAAATTCGACTTTCTTAACAGTTAAACCACATTCAAGCGCTTAATCGAACATTTTCACATACTTAAACATCACATAACATGCATATCGAGTTTTCTAATTTGTACCCCCAATTTACATAATTACTTGGAATAATCAAAACTCTCATAACCGTTTGGACCAAAAAGGTCTACACTCTATGATAAAGCACCGATATGCTAGAATTTTCCTTTATCACCTTTTAATGAAAAGAGTGCGCCGTTAACCTATACTAGTAGTTTTGCACACCCATACGTGTGTGCTATATAATATTATGTATATTTAATTATAAAATAATAATACTAAAAATAGAAGGACAAATGTTAGTTTGAGTGGATATGTTTGATTTAGTTTGATTTAGTAATTTTATTGATTAATTTTTTTAATAAATAAAAGACATAAGACTTGTCCAATTGTGATTTGTTAATAGATACAACAAAAAGCAGTTTTTAACTCACCCTCACCATTAATATAAGAGTATAGATAGTGATAAAAAAACTTATAAAATTACGTTGTCCAGTTAAACATATAATCTCGTCACATAGGTTGTCCTTTGTTTCTTAGCACTTTTATACATTTAAGTCCATTCATTTTGTCATTCTGTCAATTGCATCTCTATCCAACTTCGTTTGGCCAATCCGCAATGTTATCTTTATATTTTATTTTCTTTGTTTCTTTAATTAGCTTGATAGTCATATATCATCATCATATAAAATTTGGATATGGGATACCAATGTAAGCTTCTATGTTATTATTTACGAAAATTGCCATCCCCTTATAGACTACTGATATGTGCCACGTCATCAATATTGAGGGTTTTTATGGTATTATAAAAATAGTAAAAATAATGACCATTTTAGCCCTCTATGTGAGTGGAATTACAAATGCCATTCTATATATGACAAAAAAATGTCCGCTCGATTATCGTCTTTTCATTTATCTCTGCCTTTTCATTTCTTTCTACGAGACTACGCCATAGCCCGCCTCAATTATTTGTCTGAAGTTGCTGAAGCTGTTGAAGCTGTAAACAAAGTTCTACTTCACTTAAGAGGCGGCGATCGTAGATTCAAAGTGCTCTTACTTGCACTCTGCATTAAGCTGCCGAAGCGCCACCAGTATATATTTATCATAAAAAAAATATTCTTTCTTTTTAGGCGCGTTGTAATAGACACAAAAACGACTGATTATATATTTTGTACACTGTATTGGCAGCGATTTTGCTTGGCGTTATATATATCGAGGTTTGCCGTAAGCCTTAACGTTGTTGGAGCATTGTAGGGTTGTAGGGTTTGCTTGGCGTTACGTATACTACTTTGGTGAATGGGTATTGTAGGGTTGGTGAAGTTCGGAGTGCCGAGAAGGTGTTCGATGAAATGGCTGAGAGGGGCGTGAGGGCCAATGCTCTCAGCTACAGGTTAGTGCCGTTTGTATCGGAGCAAAAGAAGAGAGTTGAAACGTACGAAACAGTGTTCTGTGGAAAGATGGTTCTCATCACTTTGTTAGTCCGCGTGTGTGCTGAAAATGTCTTAGAACTTAGTCATAGGAAAGAAAATACGAGCTGAGATTGTTGGTTTTGGTTATTACATGATTGACGATGATAAATAGGGTTTGGTTTATATTTACTATTTAGGATTTGGGGACATTTACAGAGATACAGCAGCAGATTTCTGATGCCCGGCGGCTCCCTCCTTCAAAAAATGGGCAAACGTAGTTACGTATACTACTTTGGTGAATGGGTATTGTAGGGTTGGTGAAGTTCGGAGTGCCGAGAAGGTGTTCGATGAAATGGCTGAGAGGGGCGTGGGGGTCAATGCTCTCAGCTACAAGTTAGTGCCGTTTGTATCGGAGAAAAAGAAGAGAGTAGAAACATACGAAAAAGTGTTCTTCAGTCGAAAGATGGTTCTCATCACTTTGTTAGTCCCTGTGTGTGCTGAAAAATGGCTTAGAACTTCGTCATAGGAAAGAAAATACGAACTGAGATTGTTGGTTTTTGGTTATTACATGATCGACGACGGTAAATAGGGTTTGGCTTATATTTACTATTTAGGTTTTGGGGACATTTGCAGAGAAACAGCAGCAGATTTGTGATGTCCGGCGGCTCCCTCCTTCACTGTTAGTGGCGGCGGGTGGCGTCTGTAGGGGTGGAGAGGGGCGGCGAGGAAGGTGTGGCTTGCTGCTGATGAATTGAGAATCGAGATTGGCGATGAGAATCAAAAGGTCTTGCTTCGATCTTTAATCTTATTTGTCCTTGAATAATTATTCTTTGAGGTTTATACATCTGTTGATGAAGCATATGATTTGATGTGCGATTAATTAGATCTAACTGTGCAATCACCCAGCTGGACTCATTTCAAGCTATATGGAATCACCCAGGTGGCCCTAAAACAAGTATGTTATGGTCTCTATGCTTTGTTTTATTTTTTGGTATGTGAAATCAGTTAAAAGGATCTATCATTCAGTAATCCTATTAATAAATGTATTCGATGTGACTTAGTTGAATGGAGTTCCTCTGAATAGGCGGCACAGTTGCATGTTTGTAACTACCCTTAACCTGTTCGTAACACAAACGTTTCTCAGAATAACTTCAATAATTATGGGACTACCTTAACTTCATAGCGTAACTTTATTTGAGAGTCCGACAAAACCCCACGGGAGTTGTTCAATGTAACCTCGGGAGAGCTTTTTCGTGGTTGTCAATGGAAAGTGCGTCAACGATCCCAAGTCAAAGGCGTCGGACATAACTAGCAACTCATTGTTAGGGCCCGATATTGCGACGAATAGAGATATAATCGGAATAGCACTGGCAAATCTGATCGTGAGCGAGCTCATACAAAATGCATTTATATGTATATTTCGTTTTTATTCGAATATATGTAATCTACGACAGAGGCTTTATTGGAAAAGGTGTTCGAAGTCAAACCACGGATTCATGTTGACTTCTCCGCTGAGGTCTCTTCAAGAATCAAACGAGAAGTTCAACGGTTCGAACGTTCCTCTGCTTCGTCCTAAGGAGCCGAGGTTAGTCAATTAGTTATGAGTTTGTTAGCCATTTTTACTGTTTCGCCCCCTAAAGTTTCGCAATTATTTTTTTATTTCAGGCTTGCGATGATGGCTTCTGAGAGGTTATTAATCTTACAGCCTCCTAACTGGTCTTTGAGAACGGATTATGGCATGATGTTGTATTATAACAAGTAAGAAAAACTCAACTGTTTTTTCTTCACTTTAATTGCTATGATTATTTTTATTTTCGTGACAATTGTGAATAGAAAACGCAGAGAATACGAAGCGGCGGTTCAAGAACTGAGCATCTGCATGGCTTTTGCGCCCGAAGAGGAGGCTCAAGTGTTGGAACATTTCGTGGAGAAGCTACATTTAATGATGATCGAACTGTCGTGGAAATCACGGGGGAAAAAGGGTCAATTGACGGCTATGTGAAAATGTTAGTACCATTTTCTTGAACCTCTGCTATTTCTGGGATCAATGGTTTTTCTTTTTCAGTTTCAAATCCAAGAAGACGAAGTTTAATTAATGTTTAGTACAAGTTTGTTTAGTGTTTGAAGAAGGTGCAAGAAAAGAAGTACCTCACAGAAAAATGTTTAGAAAGAAAAAGGTGCAATGCAATGGCCGTGACTTTTCCTGGGATTTTTCAGCTTTTGCTCTTTGCCAAATCCAATGACTCGGGAAAGGCATACAGACATTTGAAGAAGCGGCAAAGCTTTTCAAGGGGAAGGTATTTGACATGGCTTTTTGAAACTCCTTTATCTTTCGAGAAACTTTTCTCTCTTTGCTTTTTAATTGCATGACTGTTTTTCTCATTACCGGATCATTTTTATCACCTTTGAGTAAATTCTCTATATCTGAGTTTGTTTCTGCGAATAAGCCTCCGTTAGTGACCACTTTTAGTAGAGAAAGTGCACCGCTATATTTGAGAGCTCGATTAAAAAGCAGGTATAATGGTTTTTGTTTTTCTTTTCTTTTAGCCACTTCATTAAAGGGTGAGATCATTCATGGCTTCACAATGCAAAGAATGCTCCAAACGTACCTCTGGGCGAAACCGTTAGGGCGACGCTGAAGCAATTCTCAATGATGAACAAGCTGAAGAAGAAGGCTTTACGTATAGGTCCTCCCACTTGCTGTTTTGTCTGTATTAGTACACAACTATGTTTTTGGTGGATCGATGTAATAATTGCTGAACTGGGCTTTTTGATGAATGAAGGTGCTTGCTGACCACTTATCCATGGAGGCACAATGCAAAGAATGCTCCAAACGTACCTTTGGACGAAACCGTTAGGGCGAGGCTGAAGCAGGTCTCAATGATGAAGCGAAGTTGACGGCCTAAAAGGGGCAGATCATCCATGGCTTCACAATGCAAAGAATGCTCCAAACGTACCTCTGGGCGAAACCGTTAGGGCGAGGCTGAAGCATTTCTCAATGATGAATAAACTCCTCCCACATGCTATTTTGTCTATATTAGAACACAACTCTGTTTATGGTGGATTGATGTAATAATTGGTGAACTGGACTTTTTGATGAATGAATGTGCTTGCTGACCACTTATCGGTTGAAGCACATTGCAAACAATGCTATAAAGGTACCTCGGGGCGCAGTTCTCAATGATGAAAAAGGTTAAGAAGAAGGAATTACGGGTAGGTCCTCCCACTTGCTGTTTTGTCTGTATTAGTACACAACTCTGTTTTGGTGGATCGATGAAATAATTGCTTAACTTGGCTTTTTGATGAATGAAGGTGCTTGCTCACCACTTATTTGTGGAGGAAGTTCACGGCCTAAAAGAGGGATTTCGATCAATGGATACGACTAACGGAGGAAAGATGGACTGCTAAAGTTCGGGCATCAAATCTCCGAAAAAGATATTCATGGATGTTGTGAGCACATAAATAAAGAGCAGCAAATCGAATCTAACTTTTTTTTCTCTTATTAGAGCTGACGAGCTATCCTTTTCATCTTATAGGGCGACGTTGATAAGGGCAGCTACCTAAACATTGGTGAATTCATCGCATCTCAGTGCATTTAAGGAATGTTAGATCCTACGATTAACAACTCTATGATCCTAGGCATGAATTCTAAGTAATTCGATGATAATGATCGACATTAAGATTTGATCGAAAAACTCAAATGAAGAACAAGAGAGAGAATTCGAGTAGAGTGAGAAAGTTACTATTGTTTCTCTCTCTAGAAATTGAATTGCAAGCCTTTCGGGTCAATTTCCAAAACTTTCTCTATTGATTGCGATTGATTACAAAGTATTTATACCAGACACACTTGGTATAAATATCTATCTAGTCATAATCTACGGACTAATACAAATAAAACCCCTAATTACAAGGACAACTAATGAAATCAAAGCACAATTAGAATTTATCTTCTACATTCTCCCCCTTTGTGCTTGATTGCGTCTCTGCGCTGTTTATCCTCGTCGGGCGTAGTACGATCTGCGCAAGCCCAGCGCATGCTCAAAGTTCCTGACCATGTTCCTCAGCTCCAGTCGCTCCTCGATATCTTCTAATAGTTCCATTAGGAGCGCTGTTCTCTCACGAACCTGTGGATCCTCAGCATCGTATCTCGATTGATTTCTTTCAACCTCTGCTTGATGTTTTTCCTGACGACCTTGAGCGTCCCATCGCAGAACGTATGAGTCTCAGTCTTCAGCATCAACCTATTCTTCTTGGCGATTGGATTATGGTAGGTGATGCCTAGGACTGAGCTGATGTGCACGTGATTGTTGGGAAGCCCTTCGATCTCAGGTCCTTTGTTGAGCGGAGCGGTCATGTTAATCTTCTTCATGTTGCTTTCCAGAGCCATCTGAATGTCGTGTTCGGCGAAGTACTTGACTTGGCGCATCATGAACCGGTAGAGTCCCTCGAGTTCTTCTTTCTTGATGAAGCCTTGAGGACCTTTGTACTTTTCCAGGTACAGCTGATAGAGACGGTATACCCCATCAGCAGGGATGTACGGTAGGTCGCTCTCGCTTAGATCTTCTCGAGTTCTATCTACTCGCTCGATGGTGTAGTGAGGTGTTGGAAGTCCTCCTTTTTCTGAGTTGTTGGCATATTGGGGAGAGACTCTTATAGTGGCTCTTGACTTGTTCTTTAGTCACCCCCAGCCTTACATCAGGTCCAAGCTTGGTCAGCATCCAAATGTAGGTCATCCTCTTCTGCTGATCCCAGTGAGAGATCCCTCTCAGCTCGAACTCGTTCGGCTTCTTAACTCTCTCCGGTGACCTCCAAATGTTTTCACGAACTTCTTCGAGGGAGGGGATTTCTATTTGGATGTTCTCCCACGGCGTGTCGATCCGAACGGTCCCTGGCGTTAGCCTTGTAGAGGGAGCCGCTTGTTGCGCGGTCAACTCTGGTAGCCTTGGGATGTCATGCTCGTAGTCTTCACCTTCCAGAAGCTCGTCGTCTTCTATGATCACGAGGTCTATGGAGGCTTGTTGTAGAAAACGTAGAACGTCTTGAAGCCGTGTCTTTGATGCTCCTCGACCATGGAATGGGTCATCCACTGTCCGTCGAAGATATACTTATCTAGAGCCTAGTGTGGATTGACGCCATGTCCTGAGGGGGCCGGTTGGTCTGGAGCGACCGAGGGAGTAGCTTGAGTAGCTGCTAGGGCTATGAGCATTGCGGCACTTGCTTCTTCTTCCGGAAGCAAGGGGCTTGTCAGAATCGGTGGTGTGGGCGGAGGCGTCCTTAGGTGAAAGGTTGGTGTGTCGATATGGGTTAGACTGGTGGTGCGGTGCGTGGTGTGTGTAGTTTGGGTGTGGGCGGTTTCTCCGGCTCCCGTTCCTGTCTGCGCAGAGCCCGAGCCTTAGCCTTGTTCTCGACCACTCGTAGATGTCCGTGGCCTTCTCTCCCCTTCATGAGGGTCCTGATTGTCAGGATCGTCATGTCTGCGTCTTGAGTAGGAGCTTTGGTCTCGACAGGTTTCAGGAGGTGGCTCAGGATGATCCACCAATCGCCTATAGAGAGACTCTTCCTGAGGCGACCAGATGGAAAGGCCGATCAGGCGGGCGAGTGGGATGTCGTGGAGCTCGGTTACGGGTATGGTGTATGGGTTGATGAGGATGGATGAATTACCTAAAGGGTCGGTGGGTGTGGGTTGTGGAGGTGTGAGGTTGGGCTGTGACGAGGTGCCTTCGGAGACAAGTGCTTTCCCGGTGTCTCTGCGGGATGTCTCTATGGCAGTAAGAACTCTCTCCGTTATTTTGTCTTAAAGCGATTGACAGCAGCGGAGAGAGCGGCTTGGAATTGCTCGTTCGTCACAAACGGTGCGGACGCCTCCGTAGAAGGACCAAGACGACTGATGTTGCCTGTTAACAACCCTTGAGCAGAAACCGGCTTCTCAGGTTGGCTCACAGTCACTTGAGGTTGTGACTGTATGAGACTTCCATCCAATCCTCGACTTGAATCTAGAAGATTCGCGTCTATGGATGTTGTGACAGGCTCAGATTGAACCTGTACGTCAGACATTTCGACGTCGAGGCCGGTAGTGATAGTCTGATCCTCGGCCCCGACCGCCGCTGTGATAGTGGGTTGCGGCTCTAGATTGAGCGATAAAGGGTCCTCAGCCCTCGAAGGTATGACGAGTGGCGTGTCTGACATGGTGGAGACGATGGTGAAGAGGGACTCGATCGGAAAGCTCAGTCGACGTGGAGTCCGTCTTATAAGTTGGATCTCCTCACAGACTCAGTGTCTGATGAGGAAGCCGTGTGAGGTGTCGGTTCTCGTGCTTCTTCCTCACCGACGTATTCCGTCGTCTCAGGTGGTGAGCTGTGCCCCGTTTCCGACTCGGGCTGTGCCTCCTGAAGAAGAACCTCCTCAATAGGTTCTTGGAGCATGCCTACATGTACGCGCACCTCCACCTGATATTCGTGTTGAGGAGCCTCGAGCCCCATCTCAGTAGCCACGACGTCTATTAGTGTATCATCTACGTCGGGCATTTGCTCTTCGACCAAATGAGACTCCTGTTGAAGCTCCTGAGCGATAATATCTATCATCGTGTCCTCAGGGCTTGGTTGGTATTGCGGTTGGGGAGGGCTAACTCCAAAATCTGTCGGGGGCCCTCGAATCATCTCCTCGGTGAGGTGATTCTCCCGGCAGTAAGTTCGATACACGTCTCCTTGGGGGTCGGCGAGACGTAGCAGCTCAAAAGAAATCGGCATCGACGGTTAGTCCAAGTCCGTGAGCCGTGGATTGTGGAAGAATTTGAGCCTTGCTGGTTGATAAATTCCTCCAGGAGGTAGACGAGGGATGGACTCGTGCAACTCCATGAGTTCCCTTATGATCACATTAAACCACCAAGCGTAAGGCACATTCTTCGATCACCGATTCTCCTTTTGCCGAATCTGGTCTACAAGGTCGTTCCAGATCGGCTGCGTGAAATCGTAATTTCTGGAGAATGCGAGTCCTTGAAAGATCCGCAGTATGTTGCCATTGCCCTTGTCGAAGCCAGCATGCTTGGGCGATAGACACTTGTTAACGATCCCGAATAGTGTCTTCCACGGATGAGGGATACCGCTACTCTGGACCTGAGCTAGCCTGGTGAGCTGTGGTTGATATCCCATCTGCATGAAATCATGCACCATTTCTGCGTCTGATGGGAGCGGGTAGTAGTTTGCGCTGTATGGCAAGTCCAGAATCATCCTGAACCGGTTCTTCTCCATATGTATGTGCCACGTCCCAATAATGGTGGAGAAGGAGAATGCTCTATTATCCACTGCTCCTTGTATACATCCCTAGAATTGCTGGAGGTAGACCATTGGCACCGATGCGGTGACCGTCAATGCATGCCAGATGGGGTGGCCTTGCAGGATAGATATTATGATCTCGTCTGGACACCGAAAGGTGCTCAGATCGAGCGGGAAATCGTATTCTGGACCTTCAAATACAAGTTGTGGTCGTATATGTGATTATAATGAGGGTAGCGATCCATCTGAAAAATAAGAGATATAAAAGTTCATTATTTCATAAATTTGATTTTAGTCGAAAATTGATTTAATTTCATCAAACTATAATATTGTAACAAGTCATAACATGTTTGATGAATTTTGAATTGAAATCGTGTAGTACGCATATAGTATAATCGATTTTGAAAAAAATGTAATGGCATGTTCGTAATTTCGAATAAAACATATAACGCGTGGAAGAAACTTCGAAATTTCTAAGTGTTTGACCGTGGAAAATGTCACTAATCATGCCGAGATATTTTACGCTCGAAAAATTTGATTTTCAAATTGATTTCCTATGCATTGATTTTACACTCCGTTTAATTTTGCGATCGAGAAAATTTTTTCGCTAATGTTCGCTACAGTCTAAAAGACTTAGAGAAAAAATATTCTAAGTGTTGCAGTTCAAATCGTGACACTGTAGTCGATCAATTTTACGATCAAGAAAAATTCCGCGTAAATTTACGATCGAGAAATTATTTCTCAGGTAAATTTACTATCGAAAAATTTTCCTCGATTGAATAAATTTTTCGATTTGAAATTTGTCGAGCAGTACGTGATTTCCGATCCTAAGTAAATTTTCGCTGCGATAAAATTTTTCTATCGAGAAATTAGTCAACGAAAGAGAAACTAAGTCAATCGTCGAGAAATTTTTCGATCAATTAAATCCTAAGCGGCGAATTTTACGATTGAAAAATTAAGCGTTGAAAAATTAATTTTTTCGCTGCTAAATTTTTGCGACCGAAATAAAATGAAATCGAAAATTCTATTTTGCGATAGTAAGTTTTACGCTCGATCTAATTTGCATCTAAATTGTCTATTTAGCGCTTAAATTCTTTCGCTCGCAGAAAATCCTAATTAGATTTCTCGACGGTAAGTGATTTGTCGGTCAAAATCTTCTTTCTTAGCAACTAAGTCAGAATTTAGCGATCGAAAACTAATTCGAGACAAACAGTATCTCAATTGAATCGGAATTCAATTAAGACTCTTTGCAATCGACAAAGTTCTTCGATGGCTTCAAACATTCAAATACCCAGTTTCTTTCAAAACTCAACTTAGTGGTCTAAGATGCAGATTTTTCGACAGTTTAAACTACCAGATTCAAAAAAACATCGAAACTATCTTAAGTGCAGGCATTAACCCAGATAAAACTCATAAACATGCCTAAATCACTATAAAATAGTATACGTTTTTCTCAGTTTGAAGAACAAGAATCTAATCCTAATCACGCGAAAAACTGCAAAATGCAGATGCTAATGGAGTTAAATCGCACGCAAATGTCAAATGAATCTCATTTCTACCTTAAACAGACAATTTGGTGTTGAAAATCGAAAGATTTGTGAGAGATTTGAACTGTCTGTGAAAGTTTCTCGAGAGAGAAATTTTTGCGATTTAGGTTTGCGTGAGATAAAGTTTTTCGACTGACAAAAAGTGAACTTTTATTAACTCGCTGTAAGTCAATGTTGGGTTTGCGATTGGACGTTTTGCGATTAAATGGATCAGACCCATTACTATTTGCGCTCGAGAAATATTGATTCGAAAATTGCTCTTCAATTCAATTTCTCGATCGCACGCTGCCAATCAAAATCGTTCCCAACACTGTTTACGATCGAGAAACATATGATTGCGAATTAATTCTTCTATCCAATTTCTCGATTGTAAGTACTTTAAACATTTTCAGATTGATCCCGATTTCAAATAAAATCACATTATAATGCTCCCCCTCGGAATTAAAATAAATGCAATTAACTCCCTGAATTTTCTGTGTAGTAACGTCTTGCTCCCCTGGCAGAATAAAAAATCTGTACCACTTAGAGAAAACAAACGTTAGAAATAATAGAGTTAATCAACAATTATTTTTGGCATGTTTTCCTTTGAAATATTTGATCTGTGATAATAGCTCCTTGTCTTGTAGTGTCGACGTCTCACTCTTTTATTTTGTTTGAAGAAATCTGAAATACTTAGAGAAAAACGTCAAAAATATTTGGAGCTAATGCACGATTTTTATATTTGCTCACCCTCAAATAATGCGCGAGAATTGACTAAACATGCAAGCATATGAAATCAATTCAAGTCACGAGCATATAACACACACATTTACCTAGTAAGCACATATACATGATCCCCAAGAACATGTATTGAAGATATTGTGTGAGGGTAAGAGCAATGAAAAATTTATCGCATTTAAGCAATTGAGTACCAATGCAATCTAAAATTACATTTAGAATGTGCGATAACAAAATAAATTCGCATTTATTCAATTCAACGCATATGAAACATAATATTTCATGTCAGAATGTGCGATAACAAAATAAATTCGCATTTTAAATATTACTATTATTGTAGTATGGGGTCAGATTATTATGCTTCGATCAACCGTCACACCTAAAATTTTACGAGAAGTTTGAAAGAAGAAAATGTCGTCAAGTCATGTCGTCAAACTAAAGTCCTAAGTTCATAGACTGGTCCATTTCGACAACTCTCACTAGGTTCGCTCTAGCACTCAATTATTTTTAACTTGGGATTTTTATATTTATATCACTCAAGTCAACACAAGAAATTTTAAGTCAATTTACCTGTGATCGAGGCATTTTTAATTATTTCACCTAACCGAGAGACCGTCGATTGGAATCAAAGGGTTGTAGGGATATTAGTTTGGCTAGGACTTAGAAGGGAAGTAATTTAGAGGAAAGTGAGCTTATCTCTTCGTCATCTTCCATTTCTCCGTCAATCTTTTTAAGAACTATCCCTTTTTATGCTATGCTCAAGCTGAAGCTCCGGTTCTCCACGAGGCTATAGGAGATTATCGTAGGTGAAGTTCTTCTTGTTGGTTCTCGGGCCGATACCGTGCTCCTCTTCTCTTAATCCCTAGAGAGGTTTCAGAGATTATCTTTTTGGAAAGTTTCACGGTTATGGAATTCGTACCCAAGGCTTCGCTCCTCTTCTCGTTTCTCGATATAAGACCGGATTATCGTTGGAGAAGTTCACTTCGTGGTGCTCCTCTTTCCAGCCGTTCTGACGAGCGTACGAGATTATCGTTGGAGATGTTCACAGCAGAATCCATGCCACCTTCTAAGAAATAGTCGAAAGGCAGGTTCCTTTGGTCTGATTTTTGCGCGTTGAGCAATGCCTTCTTTTGTCATCATCCACCTTTTCTTTTGTTTTCTCCCCCTCCTTTTCTCGTTTGAACAATCATCCGAAGAGTATAGAATACGGTTGAAGGCTAGGAATGAGATTCAATTGAAGAAAAGGACATCGGAGAAGGCTCAAAGTGGATGACTAAGGGTTAATGTGAGGGAAAATTTTTAAAAGGCCGAGTGAGGAATAACCTAAGCGCCCTTATCATTTTCCTAACGATCTAAGGCAAGGTGAGTTTGAAGCCAAGTATCACTAGTTAAGACAAGTAATTGATGTGTGATTCACTCGAGAAATAGATCCAAAGAAAGGAAAATAACAAGGCTTGAATCCTCACATATGTATAATGGCTTTGTGTATAGTGGAGCAACCTAATGACCTTTAGACACAAGAATGCGACTTAGACTGACAAAATTAAGCAATTAAATCGATCGCATGTCGGGGTAAATTTCTAAGTGACTTTAGATCAAAGCATCCTAAAGGATTTCGTCATTCCCCTATATTATAGGTATATGTATAGTATTTTTATATATATTTATTTATTTATTTTATTAAATTCACAAAAGATAAAGCATATAAGCAAAGAGCATAGAACATTTAGTAGCACAGAAGATCAGGGAAAGCACATATTACGGAAGATTCAACATGCCTAATTTTCCGACAAGGAATTGAAATCGTTTTTCATCCAATGCCTTGGTGAAAATGTCAGCTAGTTGGTACCCCGTGTTCACGAAATACATATCTATGGTGCCTTTTTCTACATGATCTTTGATAAAGTGATATCTAATGTTATGTGTTTTGTGCGTGAGTGATGAACAGGATTGCAAGTAATAGCAATGGCACTTTGACTATCACTATATATGGGTATATTATTTAAATTGTACCCATAGTCGCGAAGCTGAGTCCGCATTCACAGCATCTGGGAGCAACAACTGGCGGCGGCCACGTATTCCGCTTCGGCCGTCGAAGTTGACACACAGTTCTGCTTTTTGGATGACCAGCAGACCAGCTTTTCGCCTAGAAATTGAGCGCCACCGGACGTGCTTTTCCTGTCCATTCGGCAACCTGCATAATCAGCGTCAGTATAGCCTATAAGTTTGAAATTCGTACCCTTTGGATACCATAGTCCAAGGGTAGAAGTGCCCTTAAGGTAACGCAGAATCCTTTTGACGGCGAGCATATGGGATTCTTTAGGATCGGCTTGAAAACGGGCACATAAGCAGGTGGCAAACATGATATCCGGCCGGCTCGAAGTGAGGTAGAGAAGAGATCCAATAATGCTGCGATATAGTGTGACGTCGACCGACTTGCCAGAGGGATCGGCATGCAACTTGCAGCTTGGTGACATAGGAGTGCTGAGAGGCTTGCTCTGATCTTGCTGGAATTTCTTCAGAATATCCTTGATGTATTTTGTCTGGCTGATGAAACTCCCATCTTCGAGTTGCCTGACTTGTAATCCTAAGAAGAACTGCATCTTTCCCATGTGACTCATCTCGAACTTGCTTTTCATTAGATCTCCAAACTTTGTGCAAAGCCGTGGATTAGTTGATCCGAAGATGATGTCGTCGACGTATACTTGAACGACCATCAGATCTTTGTCTTGCCTTTTGATGAAGAGAGTTGTGTCTATCATTCCTCGTATGAATCCAGACTTCACGAGGAATTCACTCAGGACATCGTACCAAGCACGTGGGGCTTGTTTTAGTCTATAGAGAGCTTTGTCCAATCGATAGACGTGATCGGGATGTTCCTGATCAACGAAGCCTTCCGGCTGAGCGACGTAGACTTCTTCTTTTAACACGCCATTGAGAAAGGCGGTCTTAACATCCATTTGATAGACTTTGAAGTCCTTGTGAGCCGCAAAAGCCAGGAGAAGTCGGATAGCTTCGATTCGGGCAACAGGAGCATATGTCTCGTCGTAGTCGATGCCTTCCTGTTGATTGTATCCCTTTGCAACTAGCCTTGCTTTGTTCCGGATCACTTCGCCATCTTCATTCTTCTTGTTTTTGAATACCCATTTGATTCCGACAATTGTTTTCCCATGCGGACGGGGTACTAAGGTCCACACTTGAAGACGTTCGAATTGATGAAGTTTATCATGCATCGCTATTACCCAATCCGGGTCTTGAAGTGCGTCTGCTACCTTGGTATGCTCATTTTTGCTTAAGAAGCAGCTGAAGAGACTGTGTTGACGACGTGTCCTCACTCCATCCAATTATCTGATCAACTGGGTGACCTCTAGTCCACTTGCGCTCATGAGGCAAGGCTGAAGACGATGCATCAGCCATCTGTGGGTCTAGATTTCCTGTAGTCTCTGATAGATCAATTGCGTGAGGAAGTTCCAATTCTGCACTTGGAACGATCGTCTCTGATGATTCTTCCTCAATAACCACTGTAGGTTCTTCGTTATTCTGTGGCAATTCTGAATCGGGTGAGATAGGGACGTGAGAAGCACTTGGTACGTCGGTCTCGTCGGGTGGAGAATCCACTATAGGTGTAGCAGTGTGTGACCGATATACTGGCTCGAAGAGAGAGTCCAAATCGTCTAATGCAAGTCTCATTGCTTCTTCTGACATTGAATTCGGAGTTGTTGCCAACTTCTGTTGGTTTTGTGCCAACACACCAGTGAAAACAGGTTCCGAACTGTTATATTCAGAAGCTATCTGGTTAGGTACGAGTCCTGAACTGAGGTGTGCAGGAGCCATCGGGTTGAGCACGGGTCCTGGACTGAAGTGACCAGAAGCCATCTCCGCCACTTCGTGGAAAGTGACATTGTAGCTTTCTTTGATAGTGTGGTTGGACTTGATGTATACTCGGTACGCTCTCGAGGTTGAGGAATACCCGACGAAAGTGGCTTCGAATGCTTTAGGGTCGAACTTAGCACGTTGCTCTCGGTCGTTCGCCACAAAGCACTTGCACCCAAAGACTTTAAAGAATGAGATGTTGGGTTCGTTCGTTGATAATTTCGTACGGAGTCTTGTCAAAGCGCTTGTGAACCACCATCCTGTTTTGAGTGAAACATGCGGTATTTACTGCTTCCGCCCAGAGAAAATATGGAAGACCAGAGTGGATGAGCATCATACACGCGGCTTCCACTAGAGTTCTGTTCTTTCGTTCGACTATCCCGTTCTGTTGAGGAGTCTTGGCGGCTGAAAATTGTTGACTTATTCCAAGTTTCTGATAAAATTTACTGAGACATTTGTTCTTGAACTCAGTGCCATTGTATGTACGAATGACTTGGATAGTCTGCTGCAGCAAATTTTGAGTAGAGTTCACGAAATTGACGATCAAGTCCCCTGTCTCGTCTTTTGTTCAGAGAAACCTTGTCCATGTGTAGTGAGAGTAGTCATCGACTATGACCAGCAGATACATGCGTCCATTTATGCTCTGTTTCTTCATCGGTCCACAGAGGTCCATATGTAGTAGTTCCAGAGGACGTGAAGTAGAGGCCACTTGTTTGATATGATGAGATGCTCGCTTCATTTTTCCTAATTGGCACGTCGAACAATGATGCTCTTTTTGTAAAGTTATAGTTGGAAGACCATGAACCAACTTTTTCGTTGAGAGACGTTGAAGAGCTTTGATGTTGAGAAGAGACATGCGTTGATGCCATAAGCTGTTCCTCTGAATTACAGTCTGAGATATGAGGCAAACAGCTGTCGAGGGCCGCACGCATGTCAGGTTTATCGTGTATAGATTTGATTTCCGAAGTCCTTGTAGGACTTCTGTGTCCTGACTATCCAAAATTCTGCACCGGTCAGCATGAAAAACCACCTGGAACCCTTTGTCACAGAACTGGCCTATGCTGAACAAGTTATGGCGGAGGCCTTCGACGTATGAGACATCTTTTATAGTCATTCTCCAGAATGATATCCCCAAGTCCTAGAATCGGGGCTGACTCGTTGTTTCCAAACCTGACTTTTCCATTCAGTCGGTCTTGATAGTTGCTCAGCAGCTCTTGATTTCCCGTCATGTGTGTGGAGCAACCAGAGTCGAGGTACCACACATGATGGATCTGCAAAAACAAGTTAGAGAGCTTTAGGTACCCACTTAAGCATGGGTCCTCTCAGATTAGCAGATTTAGTTTTACGTTCAGATATGATTCCTAAATTTTTTTCGATGAGGAACTTTAGCGACCCAAGTTGCCTTCAAGGAAGTAACTTTGGGTTTGGCTTTAGGAGACTTAGCCTTTATGACTTTTGTCTTCTTAGGAGGTGTTTTAGGAACCCAAGTGGGTTGAACCTGGCAGGGAAGTTGAATTTCAGCACGTACAAATGCTTTGGTAGGCTTGACTGAGGAAAAGATCTTTTCTTTTGATAATCTCCTAAGGTGCTTGGGGGATTCAATCTTTACAGGATACCTTAGGTGAGCACAAGCATGTACGGAGCCATAAGCTTTCTTTATGGCTGGATCTTGTTTCCTACGAGTCTTCCTAGTGGAATTTGTTTCAGAATGCTAATTTTAGCTTTAGATGTAGAGCCTATTTCGTAATTGGTACTTCTAAAGGTGATGGGCTGAAGAGTACATGTAGAAGCAATTACTCTAAGCGAAGAAATGGCTCTTTTATTTCTACGAGTGTCATTTATTCGTACAGAAGGAGTAACATTCTTAAGCATACTCAAATCTACTTGCTCCTTCTTAAGACTAGACACTCTCGTCTTCGATTCTAGTGCTTGCCCTACGCTCCCTGTAGACGTAGGTAAAGTAATTTTAGTCTTAGCACTTAATAGAATTATTAATAAACTTTTGAACTTTCGAAGGTGATTTTTCGATTTTCACGCTTTGAAGTATAGCGTGAGAGGTAGTTTGGGAGGATGAGGAAGCTTTGAGGTTTTTCATCTCTTTGAAGAACTTTTTCTTTTCAGCTTCGAAATTCTCTCTTTCTTTTAGCTTGAGATTCCTCTATCTGTTTTATTAGAGGAGGTATGTCTAGAGAATTTTTATAATGAACGTCTTTGACTTCCTCGTTGTGTGCTTGAGATTCAAGAGGTAGGACTTGAACTATATCACAGATAGGGGTTAAAGAAGGTTTCATATTTCTGTCTCTTTCATTTAGTTCAGTGTAGTCAAAGGGGATCTCAGGCCCATGTGAGGCTTTTCTCATAGATGATAATTATTTTGATACGTCGATTCAGTAAATTCTCTAAGAGAGGTTACTCCTAAACCCATGTTCTTAATATCATAAATTTCCTTTTTCCGTAGAACTCGTGGGTTAGTAAAACATATGCCTTCTATAGGATTATAGAACTCTATATCCTTGTGCTTGTTGAAAAATATCGTCTGTTCGGATTGTCCCCTACGCGTAACTATATCATCTAATTTCTTAATTTTAGCATATAGTTTCTTGCGTCCTCACCTAGGAGAGCATAATTATTTTCTACCGTCAGTTTGGCGGCTTGACAGGTGTCTAGTTCTTTACTAAGCTCACTAATCTTAGCATTTGATATTTCTAATTGAGCTTCTAAGTTAGTGATCTTAGTGGTAGCTTCGTTTATCCTACAATTTAGGGTGGCTTTCTCATTGAGATTTCTAACCAAGCTATTGTAGTTATTTGCTAGCCTATCTTCTAATTCCTTAATCTTTTCGCTATGCTGTCCTATTTGAGGTTGACTAGTCTCTCTAGAATGTAGGCTCTTAGTAAGTTCTTCTATCTTAGCACTAGAGCTCCTAAGTTCTGATTCGAGACTATTTATCCTCTCCTGAGACCTAGAAAGTTTATCCTCTACTTCCTTAATACTTTTCTGCTCACGTTTCATGTTAGCATATTGTTTTTGATATGAATCTAACATGGTCAATAATGTGGAAGAATAGACTACCTCTTGTGAAGAGGTGAATTCGTTTACGTCTTCCGTATGATTGGCAGTTTCAGCGTCCGATTCATTGTCGAGACGGACCATGAGGGCTAAATTCTCTTCTTCAGAACTCGACGTGTCCTCGAGCCATTGGTCTTGTTCGGCCATGAGAGCTACTCCAGCTTCCTTCTGTTTAGTCAATTGGAGCTTCCTGGAGTAGTAGTTGGCATCTCTCTTCTTCGGAAGAGTGCACTCTCTGGCAAAGTGACCTGGCTTGCCACAGTTGAAGCATTTGTTAGCCTCTTTTGGGTTCTTGACTTCGGAGCTCTCTGGTGCACGTTCTTTGTTTTTAGAGATTGTAGTCCGAAGTCTGTTGGCTGAGGTTGAAGACTTCTTCTTGAAGTACTTCTTGCTCATCATCTTTCCTATCAAGGCCAACTGCTTCCCTAGGGCTTTTATATTTGCCTCAACGTCGGAGTCCGATTCTTCTTCCAACTCTGAAGGTGAAGGAGGCCTAACGATCTTTTCTTTTCTTAGCTTTGAGCTCCTCTTCTCTGAGACTAAGGCAACCGTGTCTTCGATCTGTTTGCCCTTCTGCTCCTTTTGAATCTCGCTTATATCATCCTCATGTTGTGCGAGATTGTCAAACCCGGCATGGATATCCAGCTCCTCTAGATCTTTATTCTGTCGAATTTGAGTGGATATCTTTTTCCATTCCGCGGGCAAGAGAGAAATCTGATGTTTATCTCCATGTTGGTCTTCGTGATTTCTATCTTCCTCATCTCGTTGAGAAGAGTGAGGTATCTTTGGTAGATCTCATATAGACTTTCCTCCGGCTTTGCTTTGAAGGAGTCGTAAGCAGTGAGAATGTTCACCTTTTTGGCCTTTATGCCAACTTCCGTCCTCTACATCATCCTATGCAGTTCATCCCACATTCCTTTAGCCAATGAAAGGCTATCAATCTGTCTATATATGTCGTTGGGGATGCCCTGCATGAGGGTATTCATGGCTACTAGATCAGCCTTAGCTCGAGCCCTTTCCTCGATTGAGTACTCGCTAGGCTCCTTCAGTCGCCTAGATACGGGAATTTGAGGAGTTACCGATTCATCACCGGGGACATTCACCCAAAACTGTGAGGGTTCCTCTTCTAGTGATTCCAGCAAATTCTCAGCTTGATCTTTTAAAGCGATGAAATTAAGGAAGCGGCTTCTCCAAACGGTGTATTCGCCACGTAGCAAGATCGGCGGACGATTGTCATTTCCAAGCGAGTATGCATCCATTTTGTGTTGTAGTTGAGTTGTTGAAGGATCTTCGTTAAGTGTTTTGAACGTTTGAAGATGATGTAATGTGCTTCACAAGTGACAAAGTTCGTTAGTAGCGTTTGATTCGAAAAATAGTTCGAGAATTATATTAGATTCAATCTTTAAAGTTTGATCGAAAATAATTTCGTCATTGAATATAATGTGTACTGTTCTAATGCGAGAAAGTCTGTCAGCGAAATATTTTTCGAGCGAAATAAATTGCCCAAAATCGTTCGGTCGAGAAAAATTTCCAGATCGTGAATTTATTTCGATCGTAAAGAAATAGTACGTAAGTAAGTTTCTCGACAAGTCAAAATAAATCTGTTGACTGGAAAAGTTTCTCGCGTGTAAATGATTTTCGCCTGGTCAAACGTTAAAGGTCTGACCGAAAATGTTTCTCGAGAGAAAGTTTGTACGCATGCAAAGTCAAAATTGGTCTCTCTCGACAAAGATTTTCGCTGATTAATGCTCCAGAAATATTTCTAACTAAAATCATTTCTAGTGTTGAAGATTCTAGCGCTGACTTCGTATTCTAATCGAGAACAATTCTCGCGCCAAGTTTTTCGATCGAGAAATTAATCTGATCGTAAACCTAGCGAGAAAAATTAGAACGATCGAGAAAAATCACACGCGGATTCAAGCAAACAACGAATTAGACAGTGAAATTTCAGGTAATTGCTCGCAATCATTACTAACTACGCACAAACAAGCGATTAAACACGTTATGAAGCAAAGTATATCGAATTTGATCAAAATCAGAACGTGTTCTTCATGTTCTTCGCAAACAGTAAATCACAGAATCGATTTACTCCTAAAACCGAAGTTCAAACAGCTACAAATCTGATCGCAATCATTATTTAACACGTAAGCGAGCACAGAAACATCAAATTCAATCTCAATTAAGCACAGAATTAAGCTATTGGATCGAAAATAATTTTCGTGCCAAACTGTTCTTCGATGAACAGTAATCAGAAAAAGATTTTCAATCCAATTCTAACAATTTTCGATTCAAAACAGAACGAATCTGCTCTGATACCAATTGTTAGGTCCTACGATTAACAACTCTATGATCCTAGGCATGAATTCTAAGTAATTCGATGATAATGATCGACAGTAAGATTCGATCGAAAAACTCAAATGAAGAACAAGAGAGAGAATTCGAGTAGAGTGAGAAAGTTACTATTGTTTCTCTCTCTAGAAATTGAATTGCAAGCCTTTCGAATCAATTTCCAAAACTTTCTCTATTGATTGCGATTGATTACAAAGTATTTATACCAAACACACTTGGTATAAATATCTATCTAGTCCTAATCTACGGACTAATACAAATAAAGCCCCTAATTACAAGGACAAATGAAATCAAAGCACAATTAGAATTGATCTTCTACAAGGAAGCTGGGCAGCGACGAACATCTTAGAAAGGCGTTCGATTACTTCGACGGAGATGGAAATGGGTACATTGAGATTCAAGAGCTGAGGGATGCCTTCACGCCGGTTAGTAATACTCCTTTTTTCACTTTAGTAGTTGAAATTCTCTTCATCTTTTTGGTTATGAATTCAATTTTTCAGGTGTAACAGAATGGAGCCGAAAAGGAACTGGAGAAAGAAGCAGAGACCAAACGCGAGTATACAACGGCAGGGAAAGCTCTTAAAATAAATAGTAAGTCCTTTGTATTTGACATCAAACCTGTTTTTTAAGCAGAATCATTCTGATTTTGATGTACAAATCTATCAACGTTGAGATAACTATGTCGGATTCATTGCCATTTTATATAGCTTTCTTTTTAGGAAATTAGTCCTAAAAACTGACTTTTCTTTACTGGGTTGTTTTCAGCTTTTGCTCTTTGCCAAATCCAATGACTCGGGAAAGGTCATCCAGACATTTCAAGAAGCGGCAAAGCTTTTCAAGGGGAAGGTATTTGGCTTGCCTTTTGAAACTCCTTATCTTCCGAGGAACTTTCTTCTCTCTTTGATTTTTAATTGCATGACTGTTTTTCTCATTGATACTAAATACCGGATCATTATTATCACCTTTGAGTAAATTCTCCAAACTGACATGTAATGCTTTTTGATCCATTTGATGCAGCTTATATTTGTATATGTGGAAGTTGACAATGAAGAAGTTGGAAAGCTGTTGCAGATTACTTTGGGGTCAATGAAGATGCTCCAAAAGTAATGCTTTTCAAACAACAGTTCGAATTGATTTGTTAGAGGATAACAATGTCAATATCTAACCAATCGATTCCTTCCTTTCAGGTGTTGGGCTACGCAAGCAACGATGACAATAAGAAATATCTTCTTGATGGAGAAATCACAGTGGAGAAGCTAAGGGTTTGCTTGATACCTCTCTACTTATGTGTTGGTCAATAATGTAGTGGCCATCATTTTCTTTGAACGTGCTTTTGATGAAAATTATCCCGCAGGCATTTTACTTCTCTCTTTAGATTTTTAATGCATGAATGTTTTTCTCATTGATACTAAATACCGGATCATTTTTATCAACTTTGAGTAAATTCTCCATATCTGAGTTTGTTTCTGCGAATAAGCCTCCGTTAGTAACCGCTTTTAGTAGAGAAAGTGCACCGCTAATACTGAGAGCTCGATTAAAAAGCAGGTATAATGTTTTTTGTTTTTCTTTTCTTTTAGCCACTTCGTTTAGCCACAACGTTGAGATAACTATGCCGGATTCCTCGCCATTTTATATAGCTTTCTTTTTAGGATATTAGTCCTAAAAACTGACTTTTCTTTACTGGGTTGCTTTCAGCTTTTGCTCTTTGGCAAATCCAATGACTCGGGAAAGGTCATCCAGACATTTCAAGAAGCGGCAAACCTTTTCAAGGGGAAGGTATTTGGCTTGGCTTTTTGAAACTCCTTTATCTTCCGAGAAACGTTCTCTCTTTGATTTTTAATTGCATGACTGTTTTGCTATTGATATCAAATACCGGCTCATTTTTATCACCTTTGAGTAAATTCTCTACATTTGAGTTTGTTTCTGCGAATAAGCCTCCATTAGTGACTACTTTTAGTAGAGAAAGTGCACCGCTACTATTTGAGAGCTCGATTAAAAAAGCAGGTATAATGTTTTTTGTTTTTCTTTTCTTTTAGCCACTTCGTTTTCCGGGGGAAGGGAAGCGGACGGCCTAAAAGGGGCAGATCATCCATGGCTTCACAATGAAAGAATGCTCCAAACGTACCTCTGGACGAAACCGTTAGGGCGAGGCTGAAGCAGTTCTCAATGATGAACAAGCTGAAGAAGAAGGCTTTAAGTGTAGGGCCTCCCACTTACTGTTATGTCTGTATTAGTATACAACTCTGTTTATGATGGATCGATGTAATAATTGGTGAACTGGGCTTTTTGATGAATGAAGGTGCTTGCTGACTACTTATCGATGGAGGCACAATGCAAAGAATGCTCCAAATGTACCTCTGGGCGAATCCGTTAGGGCGAGGCTGGAGCAGTTCTCAATGATGAAGGGAAGTTGACGGCCTAAAAGGGGCAGATTATCCATGGCTTCAAAATGCTAAGAATTCTTCAAAAGTACCTCGGGGCGAAACTGTTAGGGCGAGGCTGAAGCAATTCTCAATGATGATCAAGCTGAAGAAGAAGGCTTTACGTGTAGGTCCTCCCACTTGCTGTTTTGTCTGTATTAGCAACTCTGTTTATGGTGGATCGATGTAATAATTGCTGAACTGGACTTTTTGATGAATGAATGTGCTTGCTGACCAGTTATCGGTGGAAGCACAATGCAACGAATTCTCCAAACGTACCTCTGGGCAGAACCGTTAGGGCCGGGTTGAAGCTGTTCTCAATGATGAACAAGCTGAAGAATAAGGCTTTACGGGTAGGTCCTCCCACTTGCTGTTTTGTCTGTATTAGTACACAACTCAGTTTATGGAGGATAGATGTAACAATTGCTGAACTAGGCTTTTGATGAATGAAGGTACATGCTGACCACTTATCGGTGGAGGAAGTTGACGGCCTAAAAGAGGGATTTCGATCGATGGATACGACTAGCAGAGGAAAGATGGACTGCTAACGTTTCGAGCATCAAATCTCTGAAACAGATATTCTAGCTCTTATGGATGCTGTGAGCACATAAATAAAAAGCAGCAAATCGAATCTAACATTTTTTCTCTTATTACAGCTGACGAGCTATCATTTTCATCTTATAGTTCGACGTTGATAAGGACAGCAACCTAAACATTGGCGAATTCATCGCAATCTCAGTGCATTTAAAGAAGCTAGGCAGCGACGAACACCTTAGAAAGGCGTTCGACTACTTCGACAGAGATGGAAATAAGTACATTGAGATTCAAGAGCTGAGGGATGCCTTCACGCCCGGTTAGTAATACTCCCTTTTTTACTTTAGATGGTTGAAATTCTCTTCATCTTTTTGTTTATTAGTTCAATTCAATTTCAGGTGTAGCAGAATGGAGCCGAAGAGGAACTGGAGAAAGAAGCGGAGACCAAACGCGAGTATACAACGGCGGGGGAAGCTCTTAAAGATAAATAGTAAGTCCTTTGGATTTGACATCAAACCTGATTTTTCAGCAGAATCATTCTGGTTTTGATGTACAAATCTGTCAATGTTGATGTCGGATTCCTTACCATTTTATATAGCTTTCTTTTCAGGATATTAGTCCTAAAAACTGACTTTTCTTTACTGGGTTGTTTTCAGCTTTTGCTCTTTGCCAAATCCAATGACTGGGGAAAGGTGTAACATCCCGTCCCATACCGGGATCCACTTGTACGTCGGTCCCTACCGGGACCTTTGGGGTTGGGCCCACCACACTCCAACTGATTGTCTGGCCCCACTGTACCACCATTTAACCTTCCTGCGTTCTTTGTCCGCACTCACACGCACCCTGGGCAAACTTCCCAGGGGGTCACCCATTTCTAGATTGCCCCAAGTCGAGCACGCTTAACTTCGGAGTTTCTATAGATTGACTCTCGAAAAGGTAGGTCGACCTTGGTGATATGAGTAGTACTATCAATTTCCTTATACAATTCTTAGCCTGACACGCCCATACATTGTCAATCTCAGGATCCCCTCTCTTTCTGGTGTCGGATCGATTGTTCATGTACCCCTTCGCCTAGAAGCCTGTCAGGAGCCGCTCCTTGTCCGTGCACCTCTCTGGCACCGGCTATCACTCCCCGCCCTCATCGGCCCCGGGCGTCCAGACACTTCAAGAAGCGGCAAAGCTTTTCAAGGGGAAGGTATTTAGCTTGGCTTTTTGAAACTCCTTTATCTTCCGAGAAACGTTCTTTTCTCTTTGATTTGTAATTGCATGACGGTTTTGCTCATTGATACTAAATACCGGATCATTTTTATCACTTTTGAGTAAATTCTCCTGAGTTTGTTTCTGCGAATAAGCCTCAGTTAGTGACCACCTTTAGTAGAGAAAGTGCACCGCTAATATTTGAGAGCTCGATTAAAAAGCAGGTATAATGTTTTTTGTTTTTCTTTGTTTTTAGCCACTTCTTTTTCAAGTGGAAGGTATTTGAAACTCCTTTATCTTCAGTATGTTGTATTTGGTCTTTGCCCAGAGTCAATTGGCAGTCGTTTCCCTTTGGAGGAAATTCAAGCTAATGGTAATGTTTTTAGTGTGTTCTTCAATCATCTTCGTTTGATGTAATGGTGGTTAGGTTGTTCTCACTAACCTTTTAGATGAAACATAGAATTACCATGCGTAAGAAGGACGCGACGAACGTGGGAAAAGCACAGGTGCGCCAATAGAGAGAATCAAGCTGTCGTTGCAGTATCAGAGCAAGTTGATAAAGAGATGTCAGCTTCAAAGACCTTACATGAGTATCAAAAGTTGATAAAGAATGGACCTTCATCAGTCTCTAGCTTTGTCGAGTAAATCCTCACCAAACATTCCACTGATTTGTTGAAGCCCAATTCAAAAATCGAATTATGTATTTTTACCATGTCAAGATATTTAACTGGAAGTTCAATATTTTTACTTGAGTGAATTCAAAAATCTAATTACGTACAATATATACGACTATCATGATCATTACATGCGCCACTTTTGGGTAATAGTTTGCCCATTAAGCAACAACGACCGCTCAATTAAGTAATATTAAACATTGCTATAATCCATATTAATGTGGTTAATCATCACTATTGATATTTTGTCTTCCTTTGTGAAGCAACCCGTTGGTTGATTTGTTTTCTTTCCATATAGAGTTGTCGTCATTCAACCCAATTATCAAGGATACAAATGACGAAATTGGTTTCATGTACGTTTGCTGAAATGTTGGATCTTTAAAGCATTTGCATGTGTTTGTCAGTGTTTATAAAGGAGATATTTCTCAAGTATGTTTTTATCTGGCATGCCATTGTCGATTATTGGGGCAAATGATCGAACGCATACAATTCGAGGTTATAACTAAGAGATGTTATTGGGGGACAAAACAGTTAACCATTATATCATACATGTATGCATTAATAATATATGTGCATTCGAAGCTTAATAAGAAAGTTAAATACAAACTCGATACAACCGTATTAAGGGTGAAGAATAGTTAATATATTACCCTTTGAGAAGAAGAAAAAAAGATGTTCGGTTAGCTTTGTCACTGCAATGCTTATGTATTCTGTAGGATGCCCTAGAGTCGTGAGAGATACAAAAATGATATTGCTTATTTAGAGCAGTCAAGGAAATTTGTCGACGTACTTACTCACAATCTTACACGTTACAGTCTCGCAGTTCTTGAGTCATTATTCAAGTCTTACATACTGGCAACTCTTACGTTTCTGGGATAATCTTACTTTGATGTAATTAGTCACACGAGATCTTACGGTCTTATTATTGCTGTTGTAATCAGTCTTGCAAGATTGCAGTCTTCCAAGGTAGTGTGAGCGAGTGTTGCTTCGATAATTGAAAAACAGCACCAGTCATCATCTTCCCAGGAATATGTACAGTGTGCTTGCATTTTAGAGAAAGTCACTCAAAGTAGATTCCCGTAAAGGATGAAAGGTGATTCACCCAACAATGTTCATCAATGGTTGCTTCTCCTGGCTTGAAATAAAAGCAATTTAGAAAAAGTAATGGAATTTTGAAATATTAAGGCCCTCAGGTAATTTACCCACAATGGTCATCAATGGTTGCTTCCCTTGCCTTGAAATAGAAGCAAGTTAGAAAAGTAATGGAATTTTGAATATTTTCTGACAGATAAAAAACCTTCGATATGTTCTATGTGGATCTTAGCGCCCGTGCAAGCAGCGGTTTAATAGATCCCATGATTGGTCGTGAGACCGAAGTGGAGAGACATTCAGATTCCTTCCGAAGAACGAAAAGTAATCCTATTCTTATGGGCGAGGCTTGGGTTGGTAAGACGACCATTGCCGAAGGATTTAGCTAAGGGGATTGCTGAGGGAAAAGTACCATACCTTCTCATGGTGAGTTCTCCTCCTTTTTCTTTAATTGGCCATGAGATTGTGAGTTATGTTTATGTTATTGTTTCAAATGTGCAGAAAGTGCATTATGGCATTAGACATAGGCCTGCTTCTCGCGGGTTGCTGAAAGAGTCGCTGCGGAGCGTGGTGAGTAAATAGGAGAATATGTATGTCTATTGACAGCTTATGCTTAAAAACTTACTTCAGAGATAGTTGTATAGTAGTTATGTCATATTTTCTTCGCCTCTTTTTTTCTGAAAGTCGGTTATAAAGTTCGCCTTGAGGGTATGAAAGGGAGAGATACCTGCCTCCTCTTTTGCACGACTGTTATACTTAAGGAGATTACGAACGTGGAATGAAGGTATGCGTTAAACTATGAACTTTAAGTTTTTATGTTTTGCTTCTCCATTTACCTTTTTTCTGACTTTTCATGCTCACTTCTGCCACCTATCCATGGCAGAATTTCTTTTAACTGTTTTAGAAGATCTTCTCCCTCGCCGACCTGAACTCAAACCACAATACAAAGCAACCATTACTTTACTTCGTGGACAAGACTAGCTTTTCTCCATCTTGCTTCTTTTACCCATAGAATCGATCCTATGTTCGGCTACGACTTGCAAAAAGTTCAAGTCCTTGGCTTTTTCCGACGCTCTTTGGAAAGACTACGCTGCCCTTCTTCCCGAGAGGAAAAGCACAGGAAGTTGTTATTGCATCGAAGGAAGTCGAAAGGTCTGTCGAGGAGTTGACCGTTGAGCTCATTACAGCGAAGCAATCCCTGGAATCTGCTAACTCATCTCACATGGGTGCCATCTGCTCACTCAGCTCACAAGACCGGCTCGACTGGGAAAGGGAGTTTAAGGACACTGAGGAAGAGCTTCAAAGTTGTGCGAAAAGATGGATTTCACTAATGATCTTAAGACGAAGTTGCAAGAGGCAAATGGGCTGCTCAGAAATTTGAAAGCCGAGTTAGCTGCTTATATGCTGAACACCGAAGGAGCCGGCGCTAAGATTGAGAAACAACATACTCACGGCGATATAGAAGCAGCCATTGATATGGCTAAGAAAGAAGTCGAACAAGTGAAGCTAAGCATCGGAAGTCGCTCAATAAGTTTGTAAGATATGTCTAAGTCTTGCTTAGTAGTTTTAGTAGTGCAAATATGAACGGAAAGTACTCAATACATTTATAAGTCATCTAAGTGTTCATTAGTAGCGTATACTATTTTTTTTGTAAGTCTAAAATAGTCTTCATTAGTAGTGTATACACATATATTGCATGATACATTAGAAATTATTGTTAGTTGATCTGAGCCATAATAATATTTCTGTCGTGTGTTGTAAATAATGTCAATAATTTTTATACGTGTACAATAAAAAAAAATATTGCATTATACATTACGAATTTTTTTTATTTGACATGTGCCATAATAATATCTCAATCGTGTATTGTGAAGAATGCCAACATTCAGATGTTCGTATTCAGTAGTGCAAATTAAATGAAGTCTTCCATAGTAGTTGTCAGTAGTGCAAATAAAATGTATGATGAGAAATCGCACGATGAGCCTTACAAGATGTATGGACCTAAAGTTATAGGACAAACCCTTTAATTACACGACTCTTTCAGTAACAGTCGTGCAAAAATAAGACACACAAAGATCATGATTATATGATGCCGTTCACAAGTTGACGTATAATGCAATATTATTTTATATTGTTACATGTATAAAAAAAATATGACATTCTTTACAATACACGACTGAAATATTATTATGGAGCATATCAAGTAAAAAATAATGTTTAATATATGTTGGCATTCTTCACATAGCATGACTGAAATATTATTATGGCGCACGCCAAATAAAAATGATTTGTAATGTATAATGCAATATTTTTTTATATTGTTACACGTAGAAAAATATATTTGACATTCTTTACAATACATGATTGAAATATTATTATGCGCACGTCAAGTAAAAAAAATTGTTATGTATAATGCAATATTTTTTATATTGTCGTATAAAAAATATATTTAACATTGTATACAATACACGACTGAAATATTATTATGGTCTAGATCAAGTAAAAATAATTTCTAACGTATGTTGGCATTCTTCACAATACACGACTGAAATATTATTATGGCGCACGTTAAATCAAAATGATCTAATGTGCAATTTATATTGTTACATGTATAAAAAATAAATTTGACATTCTCTACAATACATGACTAGAATATTATTATGATGCATGTCAATTAAAAATAATTTCCCATGTATCATGCAAAATTATGATTATTTATTTTATTTGACATGCGACATAATAACATCTCAGTCGTGTATTGTGAAGAATGCCAACATTCAGATGTTCGCATTAAGTAGTGCAAATTAAAGTAAATCTTCCATAGTAGTTGTCAGTGGTGCAAATAAAATGTATGATGAGAAATTGCACGACTATGAGCCTTACAAGATGTCTAGACCTAAAGTTCTAGGACAGACCCTTTAATTACACGACTGCTTCAGTAACAGTCGTGCAAAAATAAGACTCACAAAGATCATGATTAAATGATGCCGTTCACAAGTTGACATATAATGCAATATTATTTATATTGTTGCACGTATAAAAAATAGATTTGACATTCTTTACAATACACGACTGAAATATTATTATGGAGCAGATCAATTAAAAAAATAATTTTTAATATATGTTAGCATTCTTCACATAGCATGACTGAAATATTATTATGGCGCACGCCCAAATAAAAATGATTAGTAATGTATAATGCAATATTTTTTTATATTGTTACACGTAGAAAAATATATTTGACATTCTTTACAATACATGATTGAAACATTATTATGTCGCACGTCAAGTAAAAATAATTGTAATGTATAATGCAATATTTTTTATATTGTTACACGTATAAAAAATATATTTGACATTCTATTCAATACACGACTGAAATATTATTATGGCACAGATGAAGTAAAAATAATTTCTAACGTATGTTGGCAGTCTTCACAATACACGACTGAAATATAATTATGGCGCACGTTAAATCAAAATCATTTCTAATGTAAAGTGCAATTTATATTGTAACACATATAATAAATATTATTATGATGATGTCAATTAAAAATAATTTCTCATGTATCATACAAATTATGATTATTTATATTGTAATATTGCATTACACATTATTCTTATAAATTTTATTTAGCGACTGGCATTCATTAGAAACATTTAATTTGCACTACTGATACGAACATATGAATGTTGGCATTCTTCATATTACACGACTGAAAAATTATTATGGCCAGACCATATCAGGTAAAAATAATTTGTTATTTATAATGCAATCTTTTTTATATTGTTACACGTTTAAAAAATATATTGGACATTCTTTACAATAAAGGACTGAAATATTATTATGACGCATAGAGCCGGCAATTTGGCCCGCGGCCAGCGGGCCCGCCCGCCCGCCCCGCCAAAGGGGCTGGACGGGCCTTGATTTTTTAGGCCCGCCGGGCGCGGCGGGTTAGCCCGCGGGCCGCCCGCCTATAGTTAAAAAATTATACAGTATATTGGGTTGGGCTGTAAATAAATATTAAATATGGGCTATGACCTTGGTATTTGATTGGGCTGTAAATTATAAATATTAAATATGGGCTATGACCTTGGTATTTGATTGGGCGTTGCTAAAGCCCATAAAGGCAAAAGGGTTCTTCACTTCTTCAATTGAGGGTTTCACCTTCATTTTCTCCCCCACATCTCAACCTCCATCTCTTCTGCCGCTGCGCCGTCGCCCAAGCAAGCCACCATCCCTGCTACTTCTGCTGCTGAACAGTCGCCCAAGCACCCTCGTCTCCAAGTCGAAAGCAAGCCGAAGCCCTCGGCACCGTCTCTGCTGCACTGCTGCTGCGCCTAAGCCCTCATACCAGTCGTCATTGCGCACCCAAGCAAGCCACCGTGACAATGCTTAGCTGCACCCTCTCATCCTCCCCGTCCGGCGTCGTCTGTCTCCTCTGCTTCCCGTTAGATAATTTGTGCTTTGAGTTTTAGTTTGGGAACTAGTTTTATTCCGTAATCTTTAGTTTTCTGATTTGGGAATTTTTTTTTTAATATGGGGGCGGGCTTTACCCGCCAGGCCCGTGCCTGCCGACGGGGTGGGGCGGGCCTGCATTTTCAAGGCCGGCCAAATGGCGAGCTTACTTGCCCCGCCCCGCCAGAAGGCGGGTATTGGCGGGCTACGGGCCCGCCCGCCCCGTCGCCCCATTTTGACAGCTCTAATGACGCATGTCAATTAAAAATAATTTCTCATGTATCATGCAAAATTATGATTATTTATATTGTATAATTCATTACACCTTATGACTCTTAGCGCTGACATTCATTAGAAACATTTAATATTCACTACTGATACATCTAAATGTTGGCATTCTTCTCAATACACGACTGAGATACACCTTATGACTCTTATAAATTTATTTAGCCAGTGCCATTCATTAGAAATATTTAATTAGCACTACTGCATACGAAATCTGAATGTTGTCATTCTTCACAATGCACGACTGGTGTCAAATAAAAATAATTTGTAAATGTATAATGCAATAATTTATATTGTTACACGTATAAAAATTATATTTGACATTATTTACCATACACGACTGAAATTTTGTTATGGCCCATATCAACTAAAAATGATTTCTAATGTATCATGCAATATTATAATTATTTCTATATTACACGTAAAAAAACGTATACTTGACATTCTTTAGAATACACGACCTTCATTAATAGTGTATGCTCATATATTTTTTTATATGTTTAATAATAAAATAATTATAATATTGCATGATACATATAAATTATTGAAGGCGCACAAGAAATTTTGTAAGAGGCGTCTAAGTCTTTATAAGTAGTTGTCAGTAGTTCAAATTAAATATGTCCAATGATAGAAGTCGTTCAATAAGAACCCATTATTTGGCACTTCTACGACTTTCTGTGTGTTCTCTCTCATTGATATCTTCAATTATCAGTAAAGAAGGATGTATACAAGCATGCCCTGATGAAAGAGTAAATGACATGACAAAAGAAGAAAGTGCAAAGAGTGTTTATTAGTGTACGAATCCATCGAGTGCCATACAATATCGTCGGGATGAGAGATCTCTCAGCTTCCATGTCCGCATCAAAACCCGCCATGTAGTATTCTCCGACAAGATAACCCTAAACCATAACAGAAGGGCTTACGGTTTGTCTTCTAACCCTCCCTATGTATCCTCTTAAAGAAATAATAATGAATGTATGAGTGAAAAAAAAAAAACTTAAAAGCAAACTGAGGAAAAAATAATCAACATCAAAAAATTACTTAAAATGTTAAAAGACTCACCAAGTAATTAATAGATGCATGTGCCTTAGACGATTGATTTAATAGATTGTTTTACATACCCAAATCCATCTCGAGCGAGATGAAGGGCGTTTGCCGCCAACTTGGTGACCATCTATTCTAAGAGGTTATTTAAATGCTTATGTTAGTATGGAACATGTAAACAGTTGTCTGAAATTTGAACGACCAACACCTTATACAGATGTGCATCATATGACCATTGCAGGTGTAAAAACAATATATGGAAAAAAAAAGCTACACCTGAATATGTCGTACATTTGAAACAAATATAATCTACAGTGGATCCAAACACTACTACTCAGACACTGCTATGGGAAATTTATAGGGAGTAAATAGTTATGGGATTGAGATATTGGCATATAAACATATAACTTCATTACTCAAACATGTATGTTTTACAATTATTTAGCGGTTAAATAGCTATAATCATATATGATTTAGGGTTTTCATATATGCTTTATCTTGAGACACTAATAATCAATACATGCATACAATGTAACAATGGCATCAGTCAAGCAACAAAGAACATTACATACATTATGTGGAACTTCGTAACAATCTTTCGACATTTGGCAGCAGCCACATACCTATTCATGAAGCGTTCGGCCCAATCTTTCCATTACATTAGGGTTTATAAGTTATTTTTGCCTTCACATCTTTGGTAAGTAATGTCAATTAATAAGATTCAGTTGTTGAACCTAAAGAGAGTTGACGTATACCTTCCGAAGTTGGTTGTCATGCATGGTCAGTTGTATGTTATCGTGCATTGATATGTGTCCAGTAGGTATCAAGATTTCAAAGGAAATTATATGGGGGTACCAAGTTCTTCAAACTCAGACATTATAGACATATTATACCACAAAACCTTTAACACCGTGTAATATAATATCTTATCGTACTTTTTATTGAATATTGTGTATGAATGTATTTGATGAGTATCAGTCTCACAGTACTTATATATCATGTTTTCTGTTACTCTGTTTTGTATCTCGACTTCTTTGATCTTCAACGGGTCGAAGTATGAGGAAGAGATCTCAAGTCCACTCTACCCACCTTCAACCTAAGGAATCGGATATTAGTAAGAATCTTTCTTAACATCAATATTGCAAGGCTGCTCCATTATCGATTATTATTCTATGTAATAAAAAGTTTCTTGCGGTATGAAATAGTCTTCGTACATTTGTGCGGTTTCTTGCGGGTGTAAGAGTATGAAGTCTACAACAATTAGGTGAGAGATTGCTTAACTAGCGGTGTGTAATAAGAACATAATGCACTACTGATGTATATTGTTGCACTATTGCACCATTCTTACCCCTGTTTCCTAAATTACATGATTGTTTCAATTACAGTCGTGCAATAGTTTTCGTACAGTCGTCCAGTTTCTTGCGGGTGTGAAGAGTATGTATTAGAACATTTATTCTGATTTCTTTGTTTGAAGTTCTACATAAATATGTTTCTAATTTCATAATCCATGACTAAGATTTATTTAGGGTTTGTCCTGTTTTTGCACAACTGTTATTGAAGCAGTCGTGTAATTTAAGGGTTTGTACTATTTTTGCACAAATGTTATTGAAGCAGTCGTGTAATTGGGCGGGTCTCGGGTCCACTATAAAATAAATGGACGGGTCTCGGGTCCACTATAAAAAAGATGGCCCGATCGCGGATCTCGGGGTCTTTCCGATAACAATAGATCTAATAAACAAAAAAATCTCTTAAAAATAACCCGTGCAACGCGCGGGGCTTAAACTAGTGAATTTTAAAAGTTTGACGTACATATAATTTTCTTGAAAGTAAATAGGACGCTCCAGGCCACGATGTAACGTGGTCAAAATAAAATGAATTAAGAAGTTTTATTAATTCTAACCGAGAAGCTAAAACGTATTTAAAATATTACACCGTCTGTCCCACTAACTTATGGACATTTGGGATATGGCACGATTTTTACGAAATTGAATATTTCAATTAAATGTAAAAAAATTGTATATTTTGACACGTTTTTAAGAATATTTAATATTATTGTATTGATTGTTTGTGATAGTTTTTTGATAGGAAATGTACACAAAATAGTGAGACGCTCGATTTAGTAAAATGTACAAAAGATAGTGGGACGGATGTAGTACGTATTTACATATCTGTCGGAATACACAATTACCGACCAATTTAGTAATTTTCACGCCAACTTTCAAATGAAACAAAATTGAGGTCGCAATCCAAATACATCCTTTACGCCGATGATTTGCAGATTTAGAAGGGCAAAGACGGCCGCAACCTTTTTGAAGGAAGCATAATTACCTTTCAAGAATGGTTAGTCTCTCTCTCTCTCTCTCTGTGTCTCCTCTTTGCGGCGTCGAGTGACCTCAAACTTCCATGTCTAAAAATAGAATAATTGGCTACTGTTTGAGGCTTCTTTATCCTTAGAAAAAAGGTTGAATGAACTTTCAGTGTATTTTTTTAATTTTCTACCGTTTGTAGTAATCAGGTAAAAAGAAGAGTTTGACCTGTTGTTATCTTTTCTCATCTCATTTTCTCGGACATAAAGGTTGATTTTAAATTTGTATTTTGTTTGTTTGTCTCCGCCGCGTATATATGGATCGTGGATTGTCGATGATTGCATATTAAATTAATATTATATAAAATGTATGTTCTGTGTTCATGGGTTTCCTGCGGAGGTGCACATGTGTCCATCCACATGCAGTTTTTTTTGTCCGATTTAAATATCTGATCTTTAATGCAGATTGTATGTATGTATGACCAATTGACTCTACATTATTCTGTGCCAAGATTAAATATTGGATCTTCTAGCATATCATATCTCCCTTGTTAAAGGTGGCGTTTTGAATTGGTTTTCTTTAGAGCATTGAAAGAGACGAGGAAGAACAAGAAAGAATGAAGAATTCCATTTCCGAACAGAGCTTTTACATAGAAAGCGACGATGAGAACGAAGATGAAGAGAATCCCAATGAGACTAACGAAGACGGCGACAATTCTGATTCGTCGAATTACTCTGACGACGACCGACGTCAGAGAAACCCGAGTTCTTTGAACCCTGCTTGGCCTCAAAGTTACAGGTTAATATTATTACCTTTTAGTTCCAAATTTACTTACTCTTTTTGCTGCTTTGTCTGAAAACGGGATAGAACTCTATGCTCAATAAAGGGTTGTTGAAGGTATTGTAAGTTGTTTCTTGAATTCTATGTTGTAAGAAAGTGATTGTGTTTCTTTTCTACTTTCTTGGTTCACTCACAGCCATTACAGATACTAAATGCTTTAATCATAAACTCCCTTCTTTTCTTTTTACAGGCAATCGATCGATTTATACACGAGCGTGCCTTCTCCGAGCCTCAACTTTCTCGGGACGCCAACGCTTTCACGACTGGGCAGCTCTTTCTTCTCATCGTCCCTTATAAGGAGACACACGCCCGAGATATTACCTTCCCTGAGCAAACCTTTAATACCGCCCACCGAAGAAGATAATAGGCTCAAAGACAGGCGCAGCTCAGTGCTATCGAGAAAATCGAGCCTAAGGAAATCGGTTCTCGAAAAGAAAGCTTCCATCTCTCATGGACTTCCCATGTCCAGACAGAGCTCGTTTGGCCAAGCAGTTATCAACGGTTAGTCAGTTAGTTATAGGACAAAGAAAAGGAAAAGAAAAAAAAGACCCCCCCTTTTTTTCGTTATTTGTTAACCTTTTCTTTCTTTTTTGTATTCGAAGGCATGAATGTCCTTTGTGGAGTTGGGATACTATCGACGCCTTACGCAGTTAGACAAGGCGGCTGGGTTGGGCTTTCGTTATTGCTCCTTTTTGCTGTGCTTTCTTACTACACGGGGATTCTCTTAAGGAGCTGTTTGGACAGTCAGCCCGGCCTCGAGACATATCCCGATATAGGCCAAGCTGCTTTTGGTATGAAGGGAAGAGTATTCATATCCGTAAGTAATAGATATACATATGGATAGTTGTAGAAAATCATCATTTTACTTAGATGGCTTTGATTAAATGCACGATCTGACTACATTTTCCTCTTTCGAACGCAGATTATTCTATACGTCGAGCTCTACGTAAGCACCTCTCCATGAGCACACATACTTGCGTGGGCTAATGTCTAATCTTGTGATTTATGGCACAATAATCTTCGTTTTTTTTTTTCTCGATTAATCCGTTATTTTTCCACGCAGGCTTGTTGCGTAGAGTACATAATATTGGAGAGCGACAACTTATCGTCTCTGTTCCCAAACGCTCACTTAAGCCTCGGCCCGCTCGAATTAAACTCCCACCATCTCTTTGCGCTATTGACGACGTTAGCCATTCTCCCCACCGTTTGGCTAAGGAATCTCAGCGTCCTTAGCTACATCTCTGGTAATGTTTTTAAAACCTGAATATTCGAACTTGTATATATAAATTTCTGATTTTATTAACGAATAAAAAATGTTTTTATCAGCGGGCGGAGTTATTGCGTCTATCTTGGTGGTGCTTTGCCTTTTTGGACGGGCTTAGTGGATAAAATCGGTTTTAAAGGCGACGAAACGACAACTTTGAACCTTTCGACGTTGCCCGTGGCTATCGGGCTATATGGGTACTGCTACTCGGGACACGCCGTTTTTCCCAATATATACACTTCGATGGAGAAACCGAGCCAATTCCCAATGGTCCTCCTACTTAGGTAACGTAAGGAAAAAAAAAAGGAAAAATATATCACTTATATGATTAAATTGCGACTTATGATTCATTCAATCCCGAAAACTGATTGAAAGTGAATGAAATTGTATTTTATTTTGCAATGCAGCTTTGGTATATGCACCGTGATGTACGCTGGGGTTGCTGTGTTGGGCTACACAATGTTCGGAGAATCGACAAAGTCTCAATTTACGCTCAACATGCCTCAAGACTTGGTCGCATCGAAGATTGCCGTTTGGACTACTGTGAGTACATTATATATTTTCCTTCTTTTTTTAGGATGCGTTTGGTATGGAGAAAAGAAAAGGAAAAAGTATAATGTTACGCACTGAATCATTGTACGTTGAACTTCGTGTGTCATACCGTTACACTTTTCCTTTCTGCATACGGGTGTGTTTGGTCCGCGAAATTCGATGCGGAAAAGAAAAGAAAAGTGTGGTTATACACATTGAATCATTGTACATTATGCTTTACGTGTCGTACCATTCCACTTTTCCTTTTCTTTTCCACGTCAAAATCCGTAAACCAAACGGAGCCTTAGTTTCAGAGGAATAGCAAAGATGTGAAGCTAATGATGAATTTCAACTTTGTTTACCTACAGGTGGTCAATCCTTTCACAAAATATCCTTTCATTGATAAGATTCTTCTGTCTCTATTTTTCTTTTTTTATGTCATCACATATGTATGAATAATATATTATGATGATATCGCCTTAACTGTAATTTGGATTTATACGTATGCGTTGACCATTTCGCCAGTCGCGATGAGTCTTGAGGAGCTGATCCCGCAAAAATCGTTCTTCTATTCGATTCTCATAAGGACGGCTTTGGTCGTTTCGACCCTTTTGGTTGGTCTCACCATCCCATTTTTCGGTAGGTTCTCTTCTGTACTTATATTTTTCTAATAGAGATTTGAGTCGTTATGATGTTAACATGTTGAGAGTTTTTTTCTCAGGTCTTGTGATGGCATTGATAGGCGCTTTGCTTACAATGCTAGTGGTAAGTGTATGACATTGTTCATCTTTTCTTGGTTACATTTGTTTTACAAAATAAGGTAAAATAACCATGGTTTGTTAATTTTTGATATATGTATATCTCAGACGTTTATTCTTCCATGTGCTTGCTATTTGAGCATCTTGAAAGGGAAAATTAATGTCATCCAGGTACGTAAATTTCTCAAATTATTAATTTTTTTGAAAAATGACCCGAGACTGAATTCTACGCCGTCAGCTGAAGTTAGTGACCTTTTTCTAATTATATATTAAATAGTGATCCAAAATCGAAAAATTTAATGTCCATATGATCCTCTCCTTATTTTGACTATTTATTAAATATGACAAATAATAATGTTAAAAATACAGGGCGCCATGTGTGTGCTGGTGATTGCAGTAGGCGTTGTATCGTCTTCATTTGGAACTTACTCAGCTCTTAGTCAGATCGTTGACAAATTGATCTGATTAATTGATTAGTCTTTCTTTTTAGTTCTTTTAACCATTTTGTGTGATCGATGTGAAAGGAAAGGAGGTGCTGTACTTTCCCTTTCCGAGTTGTTTTGTTCATTGTTTTTTTATTTTGGGTGACCTAAAACTATGGTGTGATATTTTCTTGATGTGCTTATGACCATCCATTTGGAAATCGAGAATCATTCGATGTAGTTTCAGGATTACGTATATATACATATGTGTAAATATTGTAGATACATTTGGAGCCGAACTCGAACTGTGCCATCTGTTTTTTTTTTTTTACGGTCCCGAGGTATCCACACACAGCCCGGCTATGGGATAACTATCACACACTTCAGAGGTGGGACTAATCCACGGGGTCAGATGGATACGTCCCAAACCCACCCAACAACGATAGTCATGGGCCTTAGGCCCGTGGGGACTTTTCAAAGGAAATGTGAGAGGGAGGATTCGATCCCACGATCTCCTAGCCACATGACCTTTGAGTTCCTCAGCTTGACCACTACAGCCAAGTCTCATTGGCTACGCCATCTGGGGTTCGCCATCTGGGGTTCGACTAGGCTTGTTTTTGCCTCTAAGACCATCTCCAACTGAACAAAACTCATTCTCAAACTCATAATGTAATAATTCTTCTCCAACCGTTAAACGCATTCTCAAGTTCAAAAGACTATATTTATAATATCACTTTCACCCAACTATTCAATATCACATATACGTTTTCCAACTTTACACATTAGACTACAATATTATTTTAAATTCGAATGACAAATTTTCTATTATAAAGTTAATAGTAAAACAATATTTTTCATATAAAAAACCATCGAGAATCACGAATACTTTTATATAGTTTATTTACTTTGTTATTTTTATACGGGTACCTTAATAATTAGATAAATAGAGGATATGCATTGTAAGTTTGCAAATATTAAATTTATTGGAAAATGCATCTTTGCGTCTGGACCAGAAGAGAGAATACACAAAACCCATTTTGACTTTGGGTTTGTACGGTTGGAGAGATATTACCTCACATTTTAGATTTTTTTTCTATCGGTTGGAGATGCTCTAATTAGGAATGTTAGTTGAGAAAAATCCATGATAAATTAAGAAAGGAATATGTGATTTTTGTGATTGTAATTTGACAAATAGTAATTTGGATTTTATATATAACATATATATATATATATATACAGTAATAATCAAAGAACTTTATCAATCACTTAGTGATCTTTCTATTATATAATTTGGAAAAGCTAGAGTAACTACCCAATTCAATTTTGTATGTAAATTTTATCATGTTAATTACAATTCAATTCTTTCAACTAATTAATTTATTTTAACTATACCACCACAAATCATTTTACCTTAAATTCAAAAAATTTCTTAATTAAAATAAAAACATCTATTATATATTAAACATATTAAATAGAAAATAACTATATAAATACAAAATAATATCGCTATATTTTCGCATTAGAGCACACGCATCAATGTATGCTTAATAAACTCGTTAATAATGTTACCCAAAAATTTATGCAGTATACATGCCATCCAATATAGATTCATACTAACTGCCATGTTGGAACATCAACTCAACTCGCTCGATTTTCGACACGTCATAAAAATCCAAATATTTGACAAGTCGAAAAGCGAACGGAGTTGGGTTGAGATCCAAGTGGGCAGAAAAGAATAGATTCGGTAGGATTGATTGGTTTACGATAAATATATACTATATTAAGGGTGAACACGTTAGAGTAAAACTACTTCGTAATAATTGGTATCTCAAGAAACATCACAATTTTACCCTTAATTTTATTAAATTATCACTATGTAGTCCATGTAGTAAATTTTACCGTTAATAAGTTAGAATGTAAATATTTACAACTAAATTACAATACATCCATTTTCTTTTATATAGTTTAAAATTTTACATTTAAAATTTCTATGAAACATTTTAAGTTAATAATAAATCTTAAATTTAAAAATAACCAATATTACATACAACCAGTGTTTTAAAAAGCGTATTGCTCAATGCGTCGCGTTGTAGTTCCAGTATTCGTAGTGTAAATAGCGTAGCGTATTGCGTAATTATTTCGAGAAAACTATATTTTCCTCTATAAACATTATTCTTTTAATATTAATTTGTTTATTATAATTTGTTCAATTGAAAAAATAATGTATCATTTAAATTATGTAAAAATATAAACAATAATAATATTCTTCATTGACTATCCTTTAATAAAAAAGAATTAATTTTATTAAATAAAGAATTAATATTTAATAACAATTGATATGTGTTGATCTTTTTAGCAATGTTTATATGTTAGGGTAAGTGTAATTTTGTCCATTTTGTTTTCAATTCTCTTTCGGTCATTTCTTGAGATAATATATAAAAAAAGTGATTTTTACTATATGATATCAAAAAAATATATGAAATGGATATTGTTTTGATCACAAGAAAATAACGAATAAATTAGATATGTTTGTTTATTTTTATCATATCAATCATAATGATTTTCTGATTTGGTGAAAAACATAATTAAAGTTAAAAATATTAATAAATAAAAAATAATATAAATGAAGAGACGCTATTTTAAGTACGCATCAACGCGTTTTTGAGAAAAGAATGATTGGCGCGCAACCGTTCGCTTTTTAAAAACAATGAACACAACACACATTTCGTCTGCTAGTAACCCGCAATCCAAACTAGCTTAAAAAATAAGAGTCCCACGTGGCACAAGCAGCAGTTGCTGAGATTATCATCCAAACGTTCCCCAACATAAACTAAAAGTAAAACCATGAAACACGATTGCTGACACAATAAGAAATAAATATATATAAATTTCCGTCAACTGCACAATAACCTTTTCGTTTCCCAAACACCACCATCTCGCCTTCTTCGATCTTCACCGCCCCTTTTCGCCATTCCTCTGTTCGGCGAAAGCCAGAATCATTTTGATTTTGAATCCTCAACAAGCTTTTCAATCGACACGTTGATTCAGATCACAACTGATACATCGTTATTGTACGGCATGTTTTTTTAATTTTGTTTTTCTTTTTAATGTTTGATTTCATGTTTTATGGCGTGCATTGTATTACCGTGTGATGATCACGTTCATCAAAGCACATTAAAGCCGTTGATGTTCCCGTTCGTATTTTTTTTCCGATCTATTTTTCAATCACCGTGATACGTTTTTCTCTCGATGGGATTGGGATCTTTGTTGTTATGCATGCGTATATGTTTCTGTTGCAATGCAATTGTTAGTTTTTGATCTTTTTCTTTTGTTATTGGTTTTCGATTTGTGTTCTTACCAGCCATATTGCTGTAAGGATTTAGGACGACATTATCCATATTATGGCATCATCGAACACAAATCCAAGCGACAACACCCCAGCGAAAGGATCAAACCCCGAGGAAAAATCTGATCATCATTCGAATCTAAAGAACATACTCGAACTACTGCTTCTTCAGCAAAGGGAAGAAAATCTCAAATTATTTCCCGAGAGGGACCAAATGGATTCAAACATCAGGCGAAGTGGTAGTGCGCCGTCAATGGACGAAGGCTCATTATTACGTCGTCCTCAGACAAGCCATCTCAGAGCTCCCAATCTTGATACTAACAGCAGTACTAGGACTAACAATAATAGTGGACATAATAATAATTATATGACAGAAGAAGAAATAAGATCACATCCAGCCTATTTGGAGTACTATTATTCTCAAGAAAATAATAGGTTGCCTCCGCCTTTGCTGTCCAAAGAGGATATGCTGATGCTGCAAAGGGTGAAAGCACCGTCGTCCGTGGGGTATGGTTTGGGGCAGAATTCGCTGTACTCAATGCAGCAGCATATGAAGAACGTGGAAGACGACATAAGGAAAGCTGCTCTGAGAAATATTTCCAGGAAAAGTTCTTCGGAGATTTTGGATAAGCTTGCCAACAGTGGTTGTTCGGGTGGTAATAATATGGGGATGAGCAGGAAGAGCTTTGCCGACATTCTCCAGGTCTTTTTCTTACCGTCTTATTATGATCTATGGCTTAATTAGTTTTTGTAGTCCTGTAACTTAGGTGGTGATGCTGTAGGGACAACAAATTTTGGGGTGACATTATACAGACAATAACTTTCAAAGTTAAGTGATTTGGAGACACTGGAACCCTAGACTTTGCCCAAAATCTAGTACTTTGACGCTAGATTTTACCCTAAATCCAGGGTTTCTATTTTGAAAATTATTCGTCGTACAACATTACCCCCTGAATTTCATGTCCCTATAATGTCAGATCTTAAATTACAGATTGAAAAAATAACTAACTCTTCGACAATATTCAGATTATTTTTAGTGTAATCTATAGAAAAATACCTAATTGAATAAAATTTTTACACATAGGTACCCATGTCAGAAAACTTTTTAGTTAAGTACCCGTTCGATTGGGGGTACCATTTTCCTGGTGTTAACGTACCTTTTCATATGTGTATTGCGTACCGCGTTACGCATCTATATGGTACCCGTATATGGTACCTATATACGTTACATACGGTACCTTGCGGCAAGCTGTAGCGGGGTACCAATTCTACCTGTATTGATGTACCAAAATACGTTGATATATGGTACCTAAATGTGTTGTATGGCGTACCTACTGCTAGGGGTGTTCAAACGGTAATAACCGTACCGTACCGTACCGAACAACCGGTAACCGAAATTTTCGGTTTTAAAAATCTCATACCGAATACCGAACCGAAGTAAACCGGTTCGGTTCGGTAATAACCGAAAAATTTCGGTTATTTTCGGTAAATAACCGAAAAACCGAAATAAATAAAAAAAAATTGAAAAATTAATGTTTACGAAATTAGATATATTTAATTCTTCATATTTTATATTTTTAAATTATTTTTATTATTTTTTCTTATTTTCCCCTATTTTTATTATTTTTTCTTATTTTATTTTTATGTTTAAATTGTATATATATATATTAATATTATGTATAGTATATATTTCTGTAATTATATATTATTATATATATTTCGGTAATTCGGTTACCGACCGGTAACCGAATTACCGTACCGAAATTACCGAAAAATTCCGGTTCAAATTTTTTTATACCGAATACCGAACCGAACCGAAATTTTGGTATTCGGTTTGTACCGAACTTTCGGTATCGGTTCGGTACGGTCGGTTTACCAACTTTTGAACACCCCTACCTACTGCGGATCGGGTACCTATCTGCAAAAAATTTATTCTGTTAGGTACCTATATATAAAAAAAGCCGACAGGGTACTGATTTACAAAATTTTTTTCAAATGGGTATTTATGTGTAAAAATCCCTTACTTTTACTATGTATAGGACGGGATTAGCCAAGCAGCAACATCACGACTGTCACGTTCGGGCAGCCAAAACTCGATGAATGAGCTCAATCTTCACCCCAACTCCATAGCATCTTCAATGAGTACGCCATTGCCGAGCTCTGTCCTCACTAATGGTTCTAAAAATAATAATAATAATAATAATAATAATAATAATAATAATAATAATAATAATAATAATCTCGCCGAGAATTCAATAACTTGTGCAGCAAATGGTCTATCGAAGAGCGTTCCTAATTCGTCGTGCATTTTCGAGCTAGCTGATGTTGCTGAGTCAGCTTTGTCTGGGCTGAACATGTTGTCAAGAGAAGGAGGACAACTAAGCAAGGAAGATATATTAAAGTCTTCGCTTCTAACGAGAATGTCGGGCGGCGGCGACGGTCAGCAGCATTATCGTCTTGAGAACTTGGTCAGAGGCCTAAATAACTATAGTTCGAATATGCCTATGAATGCAAACGACCCCATGAGTTTACTGAGAAGGACACCTTCTAATGCTAATCTTGCACATGCCCACCTTAGTCAAACTGAGTTGGCTAGCCTTGAATCTAATATGCAAAGTATCTTGAACCGAAACCCTAATATGATGATGATCAATGCTGATCAACATGGTGCAGGTTTGCTAACTGAACTTCTCTTATGATGATTCTTGTTTTTGTTTGGGCTTTGCTATATTTTTTTCGTCCTATAATTACACAGAGGATAACGAATTGAGGGTATACGGTTGTAACTTTTAAGGTTAAACAATGTAGGAACATTTATAAGCTGAAACCCTTGATTTTGCTCCAATTCTAAGGTTCCTGGCGTATAATCTAAGTTTCGGAGTTTGAAGGTGACAACGTACGATAACATTCAAAATTAAACAATTTTGGGATAAAATAATAGGGCTATGTATAATTTGTCCTTAAATTGCTTAATATAAAAGTTATTGAGGCATAGTGACACGCTCTAAATCCGATGTCCCTACAATGCTATCCCCTAAATTACAGGACGAAAAAAAATAGTTAAACCTTTCTTTTTAACTTTCTGATTTTCTTTCACTTTTAAACAGGTTCTCCTATGAGAAACAAGAATCAGCCCGGGACTAATTACTCACCTTTCATGGATCATCTTGATCTAGTTCGTGGGAATACTTCTCTAGGGGGATTTGGTAATAATATTCCCAGAAGCTGTAATGACTTGCAAGCTTTGGAGAAAGCTTATCTCGAGGCATTGATTCTTCAACAGAAGCAACAGTATCTGTCTCAGTTCTTGCAAGAAATCAGCAACAATGCTAACCATACGTTATTACATGCGAATTCCTCTTCTTCGCTATTTGGTTCTTTTGCTGCTTCATCATCAGCAAGTCCAAAGAGTCCCAGTACGTGTCCCAACAACAGAAGGGGAGATTCTCCATCAATAACTACTTCGAGAAACGAAAAGGGTGGATTGTCGGGGTTTTCGCGTTCGAGGAGCGCATGTAATTTGAAAGGAAAGTCTGAATCTTGGATCGATGTGGGCAAGAACAATAATAAGCAGATCAAAGCACTTCAACTCTCTGATGTACTTGGACATGTTGTTGAGCTCAGGTATATATATAATGATGATTGCACTGCAACATGATGTTGTCTAATTGCTTAAGTAATAATTACGTGTTTTTCGACTTTGCTTAATGCAGTAAAGATCGGTGTGGAAGCCGTTCGATTCAGCAAATGGTAGAGACTGCTAACGACTCAGATAAGACAAATATATTCGCCGAAATCATTCCACATGCAAGGGAATTGATTACTGATGTGTATGGTAACTATGTCATACAAAAGGTAGGTAATGCATAATATTATATACATATGTATGTATATACATAAAGGTTTACACGTTTCATTGATCATGTTTGTACATCGATGGAAATTATCAGTTCTTCGAACACGGTTCAGACAATCAGAGGAAGGAATTAGCCACTCACCTTATCGGCAGTGTTTTGCTGCTCAGCCTTCATATGTATGGTTGCAGAGTCATACAAAAGGTGTCTTCTGAAACGCCCCCCATTTTTAGTTATGATAAACATATGGAAGTTATTATAAGTTAACAATCTTGCAATACGATGATAATAACAATATTACATGCAGGCATTGGAAGTGGTTGATGTGGAATTAAAGAGTAAGATGGTGTCCGAGCTCGACGGTTCGGTAATAAAATGCATCTGCGATCAGAATGGGAACCACGTGATACAGAAATGCATCGAGCACGTCCCTCGGGATAGGATTCAGTTTATGTTTCGATCGTTTTTGGGTGAAGTTGTCAATCTTTCGTCCCATCCATATGGTTGTCGTGTTATCCAGGTACAAGAAACCCTAACTTTTTTTCAAATTAAATTTCTTAATTTTCCTTGGTGATTTTAGGAGCAACTAACTCATTCATACAAATACTGCTTTTTTTGTTATTCAAGAGAGCTCTTGAGCACTGTGATGATCAATATACTCAGCAGCAGATTATGGAAGAAATCATGGTATCCCTTTGCAACTTGGCTCAAGATCAGTACGGAAACTATGTTCTCCAGGTATTCGAACACGTTCTCTTATGTTTAGGCTGATTTATTTGTTATCTAGCCTTACATGTGTAATTTTGAAAAATGCCGGTAATGAGGATTCGTACAGAATACAATCGTTGATCTCCGAGTTATGATATCAGCTGGTTGAATAATCACTCACCAAAAAGCATTTAAGTTTGTATATTTATTGACAACATTGTGCATGACAGCACGTGTTGGAGCATGGCAAACCGAGCGACCGGTCTGCAATTATAAAAAACCTGGCGGGCCAAATCGTAAAGATGAGCCAGCAGAAGTTCGCTTCTAACGTCATAGAGAAGTGCTTGGTCTATGGGGGGCCTGAGGAGCGTAAGATCGTCGTTCAAGAAATGCTTGGTTCGACTGAAGATAACAAACCACTACAGGTGCGGCGCGCAAGTTTTCTTCTTTTTTTCTAAATAGAAAATTTAATCCAATACGTCGCAACGGTTTCATGAAGAAAAAAGTGCATATTGGTGAGGTCATTGTTGTTCACCTTATTAGGCTATGATGAAAGATCCGTTTGGAAACTACGTAGTTCAGAAAGTGCTGGAGACATGCGATGCCGAGAGCCGAGAGTTGATTCTGTCTCGAATCAAAGTTCATCTCTCGGCTCTGAAGAGGTACACTTACGGGAAACATATCGTGTCTCGAGTTCAGATGCTCATCGCCGCTGGTGGTGAGAATTCTCTCTTTTTTTTTTCCTTTTCTGATAATCGAAGATTCATCTTTATTTATAGTGGTTAATATAAAAGTAACATATAATAATTGTTTTAAATTTTACAGAGAAACACGTCAAGAAATCATCATCATTCAGTTCCCCTTCTTGAAGGAGTTGGGATCCTTTTTTATATCAACAAGAACAACGGTTAAGAGTAGCCGTTCTTTTTTTTTTTTATTCCTTACAGTGGATGGTAAATTATGCTAAGATATCAGTAGATAGACATATTATATACATATATATATATATTGTGGACAAGAATCGTCTCTCAGTCGTGATTAAGTGGGTAAGAGAAGAATCTAAATCCACTAGAGACGATACAAAACTTGTTAACCTAAGCAAGGAATATAAAGAATGAAGTTGCGCTTTAATTTATGGTGGTGTTATGTCTTATTTCTTGGCTTTGGACTTCAGCTGTGAAAATGTATAGCATTTAGCGTATGCAAGACACTGAACAATTGTCGTTGGCTAAAACTCGAGCCGTCGAACTGGCCGGCTTGAAGCCCGCCAAAAAACACGCCATTCGGAAGGGCCATTTATGGGCTTGGGCCTTGGAAAAGGAGGTATGCCGCCGTTAAATAAAAAACAGAAACTGAAGAATCCAAATTATGATCTCGAATGTCTCAAGTATGCTTGTCAAATGTCTTAGATCAAGCGCCAAAAGCCATAGCTGATGGTGAGGTTGCAACTCTAAATCTTTAAACCGCACAGCAGCCAGCGCTATTGTTCGGTTGCTCTCAAGAGGGACCATTATTGCTTCTCCTGGGCATTGTTGAGATTAATTGGGAAAACACTTTTGCATTTTGGGTTGTTAGAATCTTCCGAACAGCGTATGTATATTTAGCTCGTGTTTTTGTTTCTTAGAAACCTCGGCCCATAGGCGGGCTAGCGCGCGGGCTAGCCCGCCCTGCCCGCCAAAACCCAAGACACACCTATGTCCGCTCTCTAACTAGCCTAAAAAATGGCGGCCCAACCGCTAGCCCGCCTATGGGCCGCCAAAACCCAAGACACACCTATGTCCGCTCTCTAACTAGCCTAAAAAATGGTGGCCCAACCCTCTCCTTTGACATGATAATCAACAACTACTAGACACAACACATCTATTGATATTGAACTTCTTGTATTCGTTATTTTGTACAATTTGGCTAAACAAACAACCGAACTATTTTTGTTTGATCAGGCTATATATTATATATTGAGTCATATGTTAGTACCCTTCCTTATATTAGTTCCTAGAGCTTGGGAAGGACCACAGCCACCAGGCCTTCGTTCACAGCTCCGTCTGCCGCTTTACGAGCACCTAACTCGCCTGCCTCTTGTCCATGAACGCACGGTAGGCCTTTAGGTGCTGGCCTCGTGCTCCGCGTCCTCCGGCGAGGACGAGCAGCAATGCTAGTTAAAATTTTAATTTTGATTTCTTTTTTGCCAACTTTTGTGTTGGTGGGTGTACATCTTTTTCTCAGATTCATACAATGGTTTGTTTGATGTGCTTTGTTGTTTGCTCGGTGTTCGTAATCGTTCATAGTGTTTTCTCTTCTCTATATGTTTGATCTTCTGTGTTTCTAGATTATCTATTCCTTATTTGTTTGGGTCATGCTTACTTTCGTTTGAGTTTGTTTTATGGTTTGTTAGTCTCCCAGACTGGGAATTTTGGTCTCCTCTTGTAGGAGTGTTCTCATGCACTTGTTGGTGATTCTTTCCGAAGAAGACAACCTTTTTGACGTGATAAACGGAAAGAAGTGAAGATTACTTTAAATCTTAGTTTAATAGCCGCTAGTATGGAGTTTTAGGCTCGATTACGGTAGGTTCTTCGGTTTTCTTATTGTAATATTGAAAACTTGTTTTCTTTCGGCTTTGTTTTCCCTTGTGGAAGTTTCGTCTCCTTTTTAGGAGTGTTGTGTCCCCTTTAGGAGGCGTTCCTATTGGCAATTGTTATGTGATAGGGACTCTGTGGGCTATTTAGTCTTGTACCTTTTATGTTTATGGCAAGTTATTGTTTGAAAAGAAAAAAGAAAACATCAACTAGCAATCACCTTCATCCAATCGACTATTAAAAGCAGTTGATATAGAAAATTGTGAGACGAAGAGTTTAGTTAGGTGTCTAGCAGAGTGGGTCTTCCAGTATATAATTTGTTAAACTAAATTTTTAAGTGAATTCCTTCCTAACCGGAAGAATGGGAGACGTAGAAGGATGTCATACCTTCGACGAACTTCCACACTTTATGTGACATTTCCACCTATATTTTCTGCACTCTCTTGGGCAAAGAACCGCTAGTTCAAAATCGAGGCTAGATAATTTCCGTATCTTGCATCTCACTGTTCAATTGGAAACTGATAATAAGTTCAAACCGGCAAAAGAAAAAAACGCACAAATATCTTTTATTTTCACCCATTCTAAACAAGTACACTGATACTATCATATAGTTCACAAAAAAACTTTATATTTTTTATGTTATTTTTTTTTTAATAATACTTTCTTTTTAAAAAACAAAGAGAGATTTCAATGAATAAACTTCAAACTGTATGATTGTTTATTCTATTAAAAGGGTGTTTATTTGAGGTAATCTAAATTGATACTCACATCATCAATAAAATGTGTTTGTTAAATCAGCATGGTGCATAGGGCGTTGTTGTTTAACGTACAATGTTATAACTATGATTGTAGGTGTGATGTTTCATTTTGAATATCAATGAGGTTTTGCCTTAAGGATTTGTGAGTTAGGCCTAGAGCGATGTTGTTTAGATGCCCGTTGTAAACCATTTCATATTATCTAGGCAATATAGATTAATATATTTTGAGCTGATATTTCATGTGATAATGATTAATGTTTAGACTGATGTATAAAATTGATAAGCATTAATTATAACTCATTTATATAGCTCCTCATTATATATCTTTTATTATTTACGTTTTTAATTTTTTTAAGATATAATTTTTTTTTGGAGGAATGTTTAAGTAAAGGAGATGGCTTTGTCTTAAAAATATGAAGATCCATCAACGTGATGAATGACCGATCACCTTGATTTTTTTGTGTGATTCAAAATTTGAAATATCACTCTAATGATTCATAATTTCGGTGACTACTCATCAGTCATCGCCAAGGTAATACAGTACATAAGATTGATAAAATGATCACCGTTCACCATGATATTTTGGACATCGCAACAAAGCAAACACCCCTTTTTAAAAGTCGCATATGCTTCATCGACTCTTACGTTCTACTATGTCAATGGAATAGACTAATGGAAACAATTGACGATTTTGTGATAATTGACGAATGACGAACGACGATTTTGTGATAATTGACGAATGACGAATGAATGGTTTCATTCATAACTAAAAAATAAATTATTAGAATCGATGGTTCCTTTCTAAAACCAATTGGTAATAGGAGGGAGAATGCCTCTTATATATATAGCGGATAGAAAAGCTTGAATTAGTCGATGTGGGACAAACCCAAATTGTAATCTCAACACAAATTACCAAGAAAAGATAGGGTAGTTTACATGTATTTATTACTATGTGGATTAGTTGACCTGCATTAACAAATAAACTTGGGGCTTTTTCAATTCAGGCCCCATTAAAGTTTAAAAATCGAGTTCAGGCCCTGTCAGAAAAAGTAACTAGTTTTAAGGCCCGATTTCTGCATACCACTTCATCGTTCTGTAGTACCACTTATTTGTTCTGTAGTACCACTTCTTTGTTATGCGGTACCACTTAATTGTTCTGCAGTACTACAGAACAAAACGAAGTGGTACTGCAGAACAATTAAGTGGTACCGCATAACAAAGAAGTGGTACTACAGAACAAACTACAGAACAAAGAAGTGGTACTGCAGAACGATGAAGTGGTATGCAGAAATCGGGCCTTAAAAGTTAAAACTAGTTACTTTTTCTGACAGGGCCTGAACTCAATTTTAAAACTTCATTGGGGCCTGAATCATAATTAACTAATAAACTATTGGTTTTATCGAAAAAGTAAATAAGGTGGGCGAGTAAGTAATGCGACGTAAATGCAAACACTTAGTTTTATGTGTGGGCCACTGATTATATTTTACTCCCTCCGTCCCAATAGTTTTTTGTACATTTTACTATATCGGGGCGTCCCAATATCTTTTGTATATTTCCTTCTTTTAGCAAAAACCATCACAAACAATCAATATAATAATATTAAACATTCTTAAAAGACGTGTCAACACTTTTTTACCTTTTAACTGTACTGAATTACTAAAATATTCGGTTTCTTAATTTGCGTGCCAAATCACAAATGTACAAAATGAAATGGGACAGAGGTAGTATTTTTCTATTTTTATTGTAAGTGTTTTTAGTCGTGAATCCTCTTTCGTCCTAGTTGGTGGTATTCATTTGTTTAGTTCGAGGTGGTGTTAAGAAAACAAATTGCAAATTCTATTTTCACCTTGATGGATGAATTTTTACCGACATTTTTAAACTCGAGCAATAATTAATTTCTATTGAACAATTATTAATAGCCTAAGGTGTACTTATAAATTATAATATACGTACGCTCAAAACCAGATAAATCATGATAGTCAATGCTAGATAACGATTAAAGCAGTGTTTGGTTGGAAAGTTTATTTAAAGGTTGGATTTTGTGAATATCCCCTTAATACCACCAATAACGATTTGCCAAACTACATCTCTCTATACCTTAAGCTAATCATGATTATTTTTGATAAATTTATCCTTTATTTATAAAATATTAAATTCAAAATACGAGTAACATTGTAATTGAATTTAATTCAATTTAATACCTCTAAACTCATCTGCCATACACATACGTCAACATTATTTAACTCCATCAACCAAACAACACAGAAATTCAGACCTTCATTATCAAACCAACGAAAGCTAATGCCATCAAATTTAAAACTGCAATATAATACAATATTTTATGTTTGTAAGGCAAATCTACAAATTTGGATTATTAATGTTTTTTTCTATTTTGTTACTATAGTTAATAGTTAAATGTAATTAACTGCATAAGATGCAATAAAGTTTGATTTTCGACGTCCAAATTATTTTGTTAAAAATATTTAACTTCCAAATTTGTTCGGAATAAATTTTCTAAAAATCGAATAATATTGATTTTTTTTTTGAAAGAAAGACTGAACTTTCATTAAGAAATATCAGCGGACAGAATACATGCGAGTGAGTGAACAAGGGGAGTACGACCCTCAGCATTCCAACCCATATTCTTAGCAAGAAAATGGGCAGCCCTATTACCATCCCGTCTAACAAAAGAGAGCCCAACATCACGAAGCGAGTCGATCATGCACAGACATTCTCGAAGGACACTTCCGATTTTAGAAGAATCTGAGCTACGGTTTCGGAGGGCCAGGATAACCTCTTCACAATCACTCTCAATTACCACTCTATCCCAGCTTTCCATACGAACTAAGCATAAGGCTTCTCGAACGGCTAAGGCTTCAATGACCACCGCCTCATGAATGCCATGGATAAAACGGGTTCGCCACCTCCTACAAGTCCCCATGCTGTCCCGGACGATAATACCAAGAGATGCCCGCGCCTATCATGGTGAATCGCCCCATCGCAATTAATCTTTAGCTCCTCACCCGTTGGCCGCTGCCACCCTTCCCCGTTTAATAGTGTATCCTTCGAAGCCAATTTTCCCACTAAAGGCTCGGAGTCCTGGCAAGTGAATGTTATAAGCGAAGCTCCTGGCACACACGCGACTCCCTCAAAGATCCATTTATTCCGGGCACCCCAAATTTCCCAGCACGTGGCTATAAAGCGTGAGAACTCATCCTTCGTCAAGATAGAGGCCGCATTACGGAGCCATTCTTCAGTAGAGTTAGACCATTGACTGATGACACGCTTCTGGAGCTGGGACATCCTCCAAAAAGGCTTAGTGTCCGGGCAATCGACAAAGATATGTCTAGCATCTTCCTCCCCAAAGCCACATCTAGCACAACAAGGACTGGGTAAAGCCTTCCGTTTGAAAAGATTAGAGGCTGACGCGATAAGATCATGCATAAGCCTCCATGCAAAGAGCTTAACTCGGGGAAGAGCTGATGAGTTCCAAATGAACTTCCACGAAAGGGGCCCCGCACTAGAACACGCTTGTGGTGAATCGATATCCTCCATAGCAGCCCAATATGCTGATTTCACCGAGAATTGACCATTCTTGAGAGGTGCCAAACCAGTTTGTCTGGCAGAGGGAGCGAAGTGAGTGGGATGCCAAGGATTTTGTCAACATCAACAGGGAGAAAGATTGCCCGAAGCAAGGATTCATTTATTTTCATAGTTTTCAATAAGCAGAGCAATACTGATCGAATAATAACAAAAGTACGGGTATGCAATTGATATGGACTAAAAAAAATATAGATGAGCCCGAAAAAATGAGAAAAGGCCCGATAGGCCCACGAATAATACTTAGTAAAAAAATAATAAACAAAAGAGGAAGGGATCTTCAGGGACCCCGAAGGTATGTGACAACTCCCAAGCAGAGGAAGCTACCTCAGTGCGCTTCCAAGTGAAAAGACCCTTAAAAAGCACTAGTGGACAGAGACGCGTGCAACTATTGGTAGGGTAGCATCACTGTTGCAATCCCAGACTGTAACTGTTGCAGATGAGTCACTCAATCAATATCTTCTACTATTCATCGTACCATAGCCCACGTCCCCCGAAATCCTGGGATGTAGCATGAAGAGGTCGCAGGGAGCTTCTATAAAAGGGGAGGCTTAGCCATTTTCTTCAGAATCATCATAAGAATACGAAAACACTCACCATTTTCTCTCTTTTCAGTATGTTAAATAGTTTCTTTCAATACTTAGCATATTTTGAGCGAAAGTGAGGTTATATGAGTGTGTAATTCGTCCCAGTATCGTGAAAGGAAGTTCCGCATCGCCCGTGGACGTAGAATGCGAAAGGATTCGAACCACGGACATACTCGTGCCTTTCCGTTTATGCCCCTTTTGCGTCCCTCATAAACGAGCACCTTATGCACGCCCCGAAAACTTCATAATATGTAAATCTAGCGCTTTATAAATCTCATGAACCCCACATATGAATCTTGTTGATTGGGATAGCCCCATATCAAATGGCGCCGTCTGTGGGAAATTCAGAGTTGAAGGCGTGAGAGATCTTGCCGGTAATGTGCTAAGTTGTCCTTGGATATTATTATTTCTCTTCTCTTTTACTTTTGCAGAAACAAAAGGCGTGGAAGAAAGTCCATGGAAGAAGGCTCCCACGTACAAAAGAACCTAGACCCGCTGTTCGCCGAGGCTGCTGAGGCAACCGCCACGAACAAACTGCTATCCCAGAGCCTGTCTCAGTGCCATTGGCACCAGTAACACCCGTCACCCTGACAGAAGCGCAGTTGGACCTCCTGATGCGCAACACCATCGACACCACCTTAGTAGAAAGACGGAAGAAAAGGAGGCAACGACGGAGGGCCCGGTCTCCAACAAGAACGGAGCAGGTCGATGGTCAATTCACGGAAGTGACGGGGGAAAACGAAGCAGAAACACGACCCCCGACGTCATCCTCAGCCCGCTGCCAAACGTGCTGAGGAACAGCCAGAACCTGAAAGGCTGTCCCGAGATGATGGGGAGGAGCAAGATGGTACAACTAAGTCATAAAGAGATCCTAGAAAACCACGCGGACCTCCTCCAGTTCCGCTAACGAACCATCCGACAACGTGAAGGGAGCTGGAAGCTCCAGAAGGAGAAAGCGAGCTGAGCCACAGGAAAGAAGGAAAACTCCTGGGCAGAAAAAGGAAAGGAACTACAAGACCAACTTGCAGACCTCAAGCAGGTTGTGGAGGGGATGCGGAGCCGTACCATGCAGCCAAGAGTGGGAGAAGGGCTGGTGAGAGGAACTCCGTTCGCGAAGGAGCTACTATGGGGGAAGTCTCTTCCTATTCAAACAGCTATCATACGAGTACGACGGGACTACTGACCCTGTGGAACATATCCTACGTTTCTAGAACACGATCTTGTTACATGACTTCTCAGACGGAGTTAAGTGCCGGGTGTTCCTAACCACCCTAGTGAGGGCGGCTCAGCAGTGGTTCAGCCAGCTAGCTCCGTGGTCCATCAAATCCTTTGAGGAGTTTGAGCTCATGTTCATTACCCAATTCGCCAGCGCCTGAAAACAGCCCAAATCCGGTTGTCGTTGTTTCAAGTCAAACAGGGGGAAGATGAAGGTCTCCATGCATACTGAGCAGATTCAACATCACCGCCTTGGAGGTACCCATGGCCACCCAGTCCGTCCCAGTAAGCGCTTTGACCAACGGACTTCGTGATGGGGATTTCTTTGCGTCCCTCTCCAAGAGACCTCCCCAATCTTTCGAAGAGCTGCCGTTGAGGGCCGACAAGTACATTAACTTAGCAGAAAGCAAAATCGCTAAGGTACGGGAAGAGAAGCAAGTCGTCACACCGAAGGAGGGAGAGCCCTGCCTCGTAACTGGAATGTAACTAACTTGAAAAGTTTGATGTAGCGTCGCAGTGTACTCATGAGGGAACGCACTCTTTTCCCTTACTCTAGGATTTTACCTCAAGAGAGGTTTTGCCTGGATAAGATTTTAACGAGGTGTAACTCCTTGTCGGCATATAAGTATTTTATTATATATAATAATGGTGCACCTAGAAATATAACTGATGCCAAGGGTCGACGGACCTGCGGTGTACATGACGTCAAAGATAATATATCGGCGATGTGATACGATGCCAAGGATCTACGGTCAATGGTGTATATGACGTCAAAGATAATATATCTGCAATGTGATATGATGCCAAAGGTCGACGGACGGAGGTGTACCCAACATCAAAGACTGATAGTCTGCGGAGATGATACCAAAGACCGACGGGTCCGCAGTATACCGACATCAAAGATAATAAATCTGCGACGTGTATGTTGGGGATGTGCCATCGGAATGCCATTCGGGGATGTAATGAATAGGGCATATATTTAATAACTGATGTATTATTCGCTCTGTGTTTGAATAATGTATTCTTATACGTATGAATGGAATTTATAATTTATTATTTATTCTTTAAAAGGCATATTATTTAATTACCTATAAAGTCTTATTAGGCATCCGGTGAGACGGTAAATAAATAAATCCCATATATCGTGAGTTTAGTCACCGATTCTCATGGTATGAGAGAGGGGCACCGGTGAGCTATTATGCTCCGATATTAAATTAGTCAATAAGTCTTAGACCTCAGTAGGGTGACTGAGTGTCAGTTACGACTTATTTGTTGACGACTCTTATATTGTTGTGCCAACCATTCGCTTGGGAAGCGGGAGGTCGTAACATTGGTATAAGTTGAATCAGAGGATTAACTTATACTTGGACACGACTCGCAATCGACGGTCACTTGGGCCTTACAGTTACTCTGGGTAGCGTCAATATCAATCAATTGACTATAGTAGTGTGCGTGGACGTTAGACCTAAGGGTCTTTGACGGACTTGACTTTGGGGTCTTGACTTGTCACTAGTTTTCTAGGCCCATCTTGCTCGGGGACGAACATGGGTCGGCGGCGACATGCGGTCTTGATAACGAAGGGTAAGTGCCGTGTTTAGACTATCGTGATGGACTCACTGTCTCGTTGGTAACCGAGATATGTGTCCTAGGCATATTCGGGGACGGGAAATTACGAAGTCATCGGCCGAAGCTATAAACTAACTTACGTTGAATGTAAGGGCAGTTTAGTAATTTCAGTAGTCACAAATTAGTCATAGAGTCGAGTCTAGTGAGTTTGACGTAACCATGACTCACATTCGACCGGGATATTTGTGAATGGTCTATACGTACGACGATAATCTATAGTCTGTTCGTAGATCGAAGATCGTACTCAACAAGGGATCTATTCGGTACCGCAGAATTGGCGAGGCGCTTACCAAATTCTTGGATTCCTCCCTTGCCGGGTTGAGACGAACCAAGAGAGTCGAGCCTAAAAATGATCACTGTGATAGTTCCTAACTAATATGAGATGTAAATTGATTTAACGGTCTTAGAGACGCTAATAAAAACGTTACATACAAGTTTTAGAAACTGTATGTATATGGACGTAAATTCACGGAACGAAGTGATGAAGAATGAAGCGTAAATAGAGTTCACAACGACGAGCAAGGCTCGTCATGGTCGTGAAGCATGTCTGCAAAGTAGCAGTAGCTTCAAAAATTCATATCTCCCAATCCAGACTTCGGATTAAGAAACCCTTTGACCAGAATCAAGATTGTAGTCTTTTATCTATGGTTAAGATTTTAGAGCAATCGAACATCGTTTACCCCTCGATCCGGGAGAAATACGAAACTGCCGCAATGCTGTCAAGCGTCACGGCTGTGAACGTCTTGCACGTGGCCGTGACGACCGGCAGTGGGCGAGCCATAGGCTGCCCGATAGTGTAACGGCCTTGACACTTATAGCGGAGGCCGTGAAGGCCTCCAGGCTACAGTCACGGCCGTGAAAATGGCCGTGACGAACGGCGGAAGATGGCCAATGATGATTCACGGCCGTGACAGGCCGGACCGAGGCTGTGAATGCGCATCAAAATGTCATTTTCTTGGCCAAACCTAATGCAATTTCGTTTGTTGTTCTTTTGTTATTATTTTAGGACAATATCTAGTCATTAGATGATATAAAACTCAAAAGAAATAATGCAAAGATGAGTCATGTAGGACATGATCTCATTTGATTGAGTTTAAAGTCATTTCCTTAGTTGAAAATGGACGTTTATTAATATTTCTTGGAGAATTTGTTCATAACATACTATCTTAAAGATTTTAAAGAGAAGCTTGAGCATTTGGGGTTGTTCTTGAGAAAACCCTAAGTGTTTGTGAGTTTTAGAATCACACACACACATACTCATCTCTACACAACCATTCTTCACTTCCTCTTGCCATCCTTGGGGAAGTGAAGTCCGTGGCACGTCATGGGGTCGGCGTGACTGTCTTCGGCACAGTTGGTGAGCTACGGGAGCTAAGGATCTTTGCGACGAGGGTAAGATCCTTATACCTTGTACATGTCTACGTGCGTTTTTTTTTATTTAACCGAGTATCCTAGGGAATTCGTATGGGGAACCCGGGAAAATTTTTTTAAATTCCGCTGCGTCCGGGGCGAGGCCTCGGGTCAACCGGGGTTTCCCAACAATGTAAGATGCCCATAAGGGCGTACAAGATACCGCCGCTGACGGGCTTCGGCGTACATGACATCAAAGGCTCTCAGTAAGCCTGCAACGTGAATGGTACCTAAAGCGAATCTGGCGCTATAACCCGGGTAAACAAGTGAGATCTCTGGGTTTTAAGTTTTGTAGACCCAAGTGTCTACACAAATACTGAATTCGCTAAGGACAAAGAGAGACTAGCACAAAGTGACACCTGAGGACAAGTATGACGATCCTTGCAACCGAAGGCGTATATAATTCGTACTAGGCTTACGAATTACAAATTTAAGCGAACTCACGTTATAACCAGATTAATAAAGTTCCTACGGAAATAAGAGAAGTTTTGACAAGTGCGAGCATGACAAAACAAACAATAATAAAAAGGGGCTCTATATTACAGGGGAAAACGGGAGCGCCAACGAAACCACATAGACATAGGGGAGTTAAGCTCCCCTACAGTAGCAAAGGTTCTAAGAATGTCCATAACAAGAAAAATAGAAAAATAAAGAGGTCCGCTACAAAACGTTTAAAAAGAAACATTAGGAGGCAGGGCTCTCTGGAGGAACGAAGGTAACGCCTGGGAGGTCCGAGATGTCGGCGCCAGCTAGAACTTCCACGTAAGTCTCTGCAGTAGGGAGCCAAAACAGAGGATTCTCAGGAGCCTTTGGATCTCCCTTGAAGCACGCAGGAAAAGGAAGGTCCCGAAGGGATGACTTGGCCTCAGCTCCCGAGGACCCAGCGCCATAGCTTCCCATGAAGTAATGCTGCATAAGAGGGACAAAATCTTTCAAAGACAGGGAGTCCTTCAGATAAGCTTGGCGCCAACCCTCTGCCAGGTCCTCCAAGAACGTCTTCCCAGCAGCTGTAGAAAGAAGATGCTGCTGACAAGCCCTGGCACCTTCGTCCTTCGCATTTGCCAAATCGGCTGCCGTTTGCACCTCCACCATACGCGCGAAGTCCTCGTCCTACTCAGCTTTCTCTTAGCAAAGGAACTTCGGAGTTCCTCTTCACGACGTTGCAGAAGTGCTACCTGCTCCTCCAAGCTCCGTAGCTCCTCCCTATGCCGCCCCACCAACGCGGTCCTCTCATTCTCAATTTCTTCTTTTTCAGCTTCGAATTTCACTGCAGCTTCCTCAGCTGCCTTCTCCTTGGCGGTCAAACTGGCTTGAACTTGCTCCAAATGCCCCTGAAGGGCCTGACCACCTTCTTCTGACTCTCAGGCCGACGGGCCCACAGATGACCGCGCAACCATATGATTTATCACCTAAGAACGCAGCGAAAGAAGTTCCAGCAAGGAAAATGAAAACTAGAAACATACCTTGAGAAGATGACGGACTAGTTTTGCCTCATTTTCCGCGGCAGAGGCCTAAGAGATCATCTCCTCGTCTCTAGAAAAAACCAGACGACCCAGCACTTCCATCCCTTTTTCCTTCTCGAGCTGATCTATGAAAGAAGGGAGGTCATCTTCTGAGGATTTCCCTTGCAAAACGTTCACTGATATCCCCCGGCTGTCGCTTCCTGACATTGGCAATTTCCGCTAGCTCCCCTGCTCGGTTTTGGTGGCACGCCAGCCTTTCTCTTAGCTCCCGAAATAGGAAAAACTTCCTGAGCCGCTGAGATCCCCTCATCCTTGGGGGAAGGCTGAGATATCTCTTCCCGAATGTCTCTGGCTACAGGAATCTCCGGAAGCATGGGAGCTACGACGGATGATTCAACCTTAGGAACCAACGAAGTGGTCCCCTCCTTCACATCAGCCAACAAAGCTTGCCAAGAACTTGGCATGCATGCGCCAAAAAACAAAACCAAGATACCCATCAACCAACGTCATCCCAGAAGAAGAAAGTACAAGTAATACTCAAGATACCCTCAGGAGAAAGAGAGGTTTGCAGAATCAGAAGGAGAGGAAGCCATGGAGACTTGAAAAACTTAGCAAAGAAAGGGACAAAAAGAAAGGAGGAAGGGAAGAAGGAAATATCAGATAATCGACGAAGTGTTCTCAGAAATAAGCAGTAACGGCTAACATTCTAGACACGATTTTAAGCGGTTCCCGAGACGCTGACCGAACCCTTAGCCGCTCATAAAGACGCATCCCTTCATAAAATGATTATGGCAAGGAGGTAAGGCACATCGTATTAATAGCTTCTACTATTCATCGTACCACAACCGTCACGTCCCCGAAATCATGGGATGTAGCATGAAGAGGTTGCAGGGAGCTTCTATAAAAGGGGAGTCTTAGCCATTTTCTTTAGAATCTGTTGGGGATGTGGCTTCGGAATGCCATTCAAGGATGTAATGAATAGGGCATGTATTTAATAATTGATGTATTATTCGCTCTGTATTTGAATAATGTATTCTTATACGTATTAATGAAATTTATACTTTATTATTTATTCTTTAAAAGGCATTGGATAAAAACGTGCCTAAGAGGGGGGGGGGGGGGTGGTGAATTAGGCTTATAAAATTTTGTGCTTCTTCTTTTCACAATTCTAGTAGTGACTTAGAGATGTCTACTGATGCTTGTAATGAGTATGTTTGATATATCCTAGTTACGTCGGATGTGTGTCGGGTCTGTCTCACAGCGATAAAGGAATAACTGAAAAGTAAATGCGAGACAGGATTTTTATAGAGGTTATATCCCCAACTGGGGTTTACTCCTCTCCTTGGGGTTTGCTCCCCAAGAGTTTAACCAATCACTATAATGCACCGTAGCTGGATACAAAACTGATTGATTAGCCCAATACACAACCGAAGCAAGTCAAACACTAGCTACACTAGGTTACCACACGCCGAGTTTCGTTCCTCGGAATCTCCTGATGCCGACAGACACAGCTCGCTACTGAAGGGCCCCCAGAATTCGTCCTTCCCTTCACGTATGCGTAAGCGTCGACCTGCCTCCTTGGTATAGCTCACGTCTGAAGACAACACGTCCGAAGACAGAATATATGGATGAGATGATGGAATAACGTAGTACGTTCAGTACTTTGCAAGTGATCGCTCAGGTAGGCAGAAACGCAAATAAAGGCTCAGGAATCTCTCAGTATGTTTCTGCTCAAAAATCTCTTGTAGGATTATCTTTGCAAATTCTAGATGCCCGAAATTATGAACTGTAGCATAGCATATATATAAACGTTTTCAATCAGCACCTCTCATGGAAAATCATATCTTATAATAATCATCAAATCAAGCATAATTTCCATACACTTCCCGAGAGTCAATCATGCCATATCAATCATGCTCTTAATAAATCATTACAAATGTCATAAGCACATTAAAGCATGATTATATTCCATATAAAACTCATATTCATTCTCAAGGCATATTTACTTATTTCGAATTATATTTACCATAACAGAACTTTCCATAAGTGATTCCCTGCTATCAGTTTCTAGAATAAGTTAATTCAGAATTACTTTCCAAGTATAGCACATGAGATAGCATCAGATCAGCACGTTTTCTATATACAGCTCAAAGTATTAAATCAATATATTTACCATGTTTACCACATAAATCAGATCAGAGCATATCTTATTCGACTTATCTTATCATGGCATAGTTTTCCATATTTTAAAGATATTTACCAATATTCATATACTAGCGCGTCATCCACAAAGTCAATCAAGTTGAATCTTTCCTAAATATAATATTCCAGTCAGTGTAAGAAAGATATCAAATTGATTTCGCACATTTTTGGATGCATGCAAACAATTTTCTACTCGATTTTATCCAGTAATAAACAAATATCAACAGATATATCACTTTCCATATATAAACAGCATATTTTCCTTTTATAACTCAGTAGGATATCTCATGCGTTATTTCCATATATAGCACAAAACGATATATCCTATTACATGGGCTGTCTATAACATGCGATCACCTAGTTTCACCATATAATCTCAGAATCACATGTGAATCAAATATTCAACAATTGAATCAATTTTAGCTCATATATAAAGCATGGTCTAATATTATCATGAACTTAGACGTTATATTGATCACAAATCGAATTGCATAATTTATAGACCTAATGTCATTACAATTACATCGTTCATCAAAACTCTCTTACGCTCATGGACCAAAAAGGTCAACATTCTCCCCCTTTTTGATGATGACATGTAATTGATGCAGCACGGAAGCATGTATGCATATTCGACTATGCAAGACCTAGAAGAATGTGTTTAAGTGTTCCATAATCACAAAGCAAAGCATATGATATTTCCTAATCACATATGATACATAATTGCTCCCCTGCCTAAGTGCAGTTATCTAAGTGACATGCAAAGATGTAACATGAATGCATAATTTTGAAATTTGCCTGTGAGTGTGCTCCCCCTGCCTAAGTGCGCATTTTTCAAGCATGATTCAAGCAATCGGACAATCATCGCAGCATGCACATAGCACTTATCAAGGAATCTCACACACGTTAATTTGCGCAGATAGAATAACACTGTACCGGAGCATATGATCATGCATTGCACATAAAAGCATAACTGATATATCCTAAGGTCAGAGCAAAATATTAAGTATCGCATAGAAGCATCAGAGATATATAATAAAGGCAAAATATTATATTAAGGGTTCCACGAGCTTTCCCTACCTTCAATCACACCAAACACTTAGACGCTAAACGCCTAAACTCTATACCTACTCCCCCTTCATTATCAAAAAGAGGGGGCACCTAAACACCAACACTGCAGAAACGAAACAGGAGGAAATATCCTAAGGTAACTAGGATCAGAATAGAACGAAGGCAGCCTACTGGCTTGAAGAACCTTCGGAATCAGAGGGTTTTGGAAGGGAATTCTTAATCAGCTTGGAAAGCTTGGACAGCTTCAGCGACAATTCCGTGTATTGCTCTTTGATCTTCCGGAAGTGCTTCTGATTATCAGCTTTGATATCAGAGATATCACGGGGTATCGCGGAGATTCCTTCCTTATCGACGCAGAGCTCGTCCTCGTAGTCGTCGTCGTTGCTCTTGATCTTCGTCTTCCCTTTCGAGGCGGACCTTTTCTGGGCACTGTCCACTGACCTATTCTCCTTGGCCTTGAACCAACCTTGACCTTTCGAGTAAATCCCCATGCATTTCAGAGTCACTAGATCCACAATATGGATGGCCATATCTTCCCATGCCGGCGGCAGAAGTATGTCCACGCACTCGAGGAAATGTGTGAGCAGCATCCCGTAGGGTAATGCTTTGTCCAGGCTTTCATAGCCTGGATCATGTGCTTTAGGATCATATACTCGAGGTTGAATTTGCGATTCTGGGATAGCATGTAGAAAGCGAACGTGCTCATGAAATTCATCGTCGTAGAGTGGCCTCCGCTACCGATTTTTGCACTCCACAGGGCCATGTTGAGTAGTTTGTGCAGAAAGAAGAAATCGATGGGTAGGTGGTTTAGGGCTTCACCGTCCGAGAAGCGAGGTTTACTACTGGTATTCCAGGAAGTCTGTAGGACATTACTGAGGTTGAGTTCATCAGCGCGGCACCAGTCGTTCATGTCGTAATGGCAGAAGAGTTCATCAGGAACGCCTAGCATGTCATTTATCCTTTTGGTGCTCCAGTTGATTCTTCCTCCCAGCACACAGGAGTGGACGTTGATGTGCTCTTCATACTCAGCGTAGTCGAAGTTTGCATAGAAAAGCTTGACGGCTTCTGGGTAGCAGGGCTTGTTGATACTCAGAAATTCTTCCCAGCCAAAGTCTTTTACCTAGGTGATAATTGTTCCGTCAGGCAACTTGTCGAAGGCAACACCGCGACCTCGGGCGATATCTCTGTTACTGAAACTTTTGTAGGTGGCGCGGTTACTTTCCTCCAGAAAAAGGGCTTCGACAGGGATATCATTTGGTTTTGACAGATCAATAGGAGGGATGTCAGAAGGTTTCGGGGTCGGCTGTGGAGATGGCTGAGCTTGTTCAAGAGGTGAAGGAGGTTTCTCAGGAGTTGGGGTTCACGAAGGCGGTTTCTGGGTTACTTCAGGAATAACTTCAGGGATCTCTTGACTTGAAGCAGACTTTTTAGGTTCGGGCGATTTAGCGGGGATTCGAGTAGGAGTGAGGCTGGATTTCGTGGTCTTCTTCTTCTTTTTGGCAATTTTGGACGGGGATGAGACTTTTTCGACGGTCTTGGCTTTAGAACGAGTTTTCCTAATGGAGGATGATGAGGGCAAGACTGGTTCAGGGGATTTTGGAGGAGAGTGGGGCAAGGTTTCGTCGGACATGGGTTCTTTGCGTTTGCGGCTGAGGATTCCATGGCGGCTGTTTTGGATCCGACAGTTTTTACCATTTTGAGAGCTTTGGGTTTGAGAGGAAGTTTGGAGAAGATGATGAGGAATGATGAAGATCGAAAGTGGTTTTTAGTTTTTAAGGATGAGAGGGTCGGTTTATTTTGATGAGGGATAAGGATGGAATTTGAAATTTGAATTTTGAAATTCAAACAAGGAAGGAGGAAAGCTGTCAAACATGATGTCAGAAATCACGGAGTGATTTGACGGAATCTCATAATTAAAGAAAGGATTGAGCAGAGCTCAATAGGAAGGGGTTTTAAATATTCGAGTTTCCTAAAATAACTGAAGGGATGGAATGATATCTACGAATTTCTTCCTAAAATAACTTAATCACAGTTAAGGATAAGATCTATAAGATCCGAGAAATTATTTAAAAGGGCTGAATTAATACCTACGGATTTTTACCTAAAATAACATATCCAATAGTAAATGACAGAATTAGGCAGATTTACTGACCTTATTTAACTCGATGATTCCCAATCGATCACGGATGTCGCAAAATCTTGCCTTAATTAGGGGCTTCGTGAAGATATCAGCAAGCTGATATTTGTTCCTACGAATTCCACACTGATATTCCCCTTCTGAACATGGTCTCGTATAAAATGATGTTTAACCTTTATATGCTTAGTACGAGAATGATGCACGAGATTTTTAATAATACTAATGGCACTAGTGCTATCATACAGAATAGATTTTGTCATAACCTAACCGCAAATCACTAAGGGTTTGTTTCATCCAAAGAACTTGTTGACAACAATTTCTTAAGGCCATATATTCAGCTTCGGTTGTGGAGAGGGCGACAGCATTTTGCTTTCTACTAGACCAAGTTACCAGGGAATTTCCAAGTAATTGGCAAGTTCCGCTAGTACTTTTCCTATCTTCCCTACAGCCGGCATAGTCGGCATCGGAATATCCCATTAATGGGAATTCATCCGTATGAGTGTACCACAGACCAAATTAACAGTACCCTTGATATATCTAAGTATACGCTTGACTGCTGTCAAGTGTGATTCCCTAGGGTCAGACTGATATCTCGAACACATACCAACAGCAAACGTGATATCAGGGCGACTAGCAGTTAACTAAAGGAGGCTTCCGATCCTACCTCAATATTGTATTTGATCAACTGGTGTACTGATTCGTCACTATCTATTTTGGTGGTCTGATGCATAGGGTGGAAATTGCTTTGGAATCAGTCATCCCGAATTTTGTCAGTAATTCCTTGCTATACTTCGTCTGGGATACAAAGGTTCCATTTTCAAGTTGCTTTATTTGCAACCCGAGAAAGTAGTTTAGCTCACCCATTAAGCTCATGTCAAATTCCTTGTGCATAGACTTAGAGAATTCCTCGCAAAGAAGGATATTAGTACTTCCAAATATAATATCATCCACATAGATTTGGACTAGTATCATGTGATTACCTTCATACTTAATAAACAGTGTATTATCAATAGTTCCAGTCGAGAATCTTATTTCAATCAAAAACTTACTCAGCCTTTCATACCACGCCCTAGGAGCCTGCTTTAAACCATTTAATGCTTTATTTAATTTAAAAACATGATTTGGAAAATCTTCCCTAGCGAAACCCGGTGGTTGTTCTACATAGACTTCCTCATTTATAAAGCCATTCAAAAATGTACTTTTTACGTCCATTTGAAAAGTTTAAAACGTTTAGAGCATGCATATGCAAGTAAGACACGTATAGACTCTAATCTAGCTATCGGAGCAAAAGTTTCATCGAAATCAATACCTTCCTCCTGGGAATAACCTTTTGCAACTAACCTCGCCTTGTTTCTAGTGACATTACCGTGTTCGTCGAGTTTGTTGCGGAAGACCCATTTGGTTCCTATGATGGATTTTTCGTCTGGTCTCTCTATGAGTGTCCACACTTGGATCTTTCCAACTGAGATAACTCATCCTCCATGGCAGAGACCCAAGATATATCGTCAATAGCTTCATGAACCGTCTTTGATTCCATCATTGAAAGCAGTACATCATGGGATTCTTCCTTATCCCGATTTCGTGCAGTTGCTCGAGTTTTGATTGCAGATGTGATATTTCCTATCACTTGATCTGTTGGATGACTGGAAGCATGTTTCCATTTTCTCCGTTGCTGTTCATCAGCTTCTGGTTCCAGTGTCTCAACATTTTCGTCTTTTGGAATATCTTCCTCACTGTATTTAGTATCCTGTAATTCTGCACAAGGCAAATCTATACCTTCCTCATCAGTAGCATATGCTTTAGGTATCTCATCAAAAGTAACATGTATAGATTCCTGAACAGTCATCTTTCTTTTATTATAAATACGATATTCCTTAGAGTGAAGACTGTAACCAAGGAATATCCCTTCATCTACCTTAGAGTCGAATTTTCCCTCTCTTATCTCTATCGTTCAAGATAAAACATTTACATCTAAATACACGAAAAAGCCTATATTTGGAGTTCTACCATGACAGATTTCATAAGAAGTTTTCTTTAATATCGGCCTAAGGAAAACACGATTAGACACATAACAAGCTGTACTAACAGCTTCCGCCCAGAACTGCTTAGGAATATCATACTCATGTAGCATAGATCTAGCCATTTCTTGTAATACCCTGTTTTTACGTTCAACTACGCCATTGTTGGGGAGTTATAGGGGCAGAGAAATTATGACTATATCCATATTGATCACAGAAAGATACAAATGATTTACTATCAAATTCCAGTCCGTTATCACTGCGTATCCTACACAATTGTTTCTCTTTCATTTTCAAGTCTCTTTACTAGCGATGCAAAGTTATCTAATGCCTCATTCTTATGTGCAAGGAATATCACCCATGTATACCTGGAATAATCATCAACTATGACAAAGGCATATATTTTACCTCGCAGAGACATCGTCTGAACAGGACCAAAAAGGTCGAGATGAAGTAGTTCCAGTTGTCTGGATGTGGATATCACATTCTTTGCCCTGAACGATGTCTTGGTCTTCTTATCCATTTGGCAAGCCTTGCACGTTTTGTCCTTGACGAACTTTATGTCAGGAACACATCGTACCAGTGCATTGCTTGTAATATGAGACAGTAATTCCATGTTGGCATGTCCTAAGCGTCTGTGCCATAACCAAGTGTTATCCTGTTAACTGCTAAGCACTTGACATTTTGGTCAGTGATATCATCAAGAGTAATACAGTAGATATTTCTATCCCTATATGCACTAAATAACACCTTATTATGATTTCTAGCAACACACTTATCATTTTCAAAAGTTACCGTATGACCCTTGTCACATAATTGACTAATGCTCATGAGGTTATGTTCTAGATTCTTAACTAACCATACATCATCTATAGTAGTATGTTAGGTGTTACCGACAGTTCTTACTCCAGTAATCTTTGCTTTTGTGTTGTCGGCGTAGGAGACATATCCTCCGTCATACACTTTCACCGACACAAACTTACTGATATCACCTGTCATATGGTGGGAACACCCACTGTCGAGGTACCACTTGTTTTTCTTGCTGGATTTTCTTCATTGTACCTGCACGAAGCAGTTCTTTTCTGAGGTGCCCAACTTTGATTGGGTCCTAAAAGGTTAGTAGCAAAGTAACTCCTGTTAACACGTGATATATCATGTGTCACAGACTGTGATCTCATAAACACAGGTAGGCCAGTGTTAGAAACTTGATTCTCAGGAACCTGTTTTGGTCTCCAGACATATCTAGATTTATCAGCTCTCTTCAAAAACAGTTGTTAGAATAATGACCATGACGACTGCATGAAAGACACTTAGGCTTTTTAACAGAAGGTGGTGCAACATGTTCATGTGTCATGGAATATCCTATTCCTAATTTTCCGACATTTCTAGGAATACTGAGTAACATATCAAGATTTTGTTTTCCTTCAATAAGTCTATCGACAGTACGAGATTTTTCGTCTAAGGAATTCTTAAGAAAAGAGATATCTCTAGATATATCACTATTTTGTTTTCTAAGCTCTTCACAAATACACAAGGCTTTTTCTTCTTTAGGGTTTCTAGCTCGGCTCTCAGTCGTTCATTTTCTAGATCTCGTGCTTTTCTCTAGCTACGTCATCTACTTCAGGGACTGAGGAAGCATTATCATGAGATTCATCTTTCCTAGCATATAACTCATTTAGAATAAGTATTTTCTTAATAGTGGATGAGGAAGATACCTGATCATCATCGTTGGCCATGTAGGCTCTTCATCCTCTTCACTTCCGAACTCTTCCCAGTTTGTGACCTAGCTTTCTGCTTCTTTATCTTTTTGTCACTGTTTTCCATCGGGCAGTTTGAAGCGATGTGTCCTGGCTTGTTGCACTTGAAGCATTTCTGCACATTGTTCCCGGATGATGATATTCCCTTGTTTCTAGGCTGGAACTTGGAGTTTCCTTTGAATTTTCTTCACAGTCGAGATTTTTCATATTTTCTGGTCAGCATGGCAATCTGCTCCAGTATGTCTTCCTCAATTTCTTCTTTTCCCTCAGAGATATTTTCTTGTTCAGTGTTGAAGGCAATTTTTGGTTGATTTCCGACTTGTGGTTTCTCTTTGATGGAGATTTGTTTCATCTCGTACGTAGTTAGAGATCCGATCAGTTACGAGATGGAGAGTTCGTCTAAGTCCTTTGCTTCGTAGATGGCAGTCACTTTGGGATTCCATTCTCTTGGAAGAGATCTCAGGATTTTTCGCACCTTCTCACCGTCTGGTATTTTCTTTCCCAACGAGAACATTTGATTGATGATGTTCATGAATCTTGCATACATGTGGCTTATAGTCTCGTTGTCCTCCATTCTGAACAGCTCGTATTGGTGAGTTAAGAGGGCTATTCTTTCTTGTACAACTCGCGTGGTTCCATCATGTGTGACTTGAAGCATGTCCCACATATCTTTAGCAGATTCGCATGAGCTCACACGATTGTATTCTTCTCTTGTAAGTGCGCAGGCAATCATGTTCTTTGCTTTGGCATTCAGAGAGATTCCTCGCTTGTCAGATGCATCGTAGTCAGAACCTTTCTTTGGAGTTTCATCCGCCTTTTTGGGATTGTAAGGTCCAGTCGTGATGATTTCCCACAGGTCATAGTCAGCAGCAAGCATAAATTTCTTCATACGGTTTTTCCATATGGCATAGTTTGTTCCATCGAAGAGTGGTGGCCTGGAATGAGATTGTCCGTCCCTCTGCAGAAACATCAAAACTCGAAGAAGCCATTAGATCTTTAGCTCAGGCTTGTTAGGCCTGTCTTTTGAGTAACTCGCTTTGATACCAAATGAAAATAAAAACGTGCATAAGAGGGGGGTGAATTAGGCTTATAAAATTTTGTGCTTCTTCTTTTCACAATTCTAGTACATAGTGACTTAGAGATGCATACTGATGCTTGTAATGAGTATGCCTTATATATCCTAGTTACGTCGGATGTGTGTCGGGTCTGTCTCACAGTGATAAAGGAATAACTGAAAAGTAAATGCGAAACATGATTTCTATAGAGGTTATATTCCCAGCTGGGGTTTAACCAAGCACGATAATGCACCGTAGCTGGATACAAAACTGATTGATTAGCCCAATACACAACCGAAAAAAGTCGACCACTAGCTACACTAGGTTACCACGCGCCGAGTTTCGTTCCTCGGAATCTCCTGATCCCGACAGACACAGCTCGCTACCTAAGGGTCCCCGAAACTTGTCCTTCCCTTGTGCATAAACGTCGACCTTGCCTCCTTGGTATAGCTCACGTCCAAAGACAACACGTCCAAAGACAGAATATATGGATGGGATGATGGAATAACTTAGTACGTTCAGTACTTTGCAAGTGATCGCTCAGGTAGGCTGGGGCAAATAAAGGCTCAGGAATCTCTCAGTATGTTTCTGCTAAAAAATCTCTTGTAGGCTTATCTTCGCAAACTCTAGATGCCTCGAAATTATGAACTGTAGCATAACATATATATAAACCTTTTCAATCAGCACTTCTCATGGAAAATCATATCATATGATAATCATCAAATCAAGCATAATTTCCATACACTTCTCGAGAGTCAATCATGCCATATAAATCATGCTCTTAATAAATCATTACAACGGTCATAAGCACATTAAAGCATGATTATATTCCATATAAAACTCAGATTCGTTCTCAAGGCATATTCACTTATTATATTTACCATAACAGAACTTTCCATAAGTGATTCCCTACTATCAGTTTCTAGAATAAGTTAATTCAGAATTACTTTCCAAGTATAGCACATGAGGTAGCATCAGATCAGCACATTTTCCATATACATCTCAAAGTATTAAATCAATATATTTACCATGTTTACCACATAAATCAGATCAGAGCATATTTTATTCGACTTATCATGGCATAGCTTTCCATATTTCAAAGATATTTACCAATATTCATATACTAGAACGTCATCCACAAAGTCAATCAAGTTGAATCTTTCCTAAATATAATATTCCAGTCAGTGTAAGAAAGATATCAAATTGATTTCGCACATTTAAATCAGTTGGATGCATGCAAACGATTTTCTACTCGATTTTATCCAGGAATAAACAAGTATCAACGGATATATCACTTTCCAATATAAACAGCATATTTTCCTTTATAACTCAGTAGGATATCTCATGCGTTATTTCCATTTATAGCACAGAACGATATATCCTATTACATGGGCTGTCTATAACATGCGATCACCTAGTTTCACCATATAATCACATAATCACATGTGAATCAAATATTCAACAATTGAATAAATTTTAGCTCATATATAATGCATGGTCGAATATTATCATGAACATAGACGTTATATTGATCACAAATCGAATTGCATAATTTATAGAACCTAACGTCATTACAATTTCATCGTTCATCAAAACTCTCTTACGCTAATGGACCGAAAAGGTCAACATGCATATTATTTATTTACCTATAAAGTCTTACTAGGCATCCGGTGAGACGGTAAATAAATAAATCCCATATATCGTGAGTTTAATCACCGATTCTCATGGGATGAGAGAGGGGCACCGATGAGCTATATCCACCGATATTAAATTAGTCCATAAGTCGTAGACCTCAGTAGGGTGACTGAGCGTTGTCAATTACGACTTATTTGTTGACGACTCTTATATGGTTGTGCTAACCATTCTCTTGGAAAACGGGAGGTCGTAACATTGGTATAAGTTGAATCAGGGGATTAACTTGTACTTGGACACGACTCGCAATCGACGATCACATGGGCCTTATAGTTACTCTGGGTAGTGTCAATGATCGATCAATTGACTATAGTAATGTGTATGGACCTTAACCGAAGGGTCTTTGACGGAGTTGACTATGGGGTCTTGACTTGTCACTAGTTTGCTAGGCCCATCTTGTTCGGGGATGAACATGGATCAACGGCGATATGCGGTCTTGATAACGAAGGGTAACTGCCGTGCTTAGACCATCGTGAGGGATTCACTGTCTCGTTGGTAACCGAGATATGTGTCCTATGCATATTCGGGGACGGAAAATTACGAAGTCTTCGGCCGAAGCTATAAACTGACTTACATGAGACGTAAGGGCAGTTTAGTAATTTTGCTATTCACGAATTAGTCATAGAGTCGAGTCTAGTGAATTTGACGTAACCATGACTCACACTCGACCAGGATATTTGTGAAGGGTCTATACGTACGACGATTGTAACATCCCTCATTTTCTAATTAAAACTAATGGCGGATTTCGCAACGAAAGTCGTAGAAAACCCGTTTTACAAAAAATTTTCTTTGCATAAAATATATATTAAAAGTTGTTTTATAAAATTCAACGTAGCACAGAGTTTTCAGATACAAAATATTAAAAACGCAAAATAAAGCACACAGTCTTCATCCATGTACGGTCCCGCCCTCAAAATCACGTGGAGTCACCGCCTTCAGCCCGCCTCAGTTGCGATGAATCTCATCGTCGGACTCGATCATACCTACAACACGTAAACCCTGAGCAAATGCCCAGTAGGTAAAATATGCATGTATGCAATGTACGCTCAACACCTCTCCTAATACATCTCACATTAAATTCACGCTCGACTTTTACTCTCATCTCATTCTAACTCATCTCAACACATCTCGACAGGGCCCTTGGTTAAACTCGGCACCAAGCGCGCATAATAAGGACACGGGATCAGGGAATTCGTACACTCAGGTAGCCTACACAAATCACTCACGTTAGGTCGCTCCTTCCCGAGGTTCTTCTTGTTCCCACGGTGGCCTACACTGGTTGCGCACAGGGTACACCAGGTCACTCGCGTTAGGTCGCTCCTTCCGATAAAATTAACGGGTAAGCAGGTCACTCACGTTTGCCTCTCGAGTGGTGGCTGAGTACTAACCTCAACTCTATTACACAGTCCACAACAAAATATCTATCACTTTCTTTCCCACTCGTCAGCACTCTAAATCCCACCGTTTCAACACGATCCTCTCCCCTTGTACTAATATGGTTGCTATGTAAATGAAATACAACATCGCCTTAAAATATATTTCTCAAAAATAGTATTGACTGCCGAAATTTTGACTAAGTACTCAAATATCCTTTCTACTCGAAAATTTGACCAAAGACGAGATAATTTATATTTGCACGTCAAAAGTTGATACAAGACCCTAATATCCTCATAACCAAAAATTAACTATTCCAAAGTGTATTTAAAATGATAAGAATACTTCTGACCCAAAAATAGATTCAAAGTTCGAGAATAACTTGAACAACAAAAATCTTTCGACCCAAAATTTTTCTTAACAGTTCAAAAATTTAATATTCAAATGACATCTAAGCGTCCGAAAATAATAGAACCAAAAATTTGATTAAAAACATTCAAAATTATTGTCCGGTAATTTTTATGACAAGCGAAAATACTTATTAACACCAATCCAAAATCTTATTTTAGTCAAAATTAAATTGTTTTAAAAATAATTCTTAAAGATTCAATAATTCTCTTCTAAGAACAAGTTTCGAGAGGTTGACCAAAATTCAAAAATGATTCCTATTATTTTTATTTTTAATATATATATATATATATACACAAATATCAATACAATGAGTACAACTTCTAAGTCTCACGTAAACTCACACAAAATATAAATATAAAGACTTGGTTTCTACACTTAGCATATAGCTCACGAGAAGTATCCGTACTCCATGAAAGATATATATCTATATATATATATATATATATATATATATACACACACACATATATATATAAGCATGATACCTACACGAACACATAAACACATGTCGAATACATATCTAAAACAATGACGAATTATAGGTGATTTTTCACCTACAACCCGAACATCAAGTAATTATTTACGTGTCGTAGTTGAAATTTTCACCTACCTCACGTCCGAAGTTTGCTTGTTTAGGTTTTCCTAGTTCGATTGAAATTATTATTCTTCCTTTCTTTCTTATTAGAACATGGTCTACCTTCGTTCATTCTTAGTGAAGCATAATTATAGTTGAAACTTGGTCTCATGATGACAAATAGATGAGGAGATTTTCTCATGGGTTAGGTATTACTCACTCACATGCGTAATTTGTTAGTTTGTATTAAGCATTTGTCTCTTTTATTTTTTTGTTTCTTTTTCTTTATTTTTATGAGATATGGCTAAGCTTTGGATGCTAGGTATCGACATTTCCTCAAGATTAGGTAAAGTTCACTTTCATATAATATTTTAGTCATTGATTATTGTCATTTACTCATTATAACAAATTTTTAAAACCTTCTATATTATTATTAGTATTATTATTATTATATTTAAAACTTCGAATTCTTCATCAAAACATACTCTCGACATAACCAAGACATTGTCAATTGCCTCATAAGTTCCGTATTAAATTTTTACGGGTATTACAACGATAATCTATAGTCGGTTCGTAGATCGAAGATCGTACTCAACGCGGGATCTAGTCATTAGATGATATAACTCAAAAGAAATAATGCAAAGATGAGTCATGTAGGACATGATCTCATTTGATTGAGTTAAAGTCATTTTCTAAGTTGAAAATGGACTTTTATTAATATTTCTTGGAGAAAATCCGTCCATAACAATTCAAGCTCTTTCTCATACTATCTTAGAGATTTTAGAGAGAAGCTAGAGCATTTGGGGTTGTTCTTGAGAAAACCCTAAGTGTTTGTGAGTTTTAGAATCACACACACACATACTCATCTCTACACAACCATTCTTCACTTCCTCTTGCCATCCTTGGGGAAGTGAAGTCCGTGGCACGTCATGGGGTCGGCGTGACTGTCTTCGGCACAGTTCGTGAGCTACGGGAGCTAAGGATCATCGCAACGAGGGTAAGATCCTTATACCTTATACGCGTCCACGTGCGTTTTTCTTTATTTAACCGAGTATCCTGGTGTATACCTTATTTTCGTTTACGCCCCTTTTGTGTCCCTCATAAACGAGCACCTTATGTGTAACGAACCGTCCCATACCAGGTGTTACTTGTAACACCCGTCCCTATCGGGACCTGTGGGGTTGGGCCCACCACACTCCGACTGATAGTCTGGCCCCACTGTATCACCATTTAACCTTTCAGCGTGCTCCGTGCACTCGCTCACACGCACCCTGAGAAACTTCTCAGGGGGTCACCCATCCATAGATTGCTCCAGGTCAAGCACGCTTTCGGAGTTTCTATAGATGGACTCTCGAAAAAGTAGGTCGACCTTGGTGATATGAGTAGTACTATCAATTCTCTTATACGATTCTTAGCACGCCCATACATTGTCAGTCTCAGGATCCCCTCTCATTCGGGTGTGGGATTGGTTCGTTCATGTACCCCTTTGCCTAGAAGCCTGCCAGGAGCCGCTCCTTGTCCGTGCACCTCTCTGGCACCGGCGATCACTCCCCGCTCTCTTCGGCCCCTGACGTCACATTATGCACGCCTCGAAAACTTTGTAATATGTAAATCTACCGCTATATAAATCTCTTGTGTAGAATACCATTTGTAATTGCTTGATTTCATTAGTTGTCCTTGTAATTAGGGGCGTTTTGTATAGTAGTCCTTAGATTAGGACTAGTTTGATATTTATACCAAGTTTGTTTGGTATAAATACATGTAAGTCAATTGAGCTTAATAGAGAAAGTTTAGAGAATTGATCCGAAAGGCTTGCAATTCGATTTCTAGATAGAGAAACAACAGTAACTTTCTCACTCTAATTGAATTCTCTCTAGTGTTCTTAACTTGAGTTTTTCGATCGAATTCAATTGATTATCTAAACGATCGAATTACTATGAATTCTAGCCTAGGATCGTAGAGTTGTTAATCTGAGGACCTAACAATTGGTATCAGAGCAGATTCGTTCTATTTTGAATCGTAAATTGTTAGAATTGGATCAAAATTTTATTTCGAACACTGTTCCATCGAAGAACAGATTTGGCGCGAAATTTTTTTCGATCTAATAGCTTAATTCTGTGCTTAATTGACTTGAATCTGATGTTCCAGTGCTAGATTAAGTGATAAATGATCATTGCGACTAAATCAGTAGCAGTTTGAACGTCGAATTTTGATTAATTTGATTCTGAAATTTTACTGTTGACGAAGAACATGAAGAACACGTTCTGATTTTGATTAAATTCGATATATTTTTCTTCATAACGTGTTTAATTGCTTGTTCGTGCGTGATTAGTACTTGATTGCGAGCAATTACCTCAAACTGCACTATCTGATTCTTTGTTTTTGCTCGAATTTGTGTTAATCGTATTCTGTGAATTTTTCTCGATTGCTCAAATTTTTCTCGCTAAGTTTTGCGATCGGATTAGTTTCTCGATCGATAAACTTAGCGCGAGAATTTTTCTCGGTAAGAATATGAAGTCAGCGCTAGAATCGTCATCTGCATAAACGTTTTTAGTTAGAAATATTTCTCGAGCATTATCCAGCGAAAAACTTTTTCGAGTGAGACCAATTTTGACCTTGCATGCGTAATAACTTTCACTCGAAAAACTTTTTCAGTCAAACCTTTTAACGTTTGACCAGGCGAAAATCATTTATACGCGAGAAACTTTTCTAGTCAACGGATTTATTTTGACTTGTCGAGAAACTTACTAACGTACTGTTTCTTTACGATCGAAATAAATTCACGATCAGGAAATTTTTCTCGACTGAACGATTTTGAGCAATTTATTTCGCTCGTAAAATTTTTCGCTGACAAAATTTCTCGCACGAAAACAGTAAATACATTCTATATCGACGAAATTAATTTCGATCATACTCTAAAGATTGAATCGAAAATAATTGTCGATCTAATCTTCGAATCAAACGCTACTAACAAATTTCGTCACTTGTGAAGCACTTTACATCGTCTTCAACCCTCAAAACAATCAACGAAGATCCTTCAACAACTCGACTACTATAATACAAACATGGATGCATACTCACTCGGAAATGACAACCGTCCGCCGATCTTGCAAAGAGGCGAATACACAGTGTGGAGAAGCCGCTTCCTGAATTTCATCGCTCTAAAGGATCAAGCCGAAAATCTACTGCAGTCCCTTGAAGAGGGACCGGCACAGTTCTGGGTTCATGTACCCGGGGACGAAACAGCTACTCCAGCAATTCCAGCTTCTAGGCGACTAAAGGAGCCTAGAGAATACTCTCTGGAGGAAAGAGCTCGAGCTAAGGCTGATCTAGTAGCCATGAATACCCTTATACAGGGCATCCCCAACGATATATACAGACAAATCGACAGCCTTACATCGGCCAAAGGGATGTGAGATGAGCTGCATAGGATGATGCAAAGGACGGAAGTTGGCATAAAGGCCAAGAAGGCGAACATTCTCACTGCTTACGACTTATTCAAAGCAAAGCCGGAGGAGAGTCTATACGAAATCTACCAACGATACCTCACTCTTCTCAACGAGATGAGGAAGATAGAAATAACGAAGACAAACATGTAGGCAAACATAAGATTTCTATCTTCTCTGCCCATGGAATGGAAGAAAATATCCACTCAAATACGACAAAATGAAGATCTAGAGGAGTTGGATGTCCATGCCGTGTTCGATAATCTCGCTCAGCATGAGGATGATATCCGCGAAATTACCAATGAGCAGAAAGGCAAACAAACCGATGACACGGTTGCCTTAGTCTCGGAGAAGAGGAGCACAAGATCAAGAAAGGAAAAGATCGTTAGGCCACCTTCATCATCAGAGTCGGAAGATGAAGCGGACTCCGACATCGAGCCGAACACGAAAGCCCTTGGAAAACAGTTAGCTCTCATTGGACAAATGATGAGCAAGAAGTACTTCAAGAAGAAGTCTTCAACCTCAGCCAATAGACTTCGGACTACAAGCTCCAAGAACAAAGAACGTGCTCCGGAGAGTTCCGAGGTCAAGAATCCCAAAGAGACTAACAAATGCTTTAACTGTGGCAAAGCAGGTCACTTCGCCAGAGAGTGCACTCTCCCGAAGAAAAGAGATGCAAACTACTACTCCAGGAAGCTTCAATTGATAAAACAGAAAGAAGTTGGAGTAGCTCTCATGGCCGAACAGGACCAATGGCTCGAGGACACGTCGAGCTCCGAAGAAGAGAACTTAGCCCTCATGGCCCGTCTCGACAACGAATTGGACGCCGAAACATCCACTCGTACGGACGACGACAACGCATCACGTCTTCAAATGAGGTAGTCACTCCTTCCACATTATTGACCATGTTAGAATCATATCAAAATCAATATGCTAACATGAAACGTGAGCAGAAAAGTATAAAGGAAGTAGAGAACGAACTTGAGAGAGCTCAGGAGAAGATAGATAGTCTCGAACAAGAACTTAGGAGCTCTAGTGCAAAAATAGATGAACTTACTAGGAGCCTCCATTATAGAGAGACTAGTCAACCTCAACTAGGACAACAGAGCGAAAAGATCAAGGAATTAGAAGATAGGCTAGCAAATAACTACAATTGCTTGGTTAGAAATCTCAACGAGAAAGCCATTTTAAATTGTAGGATAACCGAAGCTACCTCTAAGATCACTAACTTAGAAGCTCAATTAGAAACATCGAATGCTAAGATTAGTGAGCTTAGTAAGGATTTCGATGCCTGTCAAGCAGCTAAACTAACCGTGGAAAATAATTATGCTCTCCTAGGTGAGGAACGCAAGAAATTATATGCCAAAGTAAAGAAATTAGACGATATAGTTACGCGTAGGGGACAATCCGAACATACGATATTTTTGAACAAGCCCAAGGATATAGAGTTCTATAATCCTATAGAAGGCATAGGTTTCACTAACCCTTGTGTTTTACAAAAGAAAGAAATATACGATGTTAAACACATGGGCTTAGGAATAACCTCTCTTAGAAATTTTACTGAATCGTCTTATGAAAATACTTTCGTTTCATCCATTAGACAAGGTCCACATGGTCCAGAAATCCCCTTTGACTACAAAGAACTAAATGAAAGGGACAAAAATAGGAAAGAAACTCTAACACCTGTCTGCAATTTAGTTCAAATTCTACCTCGTGACTCTCAAACACACCACGAGGAAGTTAAAACCGTTAATTATGAAAATTCTCTCTACAAACCCCCTATCATAAAACAGATAGAGGAGTCACAGGCAAAGTTAGAAAAATAACGAGAGAATTTCGAAGCTGAAAAGAAAAAATTCTTTAAGGAGATGGAAAATCTCAAGGCTTCCTCGTCCTCCCAAACTACCTCTCACGCTATTACAAAATGCGTGGAAAATGAAAAAACGCCTTTGAAAGATAAAAATTGTAAAAATAATTCTGTTAAAAGTGCTATGACTAATTTTACTTTACCTACGTCTACAGGGAGCGTAGCGTCAGCACTAAAAACAAAGGCGAGAGTGTCTAGCACTAAGATAAAGAAGGAGCCATTAGATTTAAATGTTTCTGAACATGCTACTCCTTCTGTTACAATAAAAGACACTCGTAGAAATAAAAGAGCTATTTCCACTTTTAAGATAGTTGCTTCTACTTATTCACTTCAGCAGATCACCTTTAGAAGCACCAACTTCGAAAAAGGCTCTACTTCAAAAATTAATCATTCTGAAACAAATGCCACAAGGAAGACTCGTAGGAAACAAGATCCAGCCATAAAGAAAGCTTATGGCACCGTACATGACTGTACTCACCTAAGGTATCCCGTAGAAATTAAATCCCCCAAGCACCTTAGGAGACTATCACAAGAAAAGATCTTTTCCTCAGTCAAACCCTCCAAAGCATTTGTACGTGCTGAAATTAACCTTCCCTGTAAGGCTCAACCCAAATGGATTCCTGAATCTCCGCCTAGGACGACAAAAGCCAAAAGGGCCAAGTCTCCTATAGAGGCAAAACCCAAACCCACTTTTTCAAAAGTGCAATGGGTTATTAAGACTCTTCCAAAAATAGATTTAGGAGTCATATCTGAACCCAAACCTAAATCTGCTAATCCGAGATGACCCATGCTTAAGTGGGTACCTAAAGCTCTCTAAATTGTTTTTGCAGATCCATCATGTGTGGTACCTCGACTATGGTTGCTCCACACACATGACTGGTAATCAAGAGCTGCTGAGCAACTACAAAGACCGACCAAACGGCAAAGTCATATTTGGGAACAACGATTCAGCCCCGATTCTAGGACTTGGGGATATCATTCTGAAGAATCTGACCATCAAAGATGTCTCATACGTCGAAGGCCTCCGCCATAACTTGTTCAGCATAGGCCAATTCTGTGACAAAGGCTTCCAGGTGGTCTTCCATGCTGACCGGTGCAGAATTTTGGATAGTCAGGACACAGAACTCCTTCAAGGACTTCGGAGATCCAATCTTTACACGATCAACCTGACGTCTGTGCGGCCCTCGACAGCTGTATGCCTCATTTCTTAGATTGAATTACAGAGGAACAGCCTATGGCATCAACGACTATCTCATCTAAACATGAAAGCTCTCCAACGTCTTTCTACGAAAAAGTTGGTTCACGGTCTTCCAACTATACAACTACAAAGGGAGCATCACTGTTCGGCATGTCACCTAGGAAAAATGAAGCGAGCATCTCATCACATCAAACAAATTGCGTCTACTTCTCGACCATTGGAACTAATTCACATGGATCTCTGTGGTCCGATGCAGACTCAGAGTATCAATGGAAGAAAGTATGTCCTAGTGATTGTAGATGACTATTCTCGCTACACGTGGACAAAGTTCCTCCGAACGAAAGATGAGACTGGTGACTTGATTATCAATTTTGTGAACACAACTCAAAATCTGCTGCAACAGACTATTCAAGTTGTTCGAACAGACAACGGTACTGAGTTCAAGAACAATCACCTCAGTGAGTTTTATCAGAAACTTGGAATAAGTCAACAATTTTCAGCCGCCAAAACACCTCAACAAAATGGGGTCGTTGAAAGGAAAAATCGAACACTAGCGGAAGCCGCTCGTACAATGCTGATCCAATCGGGACTTCCACACTTTCTATGGGCTGAAGCAGTCAATACCGCTTGTTTTACTCAAAACAGGACGGTGGTTCACAAACGGTTCAACAAGACTCCGTACGAGATTGTAAATAATAGAGTGCCCTACATCTCTTTCCTTAAAGTCTTCGGGTGCAAGTGCTTTGTGGCGAACGACCGAGAGCAACGTGCAAAGTTCGACACTAAAGCATTCAAAGCTACATTTGTCGGGTATTCTTCAACATCAAAAGCGTACCGAGTATACATCAAGTCCAACCGAACTATTAAGGAAAGCTATGATGTCACTTTCCACGAAGTGGCAGATACGGCTTCTGGTCAATTCAGTCCAGGACCCGTGCCTAACCTGTTGGTTCCTGCTCAATTCAGTTCAGGACCCGTTCTCAACCCGTTGGCTTCTGAAGACAACATTTCAGAACCCGTAATCACTAGTGTGTTGGCACAAAACCAACAGAAGATGGCAACAACTTCAGGATCAGTGTCAGACGAAGCAACGAAACTTGCAATAGACGACTTGGAATCTCTCTTCGAACCGGTATATCGGTCATACACGACTACACAAATAATGGATTCTCTATCAAACGAGACCGACGTACCAAGTTCATCCCCACCCGATTCAGAATTGCCACAGAACACCGAAGAACCTACAGTGGTCATCGAGGAAGTATCATCAGAGACGATCAATCCAAGTGCAGTATTGGAACTTCCTCAGACAAATGATCAATCGGAGATTATAGGCAATCTGGATCCACAGATGGCTGACGCATCGACTTCAGCCTTGCCTCATGAGAGCAAGTGGACGAGAGGCCACTCGGTTGATCCGATAATTGGCGATCCTTCGGTTGGTGTGAGGACACGTCGTCAACACAGTCTTTTCAGTTGCTTCCTGAGCCAAAACGAGCCTACCAAAGTAGCAGACGCACTTCGAGACCCGGATTGGACAATTGCAATGCAAGAGGAAATCAATCAATTCGAACGTCTTCAAGTGTGGACCTTGGTACCCCGTCCACATGGGAAAACAGTGGTCGGAACTAAATGGGTTTTCAAGAATAAGAAAAATGAAGATGGTGAAGTGATCCGAAACAAAGCAAGGCTAGTTGCTAAGGGATACAATCAACAGGAAGGCATCGACTACGACGAGACTTATGCTCATGTTGCCCGTATCGAGGCTATCCGCCTCCTGTTGGCTTATGTGGCTCACAAAGACTTCAAAGTCTATCAGATGGATGTTAAAACCGCCTTTTTCAACGGCGTGTTAAAAGAAGAAGTCTACGTCGCTCAGTCGGAAGGTTTCGTTGATCAAGAACATCCCGATCATGTCTATCGCTTGGACAAAGCTCTCTATGGACTAAAACAAGCCCCACGTGCTTGGTACGATGTCCTGAGTGATTTCCTCGTGAAGTCTGGATTCATACGAGGAACGATAGACACAACCCTCTTCATTAAATGGCATGACAAAGATCCGATGATCGTCCAAGTATACGTCGACGACATCATCTTTGGATCAACAAATCCTCGGCTCTGCAAGAAGTTTGGAGATCTCATGAAGAGCAAATTCAAGATGAGTCACATGGGAGAGATGCAATTTTTCTTAGGCCTTCAAGTCAGGCAGCTCAATGATGGAATTTTCATCAGTCAGACAAAATACATCAAGGATATTCTGAAGAAGTTTCATCAAGACCAGAGGAAGCCTCTCAGCACTCCTATGTCACCAAGCTGCAAGTTGGATGCCGATCCCTCTGGTAAATCGGTCGACATCACACTGTATCGCAGTATTGGATCTCTTTTCTACCTCACTTCGAGTCGGTCGGATATCATGTTTGCCACCTGCTTGTGTCCCCGTTTTCAAGCCGATCCCAAAGAATCCCATATGCTCGCGGTCAAAAGAATTTTACGCTAACTTAAGGGCACCTCTACCCTTGGCCTATGGTATCCAAAGGTTACGAATTTTAAACTTATCGGCTACACTGACGCTGACTATGCAGGTTGCCGAGTGGACAGGAAAAGCACGTCCGGTGGCGCTCAATTTCTAGGCGAAAAGCTGGTTTGCTGGTCATCCAAAAAGCAGAACTGTGTGTCCACTTCGACGGCCGAAGCAGAATGCGTAGCTGCCGCCAGCTGTTGCTCACAGATGCTGTGGATGCGGACACAGCTTCGCGACTATGGGTACAATCTAAATAATATACCCATATATAGTGATAGTCAGAGTGCAATCGCCATTACTTGCAAACCTGTTCATCATTCACGCACAAAACACATAGACATTAGATATCATTTTATCAAAGATCACGTAGAAAAAGGAACGATAGAGATGTACTTTGTGAACACGGAGTTTCAACTAGCCGACATTCTCACCAAGGCCTTGGATGAGAAACGATTTCAATCCCTTGTCGGAAAATTAGGCATGTTGAATCTTCCGTAATATGTGCATTACCTGATCTTCTGTGCTATCACATGCTCTCTTCTATGTGTTTTCTATGCTTATTTGTCCTTATCTTGCGTGATAAAAATAATATAAAAATAAAATATAATAATAATAATAATAATAAAAAATATATAATATATATTTCTATATATAATATAAAGGGGTATGACGAAATCCTTTAGGATGCTTTGATCTAAAGTCACTTAGAATTTTACCCCGACATGCGATCGATTTAATTGCTTCAGTCTAAGTCGCATTCTTGTGTCTAAAAGGTCATTTGATTGTTCCACTAGACACAAAGTCACTCTACATGCGTGAGGATTCAAGCCTTGTTCCTTTTTCCTTTCTTTGGATCTACTTCTCGAGTGAGTCACACATAAATTACTTGTCTTACCTAGTGATTCTTGGTGTCATACTCATCTTGCGTTAGATCGTCAGGAAAATGATAAGGGAGTTTAGGATATTCCTCATACGGCCTTATATAAATTCCCCCACGTTAGCCCTTAGTCATCCACTTTGAGCCTTCTCCGATGTCCTTTTCTTCATTTGAAACCCATTCCCAGCCTTCAACCGAACTCTATACTCTTCGAATGGTTGTTCAAACGAGAAAAGGAGGGGGAGATAACAAAAGAAAAAGTAAGATGACAAAAGAAGGCATTGCTCAACGCGCAAAAATCAGACCAAAGGAACCGGCCTTCCGACTACCTTGTAGAAAGTGGCATGGTTCCTGCTGTGAACTTCTCCAACGATAATCTCGTACGCTCGTCGGAACGGATGGAAGAGGAGCACCACGAAGTGAACTTCTCCAACGATAATCCGGTCTTATATCGGGAAACGAGAAGAGGAGTGCAGCCTCGGGTACGAATTCCATAACCGAGAACTTCTCCAAATTGATAATCTCTGAAACCTCTATAGGGATTAAGAGAAGAGGAGCACGGTATCGGCCCGAGAACCAACAAAAAGAACTTCGCCTACGATAATCTCCTAGAGCCTCATGGAGAAGCGGTGCTTCAGCTTGAGCATAACATAAAAAGGGATAGTTCTTAAAAGAAAAAGAGGGAGAAAAGATTGAAAAGCAGAAAGACGCCGAAAAAAAGGAGACGGACGTAGAATTGGAAGACGATGAAGAGATAAGCTCACTTTCCTTTAAATTCATTCTGTTCTAAGTCCTAGCCAAATTATAACCCTTACAACCCTTTGATTCCACATAGACGGTCTCTCGCTTAGGTGAAATGATTAAAAATGCCTCGATCACAGGTAAATTGACTTAAAATTGCTTGTGTTGACTTGAGTGATAAAAATATAAAAATCCCAAGATAGCTATAATTGAGAGCAAGAGCGAACCTAGTGAGAGTTGTCGAAATGGACCAGTCTATGAACTTAGGACTTTAGTTTGACGACATGACTTGACGGCACTTTCTTCTTTCAAATGTCTCGTAAAATTTAGGCGTGACGATTGATCGAAGCAAAATAATCTGACCCCATGTAAAAAAAAATAAATAAATAAATATATATATACATATATATATAATAATAAATAAATAATAAATAATAAAATTCGCACATTTTGACATGAAATGTTATGTTTCATATGCGTTGAATCGAATAAATGCGAATTTTTTTAGTGTATCGCACATTCTAAATGCAATTTTAGATTGCATTGGTACTGAATTGTTTAAATTCGATAAATTTTTCATTGCTTCTACCCTCACACAATATTTTAAAGTACATGTTTTCGGGGACCATGTATACATGCTTACTTGGTAAATTTGTGTGCTCGTGACTTGAATTGATTTCATATGCTTGCATAATTAGTCAATTTTTGTGCATCATTTGAGGGGGAGCAAGTATAAGACTCGTAGATTAGCTCTAAATATTTTTGACGTTTTTTCTCTGAATATTTCAGATCTTTCAAAATTAAGGAGCGAGACGTCGACACTACAAAGAGAGGAGCTAGACACAAGACCAAATATTTCAAAGATAAAATTGCCAAAAATAATTGTTGATTAACTCCATTATTACTAACACTTATCTCTAAGTGGTACAGATTTTTAAATTTCTGCCAGGGGAGCTAGACGTTACTACACAGAAAATACAGGGAGTTAATTGCATTTATTTCAATTACTAAGAGGGAGCCTTACAATGGGTTTTATTTTGAAATAGGGGTCAATCTGAAATTCTTTAGAAGAACTTACTATCGAGAAACTGGATACTAGAATTAATTCGCAATCTAAAGTTTCTCGATCGTAAACAGTGTCGGGATCGATTTTGATTAACCGCGATAATTTGCGATCGAAAAATTTGAATTTTTCGTGTGCAAATAGTAATGGGCCTGATCCATTAAATCGCAAAATGTTAAATCACAAGCCCGAAAACAAATCAATACTAGTTAATAAAAGTTTAACTTTTGTCAGTCGAAAAACTTATTCTCATGCAAAACCTAATCGAAAACAAAAACAACTCTCTCTCGCAAAACTTTCTCAGACGATACAAAATCCTTCAAAAACTTTCAATTTTTCACTCCAAATCGTCTGATTAAGGTAGAAATTCGATTCAGTTAACGATTGCGAATGATATAACTTGATTTGCATTTACATTCTGTAAGTTTTCGCATGATTAGTTAAAATATTTCGACTGTTCTTCAAAAACTAGTTAAACGTATACTGTTTCACTAAAATTGTGGCATGCTTCTTGGATTTTCTGAGTTAAATGCCCGTTTTTCTTTTTCGGATAGATTTGATGTTCTTGATGAAACATATAGTTTAAATCTTCGGAAAAATCTTCATCTGTGACGTTAAAATGAGTTTAGATGAAACTGGGTTTCGAAGTTTTGAAGCTGTCGAAGAACTTTGTCGATCGCAAATAATCCTAATTGAATTCCAATTCAATTGAGATACTATTTGTGTCGATTTAGTGTTCGATCGCAAAATTTTGATTTAGTCGTCACGATAAAAGATTTTAACCGTTACACTTACCATCGAAAAATCCAATTATAATTTTCTGCGAGCGAAAAACTTATGCACTGACTAGACAATTTAGATGCAAATTTTATCGAGCGTAAAACTTACTATCGCAAAATAGAATTTTCGATTTAATTTCAATTTGGTCGCAAAAAAGTTAGCAGCGAAAAATTAATTTTTCAACTCTTAATTTTTCGATCGTAAAATTTGCCACTTAGGACTTAATTGATCGGAAAATTTCTCGACGTTTGACTTAGTCTTTCGTTGACTAATTTCTCGATAAAAATATATCGCAGCGAAAAACTTCTACTTTCAATCGAAAATTACATTCCGCTCGACAAATTTCGAATCGAAAAATTTTATTCAATCGAAGAAAATTTTTCGATAGTAAATTTACCTGAGACGTAATTTCTCGATCGTAAATTTACACGGAATTTTTCTCGATCGTAAAATTGATAGACTACAGTCACGCTTTCAACTTCAACACTTAGGAAATTTTTCTAAGTCTTTTACACTGTAGCTAACAATAGCAGATAAAATTCTTCGATCGCAAAATTTAGACAGAATTCTTTCAATTGAAATCATAGGAAATCAAATTGCAATTCAATTTTCTCGACCGAAAATTTTCTCGGCATGAACAGTGACTTACTGATTTAATACTTAGCGAAATTTCGAACTATTTTTCACACGACATATATTTCATTCGAAATTACATTCATGCCATCACAATTTTTGAAATTGAACTTACACTATGCATTTGATATGATTTCAATTCACAATTCATCGAACATGCTATTGCTTGCGATATAACTATAGTTTGATGAAATTTATTCATATTTCGACTAAAAATAAAACTGACCTAATAAACTTTTATATATCTTAATTTTCAGATGGATCGCTACCCGAAATACAACCACATCTATGACCACAACCTTTATCTAAAGGTTCCAAGATATGAACTTCCAGCTCGATCTGAGCACGTTTAGGTGTCCAGACGAGATCATCGTATCAATCCTACAAGGCCACCCGATCTGGCATGCGTTAACGGTCACTGCATCAGAGCCGATGGTCTATCTCCAGCAGTTCTGGGGCTGCACACAAGGAGAAGTGGACAATGGAGCCTTCAGATTCGTAACAAGGATAGGGACGCGGCATATCAGCATGGACAAGAACCAGTTCGGCATGGTACTGGACTTGCCCCACAGTGATAATTACGACCCGCTCCCATCGGATGCCGAGATGATTCAGGACTTCTTGCACATGGGATACCAACCACCGCTCACAAGATTAGCTCAGGTCCAGAGCAGCGGAATCCCACACCCGTGGAAGACACTATTCGGAATAGTGAATAAGTGTCTGTTGCCCAAGCACGCAGGATTCGATAAGGGCAACAGCAATATTTGAGGATCTTCCACGGCATCGCCTTCTCAAGAAATTATGACTACGCTCAACTGATTTGGAACGACCTCGCGGACTAGATTCGGCAGAAGGAGAACCGACGCTCAAAGAACGTGCCTTATGCTCGGTGGTTCAACGTCATCATCAGGGAGATCATGGCGCTGCACCAGAACATCCCCCAGCTGCCTTCTGGTGGAAACTACCAGCCGCCAAGGCTTAAGTTTTTCCACAACCCACGGCTCACGGACCTGGACCAACCGTTGATGCCAATTCCACTCAACTTACTCAGGCTCGCCGTGTAATAGACCAAATTTTACAAGTAGGATCGGATAATAAATTTGAGTGTATCTGTGTGTTTATATGATTTCAAATAATGTGGTAAGGAAAAGTTCGAAACATTAGGTAAGTACAGGGAGGTCAATCGAAATTCACGATGAAGAGTTAACACTAAAATAATATTAAATTAATGATTAGTACATAGGTTATAAATAAACATAGGTAAAGGTCTATATCAATTAGAGATCATCACATGTTAAGCATGGGCAGTTCGAAAATTATTGAAATTGATTTAGAGTGGATTTTGAAAACCTAAGTAGGAAGATTTTCGAAACTTTAAGCCTAGTTAGTTTCGAAATTCTTAAGCGAGGAAACCAAAAATAATAAAAACATAGCTAAATAGGTAAGGACAAAATAGCCAACAACTTCACTTATTATTACACGTTAGGGTTGGAAATAAGGAGTGTTAGAATGTTTAGTCGATGGAGAAGATAACTTAATGTAAAATATTACAAGTTAAATAGGTGAAGACAAAGGTTGGCCAACAACTACACCTACTTAACATTACATGTTAGGAATGTAGTAATAACAAAGCTTTCGAAACTTAGCCAATAACGAAGGTTACATAATATTAAATTAATGACAACCATTTAACTTAAGATAGGCATATGGGAATATCTCATTCATCTTCAAACGAGAGATAGTTTAGAAAAGAGTCGAGAAAAGAATATACCAACGAAGCTCATATAGCTTGGAAGAAGGTACCAATTCTTACTAAGAATTTTATGTTTTAGTTATGAAATTAGCAGTTCTAAGTAGAAATAAGCACGAAAATTTCATAAACTCATGTTTTAAAGAAGGTTTGACTTTTCATATATTTGAATATATATTGGAAGTTCTTACGGTATTCAACATGCTCTTGAGAAAGGATATTTTCGAACCTCTAGTGATTTCCAAATAAAAAAAAATGTTTTCTTCCATGAGTTATAATTGTGGCAAGGCTTAGTTTTCGCATGCTATTGGATTGTTGAAAAGTTGGTTTTCGAAAAATTAGGGTTTTCTCAATTTTTAATTTTCGAGAGTTAATGATTATGAAGAGTATAGAAGTTCTTGATCAAGGAAGTTATTTTGATGGTTATGATTTTCGAAAATAGGGTTAGATAAGAGTTTCGAAAGGTTTGTGTTGAATTAAGAGAATTTCGAAATTTGAATTGTTTTAGTATATGAGAATGTCCAAACAATCGTTAAGCTCAAGTTTCGTGGAATTAGGGTTTGTCAATGCTTGAATTGTTTAAAAATTTGTAGTTGTGTTATTTGGGTACTTTATAAAAGTATTACATAACTCATAAAAGATTTCGGCTTTTACCTAAGGATTTTGGGGATTTAGCTATAGACGTTTTGTTCGATAGAATAATATATTTTTATGTATTACATGACTTGCTTGAGGAATTATTATGTTTTCGGTGTATTACGTGATATTTTCATGACTTGTGTGAGGGTATTCTAGGATTTGAAATAGCGATGTTAAGGGTATATTAGTATTTATATAAAGAATTTAGGTATTAGATTTATTTTCAAACATGTAAGGAGAGAATTGGAGGATGATTTTTGGGGTTAGATTTCATGTTTGGAACCATGTGAGAAGTGTTTTGTGCTTATGTGATTTAGCAATCGATAATTATTAGAACTATAGTTTGAAACACCTAGAAGTTTACAATTTGTAACTATTTTAGAGGGCTTGATAAACATGTGAACTTGTTAATATTTTAATGTGTGGTGTTTTGTAAGTGTGTAGGAGAACAGTGGTTGATGTTGAATGTTTCGCCATGTATAGGTTTTAACTCGAAATAATTTAGAAATATGAGTTTACTAAGTTTTCGATACTTCTAAGGATTATGGTATTTTTAGGGTTTTCAACAATTAGGGTTTGTATTCATATTGACTTGACTTAGTTGATATATTTATATCAGCATATTTTTACGTCTAAAAGGTGTTGAGGTCCAGAATATTAAAGATTTACCGCTTGCAACATTAAGGACGACAGGTAGGTGAAACTCACCTACGGCACGTAAACGTTATGAATTATTATGTGATATTTACGTGATTGTGTGCTTTGATGACTATGTGCTTTACGTGAATTCTAATTATCTTTATATGTGAGTTTAGCATTCATTATTATTTGCATTTCACGTTTGCATGGTAAGCGGATTGACCGTGGTAACGCGGTGGCACCTTACGGTGTTCGTGAGTGGGGTAGGTTGTGCCGATATTGGCAGTTGACTCGTGATAGAGTTTGAGGATAGTCTAGTGCACCTGACAGTTATACTGTCGAGACCTCTCTTAAGAGGGTCTTTTTGGCGGAAGAGGCGACCTGGTAGTGTTAGCTCGGGGAGAATGCTACCAGCGTAGGCATCACCGGGGCAGGTAGACGTCTCGGGAGAGAGTCGGGGGCTGCCCGAGAGCCGATCTCTTGACTCCTTCCTTCAACGGGTTGCGCGAGGTGCCTAGTCTAGCCTAGGGCCCTGTGGTGTTGGGTTATGATAGGATTGGGAAGAGTGGGAAAAGTTAAGTGTGCATTTATTGTGAGGTACTAGGGTTTGGGAGTGAGCACACTCTGCATTCATGCATATTTTACCTACTGGGCAAGGAGCTCAGTTTACGTGTTGTAGGTACATTTGAGTCCGACGACATTGTCGCGACTAGGCGGGCTGATGGCGGTGACTCCACGGACTTTTGAGGGCAGGGCGGTACATGGATGTGACCTGTGGAGCGACGTTAGGGTATTGTTGTGTTTCGGGCCAATAGTCTTTGTAGAATAAAAATAATGGGCTGCGGTCTTTGTATGATAAGACGTGTATGAGTGGTGTGTATATTTTAAGATATGACTTTGCGAGATGTACGTGATGCAATATATCATTTTTTTTAAAATATTTTTATTAGATGGGTCTTCCATGACATACGTTGCGAAAATCCGCCAGAATATATATTAGAAAATGAGGGTCGTTACACGCCGACCTCGCGGGAGCTGAGTATCAGAGATTCTGCTGGGAACACAACTTAACGGAAGAAATGATTAGAGGGCCCCCGGCAGATCACCATGTGAGCCCTCCCCAACACCAACCAAGCCCTGACGACGCGATGATAGACGTCGTTGCTCAGGAGTTTCAATAGAGTCCTCTTTGATAGAAGAGCCAATGCCCGATGTGGAAGATACCCTAATCGACGTCGTGGCTACAAGGATGGAGCTCGAGGCTCCTGCGCTCGAATTACAAGTGGAATAGCCCGTACATGTTGGCGTGCTCGAAGAAACTTTTGAGGAAGTTCTTCAACAAGAAGCACAGCCCGAAACGGAAATGGGGCACACTTCACTTCCACTGGTGACAGATCAGACATTGGAGAACGTCGATCGAGATCTTACTCCTCACACCGCCACCCCGTCTAACACAGAGTCTGACGAGGAAATCAGTCTGATCAGGAGGACTCCCAGAAGACTCAGTATCCAGTTGGAGTCGCTCTTTCCAGCAGTCACCACCGCACCAGATACTACGCTAACCACAACGACAAGTGTTGCTGGCACTTCTTCGCTGAATCTTGAGCCGCAACCAACTCACGTGGTGTCTGGTTCGCAGGCGCAACCTGAGCCTGCCTTAACACCCATAGTGACGAATCCTCAAGATTCGACTCGAGGATTGGGTGGAAGTCTCATACAGTCACAAACTCAAGTGACTTTGAGCCAACCCGCAGAGTCGGTGTCTACTCAAGGGTTGAAAACAGGCGACATCAGTCGTCCTGGTCCATTCACGGAGGCGTCCGCACCCTTTGTGACGAACGAGCAGTTTCAGGCCGCTCTCTCTGCCGCTGTACAGTCAATGGAAGACAAGATCACAGAGATAGTACTTCAAGCAATCGAGGCATCCCGAAGAGATACCGGGAAAGCACATGCCTCTGAAGGCCCTTCGTTACAAATCAACCCCACACCTCCACAACCCACACCCCCGACCCTCTAGCCACTTCCTCCATCCTCATCAATCCATACACAATCCCCATCACCGAGCTCCACGACATTCTCCTCGCCCGTCTGATAGGCCTTTCCATCCGATCGCCGCAAGAAGAATCCCTCTATAGGCGATTGGTGGACCATCCTGAGCCACCGACTGACACCTGCCGAGGCCAAAGCTCCCACTCACGGCGCAGACATGACGATCCTGACGATCAGGACCCTCATGAGGGGGAGAAGAGGCCGAGGACATCTACAAGTGGCCAAGAACAAGGCTCGGGCGTTGCACAGACAAGCACTGGAGCTGGCGAAACCCATACTACCCACTAAACCCATACTACTCACCAAACCCAAACTACCCACACCACGCACCGCACCGCCCACATCGACCCACCAACCTTTCACCTCAGGACGCCTCCGCCCACACCGCCGATCTACTCAAGCCCCTTGCTTCCGGAAGAAGAAGCAAGTGCTGCAATGCTTGTAGCTCTAGCAGCTACCCAAGCCACTCCCTCAGTCGCTCCAGACCAACCGGGACCCTCTGGACATGGCGTCAATCCACACGAGGTCCTAGACAAGTATATCTTCAAAGGCGACGGCTTCACGACGTTCGGCGCTTTCTACAACAAGCATCTATAGACCTCGTAATCATAGAAGACGACGAGCTTCAGGAAGGTGAAGACTACGAGCGAGATATCCCAAGGCTACCAGAATTAATCGCTCAACAGGCGGTTCCCTCTCCAAGGCTAACGCCAGGGACCGTTCGGATCGACACGCCATGGGAGAACATCCAAATAGAAATTCCCTTCCTAGAAGAAGTTCGTGAGAATATTTGGAGGTCTCCGGACAGAGTCAAGAAGCTGAACGAGTTCGAGCTTAGAGGGATCTCTCATTGGGATCAGCAGAAGAGGATGACCTACCTCTGGATGCTGACCAAACTAGGACCTGATGTTAGGCTGGGGATGACTAAGGCACAAGCCAAGAGCCATTATAAGAGTCTCTCTCCAATAAGCCAACTACTCAGCGTCTACTGTGACAAAGGAGGACTTCCAACACCTCACTACATCATCGAACGAGTGGACAGGACCCGAGAGGAACTGAGCGAGAGCGACCTGCCGTACCTCCCCGCCGATGAAGTGTACCATCTTTATCAGCTATACGTGGAGAAGTACAAAGGTCCTCAGGGCTTCATCAAGAAAGAAGGCCTCGAAGGGCTCTACCGGTTCATGATGCGACAAGTCAAGTACTTCGCCGCTCACGACCTTCAAATGGCGCTTGAGAGCAATATGAAGAAGGTCAACATGACCGCTCCGCTCAACAAAGGACCTGAGATCGAAGGGCTTCCCAACAATCACGTGCACATCAGCTCAGTCCTAGGCATCACCTACAACAATCCAATAGCAAAGAAGAATATGTTGATACTGAAGACTGAAATCAACAAGTTTTGTGATGGGACGCTCAAGGTCATCAGGAGGAATATCGAGCAGAGGTTGGAAGAAATAAATAGAGACACTATGCTGAGGATCCACAGGTTCGTGAGAGAACAGCCGCTCCTAATGGAATTGCTTGAAAATATCGAGGAGCGACTAGAGCTGAGGATCACGCTGAGGAACTACGAGCATGCGCTGGGCTTGCGCAGATCGTATTACGGCCGACGAGGACAAACGGCGCGGAGACGCAATCAAGCACAAAGGGGGAGATTGTAGAATACCATTTGTAATTGTGCTTGATTTCATTAGTTGTCCTTGTAATTAGGGGCGTTTTGTATAGTAGTCCTTAGATTAGGACTAGTTTGATATTTATACCAAGTTTGTTTGGTAATAAATACATGTAAATCAATTGAGCTTAATAGAGAAAGTTTAGAGAATTGATCTGAATGGCTTGTAATTCGATTTCTAGAGAGAGAAACAACAGTAACTTTCTCACTCTAATTGAATTCTCTCTAGTGTTCTGAACTTGAGTTTTTCGATCGAATTCAATTGATTATCTTCGAATTACTATGAATTCTAGCCTAGGATCGTAGAGTTGTTAAACTGAGGACCTAACATCTTGAACCCCACATATAAATCTTGTTGATTGGGATAGCCCCATATCAGTAATGAAATTATTTAAAAAAATCGCTCGCACTACTCTGATTTATCAAACACACCGTGTGAACTACGATTCAATTTTCGCATCGCAAAAACGATTGGATTTTTTGTATAGAGTCGCACCCAAACGATTGTACTTTAATGTTAATAATATATTTTTAACTAATTATGTCTAAATTAGGCGAAATTATAATTTTGGGTCACTAACAATATCTGTTTTCGTTTTTGGGTCACTATGTTTGATAATTGCAAAACTAGGTCACTAACTTTGTATATCTTAACAAAATTAGGTTACTGGTTGATTTTCCGGCAAAAACCGCAGGAAAGCTGACGTGGCAGCCACGTCGGGTTTTCCGTTGATTTTCGCCGGAAAACTGACCGGTGACCTAGCTTTGTTAAGGCATACAAAGTTAGTGGCTTAGTTTTGCAATTATCAAACATAGTGACCAAAATACGAAAATATATATAGTTAGTGACCTAAAATAATAATACTGCCTCTAAGTTATTTTTGTATTAATCAAATCTTGATTATATATTACTTTAATTTTGAGATTAATAATATCATGAAAGAAATATTGTTGAATTGCTAAATAAACTTGAAATATATGACCGAAAATTTAATAATCAATTGAGAAAATTAATTTATGTCGATGCTGCTCTATAACGTATAGTATCTAACATGATTAATTTATAGTTTATTTACAAAATTAAATCTGTAGGTCTGAATCGTAATACTAAAATTCCATGAGGAATTTAGAGATAAATTCCCCTTATTATATTGCATCCGCGTCGTAATTGTAAATATTTATAATTTAGTTATTGTTCCTCATTTTGGTAGACTTTGTTAATTCTGTTTAATATCACACTCGTTGAGTTGTATTTACATTCGATAGAAAATGTATTCTACTGGTATCAGTAAAATAATCAAAAATTCGCACAACTACCCACAACTGATCAAAACAATGTGTGATTTTATTTCAAAACAGCTATTTTAGATTATTTTTTTTCAGAAAAACTAATAAACAATTTGACGTGGAATTGGCCGAAAATAAGCCAAAACCGCACTGAACGGTTGAATGGTAAGTAATTAACTAGAAAATATGGTAATTGATACGGACTAGAATAGATGGGCCGAAAAACAAATAATAGAAGAGGCCCAGTAAGCCCATGAAGAGGAAGAGCCCAGAATGAAGTACAGAATCGGACCTGGGAGAAAGGACCTGCGAAGGTCCCCCGGATATAGGCATTATCCGGACAAAGAAGGGAAGACTTTTGGGTACTTCAGGACGATGGGACATCAGAAAAGAGGAAAGGAAGTGTCAGAGACACGTGTCGACCATGGATGGGGCAGTATCACTGTGGGAAAAGCTGTAGCCACTTGCAGGCTGTCATTCAGTCAACATTCGTCACTGTTCATTGTACCATACCAGTCACGTCCCCTGAAATCCTGGGATATTACTTGGGAAGGCTGTTGGGAGCTGCTATAAAAGGAGGGACTTAGCCATTTCTCACAACAACGATTCTTATTCTATCACTTTCTCACACACAAAAAACACCTAGAAATCTCTCTTTCTCACTGTAATAGTTCTTTTCCACTAGATCTTTAACCTATATGAGCGAAAGTGAGTTGTGAGCATGTGATTCTCCCAGGTATAGTGAAAACCAGTTTTAGTGCCCCCGTGGACGTAGGATCTGCAAAGATCCGAACCACGTAAATCCTTGTGTTATTTTGTTTACGTCTTCAAGCAGGTCCCCCGCATTCCAAACACATTCAAACAGGTCCCCCCATGTTCCCAACGCGTCCAAACAGGTCCCCAACGTACCAAATATGCTCCCAGACAGATCCCCAATGTCCCAAACAGGTCCCCCAATACGCCCCAATGTCCCACAAACGTCCCAGACAGGTCCCCAATGCCCCAAACAGGTCCCCATCGTAAAGACAGCACCTTACGTCCTTAAAAACTTCCAATATTCATTCTCCGGCTATATAAATTTCTTTACCCACACATAAAAATATCGTTGATTGGGTTTGCCCCATATCAAATGGCGCCTCTGTGGGAAATTCCGAGTTGAAGGCGTGAGTAATTTTGCCTATGTTGTGCGAAGTTGTTCTTAACGTTTTCTATTTTTCCACTCCTTATTTCTACTGGGACGAGACAAAAATGCAAAAAACGGGGGGAAGAAGACTCTCTCTGCCAAATAAGCTGGACTTATAAACCGCAGGAGCTGCCGAAGCACAACTGAACCTCCTGAGACGTAATACCATGTGCACCACCTTGACCGAGAGGAGGAAAGGATGAAGACCCGAAGCTCCCCCTTCGGGACCTAAGAGCCTAGCTCCCCCTTCAAGACATAAAAGCCCAGCTTCGCGCTGGTAGAAAGACCCGAAGCTCCTCCTTCAGGACCTAAGAGCCCAGCTCCGCGCTGGCAAGAAGACCCGAAGCTCCCCCTTTGGGACCTAAGAGCCCAGCTCCACGCTGGCAAGAAGACCCGAAGCTCCCCCTTCGGGACCTAAGAGCCCAGCTCCAGCTCCGCGCTGGCGAGAAGACCCGAAGCTCCCCCTTCGGGACCTAAGAGCCCAGCTCCCCGCTGGTAAGAAGACGCGAAGCTCCGTCTTTGGGACCTCCCAGCTCCACGCTGGTAAGAAGATCCGAAGCCCCGCCTTCGGGACCTCCAAGCTCCGTGCTACCACGAAGACCTGGAGCTCCGCTTTCGGGAGCCCAGATTCCAGCTCCACGCTGGCGTCCGAAGGTCCGCAGGAGATACAAGCCCAGCTCCGTGCTGACACATGAGGATCCTTGGGACCTAGAAGGCAGGTACACGCTGACGTCCAGATATCCGCGGGGGATATAAGCCAAGCTCCTCGCTAGCACGCGAAAGTCCGTGGGACCTAGGAGCCAATCCCCACGCTGATGTAGGAAGAGCCGCGGGAGATCAGAGTACAGCTCCGCGCGAGCATAAGAATGTCTGTGGACCTAGAAGTTAGCTCAGCGCCAACACTCGAAGACCAGTGGGAGATGAGAGCCCAGTTCCATGAGGGCAAGATCCACAGAAGACATCCCACGATGATAAGGCCCTTGGCCAGAATTCCAGGGCCCTCTACATCCCATTCTCAATTATATAATATTGTTATCATAATAAATATGTGACCACACTAACAAGTGTTACTGTTTGAAGGAAGAAATAAAGAGGCTCTTCCAGGCAGTTGCCCTAAAGGAGTCTATAGGAACTGTGCCTAATAAAGGCAGACGACGTCCACCTCCTCCAGATAGGGGCCAGTTCCAGTCAGGACTCATGTCCCCGTCATAGTAGAAGCGCGAGGCACTGGGGACTCCAATGGCCCATAGAGCCCGAATCATGCACCCGAGCATTTGAAGGACTTAGAGGTCCAGCTCCGCAATGGTGTACAAAGGCCAGAGGGACCTCAAAGCCCAGCTCCACGCTGGCACGAAGACCCGAAGCTCCGAATTCGGGACCTTCTAGCTCCACGCTGGCTAGAAGACCTGAAGCTCCCCCTTCAGGACCTAAAGCCCAGCTCCGCGCTGGCACGAAGACCCGAAGCTCCGAATTCGGGACCTTCTAGCTCCACACTGGCTATAAGACCCCTCCAGGACCTAAAGCCCAGCTCCGCGCTGGCACGAAGACCCGAAGCTCCGAATTCGGGACCTTCTAGCTCCACGCTGGCTAGAAGACCTGAAGCTCCCCCTTCCGGACCTAAAGCCCAGCTCCACGCTGGCACGAAGACCCGAAGCTCCGAATTCGGGACCTTCTAGCTCCACGCTGGCTAGAATACCTGAAGCTTTCCCTCCGGGACGTAAAAGCCCAGCTCCGTGCTGGCAAGAAAAGCTCCCCTTCGTGACCCACAAGCCCAGCTCCTCGCTGGCATGAGAAGACTTAATTATCCAATGGGGATCTTCGGGAACCAGCTCCACACTAGAAACGAAGGAAGGGTGAGATGAACCACTCGACCCCATGATGACGTACGAAAGATCCACCTGCTGGATTGGGACCTATGACTATAGCTCTCCATTGGCATAAGAAAACCACCAAAGGGGATTTACGAAGACCAGCTCCGCTGGAAACAGAGGCGCGAGCCATGAGTCCAAAATGTCCAAGTCCCATCCACCGTCTGCATACGAAGGTTCGCTTTTGAGAACCTCACCAGTTCCACTATAAGGGCAAAGCGCGATCCCTCTGTTAGGGACCTACTATATCAGCTCCATAGAAGATCCGAGATGCTTCTGCGTGAAGATCCTTTTCGTCCACAAGTCAAGATAGTTCAACAGCTGTTGTAGTTAGTTCCCAATTCCATTTAGAAGAAGAAAGGGGACCTCCGCGCATGCATCAGCACGTCCAACATTACGACCTTGGGGATATCCACCACCATCTTCTCCACAACAAATGAGCGCACCAACTAATGGCCCCCACGATGGGAGCTCGCTGTCCCAAGAACCCCTCATACTTCCAGGGAAGACCGCCTCAACCTTGGGATTGGGAGCTTTTGGGATCTCCCCTTGGGATCTCGCAGAACCTCATACTGTCATGTAACAACATCGAGGAGATCCTGACCAAGCCGGGAGACATCCCACGTTGATAAGGCCCTTGAGGCTCGTCCGTGCAGTCGCCTCAAAGGAGTTTGCTGCCAAGGTTCCGTTCCAGGTCCCAAAGCAAAATCCAGAGGATTTACCTCGAACCAGGACAAACCATCTCCACCACCTTCAAACAAAGGAGCTTTGCCACTATCTAGGGCCCCCATCCCCATTATAGTGGGAAGTCCTAAAGGAGGGTATTCTAAACAGGCCAGGAAGACATTGGCTAGAGCGTCGAAATATGTACGAAGTAAAAGCCCAGCTTGGCGCTGGAGCGAAGACTAGGAGCTCCGCCTTCGGAACCTAAGAGTCCAGCTCCCCGCTAAAGATCCAAGAACCTCCTTGGGACCTAAAGTCCAGTTCCATGCTAGCAGGAAGACCCAAAGCTCCGCGTGCAGGACCTCCCAGTTCCGCGCCAGCAGAAGTCTTAAAAAGCCCAGCTCCATGAAAGCCTGAGCTCCTATATTAGGAATCTAAGAGCCAAGCTCCAAGTTGATCCGTAAAACTCAACTCCTTGGTGGAGACCCACTGAGGTTTACGAAAACCAACTCCGTGTTTGCAAAGAAGTCCGACTCCACACCGACATCTGAAGAGCCGCAGGAGATACAAGCCAAGCTCCTCACCTAGCACACGGAAGTTCGTGGGGACCTGGAAGTCATGCTCCATGCTGAGGTCCAACGATACGTGGTAGTTACAAGCCAAGCTCCAAGCTGACAGCTGAAGATCCACGAGAGACAAAAGTCCCATTCCACGTGGGCACATGAAAATCCGTGGGAGACATCCCGCACTTAAGGCTTTTAGCCTAGACCTCAGGGCCCTCTAGATCTTATTCTCTATTATATATTATTTTATCATGATAAATATATGCGCCACACTAATAACTGTTGTTATTTGAAGGATATGATCAAGTGGCTCGTCATGACGAAACACCTTAAAGTGGTTGCAATCACGATAGCAAGCATGATTTGAAGGTGATCAACAAGGAGTCTTGGGGATCTGTGCCGACTAAGGGCAGACAACCCCTGTCACTTCTAAGGGCCAATGCTGATTAGGGCTCACATCCCTAGCATGATGGGAGCTCCGGGCAAGGTGGATCCCAACCTCCAACAGAGCCCCAAAATCGTATACCTAAGCAGGCAAAGACTGTTGGCCGCGATGGCAAACATGACTCCAAACTCACCGAAAAAAGAAGTAGGGGGATCTATGCCTAATAAAGGCAGACAACCCCCACTTCCTCTAAATTAGATCACGTCTATTCTCCCCAGAGCCTTTACTCTCATCATGGAGGGAAGACCAAATAAAGAAAGATCCCAACAAGAGCCCAAGAGCTCTAAACTCATACGATAGGAAATCCAAACGCAAGGGGATTTGTGAGGCGTACAAGGATGCGTCGGCCAAAATTCGATTTTGTGCCAGGAGAGGGGACACAGAGGGCCAGGCCACATAACGATGCCTCGGGGATCGCCGAAGACATGGGAAGACCGACCTCCAAAGATACAACCCATGGAAGAAATCACGTCGCTTAAAGGACATAGAGAAAGAACCCATTCGACGGCGGAGGAATCAACGAAGCTCCCGACGACGCGACGCAAATGATGTTATAAAAGAAGCCACAATTATGAGAAAACGGGAGATCAGAGAATGACGATAGAAGAAAAGGGGCCCTCTAACTTACAACAAGATCCCAACAAGGAGCTGGCGATGTCTACAAAAAAATGTGGACCCATTCGCATTTTCTCCAAAGAATATGTCTGGAGTTCGCCCGGATATCACCACACATCATCATACCGAGAAGATGACCCGTCAAATAGAAGCTCCGACCGTGCGGAACTGAGAGAGCCCAGATCCTGAAGGAGGAAGTAGACAAGCTCTTCCAAGTAGGGACCTGAGCAACGCGTGTCCTAGAGATCATTTTCCATCACCCCGGGTGAATCAGCTGGTGGGCTCCACCTTTAGGTGTGAGGTCCCCAGCGCCATAGACGCCTACCAGGGGATTTGGGAGGTCCAGATGCCAGTAGGGAGGCCTTTGAAGAATTAGAGGAACACCTCCACAATATACCTCTCCCAGCAAAATATCTAATAGGGAACAAGCGGGCGCCATGTTTCTCCATGGTAGCATTAGCTCCGTCTTACTAAGGAAAGAAGGGCCCTCCCCGAGCCGACCTACTTTATGAAGCAAGGTGCTGTTGGAGGATGAAACCAAACGATAAGTCAGTCAGATCTATCTGGGAGAAAGGTGAAATGCGCCATCAAGCTAGGGGAGTGCAACGGGGAATTCAAACAACAGTCGGCCCCCCAAAAAACTCAGATCCTCTCCAACTTTGTGCTTGAGATCACCAAAGGACCACATAAGCAGCGATGGGAGGTGCACACATACGATCTATGACCTCTCATAGATCTGGAGCGGAGGTCCTTATCATTAGCCCGATGGGAGAGGAGCTCCGTTTCGTCACGACCTTCAAATTCCCTGAGAACGATTCTGAATACAAAGCCTTAACCTCTGGAGGATTGCGAAGGAGATGGGACATGGGACGTCATTGGAAGAAAAGTCGTAGAGTTGACTACTTGGCCAAAATGATGAGCCGGGTTTTGACCATCAGAGAGGATGGCATCGCCAATTTCACGAAAGAAGAGAAGGAGGTAGGGAAGTTGTGGGAAGCATGGAAGGAGACGGCAATTAGAGGACTCTGTCCCGAAGGTCCTGAAGGGCACTTAATCAAAAGGCAAGAAGGGATGTGCAGGATAGTATGTGGGATATAAGTCCCTGACGAGGACAACGTTAAGGGCGGACTATCTCTGTCCTGCCATAATCACGGACCTCGGATTCAAACCCCAAGGAAGGTTCTGGGAGAAAGCTAATGGTGGACCACAGGAGAAATTGAAGGGGTCACAGCCCCACCTGACGGCAGGAGCTCCGCCGACATCCGGACGTGATCCCCCATAAAGGTCCTAAGATTCAATAAGTATAAGTTGGCTAACGACTTGATTTGATTTTCCAGGGCGAGTAAGGCACTTCCATAAGACACATTATGATCCCACCTCATGGGATCTGTGAGCATCTCCGCGCAGACACACGAAGAGCGGATTTGTATGTTCCAAACCCACAGTCCAGCTCCACGCTGATGTGAAGGCCCTAACTCCTGGGGACCTAAAGATAAGCTCCTTGCTGAAAACAGGGACATGATCCGTGTGTTCGAGATCTCCACGCTGAGCTCCGCGCCAGCATGCGAAGTTCGTTATAAGGGATCTCCAAACCAGCTGAAACCTAGCTCCGTGCTGGTTGAAGGCAAAAAGGTCAAGCTCTGCGCTGACATGCGAGGTCTAGGGGACCTAGAAGATAGCTTCATGCTAACGCGCAGAGACATACCGCACTGATAAGGCTCTCAACCGGAACTTCAGGGCCCTCTAAACCTTATTCTCATTTATATCATCGATACCATAATAAATACATGCATCATATTAACGACTGCTATTATTTGAAGGATAGTGCCCCCTAATGGGACAATTGAGGAAGTTCCTTGACCGTGGCATCAACCAAGGTCAAGGAGTCTGGGGGATCTGTGCTGATCAAAGGTAGACAACCCCCACCTCTTTTAAGGACCAGCTCCATTTAAAGGCTCAGCCTCAAAACCTAGCTCCGCGCTGGACCCTCAAGCTAGCTCCATACTAGCATCACCTTTGACACCAATGACCTTCGGGTTGGCGGCGTGAATAACATCAACGACCTTATGTGGGTTTAAAGCTCCTGTGATACGACCAATGAAAGAAATCATGTCGCCTAAGGATTTAGATGGCCGAGGGATCAGCAAATCTCCGACCGTATTCCTTGTCCCACCTGGGAGACACGATGTGGAGCTCGAACAACGAATGACCCTCTAGGCTCTGGCCCTCTCCGACTTTGTACTTGGAACTACCAAAGGACCACAGAAGCAACAATCGAAGGTGTACGCAGATGGATCTGCAACCTTCGGAGACCTGGGACCAGGGACCTCATCTCTAACCAAGAAGGAGCGAGCTTAACATCGCCATTACTTCAAATTCCAGACCTCCGACAAGGAGCTCGGATACTAAGCGAGCGGGCGCTATAACCACGCATGTAAGCGAGCGGGCGCTATAAACCACGCATTTAAGCGAACGGACGTTATACCCCCACGTCTAAGTGAGCTGCACTATAACTACGCATTCAAGCGAAGCTGGCGCTATAACCAGGGTAAACTAATTATATCCCTGAGACCCGCGTTGTCGGGATATGTACATTTTATCATATAATGAAAGGTGCACCATATGATATACTCGATACCAAAGGTCGACGGAACTGCGGCGTACAAAGACATCAAAGACTGATAGTCTGCGACGTGAGATGATGCCAAAGACCGACGGGTCGGCGGTGTACCCGACATCAAAGGCCACAGGTCTGCGACGTGAAAGATGCCCATGAGGGCGTACAAGATGCCGCCGCTGACGGGCTGCGGTGTACAGGACATCAAAGGTCATCAGTAAGGCCTGCGACGTGTATAGGTACCTCAGCGTAGCTGGCGCTATAACCAGGGTAAAACGGTGGGGGAGATCCCCACTTTTTAGGACCTTCGGGCCTATATTACTGAATTCGCTAAGGATAAAGAGAGCCTAGCGCAAAGCGACACCCGAGGACAATGAGACGGTCATTGCAACCAAGGGCGTGAATTCGTACTTGGCTTACGAATTAAATAAGCGAGCTGGCGCTATAACCATGCCACAATAAGGATGTTTCCCAGAAACATCGCTCAGGTCCCACAATGACGAAAGACAAAAAATAAAGGAGAAAGGGAACTCCGATGTAATACGCGAACATGGGGAGTTGAGCTCCCCATACCATTATGCCTCGAAAGAAAAACATGACAAAGTATTTCTTACAGGCTATCACCATGATGAAAAAGAGGAGAACTCTATATAAATAGGATGTCCCAGGGAGCTAGAAACAACGTGCGGCAGGACCTGGGATCTCCTTCGAAGTACAAGAGGAGCTCCATCATTAGACCCTGTCAGGTCCCTTCCAGATTCCAAGGACGATGGATGCAACGGCGACGATAAAGCCTAAGGAAAAACGAGCTCCAACAGAGCCCCATAAACATAGGGGAGTTAAGCTCCCCTAAAACATCGCAAGTCCTGAAATGTCCAAAAGGCCTTCCACCAAGTTCCCTGAGGAGTTGGAGACTGCGGGCCAGGACCTCTGCATGCTTCTCTACAGCAGGGAGCCAAAATAAAGGACCCTTGGGAGCCTTCTGATCTCCTTGAAGCACGCGGGATAAGGAAGGTCCCGCATGAATGGCTTGGCCTCAGCTCCCAAGGACTCAGCACCATAACCTCCATGAGGTATTGTTTCAGAAGAGGGACAAAATCCGCCAGGCCCTCTGAGAACTTCTTCCCAGCAGCTGTAGAAAGAAGGTGCTGCTGGCAAGACCTAGCACCTTTGGCCTTCGTATTTGCCAAAGCAGCTGCCGATTGCAACTCCCCCATACACGCAGAACCCTCATCCCACTCAGTTTTCTCTCTGGCAAAGGAACTTCACGACGTTGCAAAAGTACTACCTGCTCCTCCAAGCTCCGCAGATCCCCCCTATGCCGCTACACCAACGCGGACCTCTCATTCTCCATTTCTTCTTCAGCTCCAAATTTCAATGCAGCTTCCCCCAGCTAATTGTTCCTTGGCGGCAGAGCTGGCCTGAACTTACTCCAAATGCCCTTGAAGGGCCTGACTACTTTCTTCTGACTCTCAAGCCGACGGCCCACAGATGACCGCGCAACCACCTGATTTATCACCTAAGAACGCAGCAAAAGAAGTTCCAGTAGGGAAAACACCACCAGGAAGAAAAAACAAGACGGCCCAGCACTTCCATCCTTTTTCCTTCTCGAGCTGATCTACGAAAGAGGGGAGGTCCTCTTTTGAAGATATCCCCTGTGAAACGTTCACTGAGATCCCCCAGCTGTTGCTTCCTGACATTGGCAACTTCTGCTAGCTCCCCCACTCGTTTTGGTGGCACGCCAGCCTTTCTCTTAGCTCCCGAAATAGGAACAACTTCCTGAGCCGCTGAGATCCCCTCATTCTTGGGGAGCTGGGATATCTCTTCCCGAATGTACCTGGCTGCAGGAATCTCGCAAAGCATGGGAGCTATGATAGGTAATCCGACCTGGGGAACCAGCGAAGTGGCCCTTTCCTCCACATCCGCCAACAAAACATGTCCCTTCAAGAGGTAATGGTGGTAGGGAGGTAAGGCCCCTCTTACTATTTTACTCTAATTTACTTTTTGTCCCAAAAAACAAATTAGAGTAGGGGAGTGGTTGATACGGACTAGAATAGATGGGCCGAAAAACAAATAATAGAAGAGGCCCAGTAAGCCCATGAAGAGGAAGAGCCCAGAATGAAGTACAGAATCGGACCTGGGAGAAAGGACCTGCGAAGGTCCCAGGATATAGGCATTATCCGGACAAAGGAGGGAAGACTTTTGGGTACTCAGGACGATGGGACATCAGAAAAGAGGAAAGGAAGTGTCAGAGACACGTGTCGACCATGGATGGGGCAGTATCACTGTGGGAAAAGCTGTAGCCACTTGCAGGCTGTCATTCAGTCAACATTCGTCACTGTTCATTGTACCATACCAGTCACGTCCCCTGAAATCCTGGGATATTACTTGGGAAGGCTGTTGGGAGCTGCTATAAAAGGAGGGACTTAGCCATTTCTCACAACAACGATTCTTATTCTATCACTTTCTCACACACAAAAAACACCTAGAAATCTCTCTTTCTCACTGTAATAGTTCTTTTCCACTAGATCTTTAACCTATATGAGCGAAAGTGAGTTGTGAGCATGTAATTCTCCCAGGTATAGTGAAAACCAGTTTTAGTGCCCCCGTGGACGTAGGATCTGCAAAGATCCGAACCACGTAAATCCTTGTGTTATTTCGTTTACGTCTTCAAGCAGGTCCCCCGCATTCCAAACACATTCAAACAGGTCCCCCCATGTTCCCAACGCGTCCAAACAGGTCCCCAACGTACCAAATATGCTCCCAGACAGATCCCCAATGTCCCAAACAGGTCCCCCAATACGCCCCAATGTCCCACAAACGTCCCAGACAGGTCCCCAATGCCCCAAACAGGTCCCCATTACGTCCCCATCGTAAAGACAGCACCTTACGTCCTTAAAAACTTCCAATATTCATTCTCCGGCTATATAAATTTCTTTACCCACACATAAAAATATCGTTGATTGGGTTTGCCCCATATCAAATGGCGCCTCTGTGGGAAATTCCGAGTTGAAGGCGTGAGTAATTTTGCCTATGTTGTGCGAAGTTGTTCTTAACGTTTTCTATTTTTCCTCTCCTTATTTCTACTGGGACGAGACAAAAATGCAAAAAACGGGGGGAAGAAGACTCTCTCTGCCAAATAAGCTGGACTTATAAACCGCAGGACCTGCCGAAGCACAACTGAACCTCCTGAGACGTAATACCATGTGCACCACCTTGACCGAGAGGAGGAAAGGATGAAGACCCGAAGCTCCCCCTTGGGACCTAAGAGCCTAGCTCCCCCTTCAAGACATAAAAGCCCAGCTTCGCGCTGGTAGAAAGACCCGAAGCTCCTCCTTCAGGACCTAAGAGCCCAGCTCCGCGCTGGCAAGAAGACCCGAAGCTCCCCCTTTGGGACCTAAGAGCCCAGCTCCACGCTGGAAAGAAGACCCGAAGCTCCCCCTTCGGGACCTAAGAGCCCAGCTCCAGCTCCGCGCTGGCGAGAAGACTCGAAGCTCCCCCTTCGGGACCTAAGAGCCCAGCTCCCCGCTGGTAAGAAGACCCGAAGCTCCGTCTTCGGGACCTCCCAGCTCCACGCTGGTACGAAAATCCGAAGCCCCGCCTTCGGGACCTCCAAGCTCCGTGCTACCACGAAGACCTGGAGCTCCGCTTTCGGTCCCAAAGTGGTCCTAGGCGGGCCGGGCCGCAGGCTTTGGAGGGGCTGGCCGTCGGCAGGCCCATCAGGTATTATAAAATACTTTTTTATTAAGTATTGATATATAAATAAATTATATTAGCTTCGATTTTTTATTTAATCAAGTTCGATAACATGAATAAATTATTACTAAAAATATTAGATTTGAGTAGAAGTCATTTTGGAGCTTAATTCATTTTTATTGGTTTTCCTTTTCTTTCCTTAATTTTTGGGTGGGTCAGGCCCGTTGCGCCGCTCGCCTGTAGGGTGGGGCGGGCTTCATTTTTAGGCCCCGCGAAATGGTGGGCTTACCCGCGCCCGCCCCGCCAAATGCGGCTTTGGGGAGCTACGGGCCGGGCCACCCCGCCAGTCTTTTTGAGTAGTTCTAGATATACCCATTGGGCGGTTTTCTTTATCTATGTTACGAAAATTACGAGAATTATACACATTACTGATGTAAGTTAAAAACAATTAGCGAGTGGACTTATCAATTTTGGTGCTAGTTTTCTTTTTTCTTTTTTCATTTTGTTTTGTTTTGAATTATATTCTTAAGTGTGATTTTTCTTTTAAAGAAATCGAATCTATCGTGCTAAGGTTTGAAAGAAATATTTGATGGATCAAGCGCACACCGTAATAAACTTTTATTTGCATAGAACCAATAATAGCCCAATACTACATTAACCCCTCGTAATGAGGCCCAACGACCCACCTACAGGCCCGAGTTTTGCCTATAAATACCCCAGGTGGGGCAACCATTTATCGCTTGGTACGATGACTTAGACAGAGTGCTATTTTCTCGTAAAGCCAGCTCCCAAAGTTTCTTTCTCATTATTTGTCTCGAACGCCAAACGTTTCTCATGTGATCCAATAGACCATCAAGTTGATTTAGGTGGACTTGAGGATCGATCTATCAAACCATACCGGATCAGCTTGGCCGTCTGTGGGAATGTCTGCTTGTATTTCAAAGAGAGGGAAACAAGGGGGACACATTTGTTCAGACACAAGAACCTTTAGGAACCAAGTCATGCAGCGACGAGTGAATCAAGCTGTCGACACCCACGAGGAAATAACTCCTCCGAAGAACGAGCCGCTAAGTCCTCCTTAGAGAGGTGAACTGCCAATCCTTGATAGTAGGTGAAAAGGTCCTTAGTGAGGTAAATAGCTAAGTCACCCATAGGAGGTGAAAATGCAATGTCCTCCTTAAAGAGGTAAATAACCAAGTCCTCGATTGAGTCCTCCTTAGACAGGTGCACCACTTAGCCCACAAGTATTCACAAACATCTCGCAATATCTGGAGTTTCCTCAAAGATGAATTTCGCAACACTTCTAGGGCGCAATGTCTTCAAGAAGGGGAACACACAATAAACCGAGCGTAGCGTGCTATCGAACAATGCGCAGAGTCGAAGACAAACGTTATGATAGTCGAACACGGTATGCTCCGGATGAATAGAAATTGGGTATTTAAGAAAAATGGGTCCCCAATGACCCGATAAGAGCGTGTACGATATAATGCTCCCCATGGGAGTGGTGAAGTACTCGCCTGCAAAATAATGAAGGCCTTGGATAAACAATACGTCATGAAGGGAATGGTAGATCAAATTCACTTCCCGACACGACCACCAGAACGAGTGAAATCTTAGGTCGAACGGCTCTGCAACTCGTCATGACCATTAGGTCGAATACGTTCACCGTCCAACATGAACCTCGGGTTACCAGTCTGACAGATTTACTCCCCAAGGGGGTCGTCAAGCTGAATTGGACTTTTGCAAGCCATCGCTACTTCGGGAGCAAGGGAGCGTTCGCTACTTAGGGAACTCTACTTTAGCCAGCTACCGCTACTTCGGAAGCGATGGAGCGTTCACTATTTAGGAAACATTAATTTAGCAAGCCACCGCTACTTCAGAGGCAATGGAGCCTTGGCTGCTTAGGGAACGCTACTTTAGCAAGCCATCGCTACTTTGGGTGCGGGGAAGCATTTGCTGCTTTGGGAACGCCACTTTAGCAAGCCACTATTACTGCGGAAGCGAGGGAGTGAACAAAAAGTCACATACGTTTGCCAATAAGTTCACATTTACAAAGATTTGATAGGAGGAAACGCAATTTGTGTGAGATCGTTGGGATAATCCAAGGACAAATCGACCAACCGATTCGCAAAACAAAGGGTCATTACATTCATGAGAAAAGTTGCAAGTCCGCACAAGTTTGAGTGATACAAAAGCAAAGAAATACAAGAGTGCACCAGTCTAGACAAAACATAAGTGAATAAAAGCGAGCGCACAAGCTTCGAATGATATCAAAATCAAAAAGAAAGAAAAGAACGAGTCCTTATGCGAACAAAATGCTACCGAGATAATCTTGCAAATCCTCAATATAACTAACCAACATCAACCGAACTAGGGGATAACGCCAAGTCCCTATAGGGATTGGTTGACGAGTCGGGCGAATTAATGTTGGGATATGGTTAGAGATTCTCGTCGAGACTTCTCAAATATGAAAGTGGAAGCAAATCACCATGAAAAGATATGTCTGGAAGTAGACGCAAATGAATTGAAGATAAACTAAGATAAATGTTGAGCAGTGCACAAATGATCTTACATAAGAAAGCACCTCAACATACGCTTCTACGTACGAATATATATCTACAATTTAATTTATTAGGTTGTACGAGGTGTATTTGAAATTATATTGAAAACCACCACATACGATTCCTGCCAATCAACACATACACACAAACAAATCCACGAACTAAGTTCTTTGTGAAAGCTTTGTAATATCTTCCTCTTATGGGTCTCAATAAAGTTTCAACCTTCTGCACGACAAAAGACCTTTTTTTTGTTCAGCGGGGGGACTCCAAAAATTTTTCGTGATAAAAAACCTCTAAGTATGATTTTTGAAGGGTGAGTTAGTGAGACTTTGATCGAAAATTCTAAGCTTTGGAAACAATTTTCGGGTATGAAATCGGGTACAATAGTTTTCAAAAAAATAGAAATTCGGGTAGATCCAATTTTCCGGTAGGTAGAAAATCGGTTAGAAATATTTTCGGGTAAGCTGATTTTCGGGTAGCAAAATTGGGGTGATTTTCGAGTTCGGGTGTCCTAATTTTCACCGAGGCAAAATTTGGATAGGAAATTTTCGGGCAAAAATTGGGTGAATTCAAATGTTTTCTACAGTAAATTTCGCCGAAAATGTATAAATTCAGGCCTGTCCGAAAATCTTAAAATTCGGGTGTCCTCAGACAAAGATTTTGAACAGAGTCACCCGAAAAATAGTGAAATTTGGGTATTGTTTTGTTCATCTACCCGAAATATTTTTGGGCAGAAAATGACGCATTTTCTTTGCGATTTTGATAAACGTATTTTAATACGTTTATTATTGTATTTAATTGGGTTATAATAGAGAAGTTTTGGTCATTCCCTGCATTTCTTGGCTCTATTTACACTCATTCAAATATTATAGGGCCTTCGAATGGTTATCGAGCGAAGAGGAACGAAACGAGGCGAAAACGACACAAAAATGATGAAGAATGAAGGTTCCAGCAAGTGTTCACGGTTGTGAGTAGGCATGCAAATGGCCGTGAACGTCGACAGAATGGCAAGATATTCATCTGCCCAACGTCACGGACGTGACACCTCATGCGAGAGACCGTGAACGTGGGCAGTAGACGAAGATTTGGAACAAGTGACGATTCACGGCCATGACACATCATGTCAGAAGCCGTGACTCACGGCAGAAAGCTCAACGAGGGAAAAGTCCGCCGATTCACGGCCGTGAATGTCATTGTCAGTGGCCGTGACCTGTGACAGAAAGTCAATATTTAGGGTTTAAAAAGGGCCGTGACTCTTGTTGCAAGATCCCGTGAAGGGTTTAAAAAGGGCGAAAAGTCAGCCTAAATGCGTAATTCACGGCCGTGAAGGCCCGTTAAGTGGCCGTGAACGTGCCTAAATTCAGGGTTTGACCCAAATTCGATGCATAAAAGGGGAGTTCTTCTCAGAACTCAAAGACAACTCCATAGAGACAAAAACCTAGAGAAAAGAAGTGGAGGAAGAACACTAAAAGTGGCTCTTCCATTCGAAGACACGTAAGGGACGATCCAACGACGCAGCCACGCTTAATCGATCGAGGACCGAGAGCTCCACCTCAGAAACACCATATTCACTTCTTAGGGAAGTTTTTATGAGTTATCTATCCTCGTTTCCTTTGAATCTCGTTGTTGTTTTGCCTAATATGAGTAGCTAATCCTCTTGTGTGTTTGGGAGTAGATGAATGTTGGGTTATGTTGTAGTTAAGGCGTAGGAAAATCGTGAACACGTGTATTCGACTATTTATCGTTCTATGATATTGCTTCTTTGTCTCAATATGTCTATGTGTTGATATGAATGTATGGTACATCGTTTAGGGCGACATCTAAATAACGATTAGGCCGTTCAAAGACGTTAGGATTCGAGTATAGGGCGACAGCAAATACTCGATCATCGCCGTCTAGTAATCGCTAAAATCTAGATTCCCACGAACATTTAGGGCGACAGCAAATCCGTGAGAGGGTAGGAAATTACTGCGATTTAGTCGATAATCACGTAGGAGCGATATTCCGTAGCCTTAGCCGACAGCACCCAGCGGGATTCGAATCCCGAACACATATTTGTCATCTTAAGTCACTCGTATTATTTCTAGTTGTACTTCCTTAATCTTCCAATCCTTTAAGTTGCTCTGTTAAATTAGTTCGTAGTATTAACAAATCTTTGTATTTTATTTAGGCTAAATATCGAGTCGATAGGTTAATACTAGTATTCATTTTATTCCTCGTGTTCGATACTCGGATATTCACTATAGCTATATTACAAACGATAGGTACACTGCCTATCGCGCGTGATTCTAGTTATAATATATTCGTTTTAATTATTACTTGACGTACTTGCACGAACTTTTATTTAAACATACACGCACGCGATCAAGTTTTTGGCGCCGTTGCCGGGGAATAGATTGATATTAGGAACATCCTAGTACGGTAATTTAGCTATTTTATTTTACATTTTCTCATTTTTTTCGTTAATTGCGTTATTTGTTTCCTACATCATTATTAGTCCGTTACCTTTTCGACATATTTATCTAGTTCTTCGCTAATTTTCAGTTTCGCTTATTGAAGGTACGATTTCGAACGAAAGTTACGAAGGCAGCTCAGATACAATTCAGAAGGCACGGCTAGTAATTATCAAGAAGCGTTGGTTAGCTACTCAGCGGACAACTCTCAGGAGTCGGTAGACAATTCTCGAACAGAGACGTCCAAAGACAATCGAGAGACAGAAGTCGAGATGGCTGAACGCAGAGTACCGGTCCACCAAGACCAAGAAGAGGAACAAACTTTACAAGATCTACTCAAGAGCGCCTCTTTAGGCGGTACAGAATCAGCGATTGTGATTCCACCAATCGAGAACAATAATTTCAAGCTGAAGCATGCTTGCTTCAGATGATCTTTCAGACGGTCCAGTTTGAGGGGAATCCTAATGATGATCCGTACTCCCACCTGAAGGCTTTTCTGACAGTAACAGACACCATCAAGATTAATGGGGTCCCGAGCGATGCTATCAAGCTGATGTTGTTTCCATTCTCACTCAAGTACAGGGCAAAGGACTGGTTGGAGATGCTACCGCCCAGATCAATCACTACGTGGGAAGAGCTGCGAGCAGCATTCATCGGCCATTACTTCCCATTGCCAAGACGGAGATCTCCCTTTTTCACCAGAAGGATTCAGAGAATCTCTACGAGGTGTGGGAGAGGTACAAGTCACTGTTGAAGAAATTCCCATAACACGGGATGTCGAAGGCCGCCATGATCAATCGATTTCACGAGGGCCTCAATGATCAAACCGTTCATATGCTAGACGGAGCCGCGGGAGGAGGGCTCGCGAAGCTCAATGCCACAGACGCCTGGAATCTAATCGAAGACTAAAGGAACAGCTTCATGAGAGGCAATACGAGGATAAAAGCTCCAGGAGTGTTTGGGGTGAGCGAGGAGACCGCTACAAATGCCAACTTCGAAGCGCTGCAACAACAGATTGCAACTACTAATTCCCAGCTCCAGACGGTGATCAACACACTACTTCCGAAGGCCGGGCAAAAACAGCCTGTACATGCCGTGCTGACAAGCCCACCACCCGTACACACCACAGTGCGAGATTTGTGGCAAAGCTCATGAGACGTCAGAGTGCCAATTAGGGCAATCATTAGAGCACGTGGACTATATGGGGAATTACCAAGGCCAGCGGAGTTTTCAACCTCGAGCGCATCCAAATATGGCGTATGGGAACCAAAACCACCATGGGCAAGGGCCACCAGGATTTCAACCTAGACCATCTGGTTTCCAAGGAGGAACATCACGTCCGTATCAGAACTAGTCTGCAGGGTCGGGATCCGATGATATGAGGGAGATGAAGGATATGATGAAGAAGCTCCTCACAAAATTCACAACACCACTCAAGCCCACGAGAGTCGAATGAATAAGATGGAGGAGTACATAGAGTACGTGCCCAGAACACCGACGCCTCTATTAAGAAGTTGGAGCAGCAAGTGGGCCAGTTAGCAAAGCAACTGGCAGGACGAAATCAAGGATCACTCCCAAGCTACACCGAGCCAAACCCTAAGGAGTATTGCAACGCGGTAACCCTGATAAGTGAGAGAGAATTGCAAGAAGTACCCGCCAAGCAGAATTCAAAGGAGATAGCGGATTTCGAGAGCCACGACGAGCTAAAAGCGGAGGAAAGCAAAGGCAACGATGTCGAGAAGGTCAAGGCTGTCAAAGGAAATGCACGACCATTCGTGAAGCCGTACCAGCCTAAGATTCCATATCCAGCTCGGTTGAGGGAGACCGAGCCTGAAAAGGAGAAGGTCGAACCCGAAAAGAAGGAGACCGCGCATGGAAAAGAAAAGGGGGAGGGGATTGCTCCAAGACCACCAGTCAATTCTTACACACCGAAGATTCCATATCCGGCTAGGTTAACAAGGGCGATAACTGACGACCCATTTGGTACGTACCTAGAGGAACAACGCGCCAAGAAGGAAGTGAAGCCGGTCAATCGTGTCGAGGAAGAGAAAGTCGACAAGGAGATGGTGGTCGTGACTACACCGTCTGTCATGGCGTGTCAACCAAAGAATTTTGTTGTTGACGACGAGTTCGGTAAATTTCTTTCACTTTTCAAGCAACTACATATTAACTTACCGCTCGTCGAAGTTCTTGCACAGATATCTCGATGTGTGAAATACCTCAAGGACTTACGAACAAACACAAGCTCGAAGATGTTTCTGCTAATTGTCTTCGAGGGGAGTGCTCCGCTGTCGTGCAAATGAATATCCGGAAGAAGCTAAAGGATCCAGGGAGTTTCACTATACCTTGTCTTATAGGAAATTTATATATTCATAAAAAGGCATTTGTTGATTTAGGTGCTAGTATTAATTTGATGCCTTATTCTATGTTTAAGAAGCTTGGCTTAAGTGAACCCAACCCCATTAGGATGAGTATACAACTAGCGGATAGATCTATTACGTATCCTAGGGGTATTATAGGGGATGTGTTAGTCAAGGTTAATAAGTTTATTATTCCAGTGGATTTTGTTATTCTTGATATGAAGGAAGATGAGAATGTTCCTTTGATCTTAGGGAGACCATTTTTAGCCACTGGAGAGACAATGATAGATGTTAAAAACGGCACATTGACGTTTACTATAGATGGAGAGAAAGTAACATTTTGCATGGCGGAAACTAAGAATGATATCAGCAAGCATGAAAATAATTATTCCTATCCTGATTTTATTGATCAAAATTCTTTTATGTCTTCTTCAAGTTTATCGTAGGTTAACGAGAAGAAAGACACGGAGATAGTCGAGGGTGGCAAAGAGGAGAACAAGGAGATGCGTTTGATCGACGGACCACCGCTTTTAGAGTTTAAGAGGCAGCCCAACCATTTCAGTTGCGATTTTCCCGAGGGCGGTCCAAAACCACCGATGACAGTCCCCTCCAACCGTTTTTCCAAACCACATTGAACACTCACTCGACTACGTCCGGCTCAAGACGTTAAAGAAGCGCTTCTTGGGAGGCAACCCAGGTATTTTCTTTTATGTTTTAGGCATTAAAATATATAAAATATATATATATATAATAAATAAAAAAAATTAATTAAATTAAATAAAAAAAATATATTAATCTAAAACTATATATAAATTAAATAAAACCATAATAATAATACCAGTAAATTTAATTAATAATAAATTTATTGCGAATATTGAGGATGGTTACAACGCATGAGTCTAAAGACGAGATAGGAACGATAGTTTTACTTCATAAAAGATGGTTACAATACCAGTACAACGTGTGAAGGTCCAAGACAAAAGCAAATTAAAACTGCGAAGAACATAAAAGACAATACAATAGTTTATTTTGCTTCATAAGGGCGGTTACACACAAGTGCACCTTGTGATAACCCAACACACAAAAGCAAGTAAAACTCCAAGCAAACCCAAAAGAAGAGCAAAGTAGAGTGATAGCATATCTAAATTATGACGAATCCTTGCATATTCTTCACTCTCATTCTCACGGCCTTGCTGCTGTCCCCAATTCATAGTGGCTAGATAACTCTGAATACAGAAAATAAGATTGCGTGAAGACGTGAGATTTATGGTAGATGATGATATTGTGTTATTCTACCAATGTCTATTTATAGGCATGACTGGCACAAAAATATCATTATCATACCCGGCAAATCCATTAAATGATACAGACGAATTTTTGACTTGGAAGATTTGACGCCGCGTGAGAAAGTGATATTTCCCTTGTCGATTATCAGATTTTTCCTCGCGCAAATCGTTCTCGAAAAAAATTCGTCGATTGCGTGTCAATCATAGTTAAAATATATATTAAATAATAATAATCATAATACATATAAAAAAAAATAAAATGGAAAATTCGTATCGACTGCCCTGCGCAAAAAAGTCGCGGCCGTGAATGACATTAGTTCAACCACTGCCGAGGTTCACGGCCTTTTGCTAGGCATTAACGGCCGTGAATGTTAGGGCCACAATCCATGTCGCTCACTGCCTAAAGTCACGGCCAGAGGCTTACACCTCACGGCCGTGACACATTCGAAAAAAAAAAATTAAATAAATAAAAATAAGAATAAAAATAAAAATTAAATAAAAATAAGTAAAAATAAAATAAAAATATATTAATGGGAAGAAGTCACGGCTTAGGTGAACGTATTCACGGTCGTGACTCTCTAAACGATTGGGCACACTGTCCCGATTCACGGCTTCGTGAAAATACTCTCACGGCCGTGAATTATGAAAACGGAATGTCTCTGTCCGCAATCACGGCCTGTGAATTGGGATTCACGGCCGTGAATGACGCGGGCACCTCACATAAGAACAAAATCAAGCTTCAAAATCATTTTCATCTTCTTTCTTTTTCCATTCTCTCCACACCAAAATCTTGTCTCCTCTAATTCACACCGAAAATTCCACACCAAACCGCCGTCACGCTTATTCCGGCAACACACATCGACAAATTTCATCTAGCTCAACGTGAGTAAATCAAGAAGGTATGTCCAGTCTCTCTCCCGACGCTTTTATCATACGAATTTTAGGATTTTTCGAAGGTGAGATCGATTTTTTTTATGTTTACATTGCTCTCTCATTAATACATTTATGCTATAAACGTGTTGGGCTTGACGGATTTGTAGTTTTCGTGCGTTAATTTCGATTTTGGTGAGGAACCCTAATTTAAGAATTTGGGGCTTAACAAATTTAGGCCAATATGGTGTTTGTCTTGCTCTTTTACGATTAAATACATGCTAATAACACCATGGGTTGGCTAAATTAGTTCATTTCATCCATCAATTTTCAATTTGGGACCAATAACCCTAATTGCATAATTTGGGGATTTTCGAAAATTGTTGACGAAATTGGTTGCTTTAGTGGTTTCATTAGCGTCGTTTCATTGTTTGAAGCCGTGGAATGTGCTTGGTTGATCGATTATTGCAATTAGAAGTAGTATTTTAGCATGTCTATGTGTTCGACAAAATGCCGCTTTGAATGTTAATATGTTCTGGCTTTAGAATTGTGAATTTTTTCGCTACGTTGGTCGAGTCGAGCTGTGTTGATTATCTTTTTCTTGCCAACTAACATTTGGACTTCTAGGTACTATGGATAAAATTCGCTCATCTGCATCAACGAGTCGTCCACGTCGAGGCCAACGCACGACGTCACTGCTAGAGTCTATGGGGCAGTTTGACGATGAGACGCACCAGGCCCGTTACAACCGGCTAAAGGACATGCAATTCATCCCAACCGACCAAATTGACCACGCCACGCTGGAAAAATACCACATCGACCAGCAAGTGGCCGGGTACGTGTCCCTAAGCGGATGGCTCGAATTCTTTCACATCGATGAGCCGGCATACAAAGAGCTGACCCTGGAGTTCCTGTCCACCTTCGCCCACGAAGAATTCGGCCGGAACAAGATCACTTTTCGGGCGTTTAACACGGACCACACGGTGGACATAGACGACATCTGCCGGGCAATTGGAACACCAGTGCGATCTTTCGGGAACCGCGATCTATATTACAAAGACCATCTTGAAGGCCTAGAGTTTTGACAGGCCTGCTGGGCTGAGATTACACGACCTGGCGAGCCACCGTTCAGTGTCAAGACATCGAAGGCCTCGTCGCTCAGGAGCCCAGGCCAGCGATATATCCACCGTCTCCTGACTACCTCCCTCACACCAAGGGGCGACTCGCACGGTGCAATCGGCCTCCGCGACCTGTTCTACCTAGTCAGGATGCAGCGCAGTGAACATGTGTTTAGGGATGGCCCTGAAACACGCCTTTGCGGCCCAAGCTGATGTTCGCAGTCACGGGAAGCTCTCAGTGGAGTCATTTATTACGAAGGTTATCAAGGGGCTTAACATGTGGCCAGAAAATCCACCAGAGATGGAGGTCGTGGGTGGCCGAAATTTGTTGAACGAAGATATGATGCTAAAGATGAAGATGCTGATCAAGGCCCCCACTTGGTCCCGCTCGAACAAGGTCTACATCTGGCACGAGGTTTACCGTGGGCAGACGGACCTCGGCGGTGCATTCCCCGAGCCACTAGAAATTGAGGGTGTGGGGCCATTCCCGGTTCACTCAGATGCTGCCGGACCTTCCCATTCCTCCGGCTATCACGAGGGCGAGTCCTCGGGTGTCGCTCCTTTTGCGTCAGCCGCAGATCTTGACACATTGCGCCAGGAAATGCTACGCTACAATGAGGAGGCTATACGACGCGATGAGGAGACACGGCGCCGACAGGACGAGTATGAGCGTCGAAACGAGGAAGCCCACCGACGCTACCGCGAAGAGCAACAACGCTATGAGCAGGCCCTTAAAGCCATGGACGACGCGGTCAGGCGATCACAGGCTGGCGTTTCTTCGCCCTCGGCAGCCCTCACCACCATCACCTTTGTTCCGGTTTCATTTGGGATGTTTCTTTTGTAAAACACTTTGTGTGTTTGATGATTATGACTCGTTTTGCTTTCTACTTTTTATTTCCATCGTGCGTTTAATTTTCTTTTCAGTGTTTTCAGGAAACGTGTCACAATTTACATCACTACGACCCAAAATATTTCACAATCAGTGAAACAACCATGTTCAACTACATCAAATGCTCGAGGCAGGGTCACGCCATTTTTTTCAGGGGAGTCACGTTCTTTTCAACTTCTTTTACCTTCCTTTTATTTATTTTACACGTTGAGGACAACGTGCATCTTAAGTGTGGGGAGGGGGAATTTTGTTGGAAATTTACGTGACATTTTTTATGACGTGCTGTGGCTATTAAATCTATAGAACCCTGGCATGATTGTTTGCGTTCATCTCGAAGTTGGAGTGCATACTAGGGAGTCTAGTGAGCGATAAAGACATGCATCAGTGATTTAATCTTTTCAGCATGAATAGATATAGTGTTACTTTCAGAGATTCACACACATAATCCATGTTCCGTTGTGAGAGTTTGAGCTGACGAGCTTTTGCTCATTTTTCTTGGTTGTGTGAGTAATGCATAATTTATGTCTCTCTAGAACTTGCTCGTTTGATACGCATTGAAATTGCTTATAGTATGTTTTGTATGAATATGACGAAGGCATTAGGAAATAAGTCCATGGCCAAAGTTCCCGACCACGACCGATCACCGTAGTTAACCACTTTGAGCCTAAGCTTATTATTTCTCAAACCTCGTATATCATAACCCTCTGACCTAAATAAGCCTCCAGAGATCATCTGAACCCGAGTTAAGCGGAAGTGAATGTCAAATGTCAAAGTCGAAAAGCGCAGAGATGACGGTCCGCCGGAATGCGAACAGTTTGTTGAAAAAAAAGAAAAAAGAAGAAAAAAAAGAAAAAAAAATTGTTTATTTCTGTGGAAGTGAAGCATGAGGAGAATAAGTTGCTGTGAAGAAAAGAAAAAAACCTTTCCTTCGATAATCTTCCAGTCGCGTGAATTCCACATCATCTCTCATTTTGAGACGTGGGAGAAGAAACGCTTAGTGGAACGCAGCAGAAATAAGAGGAATACGAAGACGGCGTAACCAGAAAGGCTAATTCTTGGCGCGCTTTTGACAATGACATGAAGACCGACACGACTGCTACTCATATGTGATTCCACTATCACCTCATTTCTATCTGAACCCATTTAACCCGAAAAAGACCTTCGGATTCATGCTGACTGCTTTAAGTAGAAGACGTGCGATTGACTTGCAAGCATATGGTTGAGACTAGATTATTGCATGAATTGAGTGATTCACCGATTTTTTTAGCCTATACACTGAGTGATTTGAGTGAATCCCTGCGAGGCGTGGATCTCGATTAGTAGTGCTAAGGAAATTAGTGTCGATAAGTGCTGATTTTTGTTGCAGTGTCCATAATTGCTTGCTTGATTCCATTTTGTGTTTTCCATCTGCGTTGGTGAATTGTGAATGGTCGTGCCGTTATCTTGATACCTTTTTCTTGTGTCTAATTTGCTTGAGGACAAGCAAAAGCTTAAGTGTGGGGAGGTTTGATAAACGTATTTTAATACGTTTATTATTGTATTTAATTGGGTTATAACAGAGAAATTTTTGTCATTCCCTGCATTTCTTGGCTCTATTTACACTCATTTAAATATTATAGGGCCTTCGAATGGTTATCGAGCGAAGAGGAACGAAAACGAGGGAAAACGACACAAAAATGATGAAGAATGAAGGTTCCAGCAAGTGTTCACGGCCGTGAGTAGGCATGCAAATGGCCGTGAACGTCGACAGAATGGCAAGATATTCATCTGCCCTACGTCACGGCTGTGACACCTCATGCGAGACACCGTGAACGTGGGCAGTAGACGAAGATTTGGAACAAGTGACGATTCACGGCCGTGACACATCATGTCAGAAGCCGTGACTCACGGCAGAAAGCTCAACGAGGGAAAAGTCCGCCGATTCACGGCCGTGAATGTCATTGTCAGTGGCCGTGACCTGTGACAGAAAGTCAATATTTAGGGTTTAACCCGTCGTCACGGCCGTGACTCCTGTTGCAAAATCCCATGAAGGGTTTAAAAAGGGCGAAAAGTCAGCCTAAATACGTAATTCACGGCCGTGAAGGCCCGTTAAATGGCCGTGAACGTGCCTAATTTCAGGGTTTTGGCCCAAATTTGATGCATAAGAGGGGAGTTCTTCTCAAAACTCAAAGACAACTCCATAGAGACGAAAACCTAGAGAAAAGAAGTGGAGGAAGAACACTAGAAGCGGCTCTTCCATTCGGAGACACGTAAGGGACGATCCAACGACGCAGCCACGCTTAATCGATCGAGGAACGAGAGCTCCACCTCAGAAACACCATATTCACTTCTTAGGAAAGTTTTTATTAGTTCTCTATCCTCGTTTCCTTTGAATCTCGTTGTTGTTTTGCCTAATATGAGTAGCTAATCCTCTTGTGTGTTTGGGAGTAGATGAACGTTGGGTTATGTCGTAGTTAAGGCGTAGGAAAATCGTAAACACGTGTATTCGACTATTTATCATTCTATGATATTGCTTCTTTGTCTCAATATGTCTATGTGTTGATATGAAGGTATGGTACATCGTTTAGGGCAACAGCTAAATAACGATTAGGCCGTTCATAGACGTTAGGATTCGAGTATAGGGCGACAGCAAATACTCGATCCTCGCCGTCTAGTAATCGCTAAATTTAGATTCCCACGAACGTTTAGGGCGACAGCAAATCTGTGAGAGGGTAGGAAATTACTGCGATTTAGTCGATAATCACGTAGGAGCGATATTCCGTAGCCTTAGCCGACAGCACCCAGCGGGATTCGAATCCCGAACACATATTTGTCATCTTAAGTCACTCGTATTATTTCTAGTTGTACTTCCTTAATCTTCCAATCCTTTAAGTTGCTCTGTTAAATTAGTTCGTAGTATAAACAAATCCTGCTATTTTGTTTAGGCTAAATATCGAGTCGATAGGTTAATACTAGTAATCATTTTATTCCTCGTGTTCGATTCTCGGATATTCACTATAGCTATATTACAAACGATAGGTAAACTGCCTATCGCGCGTGATTCTAGTTATAATATATTCGTTTTAATTATTACTTGACGTACTTGCACGAACTTTTATTTAAACATACACGCACGCGATCAGATTTCTACCTAAAAACTCTTACAAATCAACTGAAAAATGTTGGGTAGGCAGTTCAAATCACTCGAAAACAACCTATTTAGCCAAAACAACCTATTTAGCAAAATCAGTAAAATCGACTCAAAACTCAAGAACAAGGCTGAAATCCGAACCAAAAAATAACAGAATTACCCAAAATTTTCAGAGAGATCGTTCAAATCCGAACATGTTTCTCTCTGATACCACTTGTTTGACCTTAATCTAACCAAACAATTTAACAATAAATGATTTACCACGCAAATGATGTGGATTTTAAGATCGTGCATGAAGTGTGCTTTGTGGAGAAGGTGAGGCTCTCAAATGGGTTTCTTTATTATTGCTACACACACAATACTCACGCAACACACAGCCTAATGAATTAGGGTTTGTGAGTATATATAGCACGTGAGTTGGTATATTATACACCTAGTACCTAAGAACTCATATATTACAAAATAACCCAAAGTTAATTCAATATAAAACCAACTAAGATAAAAAAAAAGAGTGAAATTGAACACTAGAAATATTCCTAACATTAAGTTTCTGAAAAAAAGAGCAGCAGCCTTATGGGACTTCTCAAATATTTGAAAAATGGGACCAAATCGACATGAAAAGATATGTCTCGATGTAAGGCAAATGAATTGAAGATAAACTAAGATAAATGTTGAGCACTGCACCAATGATATACATAAAAAAAGTACCTTATCCATACGTTTCTACATATATATATATATATATATTATAATTTACTTTCTTTGTTTGTACGGGGTAATTCGAGATTACATCGAAGACCACCACATACGATTCATAACGATAAACACACACACAGACACACAAATCCACAAACTATTTTTTTGAGGAAAGTTTTTTATACATCATTTGATAGAGAAAAATTTTCCGAGTCCAACGGGCATAGTCTATTCTAACGCCCGATTAAGATTTTTCTAAATAAATTACGTTCAACAGGCTTATGCTAATGAAGATTTGATCAACGCAAAGTCAAAGATCATTAGCTTGGAAACTAAGTTAGAAAATAGTGAAAAGAGGGTCTGCGATACGATTGACAAATTACGTTCTTGCGAAAATGGGAGATGTGAAATCTCAACACAATATGAGATGGTCTTAGAGGAACGGCTTATGGTACTCTAAGATTAAATAATTTAGAGGACGTTATTGCGAAAAGATGTCAAATGGATTAAAACAAAACCTACTCTATGTGACACTCTAGAAACTCTTCGTAGATTGAAAGATTTGCAAGATACTTTGGACTCCGAAAGAATAGGTTTTGAAGTTGAAAAGGAAAAATTTTTAAAGGAGATTTTAAGTCTAAAAAATTCTCCGTCTTTACCTGTTTGAAAAGATCCGCCAAAAGACATATCTTCTATGAAAAGGGTAAAGAAAACAAAAAATAGCATCCTTGTTCCTAAAACTAAGAAAGCTTTTACTACTAATTCTAAGTCATGGGTGACTAGAGCTTTAAACGATAACACTAATTCTAGGTCAACTTTGAGTGACGCTGAAATGATAAGTAAAAGCAGAGCATTAAAGATAGCTAAGGAACAAATAAATATCAGGAATGAGAACGGAAAATTGACATTATATTCTCAAAGTAAGGTCGAAAGTATTAAAGATTTTTCCTCTCGTATTACTATTAAAAGGGAAGTGTGAAAAGAAGAAGTTTCAAGCTTAAGCAAGCGAACTTCTCAAATCTCGCACAATCATCACTATAGAGTGAATGAGTGAACTCCTGTAGGCAATACGACTCATCTTCTGTTGAGTATATAGTGCCATAAGTTCGTATTCCTACTTGAAATTAGAGATGGCAATGAGGCAAGCCCGAACGGGTTTTCCCTGATATCCGAGTATCGGGCGAGTCCCGTGTCTCAAAAGAGGAAACCCGGTCGAGTCCGAGGCGGGTCTCGGGTCTGGCCAATCCCGCCGCGGGACCTGGCTCGATACCCGCCCCGGAAATATATATATATTATAATTCATTTCATATTAGTATTATATAGAGTTATTGTTAATATTATGAATAGAAAATCTGTTGGTCTCGGTAAAGGTTTGGTATTATAAACGTAAGGTTGCGGGTTCGAGTCTCAAGCACTGCATTTCTCCATTTTATCTTTTAAAAAGTAAAAAGAAAAGAAAAAACAAAAAAAAGAAAAAATAATATAGCTGGGTCTGGCTGGGCAGGGCGGGTCCCAGGTCCACTTAAAATGACCGGGGCGGGTCCGGGTCCGGCCAAACCCGACCCATACCCGCCCCGTTGCCATCCATACTTGAAATACCCAGTCCAAATTCATTCTAAAAAGCATCTCATGCTACTGGCTAGGGAGAAAATCTTTAGATCTTCTAAACCTAGAAATACATTCACCGGAGCTGAATTGTTATTTCCCTTTAAGGTTCACCAAACTTGGGTTCCTAAATTGCAAATCACATTCAATAGGACATTATAGAATAATTTAAGATCAATATTTGAACCAAATGTGCTTAATCCGTTTTCTGCTAATAAGGGAGGACTCATCCAAAAATGGATACCAAAGTTCCGACCCAACATGGGTAGGTACAAGAGAGTTGCTCCACACCCATGACTAATATGTGATGAGAGTAGCCACAAACATGCCAGCGTGTATGGTATCTCGGGTTGCTCCACATACACGGCTGGTTTGCGATGTGAGCAACCACACGAGGGTACATTATAGCTATGCATGATTTCAAATTTTTGCATGCAGACGTTGCTGAAATGCCTAAATACCCTCCTATAGGTACATTTTCATCATGCATACATGTTAAAGAATTTTCAAGCTTAAACCTTTTTTAGTATGCATATAAGCTGAAGCGAATAATACCTATTTTAACTAAGAGCGATAAAAAGATAAATTTTTAAAGAAAATTACTTCTTTAAATATGCATCTGATCTGAAAACAAAAAATACGTTATGTTCATCACGCTCATTGGGAGAAAATCCATACTTTTAAACGTGCATGCATTGAGGGGGAATATCACTCAACACTTTCGAGGGGGAGTACATTTTAAGGTGCACAGTTTGAGGGGGAGAAAACTTACTTTGATCCATATACATATATGTATAAATATATATCTAATATTACTATTACGATAATATATATATATATATATGTAATGAGAAGCAAAAAAAGGGGAAAGGAAGGGAAAAAGAAAGAAAAACCCTCTCGAGCACTTCAACTGAAAACTTAAGCCTCAAGAATTCAAGAATTCCAAACGGCGTGACATCCATACACAAATACGAAGATGATCTCAACCGACCTGCTCCAACTTGCTGATCAAGCAGCCAAATTGACGGACGCATGGATTCTAGGTTCTCATGATTCAGTCAGACTCAACTGAATCTAAGCACGGGATAACAACCCAGTGTTAGTGGCCCGCGACAATTAAGAAAATCTTGACAAGACCGCATCACAGATGGTACACAAATCTTTACCTCACACAACATTTGGGTCATCCCATATAGGTGTAGGAGATAATTTTTATCAGCTCCCGGGTAGAAGTCGCCTCATTTGGTTCAACGGTGCAGCCTTCATCGATCTCCTAATAGATGTTTCATTAAAATCACGGGGAGCCACATTTGCTATCACCGCTTCATCTGAAAGCGGGAGATATTGATTTAGGTGGTAGTCAGTCCCACAACACTGAACTTTCTTGAGGGAAGGGAAAATCTAGAGTTGCAAACATATGTTGTTCCTTTCTAGGTTGAAACATTAGGCATATAATATATATATATATATATATATATATATATATATTTCCCGTTGAGAGCTTATAATTTCTTTCAATAGCAGAAATCATATTTTTAAAATATTTTGTCAAAAACCAAAGAATAAAATGTAACATTTCATTTCGTTTTGACAAATTGGTATAAAATGTTTCTTGAATAATAATTGTATCTTCTTTATTAAAGCTTTCAAAAACTATTTTCGAAAAAGTTCCCATTTGGGTAAATTAAATTCTTGTTGAATTTTATTTCTTGACTGCGAACCCTGACTGAAATCATTTGGGTTTAAATTCATTAAACATATATATATATATATATATATATATATATATATATATAAAGAGATCAACAATGGATGGAATTGAATGAGAGAGTGATTGTCTAATGATCTTGGTTCAAACTCACCTGTAATTTCATTAGTTTACCTGTAATTTTGTAATATCTGACATATTTATTTATATTTATTGTTTTGCCATCGCGTCTTTAGGATTTGATCATTGGTCGTCATTATTGTCCTAATATAGAAGATGACCGTTAATTCTTCGTTTAAGCTCAAACTCGTTAAGTAATAGTAGTATTATATAACAAAAATTGTATATATAATTGGTAAATAATCAAACCACATCGCAACCACCCAAAACCGGGAAAACTATGGGTGATTTTATTTCAAAACCGTTACGTAGAACCTGCTTATGTAAATTCGGTGTGAAGCTGGCCGAAAACCACCTAAAACCGCACACGATGGTGATGTGCTCTCTTTCATTGTTTTTGCGTTTAATTTGTTTTTTGTTTTGCTTTTACTGGTTTCTTTTCTTTTGAAACGGTATCGTGGTGTCTCATTTATCAAAAGAAAGATACATGGGTTAAACAATCCAAAAGGTCTTTCCAGCAACAGTGACCAAACTAAAAACAAAGCCCCACCAAACGAGCAAACAAACCAGCTAAAATCAAGAATCTAACAAACCAAATTGTAACACTACTCAAATACTCGACAGGAAAACATAACTTCTAGTACAAAAATGAACTTTAAACTCCATGATGACTATGGCTAGTAAATCCAGATCTGTATAGACTACGTGATTTCTTCGCTGATGAATAGAGGAAACAACACGAGGCAGCTACTTTTTGGTAGAAGACCGTGTCCCTTCGATTAGTTTCTCAATCCTGTAAAACTCCAAATTATCCAAAGGAATCCTAACACCCACAATGGAAAGCAATACCGCAAAGAGGGAGGGAAGTACCATAAAAGGTAACAAGCTTCAAGAAGGGGAAGGAAATCTCACAAAGGAGAAATGGGCGCCCAAAAAGGGGAGGAAACCTTCCACACGGGAAGAAAATGGCCCCACAAGAGTAGACAAGACAAAAATTAAAAAAGAAACAAAAGGAAAGAAAGAAAACATGGGTTTACCTCTTCAACCTCCATTAAGGGAAGAAAGTGGAAAAAAGAGCTTTCTTGTGTTTGGCTTTTCTTGTTGGAGAGGGGATTATGGCTCTCTTTAGTTCATTTGACTAATCTTGAATCTTAGTTTCTTCTGGGCTTGTTTTCTTGGTTTTGTTGTGGTTGTTTATCTATTGATGAGAGCTGTCTTCTTTGGATGGTTCAATGTTACCAGAAGAAACCCTTGAGTTATTTAGTTTGTATTTTTTGTTGTTATTAATGGAACTACCGATAGACAAAAAAAGAAAGTAATGGTAAAAATACAAATTTAATCGAATATTTCTAAACAATGCTTGTTATTCAATTTCATTATACAATTTATATCAAAGGTGGATAGTTTTCTTTACGAAAGCTACGAGAAGAGTACATATTGTTTATGTAAACTAGTATTTTTTGCACACCCGATGTGCGTGCTTAAAAATAATTATATTGAAATTATTTAAATTTTGAAATTATAATTTTTAGTGTTTAACATGAAATATAATTTTTAAATATATAAAAAGAAACTTAGTTATAGAATGTAGAGGCAAGTACAGTAAATAAAAAATTAGAAGTGATATGAAAATACTTAATTATTAATAAAATTACAAGCGAGGGACTAAATTGCAAATAAGTTACACATCAAATTGTGTCATTATATCCACCACAAACATATAATATAGATATAAAAACAATTAGCTAGTGGACTTGTTATGAATTGTGATTTGTTGCTAATTTTGTTTTTGTTTGCGGGGACTGAATCATAAGTTCAATGTAGACATTTTTCTCATAATAACTCTTCTATAATATTTATTTCTTAAACAAGAAAGTTCTAATCGATATGTTAAGTTTCCAGAGAGAAAAGATAATTTTTTACGAAGTTACGTTTTTCTAGTAATTCGAAGTAGATATCGTAATTAAACCATAATCGCAAAATCCCCAATTTATATTTTATTAGTGATTGTCTTCTCCGAACTTGTGCGTCGCGACTCGCGACCATACAATGGAGTGTCACGTGTCCTTTCTTTGGGCGGGTTTCAGTTGAGCCTCTTTGTAACTTTCAAAACCTCTCTCTCTCTCTCTCTCCAATGGCTATTCAATAAATTTCCTTCTCTAGTTTCTAACGTTACTAAGAACCACCCTCCCCCTATACAACCACTGTTTTTGTAGTTTTCCCATTCAATTAAGTTTGCTGTTGTCAACTCTTTTTTCCGTTTTTAATCTTTCAAAATAATTTCTGTTCATATCCTCGTTCTCTCACCTGTAGCCAGCTTTCGATTCATTTCCATTTCTGCGCTTTTTTTTTTTTTTTTTCTATATCGTAACAACACAGAAAAAGATGGGATTACTGAGCAGTTTACTTGGAATTTTCGGCTTTGGAATTGGTTTTCTCTTTGGTCTCTTGATTGGGTTTTTTTGTTTCCTGTACCCTCAATCAGAAGACGTGAACGTACGTACCCTCAAATTCTCAGTCAGTTCTATATTAATTTTTTTTTTCAAATTAAATTCAACTTAAAAATCTTTCTGATATCAGAATGGTTTTTCATTTTTTTTTCCATTTTTTTTGGTTTAGGAAGCTGAAACGAAGCCAATCAGTGAAGTTGATGATGCACTTACATTAGAAGATATGATGTCTGAGATTCCTCTGTGGGTAAAAAGCCCTGATTATGAACGAGTGAGCATCTCCTCCTCAACCTTTCTATATCCCAAATTAAATCACTCCTTTTTTTCTTTTTTTTTTTTATTTGGAATCTGTTTTGGTTGTTCGTTAGGTTGATTGGCTGAACAGATTCGTTCTAAACATGTGGCCTTTCCTTGACAAGGTACATATGTTTATGTGGCATGTGTTTGTGTGTGTTTAAACGCAGGGAGCACTAATTTTTCTATTTCTCAGGCGATTTGTAAAATGATTAGAACCACTACAGAACCAATATTTGCTAATTACATTGGGAAATATAATGTTGAATCGATCGAATTCAGGAACCTTAGCCTCGGAAAGCTTCCGCCAACTATTCATGGTGAGGTTTTCCACCAACACTTTTCGATGGTAAAGAGTTATTGTAAGGAAACGAAAATTTCTTCGCCTCTACGCGACAGGGCTTAAGGTGATGGAGACAAACGAGAGGGAATTAGTTATGGAACCAGCAATGAAATGGGCAGGAAATCCAAACATTGTTGTTGCTATAACTATTGCATCTGTACAAATCAGAATTCAGGTGATGATCATCTTCATCATTATTCATATGATATTTCCTTACTTACATTTTGCTTCTTGTATTGTGCTTCTGATGAATCGCAATACCTCACTCAGTTGGTGGATTTGCAAGTGTATGCTGCTCCGAGGATTACTTTGAAGCCTCTTGTGCCAACTATTCCCTGTTTCGCAAACGTAGTTGTATCATTGATGGACAAGGTAGCAATTAAATTAAGCTTTCTTTAACTAATAAGCTCGTCGACTCAATACAATTCGAGGTTTTTCTTGATCGATTCGATGTTACAAAATCCTGCAGCCACATATAGACTTTGGAATAAAGGTATTAGGTGCTGATATCATGTCCATCCCTGGCCTTTATCGATACGTTCAGGTAATACTAATTATCCGTTACTTCTTGACACACAATGTTGTAAGATCACCGAGTATTGTATCTTAATAATCTATTGTCATTTTATTTATTGTTCATTTATTTTTTCCTCAGGAAAGAATTAAGAAAGAAGTTGCAAGTTTGTATCTCTGGCCAAAGTCTCTCGAACTGCCCGTTCTTGATGCCTCAGCGTAATTCGTTCGACCTCAATTTATTTCATTGATTTATGCTTGCGATATATCTGTGTATATATGAAATGTGTGTTTTATGTACATTTTTCTTTTTTTCAGTGTAGCTGTGAAAAAGCCAGTCGGGATTTTACACGTGAAAGTTTTGCGTGCATCGAAGCTTCTGAAGATGGATTTGCTGGGCTTATCCGATCCTTACGTGAAGCTAAGCCTAAGCGGCGACAAACGACCTTCGTCGAAGAAAACGACCGTAAAGAAGAAGACATTAAACCCCGTTTGGAACGAGGACTTTAAGCTCTCCGTAAAAGACCCTCAGTCTCAAATTCTCCTCATAGACGTCTTCGATTGGGACAAGGTTCAGTTCAATTCATATTCAACCACTGAAATAATAAAAAAATTTCGTTCTTTTGAAGCTCAACATTAACTTTTTTGAATGTATAAAAGGTGGGCACACATGATAGATTGGGAAGTCAAATGTACCCAATGAAGCTGCTAACGGCGAACGAGCCAAAGGAAGTAACCCTCGAACTGTTGAAGGACACGAGCAAATCGATCGAGCCTCACGGAGGAAGCAAGAAACATAGAGGGTTGATAACGCTTGAGCTCAAGTACGCGCCTTTCAGAGAGGATTTATTAAGCGATAGCTTTAGTGGGGTTATTGCGGAAGGGTATAATCGTAAAAGCAGCATTCTCGAGCGGGATGATCCAAGTGGAGCTGGCTTGCTTCTCGTGACAGTGCAAGGCGCTCACGACGTGGAGGGTTCGCGCCATAATAATCCTTACGTCACGGTGATTTTCAGGGGAGAGACTAAGAAATCAAAGGTAATTTTTATTTATTATTTTCTTAACAAAGGCGTAGTCTCCAATGCTAGGGCTATGGGTGATTCTGGTCCCTCATATTTCGAGATGTCACTTTTTAATTGTTGCGTAACGATGTTCACGTGCGTTTAAGTCGAAGAAGAAGAGTTATGAGAGTTTTAAATTGATTAAAATGAGATTATGTGCTCTTACGTATTAAATTTCATCTCAACTAGCGGTTAAATTAATGTTGAGATCAAATTGGCCCAAATACATCGGTGATTAAAAGCGACATTTTAGAATATGGAGACCATAAACGCCCATACCAAACACTATGAACTAAAAACGTCATCATTCCTTTTAAAACCCCATATGTTGACGTTTCACGGTTGATTAGACTTGAATAGCCATGGCAGATGAAACTTTTCGCACATTTGCAGATGATGAGGAAGACTCGAAACCCACTGTGGAACGAGGAGTTCCAATTCTTGCTCGAAGAACCTCCGTTGAAGGACAGCATCCATATCGAAGTTATCAGCAAAAGGACGAGCTTTAGCCTCTATTCGAAGGTACGATACTTACAAAATATATAATTGAAAGTCGTATAGTATACATAATTGTTGCAGTAATCACAATCTTGAAACTGCACTTAAGAAAGATCATATTACATATATAGGTCAATTGATACTTTATTATTGCAGGAATCTTTAGGGCATGTGGACATTCATCTTGGTGATGTCGTGCACAACGGTCGTATCAATCAGAAGTACCATTTGATAGATTCAAAGAATGGCGTTATTCATGTTGAGCTAAGGTGGAAATCCATATGATCCATTGTTAGAAGCAACAATGATATCCTCCTATAGGTTTTGCATGTAGAGCGTTCAATTTTAATCCTTAAGACAGAGATTTCTGAATATCGGTTAAGCCAAGTGTTGGAAGACATGTAACAATTAATTGGAAGACCGTTATTATAAACTCGCTCATTGTTTTTTTTTTTTTTTCGGATACGACCGGTCGGTTCCGGGTTCCCCGACTAATCCGGTTCGCCCCGCATCGCGTACTTGGTAACGGCAGGTGAGGCTCCCAAAGGTGGGTGCTGCATACACCCATTATGTGTGCAAATATTTTAAATATTTTGTATTTCTAAGATTTGATATTATTAAGTTATAAAAATAATTTTAATTTAAGGATAAAATTGCAATAAATTAAAGGGTAAAGTCCGCTATACCCCTATGTAGTTTTACAAAAATGCAAGATTCTACCTTATGGTTTTTTTTAAACATTCTTATGGTTTTGAAAATTTAGCATACTACCCCCGATCAACACTTTCTACCCGTGTTCGCATAACATGCGCTGCTACTGACTACGATAGGATGTGACCACAATTTTTGAAATAAAATGACTAAAAGACCTCTCTAAATCATCATCTTCCTCCCAACATCTAAGACCATCTCCAACAGTCAAACGCAAACGCATTTTACAGTAACAGTCATATTTTGCAGTAACTGTTCTCCAACAGTCAACTGCAAACGCAAACGTAAAAGAATATTCCTGTAATATTCCCTTTCCTACCAACTTTTATAACTTTCAATATCAACCCTATATTTTACTACTTTAGAAACTAACCACAATATTCTTTTAATTTTGATTTAGATAAAAACATATTAAAAACATAGAACAAAACATTTATTAAAATATCGAAATTTCCGTAGTTGTGCGTTATTTTTATAATTTATGATGTATTTTTATTTCAGTACTTGTGTTATTTTGAGTGGTAATTTTGATGTTTCTATTGTGATATTTTGTAAAATATTTTAAATCTATGTTTGTTGTCAAAACAATATTTAATTATATTACATATAAATAAAATATAAAAAATTAATAATAAGATATAAAAAATTATTACTAAAATAAAAAGGTTAAAATAATTATGTATGATAACAATATAATCGTAGTATACACTTTAATATATTTTATTTATTAAATAGTTTTTATATGTTTGATTTAATAATTTAATACAAGTAAAGGGCTTATTTGCAATTTTAAAACATCAAACGCATTTTTGCGTTCAGACGCAAATTTGCGTTCGAAACAAGAGAGAGAATGCAAAAAACGCATTTTGCGTTTGCGTTTGCAGTACTGTTGGAGCAGTTTTACTGCATATCTGCGTTTGCGTTTTGCAGCACTATTGGAGATGGTCTAACGCAGTATATCGATGTCTAATCAAGACAAGAACTGTAGAAGAAATAAAAGTTGCACATCGGCAAAGCTGAATTTCATTAAACACAACATCAATCAAAGTTCATAAAATAGCAGAAATGAAACAAATTACATCTTTATCAAGAAAGACTCATTCCACCATATAAAACCCACCAAAAATGAATATTGACCGGCGACACCACCAGGAAGTCCCCCTAAAGCCACCCACCGCTCGGTCGCAGCCGCTCAACACAAGAAACATTGCCCCTCGCCGCTCCTTCACACCCCTGCACTCCAAATCTGACCAAAGAGACCTCTCACAGTGTCAATCGCCTCCCCTAGTAGCCCCACACTTACCAAATATAACCTTTCCGCCGCTTCGCAACCCAGATCTTACCCAAGAGGCTTCTGAGGCCCATCGACATCTCTCATCGCCCCTTCGCAGCCCTGCAGTTCATATCTGATCCAATCCAAGAGGCCTCGTATAGTACCCCTCCCTGCCCCTTCATAGCAATATAATCGTAGTATACACTTTAATATATTTTATTTATTAAATAGTTTTTATATGTTTGATTTAATAATTTAATACAAGTAAAGGGCTTATTTGCAATTTTAAAACATCAAACGCATTTTTGCGTTCAGACGCAAATTTGCGTTCGAAACAAGAGAGAGAATGCAAAAAACGCATTTTGCGTTTGCGTTTGCAGTACTGTTGGAGCAGTTTTACTGCATATCTGCGTTTGCGTTTTGCAGCACTATTGGAGATGGTCTAACGCAGTATATCGATGTCTAATCAAGACAAGAACTGTAGAAGAAATAAAAGTTGCACATCGGCAAAGCTGAATTTCATTAAACACAACATCAATCAAAGTTCATAAAATAGCAGAAATGAAACAAATTACATCTTTATCAAGAAAGACTCATTCCACCATATAAAACCCACCAAAAATGAATATTGACCGGCGACACCACCAGGAAGTCCCCCTAAAGCCACCCACCGCTCGGTCGCAGCCGCTCAACACAAGAAACATTGCCCCTCGCCGCTCCTTCACACCCCTGCACTCCAAATCTGACCAAAGAGACCTCTCACAGTGTCAATCGCCTCCCCTAGTAGCCCCACACTTACCAAATATAACCTTTCCGCCGCTTCGCAACCCAGATCTTACCCAAGAGGCTTCTGAGGCCCATCGACATCTCTCATCGCCCCTTCGCAGCCCTGCAGTTCATATCTGATCCAATCCAAGAGGCCTCGTATAGTACCCCTCCCTGCCCCTTCATAGCCCCCCCCCCCCCCCCCCAATTTAGCCTAAAATTAAAATAGTAAGGGTAAAAATATAATTAAGCAATTACGGGTAAAATTGATTATCATTTATATCAATTTGACAGAACAAATTGACGGTTTTTATCACCTGAGGCTCAGGTCCGTTTGATTTCCTATATAATTCAAGACAAAGACCAAGTTATCAGGTGTAATACAAATAATCCAGCCCGCAATAGACATTGGCCCGCTTCTATTTCAAGCAACCCCCATATAATTCATCCAATGGGCTCCGCTAGTATAATGAATCAAATCACTATTATTCCGAAAAGACTAAAATATCTTCAATTCACCGTATCATAAAATCATCATTATTTCACGTGTATATGATTAAAATAAATAAACAACACAATTTATTATTTGTTTCACAACGATTAAATTGATATTCATATCTTATATTTTTCGATACTCGTAAGAATAATTGTCGTTTAAAACTATCTATTCATGAAGTAAAAGTTATATTGTACTTTTACAAATAAAAGTTACTCTGTTTTCCATCATGTGGTATTACACCCTAAGGGTGTCCACAACAATAACACACTCATAATACTACCACATCAGCTTTTCACTATATTTTCCTATATTTTTATCTATAACACTTTTATTCTACTTTTCCCTCAATAATAACACTACTATAACACGGACCCACAACTATAAATAAATAATTTCTTTTTTTTTCTCCCTCATTCTCTCTCCTCCATAATATTATAATATTCCTATAACACAGTGTCATAAATATGACACAGTGTCATGCTCATGACACATTCACAATGGTGGTGTGTCATATAAAGTGCCAAATAAGCACATATGACACACATATAAACCACCATTGTGGTTACCCTAAACCGTAAACCCTAAACCCTAAACCCTAAACCCGACGCGACGACAATTAGTGTTCTCCTATAAAAGATCGAATCATTAGCGTTTCGATCTTATTACACGTTTCGAGATTGAAACTTGGTAATCAATTATAGGAGCATTGCTCCCTATAATGATGAATTTTCTTTCTAGGGAAACAGGGGGGTCGGGTGGAGAGTTCAAGAAGGGTTCATTGAACCCTTCTCAGGGTTCAAAATAGAGGATCACATACAAACGAAACGCTAATGATTATCATATGACAATTATGCGCTGAAAAAATACTTCCTTTCATTTGGATAACAAACAGTCTTATATTAAGTATCATATGGTGTCTATTTAGTAACAAATGATGTCGCAGAAGTAACACATCATTCATAAACAATACCGAACGCTAAACCATAAACCCTATATGACAATTATAACAGTTTTGCGCTTAAAAAAAACACTTCCTTTCATTTGGATAACAAACAGTCTTGTATTGAGTACCATATGGTGTCTATTTAGTAACAAATGATGTCGCAGAAGTAACACCATTAAAAAATAATACCGCTTCCTGCAATAACACATTAACAAATGATGCTGTAGGAAGCAGGATTATTTTTGAATGATGTGTTACTTCTGCGACACAATTTGTTACTAAATAGACACCATATGGTACTCAAAACAAGACTTGTTTGTTATCCAAATGAAAGGCAGTTTTTGTTTTCAGCGCGAAACTGTTATAATTGTCTGAAAACTTGTTATCGGATCATTTAGGTATCCAACGTAATTTTGGCATATGTCAGGGTTAAATATGTCTTTCGCATCATTTTAGCGCCTGACCACTGAATTTTCCGAAAAGTTAGTCCTTAATCCCATTGAAGTGGGGCCTGAATCAAACATCTTAATAGGGTCTGAACATGAATTAGCCCTTAGTGGAAAGATCAATGCTCTTAATGATCGTTGATACTGTTATTTTATTTATCTTTTTGATCCCCAATAGTTTTCTCATCTAATGGCCCATCTTCTTTCTTAATTCATACCTTAACAAGCCTCTTTTTATTATTCCTCAATTATCCGCTGATTAGGGTTCTTCACCTTCGATGAGGGTCTTCTTAAAAAATAGCGCTTGACCAAGTCAATTTTAAAAAATAGCACTCTTGATTTTTTTTTTTGTCAATAGCACTCTTTTTAATTAGCACTTAACCATCTTGTTCTAATCCCTTAATACTATTAAAAAGAAAAAGAAAAATAAAACTACAACCATAAATTAAGCTGCTCGACCATTTTCCTTCCAGCAGAAAGCATTCATTCCACCAAGCAAGCTCAACTAATTTTCTTCTTCATTCGTTCTTAAGAATAAAGCAACTACATTTCTTCTTCCGTTGCAAAAAAAAAGAAATAAAGAAACTCGAAAGTCCTCACTGAAAGAATTTTGCACCTCAAACTCGTCACTGTAAGTATTTTCGTGGTTGGATTTTTAATATAACCCTCGAAATTTGTAATTTTCAGTCCTAAACCCTGTTCCAAATTGGGGTGTCAAAGCTTCGATATTCCCGTTGGAAGCACGAACGTGTTCAATGTTCGTTTTGCAAAACGTCCAGCTGATCAGGACCCCTGCTCGGCAGCAGGCGCCCGCGCGTTAGAACAACATGGGACCCGCACGTAAAGCAGGGTCCCCGCGCGTATATCAGCCGCGTCCGATCATGGGACCCGCATATAAACACAGGGTCCCCGCACGTAAATTCACGAGACCTGCACATTAGTGCAGGGGTCCCGCGCATAATCGCTCGGTTCTGAAGCCAAACCCTAACATCAGGGTACCCGCTCATTAGATTATGGTCCCCGCGAGTAAATGCAGGGTTTCCTGTAAATCCAGATTATCCAAGAACACTTCAACAGATTAAACCTTCGTAATATGTGAATAGTTTGCTTTTAAGGTTTAGTGTTGAGTACGTGAGATTTAGCAAAATGGAAACTTGCATTAATGAAGTTAGGGTTTAAGCTTAACTACCTTGTGAGGTATTTAAGCCCATTGGGCCCCTAACAAGCCCATTACAACTACAACCCAAATACATAAATAGAACATCTATAAAACACATAGAAAAGAAATTACAAAACTTAGAATTAATATTTTGGACACTTCTAAAATATTCCTAACATTCTCCCCCTAAGTGTCCAAATTACAATCTAGCAAATAACCTAAGTCTTCATTTCTTTTTCTTCGAGCGAGGTGGAGGTGGAGGTTCTCTATGAGCCAAGTAGGTCTTCCTGAATCCAAGGGCAGTCTCGAACTGTCTGATGTCGTTCCGAAGAACGATCCAATATCTTATCTTCTCGATGAGTTTCCGTAGGACATCTTTCTCTTCCAGTTCTGTTCCTTCTAGTTTGTCCTCTTCGGAAACTGTCTTCTTCTTAGTTCGAAGTTGGTTGAGGATAATCTTCAATGTTCCATCTGAAAATTTGGAGATCTCTGACAGAAGTAGCACCTGCTTTACTTTCTTCTGAGCTTGTAGATAGGTGACCCCTGGTTGTGGTTCAAGGAAGATAAATCCCTCATCAAACTTTTCGAGATCCTTATATCTGTTGTCTGGACGTGTCAGGTTGACCTTGCTCATATTGCTTTCCAAGGCCATTTGGAAGTCATGAGCAGCGAAGTACTTGACCTGCCTCAGCATGCACTCCTTGATAGCTCTATAACCATCTCGTCTTGTGTGAGTGTCCAGGGGAAACTTATTGCGATAAATATTGTAGAGCTTGTTGAGTTCGCCCAGTGGAAGATAGGGAAGATCTGCTTCTGAATATCTTACAATTTTCCTGTCATATCGATCAATGACAAAGACAGGGCCTACATATCTTCCTACCGCCCATTCGACGTCCACAATATCGCAGATGGCCGATTGATCTCTCATGTACTTCCTGTATTGATCTCTATTCATTCCTTTCTTGGCCATGACTTCCCAGAGCATAATCTGATGGCTAAGTCCCCTATACGTCCCTCTTAGATGCTCAAGGCCTCGAAGATTCAGCTCGTTGACTCCCTTTATTTCTTCTTCCTTCCTCCAGATCTTTGGATAAAGATCCTCAAGAAAGGGTGCCTTGATCTTTGCGTTTCTCCAACGAGTTTCTATGAACTCGTAGCCTGGCGTCGGTTCCTCTGGCACCTGATGCTGAAGGAGTTCTGGAAGCTCTGGAAGATCTGCCTCAGGATTTTCTCCTTGCTCCTCTTCCTCTCGCTCGATGAAGCAGAAGTCTGCTGCTGCCGCCTTTAATAAATTACGAACACTTTCAATCCTTAGGCGGGACTCTTCTGCTGTCTCTGTTCTCGTCATCCGTTCCTCGTCTAAGATATATCTGCCAATGTAGTCTTGAGGATCTTTTTGACGAGGGGTTGTAGTTGCTTGGACTGGTTGGGTGGAGATCCTCGAAGGAGCAGACTCGACTCCACCAAGGGAAGTTGTCTGGTTCGGCCCTGGTGTAGCTTGTCTGCCCCTGGAGGACCTTGGTGGTGGATTAGGTGGTCGTGACGAACTGCCTCCACGCGTTTGAACCTCGCGCGTTCTGCCTCTTCCGCCGCGAGCAACAGAAGACGTGGTTCTCGGTCTCTTGCTGCTCTCCCCCTCAGGACGATCCTGGTCGTCTGGATCGTCATGACGACGTTTCTGACTGGGGCCTTCTTGGCGGCATGTGTCAGTTGGTATGCTCGCATCTTGAGATGGGATGACGCCTCCTGCGACCAGCTTCCTATAGAGGTCTTCTTCTTCAAAGCTCCGGTTGCTGTCGAGATCAATTATGCGAGCAATGCCAACATCAAAAAGCTCTAGCAGAGGCACTGTGTACAAGTTGGGTGTCGTCGGGTTGCGTGGTGGCAAGGTGAGAAGTCGAGGAAGTACCGGCTGTTGAGGAGGAGGTTGGTCAGATATGGGAGCCTTCCCTTTGTCGGTGGAAGTTGCTTGAACCGCCTCCTTAATAAGACCTTTGACCCTTGGTAGGGTTATGGTCTCGAAGAATTCGAATAGCCGATTCTCCAAGTAGGCAGTCGTCACCTGAGTTGGAATTGATCCGGCGCCACTAGAGGGAGCCGTTGGCACACGTTCAGAACTAGGTTCTGGACGGTGGCCCTCGTCACCCGAAGTTCGTGGAACTTCAGGGTCCTTGGGTCTTCCGACCACTCCTTGCGACGCATCAATTGGAGATGGTGCTCGGGTCGTTGTTGCCACGTCAGTGGGACGGGCTTGGGTGAAACTATCTCCGGGATCGTCAAGGCGTCCCGTTAGCACGCGTCCAGAACTGGGTTCTGTACGGTGGCTCGCGGATGGTGAGCTGCTGAAATCATCAACATCCGAGAGACTTCCGTCCAATCCTTGAAGAGCCTCTATTTGGGGCTCTTCTATGAACGTTGTTGCCTGAGGATCAGGCTGAGGCTCGGTCTGTGTCACGGGAATGGGTATTTCTTGAGTTGATTCAGACACGGGGACCGAGCTGCTGGAAGTTTGGGGTGGTTCACGTTGCGTTGAGACACTTGTCTGTTGGGAGACAAGTGAATGGTCTGGTGGGGTTCGCTCATGCGTCGTTGGGTCGACTACGACGTCTTCTATCCTAGGGATTGACCCGGCTCTTTCTGACTGAGTTATTGCTGTTGTGATCGTCTCGGGAACATCTATGTGTGGTTGTTCGTCGAGCGATGGTTCGGGTATTGTGTGTTCAGAGGATGGTGGTGGTTGGTCGAGGATTGTTTCTTGAGATGAAGACTGTGGTACGTGTGGGATAGGGTTGGTTTCTGTGGTTTCTCTCAAGATCTCACTCTCTCTTTCTCTCTCGCTCATTTCTGCTCTCTCAGTCTCACTAACCCCTGGGTTAGACTCAGGTGGGTTATCCTGTGTCGTGGGGTGAGGAACTTTGTAAACTCTGCAATAGGCATCAATATGGTCGGGGTTTGCAAGAACGAGTAACTCGTGAGGGATTGGCATTGCCTTGCGCGAATATTTGTCATCAGGCTTGCCCTTCTGAAGGTAGCGCAGTTTGGGTGGGGTGAAATTTTCTTCTACTGGTCGTGATGGTATTCCCGGTGTTGTGGTCAGGAAATGATTGATGATAAGTGAGAACCACCGGGGATATGGCAAATTCTGTGGCCTTTTGGACTTTGTACGTTGGTGAAGTTGGTCGTCGAGATCCGTGGTGATAAGCTTGACAAAATCGTAATTTCTTCGAAACACAATCCCATGGAAGATGCGAAGGATTGTGATATTGCATCTATCCCATCCTGAGTGCTTGGGTGAGAAGCACTTATTGACAAATGTAAAGAGCGTTCGCCAAGGATGCGGGATCATGGAGTTCTGAAAATGGGAGACAAACTTGATAGGCGTGTAATATCCCATCTTCATCATATCATCCACAAGCTCATTCTCAGAAGCCTCAGGTTCGTAGTGAGGTTGACTTGGCAATCTGAGAATATTCCGAAGGAGATCGCTTGTGATGCTGACAGTCTCATTTGCTATTTGGGCCTCGTAGTATATACTGTTATCCTGAGCGATTTTTGTTTTCATCGTCCCCCAGAATTGCTGAAGGTAGACTGTAGGGACTTGGACCGAGGCCGAAAAGGCATACCCAAGATGGTGATTCCTCAGAATGGATAATATAACTTCGTCCTTGCACTTGAATGTATGAAGGTCAAGTTGGAAATTATTGTCCTTGGTTGTTATCCATTGTGAGGTTGGGTAAACCATGTCCGTAGGTGTCGTCATTTTCCTTTTTTTTGTTTTGTTTTTTTTTTTTTTTGTTTTTTTTTTTAATATATTTTTGACACCGGGAAGTGCTGCTGAGACTGCAAGAAGAAAGAACAACGGAATCAGTGTCATGATATTATAACAATTGAATATCAAGAGAATGTTGTTTAAGTATGGGCTTTGAAACAAAAAAAATCGTTTAGAAAAGATTTGGCCCATTCCTGTTGGGCCCATTTATGTGACGAAATATTTTGGTCGAAAAATTTTCTAAGTATGGATTGCGGGTTGAGTTGAAAAAGAACTTTGCGAATTGAGCATTTGAAATATCGGGTAAACTTATGAGTCGCAAAGTAACAATTCGCGAAGTGAATCGTGCGCATATATGTGTAAACTTAGGATTCGCAAAGCAAACTTAGAGTTCGCAGAATGAGCTTAGAATTCGCAAAGTAAAGCAGTCTTATAATTCGCAAAGCAGAATTCGCAGAACAAACTTAGAATTCGCAAAGTAAACTTAGAATACGCAAAGTAAACTTAGAGTTCGCAAAATAAGCTTGGAATTCGCAAAGTAAAGCGGTCTTATAATTCGCAAAGTAGAATTCGCAGAACAAACTTAGAATTCGCAAAGTAAACTTAGAATACGCAAAGTAAACTTAGAGTTCGCAAAATAAGCTTAGAATTCGCACAGTAGAGCAATCTTAGAATTCGCAAAGTAGAATTCGCAAAGCAAAGCAAAGCTTGCGACTTTGACAGGATTTGCAAAGCACAAGGTTTGCGATTTGTGCAAAACAGTTTTTGAGTTCGCAAAGCTGTACTTCGACCGATTAAACGAAGACATTTAAAATGAAATTAAAAGTTCTAATTAACAAGCAAACCCAGAAACTCAAAAATCGAAGCATTTACCTAGAGATACCCCAATCAGAAACAAAAAAACATTAACAAAAATTCATCGATAATAATAAAAATCCGAGTATGGCCCTGTTCTTCACGATTCAAACCTGCAAAGCTGAAAAAGAAAGACATTTCATTGTAGGAATTATATCGAGTGATTCCTTACCACCGAAAAGTTTCTGAGAACGTGATTGAGATAGAGGAACACACGCGAGGACTGGGATATGCTATTGAGACTGCGATTTGAGGTTCGCAAAATTTTATCTAAACTGACAGAGGTTTGCGATTTGAGAGTGTTGCGTGTTTGAGAGAGGTTTGCGAATTGAGAGTGTTGTGTATTTGAGAGAGGTTTGCGAATTGGTATTTAGGAACAACTTTGCGGGCCTAAAGTGTAAACCCTAGTTTTGAGTTGGGCTGTAAACTTTTGAGATAAAGGCCCACTTTAGATTCGCGAAGTTGTAGTTTGCGAATCGATCAGTTTGCAAATTGAGAGCCGTGAGTTCGCAACTTGATTCATTGACTGGTCAAAATTGAAGATGGTTTGCGAATAACAATTGTTCAATTAATTTTAGTTTTGCGAATCCAAATTCTAATAATTAATTTGTAATGGAATTTTTGAAATTGACTAGGGAAAGATACCAAAAATCTAGAAAAGACCCAAGTACTACCAATTTAGCGCGATCAATCACAAGGATAACATCAAATCAATGGGTTTTCAAGATCGATTTTCATGATACGATATCCTTATTGGAAAAAAAAAATCTTCGCCTTAGTCAAAAATTCGTCTTAATGTCGGGACAATAAATGACGTAAGTTTCCTTCGTGTTTATAAATAGATAGGTCTCAAATCTCATTGAAGTACCTTACATCTAAGAACTAACAAATTTCTTATTTTCTCATTTACAGATGGATTGGCAGAAACAAGAAGAAGAAAAGAAGCTCAAGGAACAGGCAGAGTTAAGACGCAACTTTGAGCATAATTTGAATATGCTTGTTTTTGAGATTTACCTTCTTTTGAGCTTATTCGTTGTTTTACTTGCTATTCTGCTTTGGATTTTTATAGGGAATACGAGTTTTTGAGAGCTCCCCCTAAATGTTTGGATTTCTTTGAATAAGTATTTGAGTTGTTGTACGAAAACTCCCCCTAAATGTTTGAGTTTCTTGAATAAATATTCGTTGAAAAACTCCCCCTAGTATCTGAAAAATGATTGAACTCACTCCCCCTAGATATAATGCCTATCGAGTATCTGAAAAATGATTGAACTCACTCCCCCTAGATATAATGCCTATCGAGTATCTGAAAAATGATTGAACTCACTCCCCCTCGATGCATGGATATAGCTTTTCTCCCCCTCGATGTATGGCCATCAGCATTGGCGATACATTGACTTATTGTAAACAGAAAAAGTTTATTGAAAAATAGAAAGTAACCATAGAGAGAAAAATAACCAGAAGAAAGAAAAAAATAAATCCTAATAAACCAATTAACATAGAAAACACGCACAGAATAAGAGTTTAGTAGCATAGCAAATAGATAAATGGCGATTTGTAGGAGGGCATAGGCAAAATTAAAAGTTGAGGTTCAACATTCCCAACTTTGCTACTAAGAATTGGAAGCGTTTTTCATCCAATGCTTTTGTAAGCAAATCGGCTAGTTGAATCTCTGTGTTGACAAAGTACATTTCGATTATGCCTCTCTCTACGTGATCCTTTATGAAGTGATAGCGAAGATCTATGTGCTTAGTGCGTGAGTGATGAACAGGGTTACATGTAATTGCAATTTCACTCTTGGAGTCACAGTAAATAGGAATTCTATTTAGATCGAACCCGTAGTTCCGTAGTTGAGTTCTGATCCATAAAATTTGTGAGCAGCAACTGGCTGCAGCCACGTATTCTGCTTCCGCCGTGGAAGTTGACACACAATTTTGTTTCTTCGAGGCCCAACATACAAGCTTGTCGCCTAGGAATTGGATGTGTCCAGAAGTGCTTTTTCTGTCTAATCTGCAACCTGCAAAGTCTGCGTCAGAATACCCTATTAGTTTCATATTTGAGTTCTTAGGATACCACAGTCCAAGGTCTGGTGTTCCTTTCAGATACTTCAAGATTCTTTTGACAGCATGAAGATGCGACTCCTTGGGGTTAGCTTGAAATCGAGCGCAAAGACATGTAGAGAATAAGATGTCTGGCCGACTGGCTGTGAGGTAGAGTAATGATCCAATGATCCCTCGGTAATGAGTAACATCAACAGGTTCACCTAAATGATCTGCATCGAGTGAGCATGATGTGGACATGGGTGTACTCGATGATTTGCTCTTGTCAATCCCATACTTTTTGAGAATATCGTGAATATACTTTGATTGATTAATAAAGATCCCATCCTGAAGTTGTTTGATTTGTAATCCGAGGAAGAATGACATTTCTCCCATCATACTCATTTCAAACTGTGATTGCATCAGAATGCTAAATTCTTCACAAAGTTTAGGATTTGTAGAGCCAAAAATGATATCATCCACATAGATTTGCACAAGCATGATATCAGAACCATCTTTCTTTACGAACAAGGTAGTGTCAATTTTCCCTTTAGTGAAACCTGAGGAGATAAGAAAGTCGGAAAGCACCTCATACCAGGCTCTTGGAGCTTGTTTAAGGCCGTACAGTGATTTGTCAAGTTTGTAAACAAAGTCGGGATGATCAGCATTGAGAAATCCGTCTGGCTGTGACACATACACTTCTTCTTTCAGAATTCCGTTCAAGAAGGCTGTTTTTACATCCATTTGATAGACAGTGAAATCTTTGTGTGCTGCGTATGCAAGGAATAACCTAATAGCTTCGATTCTAGCTACAGGGGCAAATGTTTCATCGTAATCAATTCCTTCCTGTTGATTATATCCCTTAGCAACAAGCCTAGCCTTGTTCCGAATTACAACACCATCTTCATCCTTTTTGTTTTTAAATACCCACTTTGTTCCAATCACCGTTTTTCCTTTTGGGCGAGGAACTAAGTTCCAGACTTGGAGGCGTTCGAATTGATTAATCTCCTCTTGCATAGCCACTATCCAGTTAGGATCTCGTAGTGCGTCAACTACTCTTTTAGGTTCTGTTTGACTCAAGAAACAGGTGAACTGACATTCATTTGAAAGTGATCTTCTAGTCGTTACTCCTGTATTTGGATCCCCTATTATTTGATCAGTAGGATGATGTCGAACCCATTTCTTTTCGTGGGGTAGTGTCGTTTCGTCTATTTGCGACTCATCACTTAGTGGATAGTCGATTGCAGACGCGATAATGTTGCCAGCTGAAGTTGAGGAGGAGGCCTCTGTCTGCGTTGTGGTCAAAGTTGTTCTTGGGGTCGAGGCTTCTGCATCTGAGGGAGGAAGGGTCTGGTTAGGAATAGGTTCTGAATCATGAGTTGACGAACTAGGACTGGATTCAGTATTGGAAATGAATCAGTAGATGGTCTTGTCTGATTTTGAGAGATATAAATATGCTCAAAAAGTAGATCCAAATCCCGTTCTTCTTGAGCTCGTTGAGTGAAGCATGTGGGGTTGCTTTGTCTAGAGGAATCAGTTGCTTGTTGATCTGAAGAGTTCCATTCAGAGGCATCTCTCGAACATTCTCCTTCTTCATTATGAGAATGAATAAGGTGTGGTGTTCTAGAGACTTGTTCCAAACTGCTACGTCCAGTCAAAAGTTCGAGTCCCTCGTCAAAGGTGACATTTATACTTTCAATGATTATCCTTCTGTCTCTGAGAAATATCCTGTACGCCTTAGATTGAGCAGAGAAGCCTACGAAGATTCCTTCAGTTGCTTTTGGATCAAGTTTGGACTTGTCTTCCCGGTCGTTGGCGACGAAGCATTTGCATCCAAAAATTCGAAAATGAGCAATGTTGGGCAGTCTGCCATTTATAAGTTCATATGGCGTCTTTCCAAATCTTAGATGAATGCTTGTGCGATTCTGCGTATAGCAAGCAGTATTCATTGCTTCAGCCCAAAGAAAATGAGGTAGTGATGATTGAATGATCATTGTTCGTGCAGCCTCTACGAGTGTTCGATTTCGCCTTTCAACAACCCCATTTTGTTGAGGTGTGTAGACAGCAGACAACTGTTGGGTAATCCCTATGGATTCGTAGAAGTCGCTGAGCTGTTGATTCTTGAATTCTGTTCCATTGTCTGATCTAACTATTTTAACACTCCTCTGGAGTAGGTTCTGCGTTGTCCTGATTAGGTTTGGAATATGATCGACTGTCTCTGATTTAGTCCGTAAAAAGCGTACCCAAGTATATCGGGAATAGTCATCAACAATAACCAGCATATATCGCTTTCCACTTATGCTTTCAGTTCGCATTGGGCCATACAGATCCATGTGTAAAAGCTCTAGAGGTTGTTGAGTGGAAGCTGTGTGTTTTGTAGGATGTGAGGCTTTCTTCATTTTTCCTTTCTCACAAGCAGAGCATATATGCTCTTTTTGATACTTCAGTGGTGGTAGTCCAATCGCCAATTTGTTGGTTGACAGCTTGTTGAGGGTCTTGAAGTTAAGATGAGATAACCGTTGGTGCCATAAGTCATTCTGAGTTGAAGTTGCTTTGGAGATTAGGCAGATATCAGTCTTTGGTTTGACAGTTCTAATATCAATGGTGTAAAGATTTGTCTTGCGAGTTCCAGTAAGGAGTTCTTCACCATTGGCATTGAGAATTTTGCAAGTTTTCTTTAGAAACACAACTTGGAGTCCAAAATCACTGAACTGTCCTATTGATAAGAGGTTGTGTGTCAGTCCTTCAACATACGAGACTTGTTTAATTGTGAGTCGATTGCATATGAGATCGCCATGACCAAGGATTCTGGCTCCATTGCTATTACCAAAGCGAACCAGTCCTCCAGGTCTATCAATGTAGTTGCTCAACAGTTCCTTTGTCCCAGTCATGTGTGTGGAGCAACCAGAATCTAAGTACCACACATGAAGGGCCTGCAAATATAAAACTAGAGGGTTTTAGGTACCCATTGAAATATGGGTCCACCTCTGTCAATTTTGTTAGTCCGTTTAGACTCCCTAGATTTTCGTTTGTTAAGGGATGACACAGAGTCACTACCTATTTCTAGGATAGGGATGTGTGTTCCTGCAGTTTGAAGCTTTGGAATCCATTTGTGCTCTAGTGAGAGTCTTTTTATCTTAGGTTTGGACTCGAGTTTTTGGTTTTTGTAAGTTTGACAGGTTCTTTGATAGCTTTTGATTTTGATTCTTGTTTAGTTTTGTTTTTAGGAACTGTTTTGTGAGTTTGTTTGGTGACGTGATCACGCACGGAAAGCTTTGTTTTTGTTGAAGAAGATAAATTTTTCGATACATGACTAAATAAAGATGGTACAAAGGTTTTGGAAGGAAAAAACTCAATGACAAAAGGTACATTAAGATCACGATTCTCCTTCAAGATATCTTCCTTTTTAACCCAAACTTGACTCTTCAATGGCTCTTTTGTGGGTCCTGAAAATGTTAATGAATTAGTGCAGGAAATTTTGTCATTTGAAATTAAGGTGTATGAAATCGTGTGTAATCTTAATTTTTCTTTAAGTGAAGATATTTCATGAAGAAGTTTTTGCCTTTCTTCATCAAATGACTTTCTCTCGCTTTCGAGAGTGGAGTGAAGATCACTGATTTTCTTTATGCACTCAGGCATATATCCAGTTGCATATGTAGTCATCGGTGTCTTATTTTCCGAAGTGCCTGAGGTTTCTCCTTCATTTGGGTGAAAAATATCTGTCTCAAATTCAGTTATTGCTGGACAATTTCTTTCTTATAACTATCATTTAATTCTGTGTAGTTAAAAGGTTTTTGAGTTTCACTGTGTGTCGCTGTCTCATTCTCACTGACAAAAGACATTAGATTCGCAAGGCAACCTGTCTGCATAAATTTGAAATCGTATAGGTAGGGTGAATTTGATATGGCTTCTTTTAACTTACCTGGGTTTTCAAAACCTAGTCCCTTATAAGGATTGTAAAAATCAACGTTAGCTGGTTTGTTTAAGAAGATTGTTTGTTCCGATTGATCTCGTCGGGTTAAAAGATCCTCCAATTTTTTTATTTTGGAGTACAGCTTTTCCCGTTCATTACTTAGTAAGTCATATTTAATTGTTGCGTCCATTGCCTGATCCCTATGAGATTTCATTTCTTTTTCTAAATTTTTGGCTTTAGCTTCGGTTTTTTGCACTTGTATTTCTAGCTTAGCAATTTTTTCATTTGCAACAGTCACGCGATTCTTCTCACAGGCATAATCATATCTAAACTTATCTAATACTGCTAAATTTTTTTCTAAGTTAGCTTCTAGTTCCTTGATTTTTCTTTTACCTAATTTGTTAGATTTATATAGGGATAAAAATTCATTTTTCATCTTAAGTAAAGAATCATAATCTGTTTCACTTACCTCCACCATTTCTGAATTGTTAGAGGTTTCCCTGTCTGGTTTGCCTTCTTCATCTCCAGCTCCGTCTTCTTCGTCATCCAGCTTGGCCATCAGTGCCGTGTTCTCATTCTCGCTGTCTGAGGTATCTTCAAGCCAATGGTCCTCTTCTGCCATTAAGACCAGTCCCTTCTCCTTTTGTTCGGCCAATTGAACTTTTCGACGGTAATAGTTAACATCCTTTTTCTTGGGCATTCTGCACTCTCTAGCAAAGTGTCCAATCTTTCCGCAGTTGAAGCATTTTCCGCCTTGATGAGGAGTTTCAGAGTTGTTTTCCTCATCCTGAGTCTTACCTCTAGAGTTGGAGGAAGTCCTTTGACGATTTGAGGAGGATCCAGTCTTCTTATAAAATTTCTTCTGCACAAAATTTGAGACCAGAGCGAGTTGCTTAGCAAGATCCTTGAGAGTAATCTCCTGGTCTCCATTTTTTGAAGGATCCTTGGATTCGTCATCAGAATCAGAGTCTCCTCCTTCCTTAACTTGTGATGACTGCAAAATTTCTTTGTCCTTGGTTGGTTTTCTTGATGATCGTTCAGTCATAAGAGCAAGTGAGTCACTTCCTAATGATTTGATTTCCTCCCTTCGTTTCTCCACATGATTGGAATGTTGATTGAGGTAGTCGAATAGTGTATGAATGCTAACTTTGGTTAGGTCGTTCATTTGTCTTATCATAATTGCAGTAGCCTCCCATTCTGAATGAAGTGATCCTAAGAATTTGATATTGATCTCCATTACGCTTTTTGTGACTCCATTCATCTTTAGCTCGTTTAGAAGGACAAGAAATCGATGGAAGGTTTCTTGGAGAGTTTCCCCTTTGTTAGCATGAAAGCGGTCATAAGAGATGAGTGTGTTCGCCATTCTTGCCATTGTATTGACTTCTGTCCCCTGCATCATGATTCGAAGAGCATCCCACATTTCTTTTGCGCTATCACCACATTCGAGTTGCATCAAAATGTCATTGGGAATGGCCTGCATCATGTATGATTTTGCCACTTTGTCTGCCTTTAGTCGCAGTTTTTCTTCATCACTGCATTGGTCAGCAGTTTTCAATATCCTCTGTTCCTCTCTTGCAGGAGTGGTGTCAGAAGTGGCGGGGATTATAGTCCAGTACTGTGTGGGTCCATTGTAAATTGATTCCAACAGGTTCTCGGAATTGTCCTTACTTTCCATGAAGTTGATGAATCTTCTCTTCCAAACTGCGTATTCTCCATGTCGGATGATGGGAGGTCTAACATCATTTCCCATGCTGAAAGAGTCCATTGCTTGTGTTTTTGGATATGATCGTTAACGTGTAATGTGAGGAAAAATTGAAATTGAATTGAGAATTTTGGTCAAAATCAAATTTGGAATTGATTTTGAAATATATGGGTGTGTATCGCAAGAGTGGATAGGACAAAGTGTTAGCGAATTAGGGTATTTTGAAATATATGGGTGTGTATCGCAAAGTTATCGCTTCACGGGTTAATGAGAAGATTCGCAAACTAGCTTTATTCGTAAAATGTGCAGAGTTCGCAAAGTGCTATTTGAGTTCGCAACTTGTCCTGAATTCGCGAAGTAATCTTGAGTTCGCAAAGTGCTATCTGAGTTCGCAACTTGTCCTGAATTCGCGAAGTAATCTGGAGTTCGCAAAGTGCTATGAATTCGCAAAACAAGCTGGAGTTCGCAAAGTGAGCAAAGTTTGCACAATGATAAAATGAGATCGCAAACTGTCCTGGGTTCGCAAAGCCGTTGTGAGTTCGCAAAGAGTCAAGGTCGCAAAGTGTTTCCAATTCGCAAAGTGGACCGGAGAACGCAAAGTGATGAAAATCCTGAGACGTTGATCTTCGAGAATCTGACGGCTTGGTGACCTTGAACTCGCAAAGTAGAGCTTTGCGAAGTGCCGATGCGCAAACTTGAAAAACAGCAAACCAAGATTGGATTCGCAAAGTAGTCTTGTGAGATGAATGAGCCGTGCAACAACTGATATCCTTGAGTTCGCAAACCTAGTTCCCAAAAGAAATTTCGTGCGCAAACTCAAGAACAGACTGAGAAGCAGAGCTGTTCTTCAATGTTTTTGGACAGAAATCCAACAAAAACTGAAATAACCTCCACGAAGACCACTTTGATGACTCAGAATTGATAGCAATACAAGCTTGCCTAAACAAACAGAGTATCTCCGAGAATGGCTAATAAACGAGAGTTTAAGCTTTGAAACAGAGAATAGCAACCACGCAAGAGTTCAAACTGCTTAATCCCTAAAAGCTTGAAATGAAGTTTCCTCACCTACACGCTTGGCTCTGATACCACTTGTAAATCCAGATTATCCAAGAACACTTCAACAGATTAAACCTTCGTAATATGTGAATAGTTTGCTTTTAAGGTTTAGTGTTGAGTACGTGAGATTTAGCAAAATGGAAACTTGCATTAATGAAGTTAGGGTTTAAGCTTAAATACCTTGTGAGGTATTTAAGCCCATTGGGCCCCTAACAAGCCCATTACAACTACAACCCAAATACATAAATAGAACATCTATAAAACACATAGAAAAGAAATTACAAAACTTAGAATTAATATTTTGGACACTTCTAAAATATTCCTAACATTTCCTCGCGTAAAAACAGGGGACCCGCGCAGAATCGCTGGTTCTAAACCCTAACTTCATCTTTCAAATGTTATATACTGAACTTTACTTCTTTTATAGGTGATAATCATGACGTTCACGAGCATTTTTTCAAGTCGATGGTCAGTGGATAATTGGAGAGGACAATACGTCGAAGTGGGTTCCCGATCCTAGTTGCCGGTGGCAATCAATCTTGGTCGACGACGGTTCATGCATATTAGAGGATCTCACTAACGAGATTTTGAAGGCATCGTCGTTGCGCAACGACAATACCAAACTCAGGATAAGCTACATGCCTTACATAGACTATTAATTATGTGCGCCCCATCTACATCGAGAACGATTACGGCGTACGTGCGTATATCAGTTTTGGTTGTCCACGGTCAATACCACCTCTTCACGTACAACTTGAGTTATTCATCATTGCTGCACCGCCACATCAACCTCATGATAATGATTTGTCGAGTTTCGACGTCGGCCTTATAGCACAGTGCGATACAAACGCAAAAATCCAATCATTTGAGGGTTTTCCCAGCACATCTTACAACACTCCTTACCAAAGTAATGAAAACACTGCTACTTAGGCGATTACTCTGGAATGGGCGGTGAAGAGTATGATAATGAAAACGAGAAAGTCGGTGGGGAATATGAAAATGAAGACGACCAAGGTGCTTCAGATGATGATGATGCCGAGTTTGATGTCGAGGAGCACAACGCTCTAGATGTGGCTGAAGATGGTACCTATTCGTTTACGGACGGTTCGAGTCTATACGTTGGACAAGAATTTCGTAGCAAGAAAGAATTTAAGGACGAAATCACTAAAATCGTAGTCGATGCGTGCTTCGAATTCCAAGTGGATAGGTCAAACAAAACCTTGTACGTAGTGAAATATGCCAACGAGAACTGTGAATGGCGAGTACGAGCTGCACAGGACAAGAACTCCCCTTTTTTCTCAATCCAAAAGTACTGCAACATGCACACATGTGGCGTGTCTCATCGACGCCGTAGACATCGGTAGGGAAGTTCGTCGCTCGTATCGAGCGCGTTGTTGGAAAATTTCAAGGCTCCTAAGGACTTTCCGGCACCCAGTTCATTACAGTCGATGATGTAGAGCAGAGGAGTAGAAGTTTCATACTACAAGGCTTGGAGAGGGAAAAAAATTACGACCGATGAACTAGTTGGTAACAGGGACGCTGGATACGGTTTACTGTTGACGTACTTAGATGTGGTGAGGCAAGCCAACGAGGGCAGTATCACCAATTGGGAGATGGACGAGGACAATCGGTTCAAGTGCATGTTCTTGGCATATGACGCATGTGTAACATCCCGTCCCATACCGGGTGTCAATGTAGCATCGGTTCCTACCGGGACTAGTGGGTAGATTGCCTATAGTCCCCGATTGATCATTTGTCTGAGGAAGTTCCAATACTGCACTTGGATTGATCGTCTCTGATGATACTTCCTCGATGACCACTGTAGGTTCTTCGGTGTTCTGTGGCAATTCTGAATCGGGTGGGGTAGAGGTGTGAGATGAACTTGGTACGTCGGTCTCGTTTGATAGAGAATCTATTGTTTGTGTAGTTGTGTATGACCGATATACCGGTTCGAAGAGAGAATCCAAGTCGTCTATTGCAAGTTTCGTTGCTTCGTCTGACACTGATCCTGAAGTTGTTGCCATCTTCTGTTGGTTTTGTGCCAACACACCAGTGAGTACGGGTTCTGAATTGTTGTCTTCAGAAGCCAACGGGTTGAGAACGGGTCCTGAACTGAGTTGAGCAGGAACCAACGGGTTCCTGGACTGAATTGACCAGAAGCCGTTTCTGCCACTTCGTGGAAAGTGACATTATAGCTTTCCTTAATAGTTCGGTTGGACTTGAGGTATACTCGGTACGCTTTTGATGTTGAAGAATACCCGACAAATGTAGCTTCGAATGCTTTAGGGTCGAACTTTGCACGTTGCTCTCGGTCGTTCGCCACAAAGCACTTGCACCCGAAGACTTTAAGGAAAGAGATGTTGGGCACTCTATTATTCACAATCTCGTACGGAGTCTTGTTGAACCGTTTGTGAACCACCGTCCTGTTTTGAGTAAAACAAGCGGTATTGACTGCTTCAGCCCATAGAAAGTGTGGAAGTCCCGATTGGATCAGCATTGTACGAGCGGCTTCCGCTAGTGTTCGATTTTTCCTTTCAACGACCCCATTTTGTTGAGGTGTTTTGGCGGCTGAAAATTGTTGACTTATTCCAAGTTTCTGATAAAACTCACTGAGGTGATTGTTCTTGAACTCAGTGCCGTTGTCTTTTCGAACAACTTGAATAGTCTGTTGCAGCAGATTTTGAGTTGTGTTCACAAAATTGATAATCAAGTCACCAGTCTCATCTTTCGTTCGGAGGAACTTAGTCCACGTGTAGCGAGAATAGTCATCCACAATCACTAGGACATACTTTCTTCCATTGATACTCTGAGTCTGCATCGGACCACAAAGATCCATGTGAATTAGTTCCAATGGTCGAGAAGTGGACGCAATTTGCTTGACGTGATGAGATGCTCTCTTCATTTTTCCTAGGTGACATGCCGAACAGTGATGCTCCTTTTGTAGTAGTATAGTTGGAAGACCGTGAACCAACTTCTTCGTAGAAAGGCGTTGGAGAGCTTTCATATTCAGATGAGACAGTCGTTGATGCCATAAGCTGTTCCTCTGTAAATCAGTCTGAGAAATGAGGCATACAGCTGTCGCGGGCCGCACAGACGTCAGGTTGATCGTGTAAAGATTGGATCTCCGAAGTCCTTGAAGGAGTTCTGTGTCCTGACTATCCAAAATTCTGCACCGGTCAGCATGGAAGACCACCTGGAAGCCTTTGTCACAGAATTGGCCTATGCTGAACAAGTTATGGCGGAGGCCTTCGACGTATGAGACATCTTTGATGGCCAGATTCTTCAGAATGATATCCCCAAGTCCTAGAATCGGGGCTGAATCGTTGTTCCCAAATCTGACTTTGCCGTTAGGTCGGTCTTTGTAGTTGCTCAGCAGCTCTTGATTACCAGTCATGTGTGTGGAGCAACCAGAGTCGAGATACCACACATGATGGATCTGCGAAAACAATTTAGAGAGCTTTAGGTACCCACTTAAACATGGGTCCTCTCGGATTAGCAGATTTAGTTTTGGGTTCAGATATGATTCCTAAATCTATTTTTGGAAGAGTCTTAATAACCCATTGCACTTTTGAAAAAGTGGGTTTGGGTTTTGCCTCTATAGGAGACTTGGCCCTTTTGGCTTTTGTCGTCCTAGGCGGAGATTTAGGAACCCATTTGGGTTGAACCTTACAGGGAAGGTTAATTTCAGCACGTATAAATGATTTGGAGGGTTTGACTGAGGAAAAGATCTTTTCTTATGATAGTCTCCTAAGGTGCTTGGGGGATTTAATTTCTACGGGATACCTTAGGTGAGTACATTCATGTACGGCGCCATAAGCTTTCTTTATGGCTGGATCTTGTTTCCTACGTGTCTTCCTAGTGGCATTTGTTTCAGAATGATTAATTTTTGACGTAAAGCCTATTTCGAAGTTGGTGCTTCTAAAAGTGATCGGCTGAAGTGAATAAGTAGAAGCAACTATCTTAAAAGTGGAAATAGCTCTTTTATTTCTACGAGTGCCTTTTATTGTAACAGAAGGAGTAGCATGCTCAGAAACATTTAAATCTAATGGCTCCTTCTTTATCTTAGTGCTAGACACTCTCGCCTTTGTTTTTAGTGCTGACGCTACGCTCCCTGTAGACGTAGGTAAAGTGAAATTAGTCATAGCACTTTTAACAGAATTATTTTTACAATATTTATCTTTCAAAGGCGATTTTTCATTTTTCATGCATTTTGTAATAGCGTGAGAGGTAGTTTGGGAGGACGAGGAAGCCTTGAGATTTTCCATCTCTTTAAAGAATTTTTTCTTTTCAGCTTCGAAATTCTCTCGTTCTTTTTCTAACTTGGCCTGTGACTCCTCTATCTGTTTTATGATAGGGGGTTTGTAGAGAGAATTTTTATAATTAATGTTTTTAACTTCCTCGTGGTGTGTTCGAGAGTCAGGAGGTAGAATTTGAACTAAATTGCAGACAGGTGTTAGAGTATCTTTCCTATTTTTGTCCCTTCCATTTAGTTCTTTGTAGTCAAAGGGGATTTCTGGACCATGTGGACCTTGTCTAATGGATGAATCGAAAGTATTTTCATAAGACGATTCAGTAAAATTCCTAAGAGAGGTTATTCCTAAGCCCATATGTTTAACATCGTATATTTATTTCTTTTGTAAAACACACGGGTTAGTGAAACCTATGCCTTCTATAGGATTATAGAACTCTATATCCTTGGGCTTGTTCAAAAATATCGTCTGTTCGGATTGTCCCCTACGCGTAACTATATCGTCTAATTTCTTTACTTTGGCATATAGTTTCTTGCGTTCCTCACCTAGGAGAGCATAATTATTTTCCACGGTTGGTTTAGCGGCTTGACAGGCATCGAAATCCTTACTAAGCTCACTAATCTTAGCATTCGTGTTTCTAATTGGGCTTCTAAGTTAGTGATCTTAGAGGTAGCTTCGGTTATCCTACAATTTAAAATGGCTTTCTCCTTGAGATTTCTAACCAAGCAATTGTAGTTATTTGCTAGCCTATCTTCTAATTCCTTAATCTTTTCGCTCTGTTGTCCTAGTTGAGGTTGACTAGTCTTTGTAGATTGTAGGCTCTTAGTAAGTTTATCTATTTTTGCACTAGAGCTCCTAAGTTCTTGTTCGAGACTATGTATCTTCTCCTGAGCTCTCTCAAGTTCGTTCTCTACTTCCTTTATACTTTTCTGCTCCCGTTTCATGTTAGCATATTGCTTTGATATGATTCTAACATGGTCAATAATGTGGAAGGAGTGACTACCTCATTTGAAGACGTGGATGCGTTGTCGTCGTCTGTACGAGTGGATGTTTCGGCGTCCAATTCGTTGTCGAGACGGGCCATGAGGGCAAAGTTCTCTTCTTCGGAGCTCGACGTGTCCTCGAGCCATTGGTTCTGTTCGGCCATGAGAGCTACTCCAGTTTCTTTCTGTTTTGTCAATTGAAGCTTCATGGAGTAGTAGTTTGCATCTCTTTTCTTCGGGAGAGTGCACTCTCTGGCGAAGTGACCTGCTTTGCCACAGTTAAAGCATTTGTTAGTCTCTTTGGGATTCATCTTCCGACTCTGATGATGAAAGCAACCGTGTCATCGGTTTGTTTGCCTTTCTGCTCTTTGGTAATCTCGCGGATATCCTCCTCATGCTGAGCGAGATTATCGAACACGTCATGGACATCCAACTCCTCTAGATCTTTATTTTGTCGTATTTGAGTGGATATTTTCTTCCATTCCATGGGCAGAGACGATAGAAATCTTATGTTTGTCTCCATGTTTGTCTTCGTGTAGAATACCATTTGTAATTGTGCTTGATTTCATTAGTTGTCCTTGCAATTTGGGGCGTTTTGTATAGTAGTCCTTAGATTAGGACTAGTTTGATATTTATACCAAGTTTGTTTGGTATAAATACATGTAAATCAATTGAGCTTAATGGAGAAAGTTTTTAGAATTGATCCGAAGGGCTTGCAATTCGATTTCTAGAAATAGAAACAACAGTAACTTTCTACTCTACTCATATTCTCTCTCTTGTTCTTCATTTGAGTATTTCGATCGAATTCAATTGTTTATCTAAACGATCGAATTACTGTGAGTTCTAGCCTAGGATCGTAGAGTTGTTAATCGTAGGACCTAACAATTGGTATCAGAGCAGATTCGTTCTGTTTTGAATCGAAAATTGTTAGAATTGGATCGAAAATCATTTTCTAGATACTGTTCATCGAAGAGCAGATTTGGCGCGAAAACCTTTTTCGATCCAATAGCTTAATTCTGTGCTTAATTGACTTGAATTTGGTGTTTCTGTGCTTGTTTAAGTGTTAGATCATCATTGCGACCAGTTCTGTAGCAGTTTGAACTTCGATTTTTAGGATTGAATTGCTTCTGCGTGTTACTGTTTGCGAAGAACATGAAGAACTGATTTTGATCAAATTCGATATATTTTGCTTCATAACGTGTTTAATTGCTTGTTCGTGCGTGATTAGTACTTGATTGCGAGCAATTACCTCAAATTTCACTATCTGATTCTTTGTTTTTGCTCGAATTTGTGTTAATCGTATTCTGTGAATTTTTCTCGATTGCTCAAATTTTTCTCGCTAAGTTTTGCGATCGGATTAGTTTCTCGATCGATAAACTTAGCGCGAGAATTTTTTTCGGTCAGAATACGAAGTCAGCGCTAGAATCGTCATCAGCAGAAACGATTTTAGTTAGAAATATTTCTCGAGCATTATACAGCGAAAAACTTTTTCGAGAGAGAGTTATTTTGACTTTGCATGCGTAAAAACTTTCACTCGAAAAACTTTTTCAGTCAAACCTTTTAACGTTTGACCAGGCGAAAATCATTTACACGCGAGAAATTTTTTCTAGTCAACAGATTTATTTTGACTTGTCGAGAAACTTACTAACGTACTGTTTCTTTACGATCGAAATAAATTCACGATCAAGAAATTTTTCTCGACCGAATGATTTTGAGCAATTTATCTCGCTCGTAAAATATCACGCTGACAAAATTTCTCGCACGAGAACAGTACTCAGTACATTCTATCTCGACGGAATTAATTTCGATCAAACTTTAAAGATTGAATCGAAAATAATTGTCGATCTAATTTCGAATCAAACGCTACTAACGAATTTTGTCACTTGTGAAGCACTTTACATCATCTTCAACCTTCAAAACAATTAACGAAGATCCTTCAACAACTCGACTACAATACAAACATGGATGCATACTCACTCAGAAATGACAACCGTCCGCCGATCTTACAAAGAGGCGAATACACAGTGTGGAGAAGCCGCTTTCTGAATTTCATCGCTCTAAAGGATCAAGCCGAAAATCTACTGAAGTCCCTTGAAGAGGGACCGGCACAGTTCTGGGTTCATGTACCCGGGGACGAAACAGCTACTCCAGCAATTCCAGCTTCTAGGCGACTAAAGGAGCCTAGAGAATACTCTCTGGAGGAAAGAGCTCGAGCCAAGGCTGATCTAGTAGCCATGAATACCCTTATGCAGGGCATCCCCAACGATATATATCAGGACCCGACCTCCTAATCGCCTATTCTAGCGTTTTCCTATGTGCCTAGCGAGTTGTGAGTAGTGAATTTCATCAGAAATGCGTATAAATTTTTTCATTTTCCATCTACGTAATGGAAACATCGTTCTATACAGGACAAAAGAATGCATGTCGGACATTATGTTCCAGACATGGTCTAGCTACAAAGGTGAAGGTGTGTGGCACAGCAAAAGCTCCTATGCGCCCGGCCTCACATGTCGTCATCCACACACACACGTCCACCCCAAAAGCAGCACGAAGCTTCAAAAGGTCGGCCTTGTCTTTCAACACGATCACATACCGTGGTCGTCGGTGCCTACAACACACAATGTAAGAAATGAGCCACCGAGGCTCAGTAAGCGGAAATCATGCATGTATGCACGTGTCACTCCCCTGCAAAGGCAATCCACGCCGATGCACACAACACTCAGCAAAGGCGATCCGCGCCAATGCTCCTAGTACTCATACTAGTACCACTCAGGGCCCACGACGCACTTACTATGCACCACTAAGAGCTCAATGTCCTCAACAGGATCGTGACAGCGACCCACGCTGGGTAGCCTACGCTAGGTTTCCCTAGGTCGCACCCTCCCAGGTCGTCCCCTCTGTCATACGGTAGCCCACGCTGGCAGCCTACGCTAGGATTCCCCCTAGGTCGCTCCTTCCAGGTCGCTCCTTCCGCAAAAAGGGCAGTTGCCTACGCCAGTTAGCCTACGCTAGCATAGCTAGGTCGCTCCTTCCTGGGTCGCTCCTCCTGCCTCATCATAAGTACCGGCGTCGTACGCCGTATAGGGTGCCATAGAAGTCGTCCGTGACTCAACTGCGAGTCGACACACCGGCCTATATCGGCGGGTCTTCGTCGCATACAAGCGACATAATAGAATGCACACTCGGTCCCACGACCCTCCCTCACGAGTTCGTGTGTGCATGTGAGTATGCATATGCAGATGCAAGTAAACGTAACATAACTTACCATCTTAAAATGCTTCAATCAATTTTCACGAATTCATGAAACCACGTAGGCACGTAAACACGCAATTTAGACACATAAAACAAGTTGTGTGTCGTAGTTGGATTTCGACTTACCTTTCGTCCAAGCTAAATTAGTGTACTCCCTCGTAAAATTCCTTGCGTACGACCTTTAGACATAATATCATCGTGTTAGTATTATGCCTTTATTACGCTTAGGTCGAACTAAATTATCGGACTACTTTAATTTTCGCTAGAATCCTAAGTCGTTCGACTCTTACTAGGTCAAGTCCCCACCCAATAAATTCCTAAGTAAGGTTAGTATCAGTTGAGTTCGGCGAGGGTTAGGAATTGGTTAGTTTTCTAATTCGCCCGACTTAATTTATCTTGAAGTCACCCGATTTGTCTTGCACGAATTCCATTCGCCCGATTTGGATATTTGATCTCCTAGTACTTTCGAATTCATGAGCAAATCGCTCGATACATGGTATGGAAGTCTATTAATCGTTCGATTTGATCTCTCATGGGCTGATTTCGATCGATTGTGTATTTCCATGAAATCGCCCGTTACTTAGCTTTTGTATCTTAAATCGGTCGAAGCTCACTTAATAGTTATTCTAGTCGCCCGATTCTAGGGTTTTTAAATTGCCCACTTTGCTCTTGATTTCGCCCGATTCCTTCATGCATGAATTCAAGTTCGGCGATTTGTTCTACTTGCGCCACGTGTAAATTCCATTAAAGTCGTCCGATTTCATGTCTTCACCTTGCCCGATTTCATGTCTTTCACCTTGCGCCAAGAGATGAGAATCGTCCGATTTCTTGCATGTTGTTCAACATTTCGCCCGATTTAGTGACATTGAAACCCTCAAATCGCCGAGGTTCTCCAAGTCGCCCGATTTAGTGCTTGTTAGACTTGATTTCGGCGATTTGCTCTCCTCATGCCACGTGTAGCTTCTATTTAATTCGCCCGATTTGTGCCCACTTAATTTGGTTTCGCCCGACTTGACGTGCATGGGATAGGTCCGCCCGATTTGTGACATGAGAAATCAGAAATCGTCGCTTGTTTTCATCATCATGTTGTCATCTTAATTTGCCCGATTTCACATTCATGCAAATTGCCCGATTTGTTTTGCATGAGCTCTTCCATCGACCGATTTATAAATCGCCGTTCCTTTTCATCATCATGACATCAGCCCGATTTGATCTCACGTGAATGGGTTTCGATCGATTTCTTCACGTGCAACATTTCGCCCGATGTCTAAGGTTTCTTAAGCTACCCGATTCGATCAACCTAAATTCATCTACCCGAAATCACATTCATAACATTAACCTAGTCGAAATTCATGGATTCTGCCTCCTCTACCAAATCGTATGTTCCTCACTTAGAAGCGAAATTCCTAGGTTCTACATCACGCCTCGGTCCCTAACTTGCCCAATAGCAACTTAATCCCGAATCTATGTTCCATTCCTAGGGTTTTCGTGCCTTTCTTCAACTATCTTGCTTTTAATGTCATAAATACACCCAACTACACCTAGGGTACGAAATTAAAAGGCTTAGGGAGGGTATTTCACTTACCAAATTCGAATCCTAAGCTAGTTGGGGCGCTTGTGTCCTCAAAAATCCCTCTCGGCCCTTGCTCCTTCCTTCTTTCCTTTTTATTTTCGTTAGTTTTTCTTAAGTGTGGGTTATGGGGTTGCGTTGGTTTGGGTTTAGATATTTTCCTTTGTTTATGTTGGTCAAGGTATGGGTTGGCGTGTGTTTTCCTTGAAATGGGGAAGCTTGTCTCCATTATTGGGCCTAATTCCATTCTTAGCCCACTTGGTAATCCCTATTAATATATTCATGGTCCAAAATAATTTCCTAGCCCAAGTCTTATATGGCTTTTATCGTTTTCTCGCCTTTCTTCATTCTTGTTATTTTCGAGAATCCCATTGTATGAGTTTGGAGTCATCATAACACATAATTAATAGCACATAAGTCACATAAATGCACATAGATCACATAAATGCACATATAGCACTAGGTCATACTTCGCTAATTTATTGGTATTAAACACTTACGGAAAACTCGGGTGCTACATCCTCCCCCCTTAAGGAGGATTTCGCCCCCGAAATCAGCCCGTTCGGAACAAGGATAGCGGATTTTCATCTCATCTTCGCGTTCCCAGGTGGCTTCCTCCACTGACTGATTTCGCCACAGAAGTTTTACTAGAGGAATCTCTTTGTTCCTAAGCCTCTTTGTCTCGTGCATCAATATTTCCAGGGGAATTTCCTCATAACTCAGGTCTGGTTTCAAGTGCTGGTGCAGTGAGTCGTTTATCAACGCGTGGCTTGGGTCAGCGATATACTTCCGTAACGTGGAAACATGAAACACATCGTGTACTTGCGACAACGATGCTGGTAGTTCTAGTTGGTACGCTACTTCACCAACTCTCTTTATTATCTTGAAGGGACCGATGTATCTCGGGCTTAGTTTTCCCTTCTTTCCGAACCTTTTGACGCCTTTCATCGGTGATACTTTCACAAAGACCCAATCATTCACCTCGAATTCTAGCGGTCTACGTCTCCGATCCGCGTAACTCTTCTGTCTACTCTGCGCCGTGCGCAGATCATTGTGATAATTCCCGTCATTTCTCGTATCATGTCTGGGCCTAACATCGCCCGTTCACCGACTTCATCCCAATGCATTGGGGACCTGCACTTCCGTCCGTACAAGGCTTCATATGGAGCCATCCCAATCGTGGCCTGGTAACTGTTGTTGTACGAGAATTCTACAAGTGGAAGGTACTTGCTCCAATTGCCTTTGAAATCGAGCACACAGGCTCGTAACATGTCCTCTAGAGTCTGGATAGTTCGCTTGGATTGGCCGTCCGTTTGCGGGTGATAGGCCGTACTAAATGACAGCTTTGTTCCCATCGCCTTTTGTAAACTTGTCCAGAACTTAGAAAGAAACCGTGAGTCGCGGTCTGAAACTATCGTTAAGGGTGTTCCATGGAGTCTTACTATCTCTTGGATGTACAATTCTGCATACCGCTCCATGGTAAACGTTGTACTTATCGGCAGAAAATGGGCAGATTTCATAAGTCGGTCTACAATTACACAGATTGTGTCGTGTCCTTTCACGTTCCTCGGCAATCCGCTCACGAAATCCATCGTTATATTATCCCACTTCCACTCCGGAATGGGTAAGGGTTGCAGTGTCCCAGCCGACCGCTGGTGTTCTGCCTTGATTTGCTGGCAGGTGAGGCATTGGCTCACGAACGTCGCTACGTCCTTTTTCATTCCCGGCCACCAGTAGTTAGCCCTTAGATCCCTATATAGCTTCGTAGCTCCTGGGTGTACCGAATATGGTGTGGTATGTGCTTCCGTCATTATAGCTCGTCTAAGATCCGCGTCGTTCGGTACGTATAATCTACTTTTGTAGTATAAGCTTCCGTCGTCCCGAAATGCGAAGTCCGTCGTTGACAGTTCGGTTTGCGCTCCCTTGGTTTTCAGGTAAAACTCGTCGTTTTCCTGTGCCTTTCTGATCTGCTCCAGTAACGTTGGTTGCAGAGTCAGGGCTGCTAACTTCACCTCGACTTCTCCCAATGGTACGATCTCCACGTCGAGTCGTTGAAGTTCCGTGCTCACTGCTTTCCGACTTAGGGCATCCGCTACCACGTTCGCCTTCCCTGGGTGGTAGTTGATTACACAGTCGTAATCTTTCACCAGTTCCAGCCACTCTCTGCCTCATATTGAACTCTTTCTGGGTGATGAAATACTTTAAACTTTTGTGATCGGTGTAGATTTCGCATCTTTCTCCATACAAGTAGTGCCTCCAAATCTTGAGAGCGAATACCACAGCAGCGAGCTCCAGGTCGTGCGTAGGGTAGTTCTTCTCGTACTCCTTCAATTGCCGTGAGGCGTAAGCCACCACATTACCGTTCTGCATTAGTACGCATCCTAACCCGTTCTTCGGGGCGTCACTATACACTGAGAACCCTCCTGTTCCCGTGGTTATCGTCAACACTGGGGCTGTAGTAAGCCGCTTTTTCAGTTCCTGGAAGCTTCGTTCACACTCCTCGCTCCATAGGAAAGGGGTGTTCTTTTTGGTTAGCTTCGTGAGTGTAGAGGCAATTTTCGAGAAGTCTTTTATAAACTTCCGGTAGTAGCCTGCCAAGCCTAGGAAGCTCCGTACTTCTGTTACATTGGTCGGCTGCGGCCAGTTATTGATCGCCTCAATTTTGCCTGGGTCGACCGAGATTCCTGCTCCAGAAACTATGTGCCCCAAGAATGCTACCTGGTCCAGCCAGAATTCGCACTTTTTGAACTTTGCGTAGAGCTGCTTCTCCCTTAATACTCCTAGCACTCCTCGTAGATGTTGTTCGTGCTCCTCCTTCGTCTTGGAGTAGATGAGGATATCATCTATGAATACGATCACGAACTTGTCCAGATAGGCTTCGAACACCCGGTTCATTAGGTCCATGAAGGCCGCCGGTGCGTTCGTCAGTCCGAAGGGCATGACTAGAAATTCAAAGTGCTCGTATCTAGTACTGAACGCCGTTTTGGGAATGTCTTCTTTGCGGATTTTCAGTTGATGGTAACCCGACCTCAAGTCGATCTTAGAAAACACTGTGGCGCCTTGTAATTGGTCGAAGAGGTCGTCTATTCGGGGTAGTGGGTACTTGTTCTTGATCGTCAGCTTGTTCAGCTCCCTGTAGTCTATGCACAGTCTCATCGAGCCATCCTTCTTTCGTACGAATAGAACTGGCGCACCCCAGGGAGAAAAGCTGGTCTGAATGAATCCTTTTTGATTTGTTCCTTCAACTCCTTTAATTCGGTTGGTGCGAATCGGTATGGAGTCTTGGACACTGGTGCTGCTCCCGGCACCAGGTCGATGGTAAACTCGATTTCCCTGTCTGGGGGTAGTCCCAGCAAGTCTTCCGAAAATACGTCAGGGAACTCCTTAATCACGGGTACGTCTTCGAGTTTCGTGGGGGTATCTTCTTCTGCCTTCAGTGCGAACACCAGGTATGCCTCGCATCTGGAATTGACTAGTCGCTGAGCTTTTAATGCTGATATCCTCGGAGTGCCTCTCCCTTTCGCTGTCCCCTCGAAGGTGAAATGTTCTTCCCCTTCTACGCTAAACGTAACTATCTTACGGTTACAGTCTATTACCGCTCCGTACTTTGAGAGCCAGTCCATCCCTAGGATCACCTCGTAGTCGTCCATCGGGATGACTATCAGGTCTACAGGCAATTCTCTATTACCGACTAGGATTGGGCAATTTCTTAACATTTGGCTAGTCCTAGTTGGTGCCCCACTTGGGATTGCTACGCTATACTCATAATCCACTCGCTCAGGCGTTACCCCGAGTTTCATCACATACTTCACAGACGCAAACGAGTGGGTCGCCCCGGAATCTACTAGAATGCACGTGGGAGTTTGGTGGATCAGTAGGGTACCTGTTACCACCTCCGCGTTGTTTTCGGCTTCCTCTGACGTGATGGTATACACCCGTGCTGGCACCATCGCGGGTCTTACTGAGTTTTCTGCCTGATTTCCTGGAGCAATTTCAGGGCACTGTTTTGCGAAGTGACCTATCCTTCCACATCTGAAGCACGCATTAGCTGGCGTGTTGCAGTTCCCAAAGTGCTTCCTACCACACCTCTGACAGTTAGGGAATTGAGCTGCCCCTTGATTCTGGTTTGGGTTCGGGGGTCTGTTCATCGTCCCCTGAGGCTGTTGAGGAGGCCTGTTCTGAAATTTCTTCTTGCCGCCTTTAGGCACGAACAACCGTTTCTGGTCTCCTCCGCTCCATTGCGCTCCTTGCATTTGAACGAACTTGCGTTTGGCCTCTTGTGCCTTCAAGATCCTGGCTTCCGCCTGTTCAGCAACCATAGCTCTCTCTGCTATTTGAGAGTAAGTAGCTCCCCGAATTCCCGCCATGCTCACATCCCTGTGGAGCTCGGGCTTCAATCCTTCCAGAAAGCGTTCGACTTTTAGAGCTTCCGTGCTGATCATGTGAGCAGCGAACCTGGACAGCTGCTCAAACTTCCTTATGTACTCGGCCACCGTCATGGGCCCCTGCCTGAGATTAATGAATTCATTCAGGCGCTGTGCTCGAATCGGGGCCGTGAGGTACTTGCCCCTGAACAACTCCTTGAATCTTTCCCAACTCATTGTAGCGGGGTTCTCCAACACTATGATGGTGTCCCACCAGTGTCCTGCGCTCCCTCGTAGAAGGAACGCAGCGCAAAGGGCCTTCTCCGCCTCCGGTACCCTGCTATAGACGAACATGCTCTCGAGAGTCCTCAACCAATCCTCAGCAGCTGTCGAGTCAGCTGTGTCTTCGAAGGTCGGTGGGTTTAACCTCCGAAATCGTTCTCCCACCATCTCAATCCTTTCTGCCTGAGTTGGCCCAGTGTTTGCAGCATTCTGCTGGATTAGTTGCTGGATCTGCGCCGATTATTGGCGAACCAATTCCGTCAGTTGGAAAATGGTCGCATCGCGATTGTCAGTAGGGGCCGTGTTTCCCCTATTCTGGTCGTCGCCACCACTCGACTCACCTCTTGTTCTTACCATCTTTATACCCTATCCTGATTGTCCTATGGCCAATAAATTATACAACATAGAAATTCACATAGACTTAACACTTACTTGCAAGGCCGCTTCCGCTCTTTTGGGTGTGTGTGTGGACAGTCTACAGAACCTGTAACCGAAGCTCTGATACCGCCCTGTCAGGACCCGACCTCCTAATCGCCTATTCTAGCGTGTTCCTATGTGCCTAGCGAGTTGTGAGTAGTGAATTTCATCAGAAATGCGTATAAATTTTTTCATTTTCCATCTACGTAATGGAAACATCGTTCTATACAGGACAAAAGAATGCATGTCGGACATTATGTTCCAGACATGGTCTAGCTACAAAGGTGAAGGTGTGTCGGCACAGCAAAAGCTCCTATGCGCCCGGCCTCACAGGTCGTCATCTACACACACACGTCCACCTCAAAAGCAGCACGAAGCTTCAAAAGGTCGGCCTTGTCTTTCAACACGATCACATACCGGTCGGTGCCTACAACACACAACGTAAGAAATGAGCCACCGAGGCTCAGTAAGCGGAAATCATGCATGTATGCACGTGTCACTCCCCTGCAAAGGCAATCCACGCCGATGCACACAACACTCAGCAAAGGCGATCCGCGCCAATGCTCCTAGTACTCATACTAGTACCACTCAGGGCCCACGACGCACTTACTATGCACCACTAAGAGCTCAATGTCCTCAATAGGATCGTGACAGCGACCCACGCTGGGTAGCCTACGCTAGGTCTCCCTAGGTCGGACCCTCCCAGGTCGTCCCCTCTGTCATACGGTAGCCCACGCTGGCAGCCTACGCTAGGATTCCCCCTAGGTCGCTCCTTCCAGGTCGCTCCTTCCGCAAAAAGGGCAGTTGCCTACGCCAGTTAGCCTATGCTAGCATAGCTAGGTCGCTCCTTCCTGGGTCGCTCCTCCTGCCTCATCATAAATACCGGCGTCGTACGCCGTATAGGGTGCCATAGAAGTCGTCCGTGACTCAACTGCGAGTCGACACACCGGCCTATATCGGCGGGTCTTCGTCGCATACAAGCGACATAATAGAATGCACACTCGATCCCACGACCCTCCCTCACGAGTTCGTGTGTGCATGTGAGTATGAATATGCAGATGCAAGTAAACGTAACATAACTGACCATCTTAAAATGCTTCAATCAATTTTCACGAATTCATGAAACCACGTAGGCACGTAAACACGCAATTTAGACACATAAAACAAGTTGTGTGTCGTAGTTGGATTTCTACTTACCTGTCGTCCAAGCTAAATTAGTGTACTCCCTCGTAAAATTCCTTGCTTACGACCTTTAGACATAATATCATCGTGTTAGTATTACGCCTTTATTACGCCTAGGTCGAACTAAATTATCGGACTACATTAATTTTCGCTAGAATCCTAAGTCGTTCGACTCTTACTAGGTCAAGTCCCCACCCAATAAATTCCTAAGTAAGGTTAGTATCAGTTGAGTTCGGCGAGGGTTAGGAATTGGTTAGTTTTCTAATTCGCCCGACTTAATTTATCTTGAAGTCACCCGATTTGTCTTGCACAAATTCCATTCGCCCGATTTGGATATTTGATCTCCTAGTACTTTCGAATTCATGAGCAAATAGCTCGATACATGGTATGGAAGTCTATTAATCGTTCGATTTGATCTCTCATGGGCTGATTTCGATCGATTGTGTATTTGCATGAAATCGCCCGTTACTTAGCTTTTGTATTTTAAATCGGTCGAAGCTCACTTAATAGTTATTCTAGTCGCCCAATTCTAGGGTTTTTAAATTGCCCACTTTGCTCTTGATTTCGCCCGATTCCTTCATGCATGAATTCAAGTTCGGCGATTTGTTCTACTTGCGCCACGTGTAAATTCCATTAAAGTCGTCCGATTTCATGTCTTCACCTTGCCCGATTTCATGTCTTTCACCTTGCGCCAAGAGATGAGAATCGTCCGATTTCTTGCATGTTGTTCAACATTTCGCCCGATTTAGTGACATTGAAACCCTCAAATCGCCGAGGTTCTCCAAGTCGCCCGATTTAGTGCTTGTTAGACTTGATTTCGGCGATTTGCTCTTCTCATGCCACGTGTAGCTTCTATTTAATTCGCCCGATTTGTGCCCACTTAATTTGGTTTCGCCCGACTTGACGTGCATGGGATAGGTCACCCCGATTTGTGACATGAGAAATCTGAAATCGCCGCTTGTTTTCATCATCATGTTGTCATCTTAATTTGCCCGATTTCACATTCATGCAAATTGCCCGATTTGTTTTGCATGAGCTCTTCCATCGGCCGATTTATAAATCGCCGTTCCTTTTCATCATCATGACATCAGCCCGATTTGATCTCACGTGAATGGGTTTCGATCGATTTCTTCACGTGCGACATTTCGCCCGATGTCTAAGGTTTCTTAAGCTACCCGATTCGACCAACCTAAATTCATCTACCCGAAATCACATTCATAACATTAACCTAGTCGAAATTCATGGATTCTGCCTCCTCTACCAAATCGTATGTTCCTCACTTAGAAGCGAAATTCCTAGGTTCTACATCACGCCTTAAACCATCCGGTCCCTAACTTGCCCAATAGCAACTTAATCCCGAATCTATGTTCCATTCCTAGGGTTTTCGTGCCTCTCTTCAACTATCTTGCTTTTAATGTCATAAATACACCCAACTACACCTAGGGTACGAAATTAAAAGGCTTAGGGAGGGTATTTCACTTACCAAATTCGAATCCTAAGCTAGTTGGGGCGCTTGTGTCCTCAAAAATCCCTCTCGGCCCTTGCTCCTTCCTTCTTTCCTTTTTATTTACGTTAGTTTTTCTTAAGTGTGGGTTATGGGGTTGCATTGGTTTGGGTTTAGATATTTTCCTTTATTTATGTTGGTCAAGGTATGGGTTGGCGTGTGTTTTCCTTGAAATGGGGAAGCTTGTCTCCATTATTGGGCCTAATTCCATTCTTAGCCCACTTGGTAATCCCTATTAATATATTCATGGTCCAAAATAATTTCCTAGCCCAAGTCTTATATGGCTTTTATCGTTTTCTCGCCTTTCTTCATTCTTGTTATTTTCGAGAATCCCATTGTATGAGTTTGGAGTCATCATAACACATAATTAATAGCACATAAGTCACATAAATGCACATAGATCACATAAATGCACATATAGCACTAGGTCATACTTCGCTAATTTATTGGCCCTAAACACTTACGGAAAACTCGGGTGCTACAACATGTGGGTTGGGCCCACCACACTCCGACTGATAGTCTGGCCCCACTGTATCACCATTTAACCCTTTAGCTACTTCGTGCACTAGCTCACACGCACCCTGAGAAACTTCCCAAGAGGTCACCCATCCCTAGAGCCCCAAGTCAAGCACGCTTAACTTCGGAGTTTCTATAGATTGACTCCCGAAAAGGTAGGTTGACATTGGTGATATGAGTAGTACTATCAGTTCTCCTATACAATTCTTAGCCTGACACGCCCATACATTGTTAGTCTCATGATCCCCTCTCATTCGGGTGTGGGATCGGTTCATTCATTTACCCTTCGCCTAGAAGCCCGCCAGGAGCCGCTCCTTATCCGTGCCCCTCTTTGGCACCGGCGATCACTCCCCGCCCTCTTCGGCCCCGGGCGTCACAATAGTCTAGTCCCATTGTATCACCACTAGCCTTTCAGCATGATTCGCACTACACGCACCCTGAGCTACTTTCAGGGGGTCACCCATCCCAAGATTTACCCAAGGCAAGCACGCTTAACTTTGAAGTTCTTATCGATGGACTCTCGAAAAGGTAGGTCGACCTTGGTGATATGAGTAAGTACTATCAGTTCTCTTATGCGATTCTTAGCCTGACACGCCCATACATTGTCAGGCTCAGGACCCCTCTCATTCGGGTGTGGGATCGGTTCATTCATGTACCCCTTCGCCTAAAAGCCTGCTAGGAGCCGCTCCTTGTCCGTGAACCTCTCTGGCACCGGCGACCTACCCTCTTCGACCCCGGGCGTGACATACCCACCAGCTTTTCCTCCTGGTTCGTCCCCAAACCACACCGTACTGCGAGAGGTGCTCTGATACCACCTGTGGCGCCCCACCATCTCCTATTCATTCTAATGCTTATTTACGTGACTGCTATTGAAATAGAAGAATAGAATATGCAAAAAAATACATATAAATTTTTTTCCTTTTAGGTAAGGGAAATCATTCTGTACAATACAAACTATCTTGGGATCCTAAATACATGGGGTGTATGCGCATGCATATCCAAAAGCAAACTACCGGCCCGCTACACAGGTCACATCCATGTACACACTTCCACCTCAAAAGTTCCCCAGAAGCTTAAAAATTAGGCCTGGCCATCAATAGGATCATGTACCATGATCGTGTTAACCTACAACATATAAAAACATAGAATGAGCTATACAACTCAGTAAGTGGAAATCATGCATGCTATGCACGTGCCGTAAAACGCAAAGGCATTCGCGCCAATGCTTTCTAACCCTCACATCATTCTTGTGCTCTCATTTCATGTAGGGCCCTCGGCTAATCTTTCTATGCACCATCATGGAGCTCAAATCCACTAGGGATATAAGTGACAATACCCACAGTGAGAGGCTAACACTAGTACGCAATTTGCGTTTATCCCTAAGCCTTTTCAATCGCAATACGGTCTATCACGCGGACGCTTCACGCTGGTAGCCCACTCCAAGGTCGCCAACACCAGTGATACCCTCGGCGTCGCTTCTTCCTTCAGGTCGCACCCTCGAGGTCGCACTTCCCGCAATTAGGGCATTTGCCCAAATAACATGTACATAAATCGGCACATAGAAAGTCGTCATGGTGTCTTAGAAGAGCTGTGATTCGACTGAGAGTCCACATCAGATGCCCATGTCGGCAAATATCCATCGCTCTAAGGCGATCTTGTACCATGCACGTTCTCATTTCCTGACTTTCATGCTAATAGTGCGTATATATGAACATGCTTACGTGAATCATGTGAACATGCATGGCATGTCATCACATGTAATAAATAAATCACGTCACGTAGGAACTCACGTAAAATCATAGAAGCAAGTAGACACATAATTCATGCACATAAAGATTATGTGTTGTAGTTGTAATCTCCACTTACCTGTCGTCCAAGCTTAAGTAACTTACTGCCTTGGGACGTCCTCACTTTTCGACCCTTAGACAGAATATGGTAATATCAGTATCATATTTAAATTAGATAACTATGTCGAAATAATTTATTTTGACTATACTAAGTTACTAAAAATCCTTAATCACTTGATTCTAGTCTAATGTTAAATCAATTGTCCGATTTTGAACATATCGGATTAGGTCTTAGATAGCTCGGCGAAAGTACACACTTCGAACCTCATTCGCTCGATCCTTAGACTGCGTCCGATTCCTAACAATTTGTACCTCACCTATGTATGTATATATATATATATATATATATATATATATAACATTCGTTCGGTTATATATATAACTTTCGTTCGGCCGATTGTCATACTTGAAGCTTGGTTTCGCCGAGTGTTTATCATGGTTTCAATTCGCCCGATTAGTCCCATTTAAAACCTAGTTTCGACAGATCACGACACCTTCAAATCGTCCAATCACTTGTAAAGTCGACCTAGGCTTTGATTGAAAATACACTCACATAATAATCACAATCGGCCGATCCTAGTTTAAATGTAAAGATCTCGGCGAAACATGGGGTCGCCCGATACTATAATTGGATTTCTAGTTTCGGCCGATTGCTATACTTAACACTTAGTTTCGCCGAGTGAATCCCACGTCGCCCAATTCACCTAGTTATTTGAACCATACATAAATTCGGCTGTTTCCAGATTCGCCGATCCTTTAGGTTTTGATGAATGTTAAGGTTTAGGAAACCCTAGTTTCGGTCGAAACCCTATGTTCTTGATTCAAATCGCCCGATTTTGTGCATGTGGATTGCTACCTTCGATCAAAGTTCTAACTCCAGTTATTTTAAGCTGCTTTATTCTTCTTAAATCTGATTTCTACCTTACCAATCTGTCCAGACATAATATTCACAAATCTAAGCACTTATGTTAGTATGATTTATGCTCTAAACCCTAAAAATCAGTAACTAACATCAACAATATAATTCTCCTTAGACACATACTAAACCCTGACAGTAATACACTCTATATTTCCTTCATCCTTAATCTACGTAAGTATTAAACCTTTAAGTTAATAACTGATTTATGAACTACAGATAGGATTCTTACCTTTTCAAGTTGGAGTTCGTTTTTGGCCTAAGTTTTTCTTCCATTGCTTCTTTCGTTCACTTGTTCTTCTTTTCCTGTGATTACGTTGAGGGTTTTTCCTACCTACGGTTCATAATGTATTAGTTATCTATTTCTACCTCTTCGAAAATAGGGAGATGGGACTAGGTGGTGAGTAACGTTACTTTTCTTATGATTAAGGAATGTTAAGAATTATCCTTATGATTTAAATAGTTGGGCCTATTTCGAAAATAGATATTGCCAAATGCAGCCCAAGTTAATTCCATTATTTGTGGTTTTATTTTTCCTTGGCTATGTTTTGGGCCTTGGTTATGTTATCTCCCAAAAAATCTCCAAGACTTAGTCGAATTAACCTTCACTTTAAAATCTGTTTTATTACCTAAATTGTCCTATACCTTCCTAAGTTTTAATATTTCTAACTAATTCAATTAACACATGGGCACACACATAAGACTGTATAACACATACCATGTAATCACATAGACACATATAATTAGGGATGGCAATGGGGCGGGGCGGGGGCGGGGCGGGAGCGGGGATCTAACTAAAGGCAATGTTAAAGGAATGAAATTTTATATTTGGCCGAGTGAGGAATTTCCTAAGTGCCCTAATCATTTTCTGAACGATCTAATACAAGGCAAGTATGAGGACAAGAATCACTAGTTAAGACAAGCAATAATGAGTGACTCGCTCAAGAATAGATCCGTCGAAAGAGATAAAAGGCTAGAAACCTTACTTATATGAAGTGGATATGTGTCTAATGGAACAAATTAATGATCTTTAGACACAAGAATGCGACTTAGACTGACAAAATTAAGCAATAAACCAGACGCATGTCAGGGAAATCTAGTGTGACTGAGATCGAGCATCCTAAATATATCGTCATTCCCCTAATATTATACTTATATGTATAATATTATTGGGTTTTAAAGTATCTTTTTTTATGTTTATTGTAGTGAAATATTTCACGCAAGATATAGCATTCAAGTATAGAAAACACATAGCATAGAACATGTGAAATCACATAGGATCACATAAACGCAAATTACGGAAGGTTCAGCATGCCTAATTTTCCGACAAGGAATTGGAACCGTTTTTCATCCAATGCCTTGGTGAAAATGTCAGCTAGTTGATATCCCGTGTTCACAAAATACATGTCAATGGTGCCTTTTTCTACGTGATCTTTGATAAAGTGATATCGTATGTCTATGTGTTTGTGCGTGAGTAGTGAACAGGGTTACACGTAACCGTAATGGCACTTTGGCTATCGATATACATGGGTATATTATTTAAATTGTACCCATAATCGCGAAGCTGAGTCCGCATCGATAGCATTTGAGAGCAACAGCTGGCAACCGCGACGTATTCAGCCTCGGCCGTCAATGTTGAAACGCAATTCTGCATCTTTGATGACGAGCAGACTAGCTTTTTGCCTGGAAATTGAGCGTCACCGGATGTGCTTTTCCTGTCCATTCGGCAACCTGCATACTCAGCGTCAGTATAGTCAATTAATTTGAAATTTGTGCCTTTAGGGTACCATAAATCTAAGGTCGATGTGCCCTTTAGGTAGCGAAAAATCCGCTTGACCGCGAGCATGTGAGATTCTTTCGGATCGGCTTGGAAACGGGCACAGAGGCAAGTGGCAAACATAATATCCGGGCGACTTGAGGTGAGATAGAGAAGAGAGCCGATTATGCAGTGATAAAGTGTGATGTCGACCGATTTTGCAATGGGATCGGCATCCAACGTGCAGCTTGTGGACATAGGAGTGCTGAGGGGCTTGCACCTGATCTTGATGAAACTTCTTCGTAATGTCCTTGATGTATTTTGTCTGACTTATGAAGATGCCATCTTCGACCTGCCTTACTTGGAGTCCCAAGAAGAATTGCATCTCTCCATGTGACTCATTTCCAATTTGCTCTTCATCAAGTATCCAAATCTCTTGCATAACCGTGGATTTGTTGATCCGAAGATGTTGTCGTCTACATAAACTTGGATGACCATCAAGTCCTTGCCTTGCCATTTTATGAAGAGGGTCGTATCGATTGTCCCTCGGATGAACCCAGATTTTACGAGGAAAACGCTCAGGACATCATACCAAGCGCGAGGAGCTTGTTTTAGTCCGTAGAGAGCTTTATCCAATCGATAGACGTGATCGGGATGTTCTTGATCAACAAAGCCTTCTGGCTGAGCGACATAGACTTCCTCCTTTAACACGCCATTGAGGAAGGCGGTCTTAACGTCCATTTGATAGACTTTGAAGTCTTTGTGAGCCACATAAGCCAAGAAAAGGCGGATGGCTTCGATTCGGGCAACAACCTTGCTTTGTTCCGGATCACTTCCCCATCTTCATTCTTCTTGTTCTTAAACACCCATTTCGTCTCGATAATGGTTTTCCCATGCGAACGGGGTTCTAGGGTCCACACTTGAAGACACTCGAATTGGTTGATTTCGTCTTGCATTGCTATTACCCAATACGGGTCTTTTGGTGCGTCTGCTACTTTGGTTGGCTCATTTAGGCTTAAAAAGCAGCTGAAAAGACTGCGTTGATGACATGTCCGTTCCACTCGAAGGATCACCAATAAAGCTGATCAACCGGATGTGCTCGAGTCCACTTGCACTCATGTGGCAGAGCTGAAGTAGATGCATCGGCCATTTGTGGACCGAGATTTCCAATTATCTCAGGTTGTTCATGAGGTTGAGTTAAGTCTGCTTCTTCACTTGGATTGAGGGACTCTAATGAGACTTCCTCATTGACTATGGTAGGTTCTTCAGTGATCTGTGGTAATTCTGAATCGGGTGAGGTAGGGACATTTGAAGAACTTGGTACATCGGCCTCGTCGAGTGGGGGATCCACTAATGGTGTAATAGTAATGGTGTCTGGCCGATATACAGGCTCAAAGAGAGAGTCCAATTCCTCCAACGCAAGTCTCAGAGCTTTCTGACATTGAGTCCTGAGTTGTTGCCATCTTCTATTGGTTTTGTGCCAACACACCAGTGAATACGGGTTCTGAACTGTCGTGTGCATGAGCCATTTCTACCACTTCGTAGAAAGTGACGTTGTAGCTTTGTTTGATTGAACGGTTGGACTTGATGTATACCCTGTACGCCTTAGAAGTTGAAGAATACCCAACGAATGTGGCTCCAAATGCTTTAGGGTCGAACTTAGCTCGTTGCTCTCTGTCATTCGCCACAAAGCACTTGCACCCGAAGACCTTGAAGAAGGAAATATTGGGTAATCGCTTGTTTATTATTTCATACGGAGTCTTGTCGAATCGTATGTGAACTACCGTCATGTTTTGAGTGAAACAGACGGTATTAACTGCTTCAGCCCAAAGAAAGTGTGGGAGGCCAGAATGAATCAGCATCGTGCGTGCGACTTCCACTAAAGTTCGGTTCTTCGTTTCAAAGACACCGTTCTGTTGAGGCGTCTTGGCAGCTGAGAATTGCTGACTAATTCCAAGTTTTTGATAAGATTCACTGAGGTACTTGTTCTTGAACTCAGTGCCGTTATCCGTTCTGATGACTTGGATGGTTTGTTGCAGCAGATTCTGAGCAGTGTTCACGAAATTAATTATCAAGTCCCCTGTCTCATCTTTAGTTCGGAGGAACTTCGTCCATATGTAGCGAGAGTAATCATCAACAATGACCAGAACGTACTTGCGTCCATTGATACTCTGTGTTTGAATCGGTCCACAGAGGTCCATGTGAAGCAATTCCAACGGACGTGAAGTAGAGGCAATCTGTTTTATGTGATGAGATGCTCGCTTCATTTTTCCTAGTTGACACACCGAACATTGATACTCTTTCTATAATACTATAGTTGGAAGCCGTGAACCAACTTTTTCGTTGGAAGCAGTTGAAGAGCTTTAACATTGAGATGAGACATGCGTTGATGCCATAAGCTGCTTCTCTGAATTACAGTCTGAGAAATGAGGCAAACAAATGTCGAAGGCTGCACGGACATCAGGTTGATAGTGTAAAGGTTTGATTTCCGAAGTCCTTGGAAGAGTTCTTTGCCTGACTGTCCAATATTCTGCACCGGTCAGCAAAAAGACCACCTTGAATCCTTTGTCGCAGAATTGACCTTCAAGTTATGGCGGAGACCTTCGACATAGGAGACATCCTTTATTGTCAGATTTTCCAGAATAATATCCCCAAATCCAAGAATGGGGGCTGAGTCATTATTCCCAAATCTGACTTTGCCATTCGGTCGGTCTTGGTAGTTGCTTAGCAGTTCTTGATTTCCCATCATGTGTGTGGAGCAACCCGAGTCGAGGTACCACACATGATGGATCTGCAAAAACAATTAGAGAGCTTTAGGTACCCACTTATATATGGGTCCTCTCAGATTAGCAGATTCAGATATTGGTTCAGATATGATTCCTAAATTAGTGTTAGTAGAAGTGTTAACACCCAAGTCATCTTCATAGAAGTTGATTTGGGTGTGCCCTTTGTAGAAGACTTGGCCTTTACAGCTTTCGTCTTTTTAGGCGGGATATAGGAACCCATTTATTTTCAACCGTACAGGGAAGATTAATTTCAGCGCGGACAAATACTTTAGTAGGCTTGAGCGTGGAAAAGATCTTTTCGTTGGATAGTCTCCTAAGGTGTTTGGGGGATTCGATCTTAACGGGATACCTTAGGTGAGTACAAGCATGAATAGCGCCATACGCTTTCTTTATGGCTGGGTCGTATTTCCTACGGGTCATCCTAGAGGCATTTGTCTTAGAATGATCAGTTTTTATTGTTGAAGTAGAGCCTATTTCGAAATTAGTGCTTTTAAATGTGGTAGGCTTTAAGGAGCAAGTAGAAGCAATTATTTTGAGAGAGGAGACAGTTCTTTTATTTCTACGAGTGTCTTCTATTTTTACAGAAGGAGATATATTCTTGGAAGCATTGAAATCTACGGGCTCCTTCTCTATTTTTAAACTAGACACTTCCGCCTTCGACTCTAAAGCTGGCTCCATGCTCCTAGTAGACGTAAGCGAAACAGGATTAGAGTTAGAATTTTTTAAAGTATTAGTTTTGCGTTTTTGATCTTTTGAAGGCAATTTTTCTTTCTTGACGCTTTTCAGAATGACATTTTCATTTGAGGGAGATGCGTGAGAAATGGCTTGTGAGATAGGGGAAATTTTTGGATTTTTCATCTCTTTTAGGAATCTTTTCTTTTCAGCTTCAATATTCTCTCTTTCCTTTTTCAATGAGGCTCTTAATCCCTCTATTTTCTTAACTATAGGGGGTCTATAGAGAGAATTTTCAGAATGATGATTTTGTACTTCCTCATTTGTAGAATGATCTTCAACAAAATCAACTGTTCAAGGCTCCAGCCCTTGGGAGGTTCCCAAGTTTTGTCGCGTTGATTCAGGTCGGTGTAGGAGAAGGGAATTTCAGCCCCAGTTTTTGCTTGTCTCTTGGCTTCTGCTTCCCCATAGGTTACTTTTGCGTCAGGAAAATGCATGAGAGAGGTCAGTCCGAGACCCATGTACTTGATATCATAGAGTTGTTTGCAGTTAAATTTCTTCACGTTACGTGGGTTCTCAAAACCTAAGTCATACTTATAATCATAAAATTTTAAGTCCTTGGGCTAATTCAAAAATATAGTTTGATTAATATGAGCCCTTTTTACAAGAAGATCTTCTAATTTCTTAATTTTGTTGTATAGCTTCTTACGCTCGGCGTCTAAGGTAGCATAGTTATTTAGAGCGGTGCTCTTTTCGGCTTGACAGGTTATCAAAAACAGCGTGAATATCCATCACATCCAAGTCCTTATTTTGTCTGAGTTGTGCAGAGATCTTCTTCCAATCGGTGGACAGTGCTGACAGAAATCGCATGTTCATCTCCATATTTGTCCTTTTGATGTCAATCTTTTTCATTTCGTTGAGAAGAGTGAGGTACCGCTGATAAAGATCATGTAAGCTCTCCTCATTTTTGGCTTTGAAGGAGTCATACGCTGTGAGTATGTTAGCCTTCTTAGCTTTAGCGCCGACTTCAGTTCTTTGCATCATCCGCTCCAGTTCATCCCACATTCCTTTGGCCGTTGGAATGCTATCGATTTGTCTATAGATATCATTGGGGATGCCCTGCATCAGCGTGCTCTTAGCTATCAGATCTGCCCTTGCTCTTCTTTTCTCAGCTTCGTCGTACTCGCTAGGTAATTTTAGTCGCCTAGTGAGTTCGATTGGAGGATTATTTGAGCTATCACCTTCTTGATTTATGTAGAATATTTCTGGTCTCTCATGAAGTGATTTGAGTAGATCTTCAGCCTGATCTTTTAGTTCTATGCAGTTTAAGAACGACTTCTCCACACAGTGTATTCGCCTCTTTTGAGAATTGGAGGACGATTATCATTTCCTGGAGCATATGGATCCATTTCTTCTTCGAGTTGATGTAGGATCTTCGCTTGTTGTTTTGTTGGTTTGAATTTCGGTGTAATGTGCTTGACAAATAGCAATTTTGTTAGTAGGGTTTGATTCAAAAATGATCGAGAACTATTTTTGATTCAATCTTTAAAGTTTGATCAGAAATAATTTCTTCGATTTAAAGGGGTAGTACTGTTTTCGCGCGTTAGATACTGTTCAAAAATTTTCAAGCGTAAATTATTTTTGACTTGAATGTTATTTTGCGACGAAAAGCTGTGTAAACAGTGAAATCAATCGTAAAATTATTTAGTGAAGTTTAGCGATCGAAAATTTTAAATGTCGAGAAATTTTGTTGAGCCGAATCCACAATATAGACAGTGTTGACTCGAAAAATTGACTAAGGTTTTTGAGCGTAAATTTCTTTAATTGATTTTGGTCGTCGAAGAATAGTACCCGAAGGAGTTTCTTGCTGAGTCAAACATAAATGGCTGACCGAAAAATTTTACGAGCGAAAATCAAATATGTCTGACCGACAAATTTTTCGAGAGAAAAAATTTTGCGCGGGGGTCAAAATAGTCAATTCCCGTCGAAATTTTAATGCTCAAGAATTTTTCTAAACACGTTCTTAACAACAGCGACTTCAGTAACTAATCGGTATTCTGATTGAGCAAAATTTCTCGCACAGAGATTTTCGATCGAGAAATTAATTTCGATCGAAGACTCAGCGAGAAAAATTGAAATTCACAGTTTAAACACCGAATATGATTTTAACACATATTCAAGCAAATACTGGAATTAATCGATGAAATGCAGGTATATGCTCGAAGTAACCTACTGAGTACTCACAAACAGAAGATTAAACATGTTTTAAAGCAAATGATGTTCAATTCAATAAAAATCAGAACATGTTCATACTGTTTTCGCACGAATAGTGAAATCACATAATCGAGAATTCAGCTTAAATCATGATTCTGATTGCTACCGATCTAATCCTGATTTATTTATACTACTTCGACTAGCACAGAAACATCAAATTCAGATCAATTAAGCACAGAATTAAGCAAATCAGATCGAAAATCGTTTTTCGCGCCAAGCTGCTGTTCGATGGAACAGTACCAGAATTCGAATTCGATCCAATTCTAACAATTCAGCTCCAAAACAGATACGAACCTGGCTCTGATACCATTTGCTAGGTCCTGAATTATCAACTCTAAGATCCTAGACTTCAATCCTTGGTTAATCGATTAGAATTGTTTAGAATTCATAGTTCGATCGATAAACTCATTTCAAACCTTGAGAGAGAATTCGCTTAGTGAGATGAAGATTTCTAACCTTCTCTCTCTAGAAATTTGATTGGCAGCCCTTCGGATCAATTTCTAAAATCTTCTCATTAAGTACAATGTTTGTACATCTATTTATACCAACCATACTTGGTATAAATAACATACTAAGGACAAATACAATAAAAGCCCCTAATTACAAGGACAACTAATTAAATCAAAGCACAACTAAAATCGATATTCTACAAAAAGATTTTAATTCTGCCTCGATCGCATCTTTCCATTTTGGCCAATCTTTCCGTTGTCTGCATTCGTTCATACCTTGTTCATGATCCTCATTTTCATTCATCTCGTTCATCTCATTCATTTCGTGTAGCGCTACGTTAAATGAGAATTTATTTGATGCATCAATCAGTACCATGAAATATTTAAACAGTACACATGATGGATGTATTGGCCTACAAATATCACCATGTATTCTTTCCAAAAATACAATAGATTCATTCTTTACTTCATTGGTGATGGCCGGATAGTTAACTTCTCTTTAGAGCAAGCGGCACAAGATAATTCATAGATTGAAGAATCCTCTTATTCTTTATCAAATGTCCACATGAATTTTAAATTATCTTTCGCATCAAATTGAACCGGGATGGCCTAACCGGTCACGCCAAACATTAAATATACTGTAATCGGTAAACTTCTGGTTTATAATAGCATATGATCCAACTTTTCTCAGATATGTATAATATAACCCGGAGTCAAATGAATGTAATATTTCAACGATTCTTTTATTATTCGAAATCGCCTTTGTCATGTGCAAATATTCAACTCTCATTTTTCTACTATCTCAACATAATATTCGTTATTTCTAATAGCTTTAAAGATTAATAAATTTCTTTGAGAATTTCAATTATTAGCCTTGTTCCTCTGGGTTATAAAGTAATAGCACTTTCTCCTTTCATTTTAAGAGATCAAAATATTTCTTATTTATCATAATCGTATGAGTCGTTCACAGTCTGCAAGACATAATTCTCCATTTCACATGCTCGTATCCATTGTATAAATATCCTTAATAACAAGCACATAATAACCATTTTATTGACACAAAGCACGCAAACATACAAATGGCTTAACACAATGATACATGTAAAATACGCATATGAAATGCACATCATTAAAGCATATGATAATAACACGTAAAGGAAATCACATCAAACTTACTGGCAATATGCGGCCTCGGAATGAGTACTTTCATCATTGACGCCAGAAGTAGATAACACGTGCGGCCGTGAACAAGATTCGTTTCAATTTTCGTTCTTTGTCCTTTTGATATCTAGTAGATAACACGTGCGTTGCACGTGAGAACAGTACTTGTTTTGTGCACATTAACCAAGTTTATATTAATATTTGTACTCAACGCGTATATCAATATTGAAGAAATGAGAGCTATTTTCAGTTGAATTACATACATTGCAAGCAAAGCAAAAGATATTTGCATATCAGATGTAATGGTCGATCATTAGCGTGAAACAATTAAAATTTCATAATTGAACACATCTAGATGTATACAAAGAAAAAAGGGAAAAATGTAGTGCCATGGCATGGTGATGGCCACTAAAATTCTCAACTGGTAAGATATATGGTTATAGACTTGATAACGCCAAAAGTGTAGCCAGCGTGAGTGCTCTCCCGGCTCCAAAAGAACTTGTGTCATCAACTCCAAAATGCAATACTTTCGAACTCTGCAGTTTTAGTAGCAATAATGTTAGTCATACCACATAGCTTTGGAAATGACCTAAAGGAAAAAATATAAATGGCATCGTAAACAAAACATACTATTGTTTCATTCTTTCTCTTCCACGCTTAAGGTCGTGACTCCCTATTTGCATATGTTGAGAACTATCATTGCATATTGCCATAGGACTGGATCACTATAGAACCCGAGTCCCCGAAAACTAGTAAGCCAATAAGTGTGCGCAAGTGTTTTATAGGATTATTTGAATTTCGGAATGCTAACTATGTGGTTATACGCTAATTTTAAGTGTACGTTCTATGCTTATGTGACTTTATGAATTTCGTGTTTATGTTGTTACTAGAATTACGTGCCATTATGTGCCATTGATTAGGTGTCATGATGACCCCCCCTAATTTATGTAAGGAATTTTTTAAAATAATAAGAATAAGAGGAAAAGACATAATGATAGTAGTATAAGTTGAGATTGGGCTAGGGTTTCATTGGACTAAGAAGTATCAAAGTGGGCTAAACATGGAACTTAGGCCCAATGTGAGTTAAGGCAAAATGGGAGACATGATTCCCTAAATCAAGGAAAACCAACGCCCAAACCATGTCTCTTGGTAAATATCTAACCTAGGCTCACGTTTCATAACCCCATTTGAATACAAAACAACGAAAAAAAAGAGAAGGAAAAAGAGAAGGAGCCGAGGAGATTTTCAACCTAAAAAGCACACCAATTAGCTTGGGAATCGAAGTGGTAAGTGAAATATCGTCCCTAAGCCTTGTAATTTCCTAGCATAGAATCCCCTAAGTACTTAATCTCCTTAAGGCAACAAAAGTTGAGAATTCGGGTGTACCATAGGCGGTAAAAACCCTAGGATTGGGTGTAGAAGCATAATCGAGGGTTTCCTTGGGATATTGCTAGACTTTAGTTAGCCAAACATGTCTTAGAGTTTACAACCTTAACAAGAGTTGATCTTAACCTAGTACTAGACTATTTTGGGTAGGAGAAAGCCTCGACACTTAGGAAATTCTGGGAAGATTGAGTTGCAAATGTGGTTTCGGGTAGGTGATTGAAGGAATCGATCGAAATGAATGTGGGAGACAATATAATCGGGCGATTTAAGGACTAAAAGAACTCGGCGATTTGAGGTGCTTCAAACCATGAAATCGGGCGATTTCAAGCTGAACGAATGGTGCGATTTCAAGAGCGGCGAAACCCTCATGGCATGCATGGAATCGGGCGAAATGAGGGTGATGTCATGATGATGAAAACTCGCGGCGATTTTCAAATCGGCCGATGGAGAATGGTCCCAAGCAAGCAAATCGGGCGAAATCAACGTGGCTTAGGCACCAATAATCGGGCGATTTGAAGTGCAACACAAATCGGCCGAAACCAAGCGAATTGAGAACTAATCGGGCAATGCTATGCGTGGAATGTGAGAAGTAAATCGGGCGATTCAATGACTTAAGGAATTCGCAACGAAACCATGTAATGAACATTACAAATCGGGCGAATCGAACACTAACAATCTTCCAACTTTCGCCGAACTCATTAGGTCATGAATTTAGTACTTTAACTTAAATAAATTTTGGGTGGGGACTTGGCCTAGCTAGAATCGGGCGACTTAGAATTCTAGCAAGTTTGTGTAGTCCAAACAACTTAATTCGACTTAGTTATTCAATAAAGGCATAACATTGATATGATGATATTTATGTCTAAAGGTCGAACAGTAGATAATTCTCGGAGCAGTGAATTAGCATAGCATGGACGACAGGTAAGTAGAAATTCAACTACGACACGTAACTTATTTGCGCATGACTTACGTGATACGTGCTTACGTGGCCCTATGTGAAACTTGTATGATGTGATTTCTTATTACGCATGAAGTCATGATATGCATATACGTATGAACACGACATGAGCAATTGCACGCATGATTAGGATGAAAAGAAAGCATATGAGCGTGCATAAGATCGCCTGTGAGCGATGGATATTCGCTGATATTGGCGTCTGATGTCGACTCAATGAGGAGTCACGGCTCTTCAATGCGACCATGGCGATACGATGCCGAATTTACCTGTTATGATAGGTAGGGGAATACCCCGTATGCGGGAGATGCAACCTGGAGGATGCGACCCGAGGCATGCACTACACAGGGGGAACCTCTGGGTTAGTGACCTCGGTGTTGGCTACCAGTGAGAAGCGTCCGCGTGTAGGCCACACTGAGATAGGAAAGATTCCTTCGGGTGACCTTCCAGTGTGTGAACCTTCACATATGTAAGAATCCTTCGTGGATTAGAGCTCTATGAAATGGCGCATAGTAAGATAGAAAGCCGAGGGCTCATATGACGTATGAGTCTAAAAGCGTATGAGCGTTAGTAAGAGATGGCGTGGATTGCCGATCGTTAGGACATGTGCATACATGCATCATTTCTGCTTACTGAGCCACGGCGGCTCACTCCTTACGTTACGTGTTGTAGGTACCAGCGAACACGGTACGTGATCGCCTAGCTGGCAAGGCACCTTTTGAAGCTTTCGAGCGTCTTTTGGGGGTGATGTGCATGGATGATGACCTGTGAAGCCGGGCGCATAGGAATATATTTGTTGTGCATGTACACACATTTCATGTGAATTAGGACACGCATGTATTTAGGAATTTCGTAACTCTTTTGTCATGTATAGGACGATTCCATTACGTAAATGGAAAAATGAAAAATTTCATACGCGTTTTCATGTGTCTTTCAAATTACGATGCCGTAGTCACGTAAGTTAACGTTAGGAAATGGTAGCGATAGCTAGGGTCGCGACAATCACCTTGTGTCTACTAACATAAAACATAATAACTAATTAGAGTTTAATGTGTTTGTTGATTTATCTAGAATAAAATCAAGATAAAAGAAATTGAGCTTTGTAAACTCAAAAACTGAATGTATGTATGGGTGTTCTTCTTAGCCGGTTAGAAAAAACAAATTTGTTAGAATACAAATAATTTATGCTTCATGTAACACTAACAGAAGAACTTAAAGAATTATCAATCGTCTATGTAATGTAATTAATGTAATTCGAATTGTGATGTTGTGGTTTTTCTTAAGATGAAACTTCTTACGAATATAGAAGACGTACCCTAACTTACAATTTAATTAAGAGAAAGTAGAACATATTAAAGCAACCAAAAAATACAAATTGATGTAGGATTTAAAGGATTATTAATTATTTCTATATAATAAAAGACAATAAGTTAACACTAATTAATATATTGCTTCTTTTGATGAAATCCAACTACATTATGATAGACTTAATTGAAAAAGTGGAACCATGCCTTTATTATTAGTGGAATAACAAGGTACCTTTATGGCATGTGATTTCTTCTTTTGCTGCAGTATTATTATTGTCACCACAACTACCTGCATATATGTACAGTGATTATCAAAATCTTTTTTTAGTAGCCAAACAATTATTATTATTATAAATAAGCTTAATAAAAAAGAATTAAAAGAAACGTATCACACATTAGAATTTCATGGTAAACAACATTTTTGCTCCACGTCCCATCAACATCTTGATTCGTCTATGGCTTAATCTAAACTTTAGTATTGGACATTGAAGTTCCTCTAGATAAAGCAACATAAAGTTGTCCATGGAGAATATAGGCTGCGGCAAGTAAACTCCAACAAATGGTAAGGTTTGCCCTTGTGCTTTATTAACTGTCATAGCGAAACACAGACGCAAATGAAAATTGTTCTTTTGTTGTTCATTGGTATGACAAGTGCATGTTTAAAACAGGGGAGATATTATTATTATTGGAAATTTATCTTGAACAAATGTAACAATTTCATTACTTTGTACCTCATTGAAGATATCTCGTCGATCAATTGTTTGATCGTGGATTCCTCCGACTCCATTATTTGTTTTCCATCCACAACTTTTGAAGGTTGTTATCACTACAAGTGCTCGTCAACCTATGACACATCATAATTATTTTAATATATTAAACTTCAGTTCGGTATGTAAATATTTTATTGATTCTGAAAAACAAAGAAGTCAATTACCACGAAGTTAGTTCATCTGTTTCATCTGATGGTGGATTGATTAGCAAACATGCTGTAGATGTGGACTTCAATAGAAAAACACCTGAAATTTGTAAAAAAAAATTATGATCCATATTTTCTAAACATGCATGCAGTTTAAAGTATTTGAAAATAAGACAAAGAATACCTTGATAAACGTGGCGCGTTAAGTTTGAAAAGCCTACAATTTTTATTGGAAGACATCTTTTGCAAATATTGACCTTCATTCACGGCTAGATCATCCATAAGTTAAGTACAATGCTTTGAAACCTGAACAATGATAGCATCATTTTGCAATCATCAAATGAAAGATATTTTTAATTATTTCTCTACATCTCAGTCATTGATATGACTTCCCTTTATAGCCTATCGACCCACTACGCGAGAACTGGAACAATGATTTTACCTTCATGACAAACCCTAACACTCATGAAAAGCCAATATATGTACCAATGTAAGACACGCACTACTTAACAAAAAAAAAGGAATAGTAAAAGGTTTACCGAAAAGTAGGTTCTCTTCCGACTCGCCAATAACATGAGTGAAGCTGAAAAACTTGAAAGATTTGTTTGTGAAATCAAGCGGCTCCTCAACCTCGGAGACAGTTGTTGATGGATTCCAGATCAACTCTACATTAGGATTAACGTTCGGATAGCGAGGGTTTATTTCTTTCACGCTGAGATTTGATCGAACATACGTTTTTTGTGTGAACGTGCGGTTGAAATGTTTCATAGCGCTTGAAGAAATAACCCCATGAGTTGGCGTGCCCCGAAATAGTTGGATGTGAAGCGCTAAGCGAGTTTGATACTCGAAGAGGAAAACAGTTGGAATCAATGAATATGAGTTTCCGTATAGATTTTTTATCTTGCCGTGAATCCGCTCCCTGCCTAGAGACAACAATCGCACGTCGATCCACGCTAGGTATAGATTTAACTGGAACGACCATGAGACCTAAGTTCCCATGGTTTGTTGTTGTGGATCCGAATTTCACACGCAAGGAATACCTAAATTCGTAAAGTCTAGCACATCAATGAGGAAACATGTCAATACATACGTATCCATCTATGTATACGTCTGAATGTACACTAACAGGCATTGCATCTACATTGATGGACATATTATAATAAATATATTGCAGGCAACACTAAGGGTGATATGCCCCACTTTACAATTTTTTTTCCTACCATGCACACGGCATAAGCAACATCAAGGGTCATAAAGGCAACAATAAATGAATTTACAGTATATTAGTTTGTAATATGTTCTATATAATATTAATAATTTAATTTAAAAGTCCGATGAGAGGAATGGCATATTTGGGAGGTTGTTTATATTCTAAATTACATAGTTGGTTTTCTTATGAATTATTTTTTATTCGTAAATATAGAATATAAATTAAGGATATATTGGTCAATTCACAATAGGACAAAACATATTCTCTACTCGCACTTTTAATATATAACATGTACACGGCATAAGCAACACTAAGGACGTAAGTGCCACTAAGGGTAGGCAGCAGTAATTGAATTTATAGTATATTACTTTGTAAATACGTTCTATATAATATTAGTGAAGTGTAAAATATGCCTAAGAGGGGGTGAATTAGGCTTATAAAAAATTGACTTTTTCTTCTTTGAAAAATACTTTTCTTTAAGAAGACATTGCTTAGTACTTTATTCCATAGAAAGCAGTACGAGTATCAATATTATATCCCTAACCCTTTTTCAAAAACTGTTTCAAAGACGTTGTTTTCTGAAAAAGTTTCAAAGATATTACCTGGTTATTTGAAAGCGTTACGGGTTTGTCTCACAGGAAAGTAATAAAGTAAAGTGGACGGGATTTTTATACAGGTTATATCCCCAACTGGGGTTTAATCATGTCCTTGGGGTTAGTTCTCCCCCAAGAGTTCCAATCAATCACTAAGTAATAATGGTTACAAAATGATCGACTCGTACACAACCGAAGTACTATGGAAACTAGACCTCCACCTAGGTTGCTACACGCCGAGTTTAATTCCACGCCGTTTACCCAGGAAACCAATTCCCCAACTGGACACAGCTCGCTACAGAAGGGCCACCAAATCCACCAAATTCGTCCCTTCACGTGCAGAAGACTCTACTCGTGCTCCTTTGTGCGCTCAACATGTCCGATGACAAATCACGTCCGAAGACAAGGGTTTTAGGGTTGGGTGATACTAAAGATCGCTCACGGGTACAGTTTTCGCAAATGTAGGCTCAACACAAACTACGAATAAATCGCAAATTAACGCTCAATCACTCTAAGGAATCGTTTGCTTGTGTGTTCGTTCCGTACCCTTCAAACTACGAAACATATGCTCCATCACACGCCTTTAACGACACAAAATTGCCGATATCACCTGTCATGTGGCGGGATCACCCGCTGTCGAGATACCACCTGTTTTTCTTGCTGGAATTCCTCCTTTGTACTTGTAGATAGAAGTACTCTTGTTAGGTACCAAATTTCTGTTGGGTCCTAACATGTTAGTGGAGAAATAACTTCTGTTAACATATGAGATATCATTCTGCGTGGACGGTGATCTCCTGTTACTATCAGATACGACAGTGGCATTTACATGTGACTTCTTAGGTCTCGAAGCATACTTAGTTTTATCAACTCTCTTTAAAGGACAGTTTTATGCATAATGATCATTTCTACCACAACAGAACACTTGAGCTTAGGCATATAATGTTTAGCATGCTTTTCTTCAGTGGAATAACCTATCTCTGACCTACCAACGTTTCTAGGAGTACTTAACAACATATCTAGGTTCTGCTTACCCTCAAGGAGTCTATCAACTTTCTGCTTTTCTCTATCTAAGGAATTTCTGAGTTCTACGATATCTCTAGATAAGTCATATTTTTCTTTTCTAATTTCTCACAGTCACATGGAACTTTCTATTTCTCAGCAGTAAGTAACTCTACCTTCAAACGTGAAATCTCTAGATCAGCCTCATGTTTTCCTTAGCTAAATTATCTCGCTGTTTTATCAGTTTCCTATTCAATAGCGACTTACTCTTCCACTCTGCATTTTGAAGTATTTTACACAATTGTTCCTTACTTTCTTCTATATCAAAAACAGATGAGCCACTTTCACAATCATTGTTATATAGACTGTTTAAGATATGAATCTTCTCAATGGAGGAAGAAAGAGATACCTGATCCTCGTCAGCCATGTAAGCGTGATCCTCGTCCTCACTTTGTTCCATTTCATAATCATTTGATTCTGTTGCCATGGGCTTCTGCTTCCTTGGTTTTTCATTGTTGGTTGTTGGGCATTCATCTGCATAGTGGCCGATTTTGTTGCATTGGAAACATTTCTGAACTTTCTTCCCAACGTGGAGATTCCCTTGTTTTTGTTCTGGAATTTGTTGAAGTTCCCTTTCTTTTTCTGCTGGAATCTTTCGAATCTCTTTGTAAGCATGGCTAAGTTGTTCCAAGCTTTCTTCGTCGTCGTCAGAATTGGATTCTTCCTGGTTGGATTTGAATGCAATAGACTTTGATTTTTGTTCTGTGATCTCTCGTTTATTGACGTTTGAATCATTTCGTAAGAGATGAGAGAGCCAATCAATTCAGAGATGCTCAGTGCTTCCAGATCCTTTGCTTCGTAGATGGCAGTAACCTTGGCATTCCATTCTCTTGGAAGTGATCTCAGTATCTTTCTGACTTGTTCACTGTCGGGAATCTTCTTTCCGAGAGCGAACATTTGGTTGATGATTCCCATGAATCTGACATACATCTAGCTTATATTCTCGTCAGATTCCATTGAGAATAGTTCGTACTAATGAGTGAGCAGAGCCAGTCTTTCTTGCACAACTCGTTGGGTTCCTTCATGAGTAACTTGGAGCATATCCCACATAACCTTTGCCGATGAGCAGGAACTAACCCGAATGTATTCTTCTCGTGTCAAACTGTCAATTTTTAATTGTCCTGTGATTTAAATCTTGCAGTTCATGACTTTCGATCGAAACTGACTATTTCAATTTTACTTGATTCAGTCGCCCAATTTCGGACTTCCGGCCGAAACTGGTTTTTTACCAATTACAAATGATTTCAATTGTTTGCCTTTGACTTTCGCCGAAACTATTTAACTTGAAACTAACTTTCGATCGAAACTGAAGTCCAAATTGAATTGATCGATTGAATTCCACTTTCGATCGAAACTGGACCTTCTAATTTGATTATGAATTGAATCGCACGATACACAATCTTGCTCGAAACTCAAATAACACTGAAATTTGAATTGGAATTTGAACTTTGATCGAAACTGATTAACAATATAATTTACTATGCTTCGTTTCGCCGATTGATTAACTCAATTTCATATTTGTCCCTATCGACGAACTTTACTCGTATCTTATGCAAAATTTCTCTAAGTGCTAACATATTAACAATGTGTTGACAACATTTGCAAAATCTCCAAGTCACAATGGTTGATTTCCACTAATCCCTTGCTCTTATCTTACAGATATACTAAAATGGTGCGACTGATAGATGAGGTTTTCGCTTCAAAGGACTGGGCACAGAGGCCACCAAATAACTTCCAACTTGACTTTCCCAAAACCTCGTGCCCAGATCCTATAATTGTCAAAATCCTAGCAAACCACCCTCTAAAAACCGCCCTAAATATCACCGAGGTTGTTCCTGATGTCTACGTCCAACAATTTTGGTCCACCCTTCAGAACCCAACAAATAACCCCAAAACAACCACCCTTTCTGCTAAAATCGACAACACTATAGTTGTCTTTACCCCAACCATCCTTCGTTCTATTCTAAACCTTCCATACTCATTACTATATGATCCCCACCCTTCCAACGACGACCTCATCAGGGACTTCCTATTCATGGGCCACAAACCAAACGCCCAAGACACCATTCACCTTCCTGACTTCAATGCAAAAGACATCCCCGGACCCTAGCGGACCCTGTTTCTGATCATCAACAAATGCCTCTCACCGAAGCATGCGGGGTCCGACAAATGCAACCGCAACATCATGCTAATCTCCCATGGGATCGTCTTCAACAAGAATTATGATGTCGCCCAACTAATCTTGACGGACATCCTTGATCAACTACGAAGGCGAGGCCTCGGATCCACGAAGCCGGTGCTTCCTTATCTACGGTGGCTACCTGTCCTCGTCCAACATTTCGTGGATCTTCATCCCGAAATCGAGCGACGACCCACAGACGAGGGCTATCAATCTCCAAAGCTTATCAAAATACAATCAACAAAGAGCAAAATCGATCAGGAGGCCATGATCATACCAGACCACCTACTTCAACTCCTCGATCCAACTAAGCTAGAGCTCCTCAAATACCTACGAGCCAACAACCTTGATGACGTTCCTGTGGTTCAACACATCCCAGTTGAACTTAACCCAGGGACAAGCCAACCCCACCCCCACAGCAAAATGTAGGTCTAGGAAGCTCTTCATCCCCAAAGCCAAAACAGAAGAGAAAATCCAAAGGGGATGACAGAGGCAGTCAACAGGAACGGCGTACAAAATAAAAACACGACCGTATTCCTCAGCCAACTAGTCCACAAACAAGCCGGGCCGAACCCATAGGTACGGGGGATGACTTTCTCTTCCCCCGAGTAGAAGTCGCGACATCGGGTCCAATCGCGCAAACTACCCTCCCCAGCCACTCAATCATCTCCCAACAGATAATTGTTTCACAAACACACAAGGTGCCACGTCATCCATCACCACCTCGCTCGGAGGGGGTTGATGTATCACGCAGTCCTCAGCCTCAGACTGCACTTTCCTTGATCACGACTAGTCTAGTGCCCTCACCATCCATAATTGTTCCATTATCTAGGACACTTAGTCTAGTTTCTGCACCTCTAGATCTTAGTGATCTAGATAGAATGCTCCATGATGTCTCCGTACTAGAGTCTAGTACGGAACAGAGCGGAAGACCCAACGTAGTCAACATCACCGCAGCTACGGATTTGGGCCATCGATCTGAGCCTGTCTCAGCTTTGATGTCAACGGTGACCTAAGTGGCCCCGGTTCTTCAAGTCCTGTGCAGACAGGCGGCACACAGTCCCTTCTACTGATGTTGTGACGACAGAACGTCTTCGTGACTCTGTCAGGTTATTTTCCCCGTTCGTGACGGAGGCGAGGCTGGAGGATCGACTCGCTGAGCTCAGAAAAGATCTCGAGGACAACATCATGACCCAAGTATACAGCGTACTTGGCACCTCCTCTCGAGACAAAGGCAAAGCCCCCGTAACCGAAGAAGTACCCTCTCAAACCGACCCATCTCCAGACTCTGACGGCGGCCCATGGAACGTCCCAATCACGGAACTCATCGATGTTCTGCTAGCAAGCTTCCTTTCAACCCGCCTAACCCCGGCGAGACCCAGTCATCCCGACAACCACGTGACGACCCTGACGGTGGGGATCGTCCCGAGGGGGAGAAGACACGATAGACAGGGCCTCAGCCTCCTCCGCATTCACAGCCTAGAGCCACCCAAACACCCACCAGAACAAAACCACCTACACCCACACAAACAAAAAAATCTACCCGAACTACAACCCAAACAACCCAACAGCCTTCCTCACCAGCTATGAGCCTATCACCTCCTCTTCCCACAAGCCAAGACACCCCTTTGATATCTTCATCCTCTCCCATCCTATCCCCTCAGTCAAATGAACCGATCGTATCTCTCAAAACACTTTACAACCCACACACAGCGGTAGAGAAATACATCTTCAACGACGACTGGTTAACGAAGCCGATGCATCCAGCCTTGGCCAAGGGCTTACTAGACAATGCCAGATACTTCTCTATGAAGGCAAACATTAGCCTGGCCCTTATCGACGATGATGAACTCAAGGAAGGTGAAGACTACGAAGCAGACATTCCAGAACTTCCTGAGCTTCTCAAACACGCCGTCGTCAATGAGGAGTGCCCCCCTCGAAGTCGAAGATAGGAGAAGAACAGAAGCCACCATGGGAAAATGTCAAAGTGATCGCTCCATATCAAGAAGAGATACGGAGAAGAATCTGGAGGAAGGAAGATAGGATCAAGAAGTTAGACGAGCTTGATCTAAGAGGACTAACACATCTCCCGAGACCAACCGCTGTACGATACCTGCTCTCTCTTTGTAGAGGGCTTGTGTGGAAGGGAAGAGATACTAACGTTGACACTCTTAGAAGAAAAGAGAAGGAAAGAGCCAGAATCAGCAAAATCTTAGGAGTACGTCGAGGTCGTCTCGACTTCTATGAGTATCCTATCTACAAAGTGCAGCGAGAAGATGGAACGGTCGAGGAGCTAACTGAAGGCGATCTCTCATACATCAGAGGTGAAGACGTTGATCAGATACTGGAAAGCTTCAGATTTCTTGGAACACTCCAGAATCCAGACTTAAGAGTGGGATACGTCGCTCTTAAGCGATTCATGATGCGCCAAATCAAGTTCAATTCGACTCACGATCTTCAAATGGCGGTAGAAAGCAACATGAAAAGGGTGAACCTCACAAAGCCATCATTCGAAGTCCCCGACCCAAGTCTTGGTGAAGGCCACATAATCAATAAAGACAACGATCCATCAGTGGTCTAAAGAGACTGATGAAAACATCCAAGATTGCCAAATTCAGCGATGGAACGCTGTTGATTATTCGGAGCAAACTCGGAAGGATTCTGGAGCAGCTAAGGTTCGAAGAAGCAGAAGTACAGGAGAAGTACGAGAAGCTGATCAACATCATCTGAGATCGAATATCCTTACAAAGAACAATACGATCATACGAGTTCAGACTTGGACTCAGGAAATCGGTCTACGCAGTGAAGAAACCCAAGAAGAAGAAGACACCAAGGACGCCAAAGCGAAAAGGATGCTAAGGGGGAGATTGTTAGGAATATTTTGTAGCATCCTTTAATTTATGTAATCTTGGGTGAATATGGTGGGTTGTAGTAGTTTGGGGTGATTTATGATATTTAGTAAGAGTTTTGTATGGGCTTTAATATACCAAATACTTGTGGTATATAAAGCCCCACTTACCCTAATTAGGGTTTTATCAAAAGAATTCAAAAGGTAAGCCACCTTGTACTTTTCCTTAGATAAACACACACTAACATGCACTCAAGGTGTTCTTCACGTTTTTCACATTGAAACATTTCTTTTGATCCTTGTTTGGTAATAAAAGGGCCAACAAATTCCCATCCCTCATAGGAACGTTTTCTTTTCCACTTCAAAATTGTCTCGTTCTTTTTCTAATGTAACTCGTAATTCTTCTATGTTTTTTACGATAGGGGGTATGTAGAGAGAATTTCCAGAATGATGAGTTGCACTTCCTCCGATTTAGAACGATCTTCGGGAAGATAAATTGACTCAAAGCTCCAACCCTTGGGAAGTTCCCTAATTTTGTCACTTTGATTCAATTCAGTGTAGGAAAAGGGAATTTCAGCCTTAGTCTTGGCTTTTCTCTTAGCTTCTTCTAACGCGTTAATTTCTTTTGCATTAGTAAAAACCATAAGAGATGCTAGTCCTAGACCCGTGTACTTGACATCATAAAGTTGTTTGCAGTCAACTTTCTTCAAGTGTCGTGGATTCTCGAAGCCTAAGCCAAACTTATAATAATAAAATTCTATGTCATTGGGCTGATTCAAAAATATAGTCTGATCAGTTTGATCCTTTTTTACAAAAAGATCTTTTAATTTCTTAATCTTAGTATATAGCTTTTTACGTTCGGCGTCTAAGGTATTATAGTTAATTAGAGCAGTGCTCTTTTCGGCTTGATAGGTATCTAGACTCTTCCCTAATTCACTAATCTTAGAATTGGATTTTTCTAATTCAGCTTCTACACTAGTGATCTTTTTAGTTGCTTCTTCAAGTCTACTTTTAACAAGGCTCTTCTCATCTAAGTTCCTTAGTAGACTTTTGTGGTTATTGTCTAACCTGTCTTCTAGCTCCTTTACTACCGAACTATGCTTTTCTAATGAGATATGCTTAGTCTCATGATTGAAGTCTCTTAGTTAATTCGTCTATTTTGAGACTAGAGCTCTTAACGTTTTCTTCTAGACTAGCTATGGTTTCCTTAGACTTAAGAAGCTTTTTGTATACGTTTATACTTCGTTTCGGCTCAAGTACCATGTTAGCAAATTTCAAATTTAATTCAACTAACAGGTCAGAATGTGTAGAGTCAGAGGTTACTACCTCCTGAGATGATGTGGATGCGTTGTCGTCGTCCGTCTCCGCGGAAGTTCCATCTTCCTTTTCATCCTCGAGGCGCGCCATAAGAGCGAGGTTTTCAGCGTCAGAATCTGAGTTGTCCTCTAGCCAGTGGTCCTGTTCAGCCATTACCGCTACTCCAGCTTCCTTCTGTTTGGTAAGTTGAAGCTTCCTGGAGTAGTATTTAGCATCCTTCTTCTTCGGAAGGGTGCACTCTCTGGCAAAGTGACCAGCTTTCCCACAGTTGAAACACTTTAGGGGTTCTTTTGCAGTTGTGACTTCTGAGGACTCAGTTGGCTTCTCTTTGTTCTTCGAGCTTGTAGTTCGAAGACGATTAGCGGAGGATGACGACTTCTTCTTGAAGTATTGTTTCGTCATCAGTTTGGCAACTAAAGCCAACTGTTTCCCAAATTCTCTTATTTCAGAAGGATGTTCTGAATCCGATGGTTCCTCATCCTCTGAAGAACTAGGAAGCTTGACATTCTTTTCCTTGCATGAGCGGGAGTTCCTCTTCTCTGAAACTAGAGCAATGGAGCCCCCGGCCTGTTTGCCCTTTTGCTCTTTTTGTATCTCGCAGATGTCTTCTTCATGTTGTGCGAGGTTGTAAAAAACAGCGTGTATATCCATCTCATCCAAGTCTTTGTTCTGTCGGAGTTGAGTGGATATCTTTTTCCATTCGGTGGGTAGCGAGGACAGAAACCGAATGTTTTGCTCCATATTTGTCTTTTTTATCTCAATTTTCCTCATTTCGTTGAGAAGGGTGAGGTACCGCTGATAAAGATCATGTAAACTCTCCTCATTCTTAGCTTTGAAGGACTCATACGACGTGAGTATATTCACCTTCTTAGCCTTGACGCCTACTTCGATTCTTTGCATCATCCTCTCCAGTTCATCCCACATTCCTTTAGTCGTTGGGAGGCTATCTATCTGTCTATAGATGTCGTTGGGGATGCCCTGCATTAGTGTGTTCTTGGCTATCAGATCTGCCTTCGCTTTTCTTTCCTCAGCATCGCCGTACTCGCTAGGGACTTTCACTCGCCTAGTGGGTTCGACTGGAGGATTATTTGAGCTATCACCTTCTTGGTTTATTAAAATACTTCTGGTCCCTCAAAGACTGACTTAAGAATGTCTTCAGCCTGATCTTTAAGAATGAAATTCAAGAACCGACTCCTCCACACTGTGTATTCGCCTCTTTTGAGAATTGGAGGACGATTGTCGTTTCCAAGAGAGTAAGCATCCATTTTCGTGTGTTGAGTTGATGAAGGATCTTCGTTTGGTGTTTTGATAATTTGAACTGGTGTTATGTGCTTCACAAGTAGCAAAATTGTTAGTAGCGTTTGATTGTAAGAGAATGATCGAGAATTATTTTTGATTCAATCTTTAAAGTTTGATCAAAAATAATTTCGTCGATTTAGAATAGTGCTACTGTTTTGCGCGCCAAGTACTGTTCGCGAAAATGTTTTGAGCAGAAACAATTTTGACTTGTATGTAATTTTGCGATGAGAACCTATTTAAACAGTCAACTCAATCGACAAATTGTTTTGTGAAGTTTTGGGATCGAAAATTTTAAACGTCGAACTATTTTGTTAGACCAGAATTCAAAATATAAACTTTTCAAAACATTGACTAGAAACCTAGCGGTCGAAAAAGTTTTACGATGAGTTAATTGATTTTGGTCGTCGTGGAACAGTACCAAATGGAGTTTCAAGCTGAGTCAAAATTAATAGGTTGACCGAGAAAAATTTTGCGACCAAAAGTTATTGTAAATCCAAAGTCAAGCAAGGATGTCTGACCGAGAAAGTTTTCGAGAATAAAAAGTTGAACGCGGGGTCAAAATGGTCAATTCTCGTCGAAACTTTTCGCTAATATAATGCTCAAAGAACTTCTCCAAAAAAACGTTCTTGACAGCAGCGACTTCAGTAGAAGATCAGTATTCTAATTGAAAAAATTTTCAGACGTAGTTTTTCGATCGATAAATTAAACCTGATCGAAGAACTTAGCGAGAAAAATTGAAATTACGCAGAAGGTCACATAATACGATTTAACACAGAATTCCTGCAGATACTGAAAATTAATCGTCGGAAGTACAGGTTAATGCTTGAGATCAGCTACTGATTACTCACAAACAAAAGATTAAACATGTCTGAAGCAAATAATGTTCAATTTTGCAAAAATCATTGCACGTTCAAACTATTCTTCGCGCAAACAGTGGAATTTCAGAGTCAAAATTCAGCCTAAATCATGATTCCGGTTGCTACCGATCTAATTCAAATTGATTTATACTACTTTAGCGAGCACAGAGATGTCAATTCAAATCAAATAAGGACAGAATTAAGCAAATCAGATCGAAATTCGTTTTCGCGCCAAAACTGTTCTTCGCACGAAACAGTTTCAGAATTAAATTTCGATCCAAATTCTAACAATTTCGATTCAAAACAGAATGAATCTGCTCTGATACCAATTGTTAGGTCCTCAATTTTCAACTCGTAGATCCTAGACTTGAAATCTAAGGCAATCAATTAGAATTGTTAAGAAACAGATAGAATTGTTAAGAAATAGATTTCGATCGAAAACCTTTCGTGAAGAACTTTGAGAGAGATATCGCTTAGTGAGAGAATGATTTATGACTTTCTCTAGAATTTGATTTGCAAGCCTTTCGAATCAATTGACTAAAATTCTCTGTTTAAACGCAATGTTTACACTAGTATTTATACCAAACAAACTTGGTAGAAATACAAGGTAAGTCCTAATCTAGGGACAACTACAAATAAAGCCCCTAATTACAAGGACCTAATGAAATCAAAGCACAACTAAAACTGATATTCTACACGGAGTGTGTGGGTATGCACATAGCCAATTGAATGTGGAAACAGCTCATCTAAGCCAAACATAAGGGCAATCATTTTAAAGATTAATAGTACGAACTATCTACACCTAAATTATAATTCGGATAAATTTCATATACTTTATTATGCGGATTAATATTATATACATAAGGTGAGCACCATAAAATTCCTCATATATATATATATATATATATAATATATACAATATATATATATATACGAATTTATAAAATCAATTGCAATAGCTTATTATTATATTCCAAATATATTTTGTGCTATTTCACCTCATAATTCGTATTTTATAAGGTTTTCATTATCTTACATGTTCTTTTATACTTTTATATGTATAATTGCTTATTTTTATATATTTCTTCAAGAAGAACAATGGGCGTCTTAATACCGTTCCACGATAATGCAATGGAATTGAAACACTCGTGTCCGTTCCCGTTCAGCGAACCATGCCTACACCAAAAGTCTAATTCGGTTAAATTTCATATACTTCAGTATCCTACTAAACATTTTTATTTTGTTAAGTTGCCTGTTGGATGGAAACATTTTTTTTACCAGCAACACAAAAGGAAGAAAGCAAAGAAACAAAATATGGCTAAACTAAAATGCCTACATTACAAGGCCAGTTCATCTAACAGTATGGTCGAATCGAAGTTTTCGGGATGCTAAATGGAGTTGCAACTGCTTCCTTTCGGCTTTCCTCTGAACTTTTGAAAGCATTAGTTGTATATGATTTACGCACAGTACTAGTTTTGATTAGTTAAGATTTTACGCTATTTCTATATCATGTAAAAGCGTGATTTCGATTGTTATTCATTCAAATATACTTGGATATCCTACGTTTATGTTTATATTTCTTGTTTGACAGGTAACAAATCAAAATGGAAGAAAGCCGACTATTATGCGCATTAAGTACAATTATGGGAATTTGGGCTACAATTAGGGGTGGTAAACAGGTCTGGTTGGGTCACATTCGGGTTCAACCCGCTTAGTAAACTGGTTGAAAACTTCAACCCTGACCTGACCTGTTTAGCTAAACGGGTTGAAATATCGAACCCTAACCCGACCTGCTTTAACCCAAATAAAACCCATTAACCCGCCAACCCGGTTAAAAAAAGAAACAATAACTAATTACTCATAATCTTAAACCCAACTTAAATAAAACAATAGAGAAATAAAGCAGTTGTTTTTTTCTAGAGATCAACAACAATGAAAATTCCAAATAATACAAGTCATATAATTAAATAAAAGCAGTTTATTTATTTGTATTAAAGATATTTTTCATAATTTATATTATTCGTGTTAAATGAATTGATAAACGGGTTGATTTCGGGTTGATTTTGTGTTGAAAACTCGAACCCTAACCTGACCCACTTAATTTCGGGTTGGGTTCGATTTACCCATTTACTTAAACAAGTTGAAAATGCTAACACAAACCTGCTATTTTCGGGTGCGGTTTGTGTCGGGTTAGCTGATCGGGTTGGTTTTTAGCACCCCTAACTACAATTATCACACGAATTGTTTTGTGGGCTTTTAGTTAGCCTATCAAGCCTACAAGAGATGCCCTTGTGCTTAAAGAACAAGTCAAGCGTACTTAATATATTCCCAAGATATGTGTGGCTGTGAGCTTCAACGAAATTGAAAGGTGAAAATACGTTCACATGCCAGCTTGAAGATTCGAACATGCGAGGGACTATCGGATCTTGTTGCGTCAAGTAGGTGGATTTTTCTATTTACGGAGGCGCATGACAATGAAAAAGGGTAACTTTTGGACGCTGAAATAAAAGGACAACTCGACACCGTAAAAGGGCGAATTTTTTACTTTTTAATATTTCGTTTTCGATATTTTCGTTCGATTCGTTGTCGTTATTTAATATGCTAGCTTAACTCCCTTTGTGATTGATCCCGCGTTAGGCCGATTTATGACCACGTACATATGATATTCATATTTTAATTTATCATATGATTTAGGTTATGTATTATGCTTGTGATTGGCCTCCATGCGTATGATCATTAATTGGTTTATGAGGCGAACCAAGTGATTAGACCAATTAGAACAAAACATTGAATACTATTATGTATAACCGACCAGAGATGGAATATAGTTTCGTACATATGGTTTCCGAGACCAGCGCCTAAACTCGTGGAATTTCACGAAGATCGAATGCACGTATAGGAACTACAATCATATGGACATACAGTTGATTGATTCTCTATTTACGTAGGGTTGCTATTGCTGGACAAACGAGTAACACGTATGTTAGGAAATTCTACCTTGTCTATGATTCATGTTGCTTAGATAGATTAGATCGGATGGAGACGTATGAGTAATTTGTGCCGAGCATGTGTGATCTCATTCGTCGTCAATTGCTCTATAAAAATTGACAAACAAAGTGGGCGCCAATAAATATCAGTATAAGCATAAAAAATTTAGTCCTAAAATCTACATTTGCAATAATTTCCAAGGTAAGGGTATTTCGAATTAAAAAATTATTTAAAATATAGATTTAGGACTAAATTTGTTATACTTATATTGGTATTTTATTGGCGCCCATTTTGTATGTGCATTTTTCTGCATTTATTTTATTATTTGCATTTTTTTTATCTCTTTCATCAAATCATCAAAATATAAAAATCCTTTAGTCTAGATTAGAATTAGAATTAATATCTTAAAATTAATCAAGCTGTCTTCGTGGATCGATACTCGTATATTTTACTACTCCTGCGGGCTAATACACTTGCTAGTATTCGAGCGTGTCAAGTTTCTTCCAAATAGTCACTGTAAAGGGTGTTGCTTTTACCTTCTTACACAATAAAATCTTATCACGAAAATCATTAACTGTACAAATCCATTGAGGTTGCACCAAACTAGCTATATAGCGCCACCAAACGACTTAACCCTCTTCTCAACCACAGCTGATAAGCGGTCATATAGAAAGCATCGTACCTCTCAGGCTTATCATGCCACCTAAAATGCCTCCTCACAACGCCCAAATTCTCAAACATCCTAAGATACATCTGCTCAGAAACTGAAGTCAATATACTTCGCAACCTAGGAACATCTCCGTGGCTTACTACGATCGAAAATTTACTCCAATCCAAGACTTCGGCAAAAGGGAGCTCATAATAATCTGATATAATTACCGGGACGCATCCATAGTGTATGGCGTCGCTGATTCTCGCCGTATTCACCTCATATCCCTTTATATGTATGCAGTATCTGCTAGTCTCGAATCCTTCTACGTAAGGAAAAGGAGAGTGCCCAGAAAATATGCTGAAAGAAGTCTCATTACCCCATAGCCTCAACAGTTCTTGGCGTATTCGGGAATTCTGAAGGCGACCCGCGTAAAAGACGAGCTTGTCCCTGCATAGACAAAAAGCGTGTCTAAAGAAACGAGCAAGGGATTCAGAAAGACTGAGCTATGAATTTGAAGAAATATACAACATACCTCTTACTTGGAGGATTCGATGATTGTTCAGCTCGTCTAGGCCAAATCTGAGGTAATGATATGTCCCTATGAGCAGAGTAAAGCCTCTGAAAGTAGCTTGAGGAACAAGTAAGCTGAACAGCGTTATTACGAAGGGCGTAATGCTTCGAAGTGGCCTCTCTGCTGACCGAATGGCAGCAGGCGAAGAAATGATCTGCGCCTTCTGACGCATTCCAAAATGGGAATTCAATACTGATCCCAGAAACGTAATTGGAAACGAATTCTGGGATTTTCGACTCTCTACGAAGGAGGGGATGATTCCTCATGACGTTGATCGAAAAGGGCATAAAGAAGAAGTGGGCTTCCTCGGGATTTTCAGTGAGGAAGGGACTGTTGAGTAGGGAGATCTTAAATGCATGTTCACTGTAATAATTCCCTATCTTGGGATCGAGGGGATTTGGGTGGGGAAGGAAGACATTTGAAAAAGGGTTCGAAGAATGGGCATCGAAAGGGTAGACAAAGATCTTGAATTTGAGCAACATATCGTTATAATCGGCTTCGAAGAGTCCCCAACTGTGGTAAGGTTCGGCGGCTATGGCAATGGAGGAACTAAGGGAAGTCGAGTTATCTTGGAAACCACAAGGAAAATCGATCCTCGGACGAATCGACGACTCTTCTGAAGTATTCTTAGTGTGATTGAGTCCTAAAACTACTGAACTTGGAGCTAAGCTCTGAGGCTTCAGCGATGGAAACACTGTCAAAGAAGTATACAATAGAAGTGCGAATGGTGCGACTAACATGAGACACCATTTGCGACAACATAAGAGAGGCATTTCTTGTCAACTGCTATAGTTGTAATAACGACGGCGATGAAGAAAGAACAGCGATCAATTGGTTCTCATTTAGACACGAAATGATTCGATTCAGCTCGTGAGAAACGACTGAATCAGTCACGCAATAATAGTTCGAAAACAATACTTACGAAGAGATTCGTGGCGAGGCGTTTCTTCATCGAATGGAGATGAACCATCAAGCTAAGAAACTGCTTTGTTAATGGAGACTCACGTGGGATTTACGAGGAAGTGCCGGTGAATGGCGAACTATATTCAGTTCAGAGGTATATTTATTTTATTATTTCTTGTTCTTTTCGTTGCTCACATACTACGAATTTATAACCTACCTGGCTATTTATTCTATATATTATTCGAGCAAACTAAGGCACGCCACGCCAGGTGTTTATTTTACAGGGCATGTTTATTTAAGATTCAGATCCTTGTCAGAAAATTTTTAATTTTAAAGATCCAATTTCTGCAGTACCACTTCATTGGTATTCAATACCACTTTATTGTTCTGAAGTACCACTTTATTTTTCTGCAGTAACAATTAAGTGGTACTGCAGAACAATGAAGTGGTACTGAAGAACAATGAAATAGTACTGCATAACAATGAAGTGGTATTGCGGAACAATGAAGTGGTACTGCAGAAATCGTGTCCTTAAAACTAAAAATTTTCTGACAGGGCCTGAATCCGATTTTCAAACTGAAATGGGGCCTGAATCATAATGGGAGTTACTATTTTCCGCCCCCTTTTTACTTGTTACCGCCCCCTAAAGGACTGAAAAAAGACGTTTTTGCCCCTATGTTATTTAAATTAATTTAAAAAGATAAAATATAATAAAAAGTAAGAATTCTTATTTAAAATCCTGTACTACGCAACACTCAAATCACACAACCAAATCAGACAAAAAAACAGAGAATTTTGCAAATCGCAATGGATCGACGACAAGGAAAGGGAAAGGAAAAGGGGGTGCTATCACGATTGGTAAGAAAATTGTCGTAAAATTCATTCGTACGTTGATAGATTGTCGAAAAGGGGTCGAAATAGGCCGAAAAACGGTAGATCGGACGCGAAATCGGGCGAAAAAGGCACGGCCGAACGTCGATTTCGGTCACGACCTGGCCGACCGAAATCGATTTTCGGTCATATCCTTCCAGACGAAATCGGCGTTCGGTCGCCGGGGCTCCGACCGAAATCACGTTTCGGTCGGAGCGGTCACGACCGAAATCCGATTTCGGTCGGATCCGCGGCGACCGAATTTCGATTTCGGTTGGCCATTGTCCGACCGAAGTCGGATTCCTGTCATGGTCCGGCCAAAATTAGGTTTCGGTCGTTATTTTTTTTTTTAATAAATATCTAATTGCAGGCGAAGGGTGGGAAGTCCCTACTAGGAGGGAGCAGCAGATCCCCCCCCCCCCCGTTGGAGGGATCTGGAGAGCGTCATACGAGGGCGCGCGGCGTTGATGCATCCGTTCGTAGGGAACGGGAGGCGGAGAGGCGGCAGCGAGCGGGTGATTCTCATTCCGTATATGCGGATTACGATCCGCATGCGGATGAGGAGGCCCATGCGGATGAGGAGGTGCCCTACGATGCGGCATCGTTTGAGTCATCCGAGGACGATGTGATACCGATCTCCTCCCTTCTCCATTATAAACTGACTTGCTATGTCGTATCTTAATATACGTAAAAAAAATAAATTTAGGGTTTGTTATTCGTACAAAATAAAATAGGGAGCAAGCGCTCCAGGGTCGTAGATGACGATTCCTGGAGGGTGCAGGGGCCACAGCCAGGTGGTCCACATGATGGCGAGGTGATCCCTAGTTACTTGGGGCACATCGCGCCCCGCATCTGGGCGGGTGAGGAGGAGAGGCCACTGCTAAAGTGCGAGCAGCGTACTTTGTATCTTCGGTCGCTTAAGATGTGGTACAGCCGATTCCCGCCGGAGACGCAGAGCGAGATCGATGGCACGGGGCTTACGCACCTCGCAGATGCCATGCTGGGTCACTTGGACCAGCCTCTTCTGAGAGCTTTTGTGGAGCGCTGGCACCCCGACACGAACACATTCCACATGCCGTGGGGGGAGATGACGATCATGCTCCACGACGTCGAGCAGATCCTGCGTATCCCGATCGACGGGACGATGGTTTCGGGCACCCCTGATGCCGGCGACCAGCAGATCGCGGCGAGGGAGATTATGGGCGTCTCCGCAGACGTACTGAGGGGTTGTTGGAGAGGCGGTGCGGTCGCGTCGAAAGACGTGATGCAGAGGATGCGGGAAGGTCGGCCGGCGGGGTTCCAGGCCATCGCTTGGCTTTGGATTCTATTGGGGTCGACGCTGTTCGTCGACAAGAGCGGGAACCGGGTGAAGCCCGATATCATGCACGAGTTCTACCGCTCGCTGCCATCTGCCAGTCATTACTCGTGGGGTTCGGCCGCTCTTGCTTACCTCTATCGCCAGCTTGGCCTCGCAAGCCGAGCGGGTTCAAGGGGTTTAGCTGGGTGCCTGTCGTTACTACAGGCGTGGATATACGAGTACTTCCCATGCTTCCGCCCACACCGTCTACCCCATCATGTGGAGCCTGGCGAGCCACGATCACGGATGTGGTCCGTATCTCAGTACGAGCGGACGGGCCACCGTTTGATTGAGATCCGCCGTCAGCTGGACATGATGACTGCGAGCTCGGTATGTTAACAAATTATATTCTATATTCACGACTCGATGATATAAAATTTGCGAAATTTTATCAGGTTGCTTGGTTGTCGTACGGTCCCGATCCAGCGGCGCAGCACATGAGGACTCTTTTCGTGGGCTGGGTTAGATATCGCGACATCGAGGGTGTTGCTTCAGCTGGGGTACGTGCAGGTCATACCGCCGCCGATGAGTCTGCCACATAAGGCGGTCATGCCAGCAGACCCGTCGTTCTATAGGGTGCATTATTCTGCGGATGCGGCAGAACATGCTTGGCATCAGTTCCCGTACGCGTACATCCTCAACCTCCAGTACGTCAGCCGGTCGGCCGCAGAGTACCTTGGTGAGGCCGTTGCAGGGTACATGGACTGGTATGAGCGACATTCTCATCCTCGTCTGTTTTCGTCGGAGTCGGGATCCTCATCGGCGGCATACCCCCTCGCAGCCACGCCGATTACGTACGTAATTTCGCCGATGATTTGGATTAAGATATTATTATGTTTAATCACTTTTTATAAGTATCAATTCTGTGTACAGTGGTACAACTCGATGTATACCTTGACTACCGATGTGCTAGCGACGTTGCAGCTCCACGACGTCGAGCAGACGGAGAACTACAGAGACAGGCTGGATGACCTGAACGACCGATGGCGCAATGCCCCTTGAGTACTATTTTATTTTATCTTTCGTTTATGTATCGGACGAGTACTATTTTATTTATATTATTTCGTTTATGTTTGGAATAGCGAAATAACAAATAATAACGTCATTAACAAATAAATAATGATATTATAAAATAATATTAATAATACATAATAATAACATATTAAACACAAAATAAAAACACAAAAAAAAATAACATAAAATATTATTAGTAATACAAAATAATAACATTAATAATATAAAATAATAACATAAAAAAATAAGAAAATATTAAAATAATATTAACAATATAATTTAATAACATCAAAATCAATATTAATATTATAAAATATTATTAGTAATACAAAATAATAACATTAATAATATAAAATAATAACATAAAAAAATAAGAAAATATTAAAATAATATTAATAATATAATTTAATAACATCAAAATAAATAATAATATTATAAAGTATTATTAGTAATACAAAATAATAACATTAATAAAATATAAAATAATAACATAAAAAAATAATAACATATTAAAATAATATTAATAATATAATTTAATAACATCAAAATAAATAATAATATTATAAAATATTATTAGTAATACAAAGATTAATAATATAAAATAATAACATAAACTAAAAATAAAATATTAAAATAATATTAATATTATGAAATAATAACATAAAAAAATAATAACATTTACAAATAATATTAATAATACAATTTAATAACATCAAAATAGATAATAATGTTATAAAATAATATTAATAATTACAATAGACCATTCGCGAGCATGAGTTGCACCCAGTGTTCGAATCTGTTATGATATCTAAGTTCCCAACCAGCAAGTCGATGATCACGATACGTGAACCAATACGGATGCAAGGCGGGCATAGGAAAGTCTGGACATAAATTCAGTCTAATATAATGTTGGTACTCGTCTCCAAGGTGCGCTATGACGATAGTTCGATTCGGTCGATCAGCACTCCGAACGGCACGCAGTGGCAGTAGCGTCGTAGAATGCATGTTGATGGTCGATCCATTGCCGTACCCGTAGAAGATAACTACAGCGTTCCAAATTGTCGCCACAGCCCACAAATCGCACGGTGTCAACATCCAGTGGTTTGCCAAGCAAGGCCCCCCGTCCCAGCGTATAAGATCCAACTGCAGTTCCAATGAATCGCCGTAGTACAATGTCGAGTAACGATCCCAATGGGCCTCGATTTCGTTCGCGACGTTATTCCTTACGGTGACCCATTCGTCCTCGTCATTGTAAATATGGGAGGCGATAGCGCGAAATCCGCCGTTGCCGTCAGCAACCACATCCTTATAACTAACTATATACGGTTGGATGACTGATGTTACGTGGTACTGCAAGCGGCTGTGGAAGAAGTTGGATTCACCTGTACAAAGCATTTTACCGAATTAGAGGTGGATTAAAATTCGTATGAATTTTAGGAGTGAAAGATAGTAGTACTTGTCTCCGTAGTAGAAGTACGAGATCGCTTCACAGACGAAGATGACGTACGGCCATGACTGCTACGACCCTGGCTGCTACGACTGGTACTGCTGCGCCCTCCGCTGCGTCCCCCCCTGGGATTGCGTACTCCCAAGCACTTCGATCACGTTTCGTTGAGTCTCTTTTCTTTGGCCGACCTTTTACAGATGTCTTAACAACAGGCTCATTCCACTCTTGGGTCTCTGGATAGAGATGTTCGTGAACTACTCGATGGAGTCCACGCGTAACGGCGGGATCGCGACCTTCTGCCTCACGCACGAGATCGTATAAGCGATCTTGATCAGAAATATCGGGAATTACTCCCTCGCCGATTGTGAGTGTCCTCCAGAAGTCGTGCAAGCATTCTACCGAAACTGGGTAGTTGTTGTCCACGCATTGCTGAAGCTCGCAAGCACATGGTAGTTGGTGCGTCCGTCGTACATAACATCCGCACCTGGAGTAAACCTCATTCGACAACTCTTTGGCCCGCCGCAGCTCATTTCCCATAATTAATATTGCATGGTGTGAAACTCTGTATAATAATGTTAGGAATGGAAATCCTGACAACCCAATAGGTCGTTTCGACCGGGACTCCTCCAGTGCATGCACGTCAATACAACAAAATATTAGATAAGGATTTCGTATTATGCGTAATAATAATTAATTTACCTTTCTGATGCGATTTAACTGGTTCTGAATCTGCTCGTGCACCTTCACCCATACGGTGTCTAGAGACCCAGTGGCCGAATTCAGCCATCCTTTCAGCTCGCTGTGAGCACTCTCCACACGACATGTAGTGGTGTTCCCGAAATGAAGCACATGGGTCGTCCAAGCTCTGGCGAACTTCTCCTTATGCACCAGCACGTCTGGTCAACATACTTAACGAAATCTGAGTCGGGTAGCCAACGCAGATGCATGTCATTCACTGCCTTCTCGTATTCGTCGACCGTCGTAGCTTCCACGACTGCTTTCCAGGACTTGTGCGTGAAGTGAGCTGCGGTCTTTTTGCTCTTCCCCCCAACCAATACATTTTATTCTCCACATCTTTATAAATATGCCACGTGCACAGCAGATGATGAGAATGCGGAAATACCATATGTACCGGTCGAACAAGGCCCAACTCACGATCAGTCACAATCGCCGAAGGGTGGACACCTGGACCTAGAATATTTCGAAGAGAATTCAACATCCACCAATAACTTCTCTCCGTCTCGTCCTCCATGACGGCAAACCCACACAGAAAGTTGTGATTACAGGGAGTCATCCCTATAATCTCAACTAGAGGCATCTTATATCTATTGGTCTTGTACGTTGAGTCAATACCAATAAAATAAGGATACGTCCTCAGCAGTGCGAGTGACTCCGGGTGTGCGAGAAAGACATGTGTCAGCACATTAGTCTCCTCGTCTCTCAGCGCTTCAACAAAATATCCGGACTCTGTCGCCTGGTGCATCAACTGGCTCACCACGTCTCTCCCTCAGAATTTTGCTTCTTCAAACGATCTCTATAATTATATATATGTCGGATCGTCGCATTATCTTCTACGTGTCGAGCCCTCATCGCTGAGAGGATATGTGCTGGTTTCGCTTGCGCAACAGTCATTTCCTCTACGACCTTCTTTGCCTGGCTACTTAACCCACTCGTCTGGCGGTGTCCCTCGGGATACTGTATCAGAGGGTGATTGTGTATGGAATTCTCAGGTGCACCCGTACGAATGTACCATTCCCTAGTAGCTGGATCCTGCTGGGCTATGACTACAAACGGACACCTGCACTTGTTAGACTTCGATAGCCTCTCCAATTCATCCTCCTTGCCTCTATAACGTTCTCCGCGAGAACATCTAATCAATTTTTTTGCACCGCATTTCTTATGCGACGAAATAATCACCTCGAAACCAAGAGCAATAGCGACGCCTTTCGCCCAGTTAATGGCTTCCACGTCGGTCGGAAATCGTCCTCCTTCGCGGAAATGCTCACTGTAATTTATCTCGTTGCCCGTGGAATCCTCCGGAACACTCTCCAAGTCTGGAAAAAAAAAATTAATTACAGCCGAAATTGGATTTCGACCACTGTAAGAGGCGACCGAAACGAGATTTCGGCCACCTCTGCAGTAGCCGAAATCCCGTCTCGGCCGTGACCGTCCCAGCCGAAAGTAAATTTCAGTTAGGACAGCCGCGGCCCAACAATTTTTTCGGTCGCCTTAAAGGGCGACCGAAATGTGATTTCGGTCGCCACAAGGGCTGGCCGAAATTATTGTTCGGCCAGCCTTTGTGTCGACCGAAATTACATTCCGTTCGGGTCGAAATTTTCCGATCGAATCCGATCGATGTTCGATAAGTCACGTCCACACGAACGAAATTTACGAGAATTTGCTTACCATCCGTGCCTGTGGCGACCCTACTTTTCTAATTAGGATTAGTGGCGGATTTCCGCAACGTAAACCGTGGAAGGCCCGTCTAGTTAAAACTTTTTCCTAAAATAATATATATATAAAAATTCGTCTACATCGTTATCTCTGTACACGGGCCGAAGCCCCAAAATATCAAAAGAACCAAAAGTCCTAAAGTCGCTCCACAGGTCGCATCCATGTACCGCCCCGCCCTCAAAAGTCCGTGGAGCACCGCCACCAGCCGCCTCAGTCTTGACGCGTATCGGCGTCAGACTCAGTACCTACAACACGTAAACACTGAGCGATTTGCCCAGTAGGTGAATACAATGCATGTATGCAAGTGTGCACTCAACCCCAATCCCAATATCTCGCAACATGATTTAATGCACACTCTTTCTTTTCCCACAATTCCTATCTCATACAATACAGGGCCCTAGGCTAGGCTCACGCGCGCAATAAATATCGTGGGTGGTCACGTGATCACACCCGAATCCAATGTCATGGGTGGTTAAACCCGTATCCATAAGTCATGGACGATAACGCCCGTATCCATATATATATATATATATATATATCATGGGTGATAACACTCGTATCCCTTCTGGCGGTGTGCACCTCGAACCGACCACGTTCGAGTAGACAGATCGATCACGTCAGTCTCCACCAGGAATCCTGTGAGCCCAACCGGTCACAAATATTCTCAATCTACCCCACGTACCAACATCTCGAATCATCACCGTCTCAATACGGTGGAAATCATCTTTTAGCCTGACGTGATATGCACGTGCCATGCATATAATCGCAATAACACATAAACATGATTCACATGAAACGTACGTAAAACATATAAATCACATAATTTCACGTAAATCACATAATCACATGAAAACACATAATTGTGTTTACGTATTGTAGATGGATGATCCACCTACCTGTCCTCCCGCTATCGCTAAATAAGAGGTCGGATGGAATCTCTATACGTCGATCCTCTGAATATAATAAATATTATTAGTATATGTACTAGCCCTCAAACTATATTGGTATAAAGTAATTATAGTAAAGTATTAGACTCGGGAGTCAACGGTCAACCCGTTAAAATAATTCACTCGATTTGTGGTCAAAATCGAGTCAACACCCGACGTCAACGCCCGAAAGTGGCTTAATCATAGATCATCGCCCGATTGTAGAACTCGGCGATTTTTCAAAATCGATCGAATGACCAATCGCTCGATTTGGGGTCAAAATTGAGTCAACGCCCGATTTCCTGTGAAATAACCTTCAGTTTCGACCGAATGACAAATCGCCCGATATTAAAATCGCCGGGTTGTCCCTATCGCCCGATTTCGTGCATGAAATTCCCAAGCTTTCGGCCGATTCTAATATAATAGAAATCTTTATTCGCCCGATTTCTTAATATTACAAATTGCCCGATTTACTTAATCCTCAAATCGGCCGAAACCTATACAATTTCAAATCGCCCGATTTGTTTATATTCTAAGTTCACGTTTAACCTAAAATTCGGCCGAAACTCTCACAACTTAAATCGCCCGATCCTAACATAAAATGGAATCGCCCGATTTTCACTAGGGTTATATTACCTAATCTGCCCGATTCTCTGATCACATTTGTCGAGACTCACTCTAAGGTCCAAATCGCCCGATGATAATTCGCCCGGCTCCTAAAAATTGTGATTCTCCCAACAACCCTAAAAACATTACTATAGAGATCATCTTCAAAACTATGCTATATCCAGAACACGGTACACTTTAATCTTCATTATAATTACCTCTGTAATTTATACTAATTTCAGAAACTGGTACGGTCTAAGACCTTAGTCCTTAGGAAATATATTATACATCGAAGATAGTCAAAGTTCATAACTCGCCACTTAACACCCATGGTTTTACACTGAAACTTCAAAGGCTAATATTTCTAAGCACAATGGGTTTCAAACTCTTCTAAAATCCTTATGCAATTCGTTTAAAGACATATATATATACTTTAAATACTGATTTTAAACAAGCATACATTAATTACACTAAGTTTAAGAAGCTTTTGCATACCTTATGTTGAAAGCACGTAGGTTAGAATTGATGAGGTCTCTCCCAGTTCTTCTTTTCCTCCTTTTTGTTTATTAACTTATGAGGGCTTTGAGCGTATTGATCATTTCAAATACTTAGGAATTCGTGTGACATGACTAAGTGATGATCCTAATTTTTCCCTCAGCCTTAAGTAACGTTTTTATTGAAGTTTATCTTTAAGCTTTGGGCCAACCTTTGAAAAGTTTAGTTTGGCCCATCTCAAAACTACCATTATCATTTTTTTATATTTCTTTGATTTAATTTCATAGTATTTTTGGGACTGTTTAAATTTATATTTTTGCTTCGCCATTTCAATTTCTTATCGAACTTCTTAATTCGCAACATTACATAGTTTATAAAAAGAAAATCCCTTATTTAATTTTACGGGTATTACAGTGCCAATAGACACTTTCTTTTGACCTTTCAATTTCCCAAAAAGACGATTCATTTCGATTTGAGTTATTTTTTGCTATGTTTGACTCTGATTTGGATGTGTGATTGCGATATGAAAAGTGTTGTATGGAAAAGGACTTTAAATAGAAATTTAAATTCAAAAGGGCAACATCGTCTTTTTTCAGCCCTTTAGGGGGCGGTGACTAGGAAAAAGGGGGCGGTGAATAGCAATCCAGATCATAATTAACACTTATTTTATTTCGTGCAAGCTTAGGTTTACACAAAATGTCCTTAGTTGTCTTATATATTTATTGTCTTGATGTCAAATTAATATAATAGTTTTAATATTATAAACATTAAATATCCGAAACACATAACAGTTTGTTCATGTATCAATTTAAGTGTGGAAAATCTATATTATACGGTGACCATATTAGTAGTTTAATGAAAGCAAGGTCATTGCGAAAAAGAATTTTACGGAAAAACTTGTAAATCATCCATTGGTTTATCTCCTGTCATCAACTATGACAAGGAAAATCATTTATTGTAGTTGGACAGGGTGCAAGTCGTTAATACCGAAGAAATTGGTGCGTAAATTATATCAAAATCTCATTATTAGTGCTCAAACTTTAAAATATGTCATTTTTTATTCATGGAACTTTGCAAAACTGTTCCATTTGGTTCTTTTAAATGTCTTTTAGGTCAAAGGAATAAAAAATGTCAGGTTTTGAAAAGTTCAGGAACCAAAATAACTCATTTAAAAGTTTGAATACCAACAGTGAGAATTTGGTATAATCTTAGCACATTCAATATGCATGATGTATACAAAACTAAACATATTATCATATATTGTAAGAGCTTGTTAACTGAAAATTTTATTTGTAAATGTTTATTATTGATAAGTATATAAATAGAAGAAAATATTGAGTTAGGGATATAATTGGTATGAACTGAAACTAGGTTGGGGTAAAATTTTAATTGTAATTGTAATTGACATTCAATTAATTGAATGATGGTTACTACGATGGCTTAAGCCTTAATAAAATATGTATTTTGTTTCATATGAGTAATAAAATAGAGGATGATTTAACTTGTACATCATTTGACTTGATACAAAGTGATTGCTTACTTAATAAAAGTGCGGGAAGCACATTATAATTTCAAAGAAAATTTAATATAATTGGAATAGGATTTAGTGGATTCTATACATAGAGTTACACAGCCGTTTAAACCGACGGATGTTTTAACCGGCGGTTAACCGCCTGTTACGGTTTGGGGGTAAACAAAAACTGTTGAAAACACGATTCCGGTTAGTGAAAGATTGTTTCGTCAAGCGCAACGCAACCACTGATTTCGGTTGGGATGGTTTTGGTTTTTAACCGACAGTTTCCCGATTTCATTTTTATTTTTGATTTTTTTTCCTATCGCGTACGCAGTGACAATTGTCACCAATTTCCGTGATAACTCTCTGCCGCATCTCAAGACCGTGATAAAACCTTGCCATTTTTTATTTTTATCAAGAGTGCCACGGCCTTGACATTTTGTGCCCATGATTGTAACAAAGTCTCTGCTGCGACTCACGTCAGTGACCGTTGTCACACTCGGTGGTTTCATGGTCGTAACCGCCTTGTGGAACAAAGTTCGCGGCCGTGAACTTAACCTTGGATAGTGGTTGGCGTTTTAGGCTCATTCCATTTCGACTGATTCATCTTAAATTTTTGCCGATGTTCCCTAAACACAAAATAAGTAGAGCTGTCAAATGGGCCGGTTGAGTGGGCCGGCCCGTACCCGCCAAAGCTCGCCAATTGTCGGAGCCGGCGCGAATAGGCCCGTCGCGCCAGAAATAAATAAAAATAAAAAAGAGAAAAAATTAAAAAAAGCGGAAAAAAAACTTAATTCCGCTTAAAATGGTAGTTAAAAAATATAAAAATATATATAAATTATTTATACATCTATAATTTAATATAAATATTAATATTTTAATAGTGGCGGGCCTAAAATTTCATAGCCCGCCCTGCCACTTTGGCTGGGTGGGGCGGCCCACGGGCCACGGGCATTTTTGACAGTTCTAAAAGTAAGTACAAAATTTGAGTAAGTAACACAATTAAGTAATATTAATAGTAATCAAAAATAGAAAATATTTGAATACTTATCTTTTCAGACTACTCATGTGCTCGTCAAGTTTACAAGTTTATCTCGTTTTTGAAAAATATTCACATATAGTACAACAATTAAAGACATGATTAACATTTTACAATAGATGGATGAAAGTATGATAGGAAACTTATCTTTTTCTCGGACTCAACGTGCTGGCATATCCACTTCTTCCTCGCATTGTACTCGGCACTCATTCACTTTCTGTATCATCCACAAAGTCGTCACTCGAATATTATTTAATTGATCTTGTGATCAACAGTCTGATCTCACCCAATCATCGAGATTGGATTTCGAGGTTTTTAACAGTTAACCTCGAACGTCTTTCACTGTCCGCCCATACTAAAAGCTCGTTCTACCACTGGGATGTTGTGATTGAAACCAGACATGAAAATATCTACTTTGCAAGTATACCAATGTAGGATCGTTGTTCTTCTCGACCACAACTTAAGAGCGAGTCTCGTCGTCTTCTCTATACTCTAACATATTTGTCAAGTAGTAGTCCAACTCGATGTACGGGTTTTGCACCGTCCTAGTAGAAGACATTGCTAGAACAAAATCCATCTTATATTCTATAAAAATTTATCGCTGAGTTCTATAAGCGTTGTATTATTGTATGATAGTTAGGTTCTACATTACCAAGTGTTGAGGAAATCGAGCCTAAACTCAGGCAAGCTTGGCCGGGAGATGGCCGAAGAAGTCCCTGAACAGACACAGCTCAAGCAGGAATGACTTGGTGCAGAAAATCTCCGATATTCCCAGATTCATTGTCGTTCGTCGGACTGGGCGCGCTTGATCGGAGGGCTAGGATTTGAACACTCAGGTTTGAATGAGAGCCGATGGATCACGCGCGAAATTGGATCTGATGGCTCATTGAAACTGTTGTTGCTAGAGACGACTTTATTAGTGACTCCTGATGCACGCTGTACAACCCTAACTGCATATGCTACAAATCGCTGATGCAGGGCAGCAGAAAACCCGTTGTTATAAATTCTAGATTTGAGTTCGACATGTCAATTTTGAGAGCTCGTATCTTTTGCTAGGGTTCGAATTAGCGAGAGGGGTGGGTTAACTAGAGATTTGTAGAGAACACGGAAATCTGTCACTTTGGTGTTGTGAGCAATACAAATCGGAGCTCTCTTGGTCCGTGGATATAGGCCAAACATTGGCTGAACCACGTTAAATCTGTGTGTTTTTCATTTATATTTTCGGTTGCTGTTTTCGATTGAATCGAGCTGCGATTACTCGATTGAGCTAGATCGAAACACACACACACACACACTAAAATGCAGGTCTATTGCGAGTCGATTGCAGCATATTTCACAACAATTGGTGTGGTGTAGCTGCGGATCGAAGCGATCTAACAGAGGATGGCTGCAACTCGTCTCGAAATGGAAATCTTCAACGGTCGAATGACTTTGGCATCTGGAAGTTGAAGATGAAGGTTGTTTTAGTTGAGAAGGGGCTTGAGGAGGCTCTGAAGCCCGAGGAGGAGATGGAACCGAAGACGATGACTGTTGATCATAAGAAAAAACTTCGTGAGAAAGCCTATTCAGCTCTGATTTTGTGCTTGAGCAATCAAGTGATTCGTAAGGTTGCAACGGAGACCTCGGCAGAGGAATTATGGAATAAACTTGATGCTCTGTACATGACGAAGTCTTTGGCTAAGCGTTTGTACTTGAATCAGGCTCTATACAGGTTTACAATGCTCGATGAAGTGCCAATCGAACCTCAGATTGATCAATTTTCGAAGCTCGTTTTGGATTTGCAGAACTTCGGTGAGGAAATAACTGATGAAGATCAAGCGTTGTTGCTTCTTTGTGCACTGCCTAAGAGCTACGATTACTTCAAGGAGGCTCTCTTGTATGGAAGAGAGAAGTTGAAGCTCGAAGACGTGCACGCTGCGTTGAGCTCGAATCAGCTAAACACGAAGAAAATCCGCGAAGCTGCTGAAATTTTAGATCCGGCTGCGTTGATGTTTGTGAAGGAAAAATCAAAATCCTGGAAGAATAAGGGCAAGGAGAAGGAAAATAATGAGGCTAGGAGGTCTATGATATGCTATTATTGCAAGGAAGGGGCCCACATTCGAAAGTTTTGTCCCAAAAGATCAAACAACTTCACAGGATCGGGTTCGGAAAACGCTGCTGCTGATTTTGCTTGTGGTGGCTTCGAATATGCTGACGTTTTGGACGTGTCTGAGCACGAGGAGAGTAAGGAGTGGATCCTTGACTCGGGTGCAGTTTTCACATCACTTGCAACAAGGATTGGCTGCAAGGATTCAAGGAAATGAGCAATGGAAAGGTGAAACTCGGAGATGGAAAATTCTGTCAGGTTCGGGGGATAGGTTCTGTGCATTTGCGGCTAACGTCAGGTGTTGCGGGCATTCTTAAGAATGTCAGATATGTCACTGAGTTGAGGGGGAACTTGATATCCATCGGTGCTATGGATGAGAGGGAATACAACACGATTACTAAAGCTGGAAAAGTCTCAGTGCTGAAACAGAACAGGTTGGTTTTATCGGATTTTCAGAGGCATGGAATCTATGTCTTGGAGGGTTTTTCTGTGATGACAAGGGCACATATGGAAACTAGGAAATATGGAGTCTCAAATGTAGTGCAAGGGAAACCAAGAAACCGATAAATCAAGGGGAAGCGAGCTGGCATAAAACACCAAGTTGGAGAAGTTTTGACAGGAACTGCTGTGGTGAATCTTGACAAAGTGAGCTCAGGTTGTGATGATTCGAGCCTGAGGTGGAGGCGTTTTCACCACGTAGCATTCTCAGGCCACAAATGGGGTGGAGCCCTGAGGTGGAAGAGTGTGCTGAGAAAGAAGTCGAAACGGAGTACGAAAGATCAACGGAATCTCAGTTTTCTGCGGAAAAAGCACAAACTGCTGCTGCTATGGCTGATGCATGCGGGCTGTTGTTGTGCCTGTGAAAGGGGCCAAGGAGCAGCATGTGGCTAGCTGGAGGTGGGTCGGGAAACGGGCTCAGGTTGCTAGGATCGAAGGATCTTCATACGGGATGAAGAGTGAAAGCTCGAATGGAAAAGTTGATGCGAGTGATCATGTACAGCAACTTGCTGAGATGCCTCACGGTAAGGAGGAGCAAAGGGCAGCTGTATAACGGCCTGGAGGGAGGTTCTTGAAGCTGTGAAAGGAGAATCTTCGGGAGAAACGAAGATTGGAAACTCGAAAAGCCAAGTTGGTTCCAAGTGGGAGATTTCAATCTCACTTGGGATTGACAAGGTAACTTTCGAGGCTCGAAGCTCCTAAGGAAGCTTGATGACCAACAGACCAGAGCTATGAGTCGAGGTGGAGCATCGATTGAAGATGTGGGAGGAATTACAGTTGAAATCCGAAAATTCCTGAAGCTGCGAGAAAGTGGCTTGGCTCTGGTATGACTTTGTGGCGCATGTTGCTCGCGTGCTACAGAGGAGCTTAGTGCTGGGACTGGGAGTTATAGGCTCGAGGTGGAGTTTGTTGAGGAAATCGAGCCTAACGGCAAGCTTGGCCGGGAGATGGCCGGAGAAGTCCCTGAACAATCACAGCTCAAGCAGGAATGACTTGGTGCAGAAAACTCTGGTATGCCCGGATTTAATGTCGTTCGTCGGATTGGGCGCGGTTGATCGGAGGGCTAGGATTTGAACACTCAAGTTTGAGTGAGAGCCGATGAATCACGCGCAAAATTGGATATGATGGCTCACATTGAAACTGCTATTGCTATAGACGACTTTATAAGTGACTCTTGATGCGCGCTGTACAACCCTAACTGCATATGGTACAAATCGCTGATGTAGGGCAGCAGAAAACCTGTTCTTATAAATACCACAAATTGAGTTCGACATGACAATTTTGAGAGCTCGTATCTTTTGCTAGGGTGAATTAGCGAGAGAGGTTAACTAGAGATTTGTAGAGGACACTGAAATCTGTAACTTTCGTGTTGTGAGCAATACAAATTGGAGCTTTGTTGGTCCGTGGATGTAGGCCAAACATTGGTTGAACCACGTTAAATCTGTGTGTTTTTCATTTATGTTTTCGGTTGCTGTTTTCGATTGAATCGAGCTGCGATTGCTCGAGCTAGATCGAAACACACACACTAAAACGCAGGTCTATTGCGAGTCGATTGCAGCAGATTTCACAACACCAAGTGAACTATAATATAAACCTAGTAAACATTCCAAACCATCTTGTCGCATTTTGGGTTCAAGTGTCTTAGCTATAAGAAATAGGTTTGGTAAGTCAGAAAAAATATTTTGCCATTTGGACTTCATACCAACTATGACATCCCCTAAGTATGGATCTTCAACGTTAGCCTGTAGTATCAGCGCGATTTGACGCAATAATCTAAAGCTAAGTTGGATGTGGGAAAATAATAAATACACACCCGGAAGTTCATTTGTGGCAACGTGAAATACCTGTAAAAATTCAACGATTAAGGCCTTACATCCATCCCATTGAGTCGTATGTAATTGTATACCGCATGGGTTTGAGTATAAAAATCACAGTGGATAACGATATTCATAAGATCCACATAACATTTTATATGTGGAATTCCACCTTGCCGACATATCTAATGAAAAACGTTTTGGTTGTTTATCCAATCCTCTTCAAAATATTTTCCATTTCTTTTGCAAAGATGCATGTCTACTTAAATAACTAAGTGCGCTTTTAATTGGTAAAACAAAATCTTATGAAACATCCATCTTGAACACATCAATTTGAAATATGACAAAAAAACTACCACCAAATGACAGGATGACAATAATAAAGATTCTAAACTAGCCTTGTTGTACTAGCATTATCAAACTAAATCGAAAAAACTTTTTAAGAAATTATACTCTTGCAGAATAGTCTTATTTTGAGAAATATTTTTTGTGCAGTGTGTTCTTGATCGAATTCGCGATAAGCAATCAAACGTTTTTGTAAAGTCCAAGAATCATCATCCCAATGGCATATAATGCCCATGTAATGATGTGCTTGCCAAAGATCGCTCCAAACATCCGAACAAGTTGCAACTTTACTATCCAAAGTAAAAAAAAATTTATTAACTCGATTTTGTAAATACTTTATTGTCTTTGCAACTTCCTGAGTTAATGTACTACGTGACACCCTCTTACCTTTAGGATTGTATTATTTCTCCACCCAATCCTCAAGATAAGGTCATTCACAAATCTAAATAGATGTTTAGCACATACTCCCTCCGTCCCAAACCGTTTTGGACATTTTACTATATCGGGCGTCCCAAACCGTTTTGGACATTTCCTTTTATAGCAAAAAACTACCACAAACAATCAATATAATACTATTAAATATTCTTAAAAGACGTGTCAAAATATATACTTTTTCACCTTTTAATGGTACTATATTATTAAAATATTCAATTTCTTAAAAACCGTGCCATATCCCAAATGTCCAAAATAGTTTGGGACGGAGGTAGTATAAGTTTTGCTAATTCTCTACATGTATTTGGGATTGCGAAATTCCTATCTTATCTACATGCTTACTAGCAATGTGAGCAATATATGGACCATATCATCCACTCTTTACATAGCTATATTCTTTATTACAATAATTACATAAATTGAGCACTCTCCTCCATCCCCGTAGGTGTACCTTCGTCACCGGTACCCATAGTCGGAGTATTCTTCTCGAGATCATCAAGGTCGATATAAAAACCTCGTTCGTGTCGTATTCTTCGTAGTCGTAGTCTTGTGGTTGTGATGAACTACCATTACCACACGCTTTTCTTTCAACACAATGAAGCATGATGACGACGATCCATGAGATGATTGAATTGGTGATGAACGTGTAAAATGCAATTATTAAAACTGGAAGAACTTGATGCTTGGTAACTAATAATGAGATTTTGAAAGCTTGATGATTGAGAATTGAGATGAAAACCAATATTTTAATGCATACATTTTATAGATAAAACTTATAACGGATACTTAATCTTGTCCATCGATCTCCAACTGACACTTAATCTCAACCATCTATTAAACAACAACAACAATAATAATAATAATAGTAAAACCTCTGTTTAAAAGAATAGCCGTCGTTGGTTAGTGAGCCGAGGAGAGGAATATTTTTGCCCGTTACAAACCGTACAAAACCGTCATATATACGTTACGGTTCCCGTTTGTAGAATTGGCAAACCGAAGCCGACGAACCGGCAGTTGTTCCGATTTATTTGGGAAAGTCTATATCTCTTTATATATAATTAGCCTTGGCTTACCTACCTAATTGGGTATAACCCAACTCTCATTAAAAATATGACATATGTAAGGTTCATTTAGTGAAAGACACGTACGCGCGTTTTAACATGATGGGATGGGTGTAATGTGTCACTAGGAGTTGGGTTAATACCGAATTGGGTACGAAAGACAAAACCGAGTTAGAGATACACTATGAATTCCTCAACCTACTTGAAACGGCAACTAATGGGCCTTAATGGCTAAAAATAATGGGCCGAAGAACAATGTGGGCCGGGAGACACAAAGAAGTTGAAGAAGCAGTCCAATCGTCGTTCATAGCACCACAAGCAAAAAGCAAACAACTGTCTGAAATGGAGAGCGATGGTACACTCAGTGACTATCGATGCGTGGAATGTGGATTCCCAATCAAAGCACTCTACATTCAGTACTCCCCTGGAAACATTCGCCTCATCAAATGCGTAATTACTCGAGATTTATGTTCGATTAACTCAAAAGTCCTGTTGATTTTTTGTGTAAAAACTTGTTTATTCGAAAAATTCAGGGAAGCTGCAAATCAGTTGCCCACGACTATATCGAGTGTGAGGTTATGATCCTCGTAATCGACTTAATTCTGCATAAGCCTAAAGCTTATAGGCATTTATTCTTCAATCGGCTTTCGAAACGCACAATCGATTCTGAGGTGGGTAATTATTTTTCATCTTTTATATGTCATCTCGTAATTTTGTACGCTTTTCTTCTGCAGAGGCTGCTGTGGATATCAGTGTTAGCTTTCTTAATTTTAGATGTATGTATCCTTTGACTGAATACTTGCTATATATTTTTGAAATGAAATGAATGAACTATTCTGCCTTAGCTGCTGCTCTAGACAGAATGTGGGCATTGAGCAAAAGAGAACATGGAAATGTGATCACTGGTGTTTCTTCTTTGGTTTCAGTTTTCATAAAGGTACATATTTACATACATAATCCTAACTCGTAGGATCTATTTGTCGGAGATTATGCTAAACAATGTGATATTGCAGATAACAAGTGCTGTTATGATAGGAAATGCCATCTTTTTTGGGGTTATGTTACAATGCATGGGGAAGTTTCTTAACATATCTGCTCAATTTTGTAGGTGAGAAGTTTGATGTACAGTTTTCTCTTTTAAGGAGAACAAAAACTAACTAACGACGTATGTTTGACTTGATAGCTGGAAACAGATATTGCTTGTAATTCTTTACTCCTCAAGTTACTTCAAGATCTTTCTGTTGGCCATGATGGTATGTATACATTTTGCATATAAAACTCATTTGTTTTGTCTATCGAATATGATTTTATGGTTTTCATTTTTACCCGCATTGGTTAGTTTATTTTTACTCTCTATAATCCTGCGGGTTTTTTTTTTCCTAAAATTTTGTAGGTCTGGGAGTTTCCATCTTCTGCAATCTTCATAGTTGATATGCTCTCCGTATCGTCTAATTTAGTGGCTTTAAAAGGTGAGAAGCTGACGCATTTTCTGCCAATCTTCTTCCTCTCTTAAATTAATTTGCTGACTTAAACTCTCTTTCGATGAACAATTAAGTGATCTCCTCCAATTCAGCGATGATGAGATGCCTGGTAGTTTGTCTTGTGGCTCATGGTGTGAAGATCTTAGTCAGTCACTGCATATATATTCATGCTCCAATCCTAAGTGAAAATCAACACTAAGTGCATTCAAAATCAATCTTTGCCAGCAGCAGCTAATGGTTTCTTATTTCCTGAGATGTTTTTTTATTGGTTGTCCGAAAGATATTTTACTTGTCTGTACATATTGACATTTTGACATTTTTTTTTGTATTTCTGAAATTTCAACATAAATAGACAAGGCACAACTTATCAGCTGAACAATCTTTTTTTTGGAACTGTCAGCAGTAAGTAGTCTTGTAAGTTCTAATAGTAAGAGCCTCCAATTCAATCAACTACGTACGTTCTCCAGGCAATGTAAGTAAGAACGTCGCCGATATACTTTAAGGCTGCACATCAAAATAAGATTGAATTTTCACAAATAATATAATAGCATCACCTCATAAAACAGTTTTTTCAAGTACAAGTCTGCTGCTTCATAAATCTTCTATGCTCTCCGCCGTACATAAACTCCGAATGGTTGTTTCTTATTGTTATTTCTGATCTGTAACACAAAATTACAAGGCTTTTTGTCCTTCAAATCCAATATCCACGTGCGTTGAATGCTCATGTGATCAATCATAGATTTTTCTGAGTATATGAGTTCTCCAATTAACTCTTGAGAGTCTTGCCACCATACCTTGTAATAAAAGCCAGCAGCTGTAATAAAAGGCAATGGTTCTTTCAACTTCCCACCCAGGCTCCTCTCATCTGCTCAACCGTACCCTGTATATGAATGTCTAATTACTTTGTCAATTATCACCCAGTCTGAGAAAAATCAGTCGGATAATTGGACGGTGAATTTACCAAGACCTAAGTACAGAGGATAATAAAGAAACGGAACCTAACCTTGGCATTTCGTGATTTCCTATCACCAGTTACATTAATCCATGAAATAGCTGATTTTCTTATATCGACTTTCTTGTCAGAATTCATGCTTCAAGGCATGAAAGTTGATTAAGCAGATTCAAAAATGACACATAAACATGAGATACTGCGGCAGGCATTCAGTTCAGTACTTGAACGAGTCCAAGAAAAGGCCAAGAGAAAGCCCAGTCTTCCAGTAGTTGAAAACGACGATCAAGTCCCTAACGTTTTCGACTAAAGGGACAGAAGCTTTGTACATGAGGGCTCCAATCCCTTCCACCACAGCAACAGCCAAGGCAGCAGAGAAAACATCCCAATCACCCGTCTGCCCAATCACTGTGGCAAAAGCAGTCGCACAGTAAAATCCCACCAAGAAAGAGAAGAGCTTTACGGGTAGGTTTTTTCTCAGCTCGTCGATTCGAGCGGTTATTTTCGATCGAATTGACTGAATGGTCCTTATGAGACGGGTCCCACCCGTCGAGTCGTTCGTCGAAGGGTTTAGGCCACTGCCATCTGATGCACTTCTAATGGACCAGAGATTTCTCCTAGTTAAGATTTATATCGTGTGGTTAGGTAAGAGTTTAACAACTGAAAAGAAAGAAAAAAGTGCATGTAAGAACAGATAGATATACATACCTGACAGTAAAAAGAGGGCGGGAGAGAAGTTGAGCTGAGATGGCATTGATTTTCCAGTGCAGATAGCATTCCTCGGTCTTGAACTTGAAGGCTTATGTATGAGGAGCTTGTGACCTATTAAATTGAGATTCAAGGGCATTGGTTTTGCTCCAACTCCAAACATGGAGGAACCCTGCAATGGATATAGAGTGAGCAACAAGGAATGGCAAAAGAATGACAGGGCGATGAACAAAGGACTTGGTTCCTTTCATTGATTCCACCAAAACAAAATGGATAGGCAGAACTCAATGGGATAATATTGAAGAGTATCTAAACTGGGATTTAGCTAAGAGCGAGAGAGTGAATCCAATAAAATGCTCACGGAAAATAAGGAATTACACACAATTATACTTTTTGAAAAAAATTTACTAAAATCGCCACAGCTTTGAAATAACACTGAATACAGATTCCACAATTAAAGGAAACTGACGACATTACAAGTATACGTCCCTTTGGATTCCGATTGTATTGCTAATTACTATAAGGAAGCCAAAAAACAAATTGGTGTAAAGTTGGGCAATCTTTGGACAAAATCCACATTCACTAAACAAAAAACTCGCAAAAAAAACTGGGTTTACCTGAAACAGTACGAAGATCTCAAAGCTCAAAGCTCAGACCTCAGCCCTCGTATGGTGATTGACTCTCACTTCTCAGCAGTGAACATGATGTGACAACAGAACTCCGCATTTTGTTGTACCTTTGTTTTGCACATTATCCCCCTCTGGGCTCAATGGACGTTTAAGCGGCCCATGGGTATTTACCTTTTCAACCTTTTCTTTTTCAAATATAGCTAAAATTACATATAACACGTGTGGTTTAACAATTAAACACCAAAACCCCTGTGATTAGTAAATAGCATAAAACACCCTACGGTTTTTTTCATTAGGCACATCTTTGTATTTTTACCCCCTATTGGGGGTACGGTGCGAAGTTTTAAACAACATTTGGGTATGATGTTAAGTTTCGACGACATCGGGAATACGATGCTAAGTTTAAACGAGTAAAAGGGAGTTTACGGAATAATAAAGCATTGGATAGTAACATGCATTTAAATATAACCACGCGACGTGAGGGTATAATATACTTTACCCTTTAAATTTTTACTCTTATATAAAGAGCCGGATAAAAACTGTTAAATTGATCTGTCAATTCGATTAATTATAATTTTACTCTTAATTGCATAATTATAAATTTTACCTTAATAATTTAATTTATTACAAACATGGTTCTTACTCAGGGAATTCTTGGCTTAGCTTATGATCGTATTTTGAATCATCGTGGTCATCAGTTTGGAGCGCAAGTCCAGCAGAGCTTGGTGCAAGGAGATAAGAAAAGGCTCAGCAGAGGAGATTCGGTCCGCGATACTACTGGGAAGTACGGTTTTAATATTTGTCATGTGCAATCCTTTGTATAAACATTGTGGTGGTCGAGTGCTCTTGCGCTAAGCGATCTAGTTTATCCTTAAATTAAACCTTTATTTTTAAATAACTTAATTAATAATATGAAATTTTTAAAATATAAATAATTTGATATCTTTGCAAAAAAATTCTATGTGCTAAACATACTAGTATAAAGAGTGGATAAAAACGCACAACTTGGTCTGCCAATTTGATATACTTATTTATAACTTTATCCTTTAAAATTTAATTTTTTAAATAACTTAAATAATAACAAAAAAAGTTCATAATATAAAAAAATGTTATAGTTGCGTGCATATGACTGTGCTAAACATAACAAGGAGAATTGCATATAAATACATTAAAAATTTTACACTTTCGAATTCTGTCTGAATAATTTTATTCCCAGTATCCATTTGATACTTTTTTTGTTTTACTATAGTACCAACCTACTTGGACAAAAATAACCCTGAAATAAATGCGGCAAACTGAGAACGTCTAGTTGAATGGTCTTGTGCAACCAAATTATATAGCAAGAGCATTTATTCTCATTTGTCCTAGCCAAACAAAAACACGCCAGCAAGCAACTATCAATGTGTGTGTGTTTGTGTGAATAAATTGAGCCAAAACTGGTAAAAATGACCTCAACACTTAAGCACTGATCGGGAGCTGCAAACAACTAACAAGTCAAATGTTGGTTGAATTAATCACGACCGTTCAATACAGATAGGATGATATTGGACTGCTCAGATTCAAGGGGAGGACAACTAAGAATCGTAGTCACGCTTTTATTAGTTGAAGATTCGCTGTACAAGTAGAATTGCGCAAGGTACAACTCAGCGAAGCTCATAAAAGCTGTTGAAGACTCACGTGTATATATCTGACTAAGGAAACAAAGTGGAAAAAACTTTCATCTTGTAATATGTTTTTTCGTTTAGCTATGAGAGAAGAAGAGAGTGTGAGAAAAAGATCAAAAGCTCGTTATCTCATTTCTTGACCATCAATAAAAGGATCCATTGACCCGTGGATGTAAGCTCAATCAAGGAGCTGAACCACGTAAAATTCTGCTGTGTTTTTTCAATTTCAGTTCTTAATCACGTTTGCAGATTAAATTCAAGATAAAATCATCAAGTCCGATTGAGATCAATCTGCTGATTAAACCCATTGATAAATGTTGGATTGTAGTTTTACCTAAGCTATTTCCTTTACTAGTGGTGCGGTGAGCGTAGATTAAACACATGATGGCATTAAAATTCAAAGTTGAGAGGTTCAATGGCAGAAACGCTTTTGGTTTATGGAAGATTAAGATGAAGGCGCTCTTGGTTCAACAACGGCTTGATGCAGCATTAATGGACGACAAGGATTTTACCTGCGACAATGGAAGAATTTGAAAAGAAGGCTATATGTGAGAAGGCTCATAACAATTATTCTTTGCCTTTGTGATCAAAATCTAAGAAAAGTTGCAACGTAAACGAAACCTGATGAACTGTGGAAAAAGGATGGTGACTTGAATCAGGACATACAAGATACATGGTCAGCTGCGACCTGACCTTCTCTGAAAGCAGATGGCAAACCTTACAAAAGAAGGTGATAAAGATCAAGATTATCAAGGCGAGGACAATCTTGAGGAAGCATTAGAATCTAAAAGAGCCATTGTAACAGCCCGCTCTCGGGACCTGTGGGATTGGGCCCACTGGACTTCATTGATTGCCTGGCCCCACTATGTAACAGTCCAGACCTCGCTCGCATTGATATTGTCTGCTTTGGGTGTTAAGCTGCCTGGCTAAGGACGTCCCAGCTGGTCACCCATCCCGACTTCTCTCCCCCCAGTACGCTTAACTACGGAGTTCCTACGAACTCCCACCCACCCGGACGGCTTTAAAATGCGTCAAGGGGGTGTCCACGCCTTACAAAGGCATGCTTTGTTCCCCCTCCAATCGGTGTGGGATATCAGAATCCATCCCCCCTCAAAAGGTCCAGCACCCTCGCTGGCACGCCGACCCGAGCTCCGGTTCTGATACCATCTATAACAGCCCAGACCTCGCTCGCATTGATATTGTCCGCTTTGGGCGTTAAGCTGCATGGCTGAGGAATTCCCAGGTGGTCACCCATCCTGGTACTACTCTTCCCCTAGCACGCTTAACTACGGAGTTTCTACGAACTCCCACCCACCCCCACAACTTTAAAATGCGTCAATGGGAGTTGTGTCCACACCCTTACAAAGGCATGCTTCATTCCCTTCTTCAATCGGTGTGGGATATCACACACTGTATCACCACTAGCATTCTAGCGTGCTTTGAACTACACGCACCCTGAGCTACTTCCCAGGGGTGAACCATCCCAGTTCTACTCCAAGTCAAGCGCGCTTAACTTTGAAGTTCTTGGATGGACTCTCGAACAAGAAGGTGCACCTTTGGTTATATGAGTAGTGCAATCAATACTCTTATTCCATTTCTTAACTTGGCAAGCCCATACATTGTTAGTCTCAGGATCATCTCATTCGGGTGTGGAATCGGTTCATTCATGTATCCCTCCGCCTAGAAGCCTGGCGAGGAGCCGCTTCTTGTCCGAGCCCGTAGCACCGGCGATCACTCCCCGCCTTCATCGACCCCGGGTGTTAAGGCCATCATTCAGGTGGAGACTGATAAATTTGGACCAGAAACTGAAGATACAAATAAAGAAATAAGGTCTAAGAAATAGAACATGAACCTGGTGAAAACCATAAAACAGCAGAAACAACCTTGGAGGGATACAATCTTACTCAAGACAGAGCTAGGAGGCAAATCACCCCCCTCGATATGGCCAAGTTGATATCATGGTATTTTCATTTTATCTGGCTGAGGAAGATGGGAGTGAACCAAGATATTCTACAGAGGCAATTCTATACAAGGAAATGAGCATTGAAAGGGCCCATGATCGAGGAGATGAAGTCTTTACTCAAGATGGACACCTGAACTCTTGTTGATAAACTTACAGGGCATAAGGTTGCACATGGCTGTTTAAGTGAAAGCATGAAGCTACAGCAAGCAATGGATACGGTATATCATCACTCAAAGGGAAGGGGTGAATTTCAATGGGATTTGTTCTCCAATGGTAAAGCATCGATCAGTGTGGTTTATTCTATCTCTAGTAGCTCAATACACTGGAGCTAGAGCAACTTGATGTAAAAACAGTTTTCGTATGCGAGCTTGAAGAAACCATTTACATGACTCAACCCTAGGGTTTTGTGAAACTAGGAAAAGAAAACCAAGTGTGTCTCCTGAAAAAATCATTGTATGGCCTGAAGCATAGCCCCAAACAATTGAACAAAAGGTTCGATACATTTATAAGAAGAAGAGGGTTCAAGACGAGCTGCTATGATGAATGCATCTATTTCAAAAGTATGAAAAACAAAAAAAATGAGTTCTCTGCTCCACTACGTGGATGGTATGCTGATAGGTAGCGAAAACATAGACGAGATCAATGGCGTGAAGGAATCACTCAAGTCTGAGTTTGAAATCAAAGACTTAGATGTTGCGGAAAGGATCTTAGGAATGAAATCATGAGGAGGAGAAGTAAGGGAGTTCTATGGCTAGCAAACTGAGTATTGAAGTTGATGCTAAAAAGGCTTGAGATGAGCGAATGTAAACCAAAAGCAGAAGTAAGGGAGTTCTATGGCTAGCAAACTGAGTATTGAAAGTTGATGCTGAAAAGGCTCGAGATGAGCGAATGTAAACTAGTAAGCATTCCATTGGCTGCCCATCTCAGCTAATGAAAGTGCCAGAAGATGATCACGGCAACAGTTCAGCAGATATGAAGGATATCCCCTACGCAAGTACTATTGGCTCACTCATGTACACTACGGTCTGCATCAGGCCTGCCTTGCCTACTCGATAAGTATGCTGAGCAGATTTATGGCTAAACCTGTAAAAGATCATTGGCTGGCTCTTAAAGGGGCGTTAAAGTATGTAAGGGGAACCTTAAACAACACTACGAAAAAAGGTCAAACGGCGACTACAAGTAGCGACTAACAACCATGTAGTCGTTGTTTTTACAACATAGCTACTAAATCGATATATTAGTGACTACATATTCTTAGTCGCAATTAGCGTCTACAAGCACAGACGCTAACGAAAAATATTCAGTCGATAATGGTACTTTGCGACGCGAAGGTAGCGACTACACTTATGTAGTCGCCAATGACGATTAATTTTTCCGCGGAAAGTCAGTCGCTGATTTTTGATATGGTGACTACATTTATTTATATTTAGTAGCTAAAATTAATCCCTAAATTTTCCAGATCGTGAAATCCCAAACCACAATTCCCCCCAAATCCGAAATTTTCCCACTGTCAGTACCAACCCGTGTTCGTCCTGACCTCCGTCGCCATCCTCCTTCGTCTGACGATGGCCATCGCTCCCTTCGCCAAATCAGAAAGGTGCGCCATCCCTCGCGCGATTTCCGCCTTCGTCCGCCTCTCTTCGTCGTCTGTCATCCGCGTCTGCCGTCCGCCGACCTCCGTCCGCCGCCGCTCTCAGGTACGATTCCAGTTTAAGTTTTTCATCATAGTATATACCACTGGTCTTAGGTTTAGATCAACAATGACATACACTAACTTGCAACCCCTATGACTAAACGTGGGATGTGATAATCAAGCTTTGTAAGAACGGTCAACATCTAGTTTTAAAAACCATTGTATATTCAGCGAAAGTCATCTATCAAAAAAATTAATAATTGGATTACCTTAAAGAAAATACATGTTTCTATGACATCTCGGAGATCAATCTGTTAACCAAATTGAAATGGAGAGATGATCAAGTACAGCTTGAGGGATTTCCGTTGAATATGTCGCTCAATTTTTTGTTCCGTTGCAAGGTTGCTCCTTGACGTTCGTTGCTCGGACCATTGATCGCTCCCGACCCGGTTGATCGCTCTCCGATTCGCTAATTCTCATTAATTCAGTTGTTATAGTTGATGATATTTTAATGTTATTCAATTGTATGTTTTTGTCATTTCAGGTTTCTGAAGACATGACGGGTAGATCCTCTCACCGTCGTTTGGGCGCATTTGTTGGCAACCGTCTATCTTCCACCAATGATGATAAAATTGAAGAGCAAAAACCTACTCCACAGTTGGGCACGACGTCGAGCACTGTACCATCATCCTCCACGGCAGATACGGTGCCTTCACAGATGAACATGGAGCACCGGTGAAGCCTAAGTTGATTCCTGATACTTTAGAGTAGTACGTGTATGAACTTTTTTTTTTATTGATAAGATCATAATATCTAATTTTTTTAATTAGGTTTGATAAGACGTGTGCGGTTAGTTCAGTGACCCGGGCCTTCAAGTCCTACATATTAGAAGTGTGGACGTGCCTTAGCGATGTCCCCGACGATGTAATACAGCGTTGGTGGTTAAATTTTCGGGTTTGTGGACTTGAATATTTATTTATTTCATACTTTTCATTGTGTCACACTTACTTACTTGAATTTTATAGGAGGGGCATTCGTGGGATCCTTCTAATGCCGGTCGAGTGAAGTCTGAATTCCGCACTGTTCTTCGTAAGCGGATCAAAGATATTGCGGGGCGAATGACTTAAATTGGAGAAAAATCCGGCATACAAAACTAAATTTTTGACCAATCCCGTCCTTCAACAACTCAAGGGGAAATGGTCGACTCCTGAGTTCAAGCAAAAATCAAACATCCGTAAGGCAAATTGTAATGGTCGAGACGGTAAAGTCGCGAAGTCCGTGCAAGGATCATGTGCCACGAGCTACCTTGCAAAGAAAATAGTAAGTTTTGTTCCATTTAATTTTTGTCTAATCTTATTCAATCTTCAATCTTTCACTTTTCCTTTTACACTTTAAATTTTATTTTTGACAGGCTGCACAGAATCACGGAGTCCTTCCTCAACCGCACGAGATTTATGAGCAGAATCACACAAAGAAGGACAAGTCTTTTGTCGACGAAAAAGCCGAAAAATGATGGTAAGTAAATATCGTTTGTTAAAATATATATGTGGTGTTTTGGTGGTTGGATTTTGTTTGTTGGAAATGAACAGTGTGTTGATACTGTGTTCTTGAATGGATTGATTTGGTGTATTGTGTTGTGGAAATGGATTGATTTGAGTTGTTGAAACTTTTGTGATGATCATTTTATAGGTGAGGTTATCCCGAATTTTTTTTCAAAATTGAAAGTCTTGATAATCGTATGTTATTGATGTTAACAGGTGGAATTCAAGGCTAAGAAGATTGCTAATCCATCTCTCTCAGACGCTAAAGCATTCTATGAGGTATCAGGAGTTATACGAGGTTTCAAAACGTACCGGGCATGGGTAATGCGTTGCGCCTCTTCTTCGAGGCACCAGCGACACAATCATCTTCATCAAGTGCCAATAGTTACATGCCTTCCTAGACTATTCAGACGCGGGAGTTGTTGATAGCGACGCAACACTTGAAGCGATGGAGAGGAAATGTAGTGAGCTCGAGGCACGACTTGAAGCAGCGGGCGTTCGTAATGAGTCGCGTGGTTCAGATGCAGTCGAGTAGAATCCTGTGGATGACACGCGGACATGTGATGCGGCGGCGTCACTGAACAGAAATGTTCGACGCCACGACGGCTTTTCGGACGGGGGATCCGGCCACGGTTTGGCGTAGAGATCCGTGTCGAACTTTTATTTGATGTTGGCGACTTTATTGTCATGTATTTGACTGTTTTATTCCGATTTGTATTTATTTTCATGTATTCGACTTTTTGATTATCGAATGGATCTTTTTTTCGTGTGTATTTATAATTTTTATATTTATATATAATTGATTTATAAAATAAATAAATAAATGATGAAAATAGGCGACGAGCGACTAAAATAGTGACTACAAATTACCCGTTAACGACTGCAAATTGAGCTTAAGCGTTCTGAAATTAGCGACTTAGGACGACGATCAGCGACCAACTATGTAGTTGCAAACTTTGCGGCCACGTACTCAGTCGCAAGTAGTCGCAAATACAGCGACTATTAAGGTGGTCGCAATGTAGTCGCAAAACAGCGACTACGCAGTCGTGGTCACTTGGAGTCGCTAAACAGTGACTGATTTGCGACTACGCTCGATCAACGACAAGGACTTTAGCAACTACGTATATTAGTCGCTGATGTAGTCGCTAATTATGTTTAGCGACTAAAATATGTGTTTAGCGACTAATATTTTTAGTCGCTAAACGTGTTTTCTTTTTTGTTGTTGTGCAAAGGCCTCGTATTCAAGAAGCAGGATCAAACACACGAGACATAACAAGCTATGATGGGATATGTTGACTCTGATTTTGCTGGATGTCTTGATAGCAGGAAGTCCTTGACAGGCTATGTGTTTACTTCATTAGGAACGGCAATAAGCTGGAAAGCAAGCCTACAACGAGTGGTTGCCTTATCAACAACCGATGCAGAGTATATTGCCTAGCATAAAAGAAGCTATTTGGGTGAAAGGGATGATGGGTGAACTTGGGATAAATTAGCAAAGTATCAAGGTGTTTTGCGACAATCAAGGGGCGATTCATCTATCCAATAATTGTGTTTCTCATGAGAGAAGGAAGCATGTCGACGTTCGGCTGCATTTCATAAGGGGAAAAGGAGAAGCAAGTGCTCCGAAAATTTCAAGTGAACACATCCCGTCTGACTTGATTACAAAGTCGATGTCAGGAAGTTCTTGCACTGCCTGCAAACAGTCGCATGTTGTGATGCTCATTAACTCATGGATCGTGAAGGTAAATGGATCTGATGGGAGAGTAATTGGCTCAAGGTGGAGAATTGTGATGAAATTGAGCCATAACTTTTAAAAATGATCTCAGCACTTCAACACTGATCGATAGGAGCTTTAGCAAACAACTAACAAGTCAAATGTTGGTTGAATTAATCATGATCGTTCGATACAGATAAGGTGATATTGGACTGCTCAGATTTAAGGGGAGGACAACTAATAAAATCACAGTCACGCTTTTATTAGGTGAAGGATTGTACAAGTAGAATTGTGCAAGGTACAACTCAGCGAAGCTCAAGCCTGAAAGCATAGAAGCTATTGAAGACTCACGCGTACATATCTGACGAACGAAACAGAGTAGAAAAGACTTTCATCTTGTAATTTGTTTTTCCGTTAGCTCTGAGCGAATAAGAAGAGAGTGTAAGAGAAAGATTGAAAGCTTGTAATCTCATTTCTTGACCATCAGTAAAAGGATCCATTGACCCGTGGATGTAAGCTCAATCAAGGAGATGAACCACGCAACATTCAGCTCTGTTTTTCCAATTTCAGTTCTTAATCAAGTTTGCAGATTAAATTCGTGATAGAATCATCAACAAGATCGATTGAGATCAATATGGTGATTAAACCCGTTGATAAACGTTTGAATTGTCATCTTTCCTGAGCTATTTCCTCTACAATGTGGGTATGTGTGTGTATGTGTGTGGATATATGCATGGAGTATGTAAGTTAGAGTGTGTAAGAAAAAGCTTCATTTTTATAAGCGTGAGTGTGTACCAAGCACTGCGAGAGTGAGAGCAAAGAAAGATATTATTTCCAAATTCGTACAAGAACGAAATCGAAAAAAACATACTCGAAAAATAGAAGTTCGAACAAGACGAAATCGAAAAAAAAAACATAATCGAAAAACAGCAAAACTTTGACATTGGTTCTTATTGAAACGGGGAAGTTATTACATTTTTTACATAACATGACAACCAATGAGAAAGTTAGGATGGGACATGAGAAGATAATCTTAACTTACTCCAATTCTTTTCGGGTGATGTCGTACAACGTGCTGATAATCACCACGGTAATAGCTACAGCAATCGCCCTTATAATAACTTTCGACATTATTAGTATTTTTGGAGATGAAGGACTAATAAAACCAAGCTCAGATAATCTCTTGTGCGAGGCAGCATAATCAGTGAATAATGCATCTTCAACCTACATTAGATTATAGAAAACACATATATCTTCTTATTCAAATATAACACATGGTGATGTCACAGCCGTTAAAATTATACCGTTTTGGTACCTTAGCATAAAGAATGACATATTGCCTAAAAATAGGATCCTCCACGAGAACTCTATCAGTAGGTAACTTTAAGAGGCCATTTGAGTCTCCGTTGAGAAGCTCCCTGCGTGGTTTTTATTTTTATGTGCATCAAATAAATGCGAATTTTGTTTTCTTCCATAATTCAATAATATCTCATATAGTAAAAGTCTCACACAAAGTATGAATTGTCGAATTTGAGTGGATCATTAGTCCAATTGCCTTCAAATCCCGATCTTTCGAGGCGTGCTCTACCCTGTCAAGTGGTAATAAACAAGTGATTCAAAATATATGAACCATTAGACGATTATATTCTTTAATTATAGTTAGAAACTACGAACCAATGTGTGACCGCCAGATAGAGCTACGATATCTCGGTCTGACAATCCCATTCTGTAAAATACATCCCTCAAGTGTGATGATGCACCTAAAACCAAAAACGATGGATCGATCTATCATTATGACAATAATAATAATACATTACAGCTAATTTCATATACGTGTGGTAATAATTGTTCATCCTTGCATGAGATTACTGGCCTTTATTAGCATCGGGAAGGCGGCCTTCTTCAGCGACCGCCATGGAATCCTAAGAAGAAAGAAAAAGATCTCTATAATCTCGATCTCATGCAATCAATTTTAATTACGTCAAAAAATAAAACATCATCTTTGCATGCATTGTTAGGAATATTTTATAGTGTTCAATTTCAATGTGTTTATCTTAGTTGGTTTGTATTTAATTAACTTTGGGCTAGTTTGTAATATTCTAGTTCTTAGTTACTAGGGGTATAATATACCAACTAATGTGGTATATATACCCCAAACCCTAATTCATTAGGGTGTGTGTTTTTGGTGTAGTATGTGTGAGTGTGTGTGTGTTGAATAGTAAGAAAGCATTTTCAAAGCACCCATCGTCTATACTAACCCACCCGACGTTCGATCTCTAAAACTTTCATTATAGCGTGGTAAACCGTCCTAGGTCAGTGTTGTTGGATCAAATAGGGACCAACAAGTGGTATCGGAGCAAAACACGCTCGGATTTGAACAATTTTCGAAATTTTTGGGTATTTTTTTTGTTAGAATTTCTGCCATTTCTTGAGTTTTTGAGCTGATTTTACTGATTTTGCAAGCTCAAGAGGTAATTAGGTTGTTTTCGAGTGATTTTAAGTGATTACCCAACTTTTTTCAGTTGATTTGAGTGAGTTTTGCGTAGAAATCGCGTCTGTTTTTCGTCATTTTCAGTCCAGAATCGGGTAGATGAACAAATTGCCCGATTGCTACAGTACCTGAAACAGCTACAGTACCAATTTACTCAGTTTCGGGCATTTTTATTCAGTTTCGGGCGAATTTTGACTGGTCAAACCCGAAACTAGACTGGTCAACTCAAAACTGGACTGGTCAACACCCGAAAGCTGACTGGTTAATCCAATTTTGACTGGTCAAACCCGAAACTGGACTGGTCAACATCCGAAATTTGACTAGTTAATCCAATTTTGACAGGTCAAACTCGAAACTGGACTGGTCAACCCGAAACTTGACTGGTCAACTCCCGAAAGTGGACTGAAAAAAAATCACTGTAGCAGTTTCGCCCAAAACACTGTAGCAGTTTCGATGGGAACACTGTAGCAATTCACTGTAGCAGTTTCGATCGGAACACTGTAGCACTTCACTGTAGCAGTTTCGATCGAAACATTGTAGCAGTTCGAAATACTGTAGCAGTTTCGATCGAAACACTGTAGCAATTCACTGTAGCAGTTTCGATCGAAATACTGTAGCACTTCACTGTAGCAGTTTCGATCGAAACACTGTAGCAAATCCGCGATTCACTGTAGCACCCGAAAACACTGTAAGAAATTCGCGATTCACTGTAGCAATTCGCCCGAAACTGCTACAGTACCCGATTTTTTTTAAAAAAAAATTCTTCCAAAATTTTCTGAATTTTTTTTTTCATTGGGTAGAAACAAAAAAAAAACTCACATTAATATTTTCGGGTCTCGGTGTAGACGACGTTTTCGTAAAATATTTTTTTTAAAGCAAATCCGCAAAACGTGTCAACGATCATTTATATCCAACAATCAACTTAGGACATCATTGACATATTATAGAAAAGTTTTGGTAATTTCACGAAGTTTTCGAAATCATCACAAAATTTTACGGTAAACGCAAAAAAAAATAAAAAAAATAAAAAATTCGACGCCGACTGTCTTCGATACTTCTCGAGTAAACCACACTTTTTGTCACTGAAATTTCAAAAGTCAATTTCAATTTTTTAATTAAATATAAAATCAAATTAAAATGGATGCTCAAGCTAGGAAGATTGAGGAATTAGAAGCACGTCTTGCTAATAATTACTCTGTGTTGCTTAAGCAACAAGAAAGCCTAGCTTATGCTAATGAAGATTTGACAAACGCAAAGTCAAATATAATTAGCTTAGAAACTAAGTTAGAAGATAGTGAAAATAGGGTCTGCGAGATGACTAAAAATTTACGTTCTTGCAAAGCTGAGCGAAATGAAGTGTTAGGAATATTTTAGAAGTGTCCAAAATATTTATTCTAAGTCTTGTAATTTCTTACAATGTATTTTATAGATGTATTTTATAGATGTTTTATCTTATGTAATTGGGTTGTATTTGTAATGGGCTTGTTAGGGGCCCAATGGGCTTAAATACCTCACAAGGTATTTAAGCTTAAACCCTAACACTCATTAATCCAAGTTTCCATTTGCAAAAATCTCAAGTATTCAACACTAAACCTCTAAAGCACACTATTCACATTCTACGAAGGTTTAATCTGTTGAATTGTTCTTGGATAATCTGGAATTACAAGTGGTATCAGAGCAAGCGTGTAGGTGAGGAAACTTCATTCCAAGTTCGTTAGCATCGTCAATATAAGTTATTGATTTTTCCAGCATTCAGTTCAAAGCTTTGTTTCGTGGGTTTAAGTTTTTTTCTCTGAGGATATTCTGCAACTTGGACGGCTGACTGGTTTCTCTATGTTCTGAGAACTACTGAATCTGTTTCTGCCAATTTGCGTTAAATTTCTGGATTTCTGCTGGTGAATTTGAAGAACAGCTTTGTTGTTTGGCCTGCTTTTGAGTTTGCGAACGGCACTTAAGTTGGATTTGAATTCGCAGATTCTAAATTCGCAATTCAGTTTCACGAATTCAAGTTGAGGACCGACTGTGAATTGAAGGAATCAAGTCAACCCGCAAAATATTTCCTCAATTTTTGTGAAACTAAAGTTTGTGAATCAAGAAATATTCACTGCCACATTTCGCGAATCGCATCTCTGAGAGAAATTTCACGAACTCCTTGATAGCCCTTTTTGCGAATTCCTGAAAGTTCGCTAACCAGAAAAGAGAAGAATTTTGCGAACTTCGTTGCCCGCAGATTTTCGCGAATCCAGTTGAAGAATTTTTGCGAACTCATTCTACGCATAATTTGCGAACTCGTTCAAAGAATTTTTGCGAACCTCAACTCCGGTAGAAATTCGCGGACTCTTTCACACTTTTGCGAATTCATCTCATTCTGCGAATTGGGACATTTGTACATGTCACTGGACATTTCTCGAATCCTTCATTTATTTGCGAATCAGTACAATCTTGCGATTTGCGAACCTTTGACGTCTTGCGAACTTGATTAATTCTCGATAAAGTACGCTCGTCAACACATATCACAATCCTCACATAGCGAAATCCACGACTCTGAACAAAATTCCACGAACTCATTTTTCAAGTCTTAGACTTTGAACCAATTTCATTTCAAATTAACCTTTCCTCACATTACACGTTAACGATCATATCCAAAACACAAGCAATGGACTCTTTCAGTATGGGCAATGATGTTAGACCTCCCATCGTCCGACATGGAGAATACGCAGTCTGGAAGAGAAGGTTCATAAACTTCATAGAAAGCAAGGACAATTCAGAGAACCTTCTGGAATCTATTTACAATGGACCTACACAGTATTGGACCATAATTCCCGCCACTACTGACACCACTCCAGCAAGAGAGGAACAGAGGATCTTGAAAACTGCTGACCAATGCAGTGATGAAGAAAAACTGCGACTAAAGGCAGACAAAGTGGCGAAATCATACATGATGCAAGCCATTCCCAATGACATTTTGATGCAACTCGAATGTGGTGATAGCGCAAAAGAAATGTGGGATGCTCTTCGAATTATGATGCAGGGGACAGAAGTCAATACAATGGCAAGAATGGCGAACACACTCATCTCTTATGATCGCTTTCATGCTAACAAAGGGGAAACTCTCCAAGAAACCTTTCATCGATTTCTTGTTCTTCTAAACGAGCTAAAGATGAATGGAGTCACAAAAAGCGTAATGGAGATCAATATCAAATTCTTAGGATCACTTCATCCAGAATGGGAGGCTACTGCAATTATGATAAGACAAATGAACGACCTAACCAAAGTTAGCATTCATACATTATTCGACTACCTCAATCAACATTCCAATCATGTGGAGAAACGAAGGGAGGAAATCAAATCAATAGGAAGCGACTCACTTGCTCTTATGACTGAACGATCATCAAGAAAACAAACCAAGGACAAAGAAATTATCCAGTCATTACAAGTTAAGGAAGGAGGAGACTCTGATTCTGATGACGAATCCAAGGACCTTACTAAACATGGAGACCAGGAGATTACTCTCAAGGATCTTGCTAAGCAACTCGCTCCGGTCTCGAATTTTGTGCAGAAGAAGTATTATAAGAAGACTGGATCCTCCTCCAATCGTCAAAGAACCTCCTCCAACTCTAGAGGAAAGACTCAGGATGAGGAAAACAACTCTGAAACTCCTCATCAAGGCGGCAAATGCTTCAACTGCGGTAAGAATGGACACTTTGCTAGAGAGTGCAGAATGCCCAAGAAAAAGGATGTTAACTATTACCGTCGAAAAGTTCAATTAGCTGAACAAAAAGAAAAAGGACTGGTCTTAATGGCAGAAGAGGACCATTGGCTTGAAGATACCTCAGACAGCGAGAATGAGAACGTGGCACTGATGGCCAAGCTGGATGACGAAGAAGATGGAGCTGGAGCTGAAGGAGGCGAGTCAGACAGGGAAACCTCTAACAATTCAGAAATGGTGGAGGTAAGTGAAGCAGATTATGATTCTTTACTTAAGATGAAAAATGAATTTTTATCCTTATATAAATCTAACAAATTAGGTAAAAGAAAAATCAAGGAACTAGAAGCTAACTTAGAGAAAAATTTAGTAGTATTAGATAAGTTTAGATATGATTATGCATGTGAAAAGAATCGTGTAATTGTAGCAAATGAAAAGATTGCTAAGCTAGAAATACTAGTACAAAAATCCGAAGCTCAAGCCAAGGATTTAGAAAAGGAAATGAAATCTCATAGAAATCAGGCAATGGACGCTACAACTAAATATGACTTACTATGTAAAGAAAGGGAAAGACTGTACTCCAAAATCAAAAAATTGGAGGACATTTTAACCAGACGAGATCAGTCAGAACAAACGATATTCTTGAACAAACCAGCTAACGTTGATTTCTACAATCCCTATAAAGGACTTGGTTTTGAAAACCCATGCAAGTTAAAACAAGGCATATCAAGTTCACCTTATCTATATGATCTCAAATTCATGCAGACAGGTTGCCTGGCAAATCTCATGTCTTTTGTCAGTGAAAATGAGACATCAATACATAGTAAAACTCAAACATCATTTAACTACACAGAATTAAATGATAGTTATAAAGAAAGTTGTCCAGCAATAACTGAATTTGAGTCAGATATTCCACGCCCAAATGAAGGAGATACCTCAGGTGTTTCGGAAAGTAAGGCATCGATGGCTACATTACAACATGATATATGCCTGATTGCATAAAGAAAATCAGTGATCTTCACTCCACTCTCGAAAGCGAGAGAAAGTCATTTGATGAAGAAAGGCAAAAACTTCTTCATGAAATATCTTCACTTAAAGAAAAATTAAGATTACACACAATTTCATACACCTTAATTTCACATGACAAAATTTCCTGCACTAATACATTGAAATTTTCAGGACCCACAAAAGAGCCATTGAAGGGTCAAGTATGGGTTAAAAAGGAAGATATCTTGAAGGATAATCGCGATCTCAATGCACCTTTTGTCATTGAATATTTTCCTTCCAAAACCTTTGTACCATCTTTATTTTGTCATGTATCGAAAAAATTATTTTCTTCAACAAAAACAAAGCTTTCCGTGCGTGATCATGTCACCAAACAAACTCACAAAACAATTCCTAAAAACAAAACTACAAAGTCAAAACAAGAATCAAAATCAAAAGCTATCAAAGAACCTGTCAAACTTGCAAAAACCGAAAAACTCATGTCTAAACTTAAGACAAAAAGACCCTTACTAGAGCACAAATAGATTCCAAAGTTTCAAACTGCAGGAACACAAATCCCTATCCTAGAAATAATTAGCGACTCTGTGTCATCCACTAACAAAGGAAAATCTAGGGAGTCTAACGGACTAACAAAACTAACAGAGGTGGACCCATATTTCAATGGGTACCTAAAACCCTCTAGTTTTATCTTTGCAGGCCCTTCATGTGTGGTACTTAGATTCTGGTTGCTTCACACACATGACTGGGACAAAGGAACTGTTGAGCAACTACGTTGATAGACCAGGAGGACTGGTACGCTTTGGTAATAGCAATGGAGCCAGAATCCTTGGCTATGGCGATCTCATATACAATAGACTCACAATTAAACAAGTCTCGTATGTTGAAGGACTGACACACAACCTCTTATCAATAGGACAGTTCAGTGATTTTGGACTCCAAGTTGTGTTTCTAAAGAAAACTTGCAAAATTCTCAATGCCAATGGTGAAGAACTTCTCACTGGAACTCGCAAGACAAATCTTTACACCATTAATATTAGAACTGTCAAACCAAAGACTGATATCTGCCTAATCTCCAAAGCAACTTCAACTCAAAATGACTTATGGCACCAGCGGTTATCTCATTTTAACTTCAAGACCCTCAACAAGCTGTCAACCAACAAATTGGCTATTGGACTACCACCACTGAAGTATCAAAAAGAGCATATATGCTCTGCTTGTGAGAAAGGAAAAATGAAGAAAGTTTCACATCCTACAAAACACACAGCATCCACTCAACATCCTCTAGAGCTTTTACACATGGATCTGTGTGGCCCAATGCGAACTGAAAGCATAAGTGGAAAGCGGTATATGCTGGTTATCGTCGACGACTATTCCCGATATACTTGGGTACGCTTCTTACGGACTAAATCAGAGACAGTCGAACATATTCCAAACCTAATCAGAACAACACAGAACCTACTCCAGAGTAGTGTTAAAATAGTTAGATCAGACAATGGAACAGAATTCAAGAATCAACAACTCAGTGACTTCTACGAATCCATAGGGATTACTCAACAGTTTTCTGCTATCTACACACCTCAACAAAATGGGGTTGTCGAAAGGCGAAATCGAACACTCGTAGAGGCTGCTCGAACAATGATCATCCAATCATCACTACCTCATTTCCTTTGGGCTGAAGCAATGAATACCGCTTGCTATACGCAGAATCGCACAAACATTCATCTAAGATTTGGAAAGACGCCCTATGAACTTATAAATGGAAGACTGCCCAACATTGCCCATTTTCGAATTTTTGGATGCAAGTGCTTCGTCGCCAACGACCGCGAAGACAAGTCCAAGCTTGATCCAAAAGCAACTGAAGGAATCTTCGTAGGCTACTCTGCACAATCTAAGGCGTACAGGATATTTCTCAGAAACAGAAGGATGATCATTGAAAGTATAAATGTCACATTTGATGAGGGACTCGAACTTTCGACTGGACATAGCAGTTTGGGACAAGTCTCTAGAACACCACACCTTATTCATTCTCATAAAGAAGAAGGAGAGTGTTCGAGAGATGCCTCTGAACGGAACTCTTCAGAACCGGGATCGGACAAAGGAAGTTTGAAGCCAGATCAACAAACAACTGACAATTCTAGACAAAGCAACCCCACATGCTTCACTCAACGAGCTCAAGAGGAACGGGATCTGGATCTACTTTTTGAGCATATTTATATCTCTCAAAATCAGACACGACCATCCACCGATCCCTTTCCAAATACTGAATCCAGTCCTAGTTCGTCAACTCATGATTCAGAACCTATTCCTAACCAGACAATTCCTCCCTCAGATGCAGAAGCCTCGATCCCAACAACTTTGACAACAACGCAGACAGAGGCCTCCTCTTCAACTTCAGCCGGCAACATTACCGCGTCTGCAATCGACTATCCACTAAGTGAGGAATCGCAAATAGACGAAACGACATTACCCCACGAAAAGAAATGGGTTCGACATCATCCTACTGATCAAATAATAGGAGATCCCAATACAGGAGTAACGACTAGAAGATCACATTCAAATGAATGTCATTTCACCTGTTTCTTGAGCCAAACGGAACCTAAAAGAGTAGTTGACGCACTACGGGATCCTAACTGGATAGTGGCTATGCAAGAGGAGATTAATCAATTCGAATGTCTCAAAGTCTGGAACTTAGTTCCTCGTCCAAAAGGGAAAACTGTGATCGGAACAAAGTGGGTATTTAAAAACAAAAAGGACGAAGATGGTGTTGTAGTTCGAAACAAGGCCAGGCTCGTTGCTAAGGGATATAATCAACAGGAAGGAATTGATTACGATGAAACGTTTGCCCCTGTAGCCAGAATCGAGGCTATTAGGTTATTCCTTGCATATGCAGCACACAAAGACTTTACTGTCTATCAAATGGATGTAAAAACAGCCTTCTTGAACGGAATTCTGAAAGAAGAAGTGTATGTGTCACAGCCAGACGGATTTCTCAATGCTGATCATCCCGACTTTGTTTACAAACTTGACAAATCACTGTACGGACTTAAACAAGCTCCAAGGGCCTGGTATGAGGTGCTTTCCGACTTTCTTATCTCCTCAGGTTTCACTAAGGGAAAATTGACACTACTTTGTTCGTAAAGAAAGATGGTTCCGATATCATGCTTGTGCAAATCTATGTGGATGATATCATTTTTGGCTCTACTAACCCTAAACTTTGTGAAGAATTTAGCATTCTGATGCAATCACAATTTGAAATGAGTATGATGGGAGAAATGTCATTCTTCCTCGGATTACAAATCAAACAACTTCAGGATGGGATTTTTATCAATCAATCAAAGTACATCCACGATATTCTCAAAAATTATGGGATTGACAAGAGCAAATCATCGAGTACACCTATGTCCACATCATGCTCACTCGATGCAGATCACTTAGGTGAACCTGTAGATGTTACTCATTACCGAGGGATCATTGGATCACTACTCTACCTCACAGCCAGTCGACCAGACATCTTATTCTCTACATGTCTTTGTGCTCGATTTCAAGCTAACCCCAAGGAGTCGCATCTTCATGCTGTCAAAAGAATCTTGAAGTATCTGAAAGGAACACCAGACCTTGGACTGTGGTATCCTAAGAACTCAAATATGAAACTAATAGGGTATTCTGACGCAGACTTTGTAGGTTGCAGACTAGACAGAAAAAGCACTTCTGGACACATCCAATTCCTAGGCGACAAGCTTGTATGTTGGGCCTCGAAGAAACAAAATTGTGTATCAACTTCCACGGCGGAAGCAGAATACGTCGCTGCGGCAAGTTGCTGCTCACAAATTTTGTGGATTAGAACTCAACTACGGGACTACGGGTTTGATCTAAATAGAATTCCTATTTACTGTGATTCCAAGAGTGCTATCGCAATTACATGTAACCCTGTTCATCACTCACGCACTAAGCACATAGATCTTCGATATCACTTCATAAAGGACCACGTAGAAAGAGGCATAATAGAAATGTACTTTGTCAATACAGAGATTCAACTAGCCGATTTGCTTACAAAAGCATTAGATGAAAAACGCTTCCAATTCTTAGTTGCAAAGTTGGGAATGTTGAACCTCCATTTTTAATCTCGATTGTGCCTTCCTACAGTTCACTATTTATCTATTTGCTATGTTTTTACTTCTCTCTTATTCTGTGAGTGTTTATTATGTTAATTAGTTAATTAGATCTTTATTTTTTTTCTTTCTTTCTTTTTGCTTGCTTTCCACGTTGCAATAAATTTTCTTATTTTCAATAAGTCGATGTAGCGCCAATGCTGATGTCAATACATCGAGGGGGAGAAATGCTATATCCATGCATCGAGGGGGAGTAAGTTCAATCATTCAATTTTTAAGATACTCGATAGGCTTTGTATCTAGGGGGAGTTTTAGTACAACAACTCTCTCAAACAATGCATCGAGGGGGAGTAAATTCAATCATTCAATTTTTAAGATACTCGATAGGCTTTGTATCTAGGGGGAGTTTTAGTACAACAACTCTCTCAAACACATAAAACATTCATAATACTTAGATAACTCTCAAATACACGTATGCCCTATTAAGACCCAAAGCAGAATAGCAAGTAAAACAGCGAATAAGCTCAAAAGAAGGAAAATCTCAAAAACCAGCATATTCAAGTTATGCTCAAAGTCATGTCTTAACTTTGCCTGTTCCTTGAGCTTCTTCTCTTCTTCCTGCTTCTGCCAATTCATCTGTAAACGAGAAAATTAGAAATGAGTTAGTTCTAGATGTAAGGTACTTCAATGAGACTTGAGCATATCTATTTATAAATATGAAAGAAACATACGTCATTTATTGTCCCGACATTAAGACGAATTTTTGACTAAGACGACGATTTCTTTCTTCTCCAATAAGGATATCGTATCATGAAAATCGATCTTGAAAAACCCATAGATTTGATGTTATCCTTGTGATTGATCGTGTCAAATTGGTAATATTTGGGTCATTACTAGTTTACTTGATATCGTTAGTAAGTTGAGAATCTCGTACATTCATTTTTCTTCCTTGGACAATTTCTAAAATTCCATGGCAAATCAATTATTAGAATTAAGATTCGCGAACTTCACATTACATTTTTTTTGCGATCCAAATCTACTGGCATGTAAAGATTCGCAAACTATACTCGTTTGCGAATCAAAAGCTCAATTCGCAAAATCATTATTCACTAAACTCTTAGTGAACAATTCGTGAAATCATAATCCGCGAACTTCGTGATAACTCATGGACATTTTGCGAATTCATTTTTTTTCAAATCTGCGAACCGTAAATTTTTTAATCTCCTTTCTTCGAGTTCGTCAAAGTTTTAAATCTCTGATTTGCGAACTGATTTTTCAAAACTTCACCATGGGATCTTTCGCGAACACTCAGTGGGCCTATTTAACATAAAAAAAAAAAATTTTGCGGCCCAGTATTATACTTGATCTTTATCTTTCGGCCCGCGAAATTTCCTTTATCTAATTCGCAGATTTCCCCAAATCAGTTTTTACGAACCCTAAAATCTCAAAATCTCATAAAACGCGTCAAACTCAACTTTGGATTTTCGTTGCTGTGCTTCCGTCTACACACACACACACTCACAGATTTCGTTGAGGTAAGGAAGAAACAGTCTTTAAATCTTAACTTTTCATGTATTCTCTTCGTTGATTTTGCAGGTTCGAAATCGGAAAAGAACAGGGAGTTCGTCCTTGTTTTTTTATTATTATTGTTGTTTGTTGTTTGATCTTGTGTTCTATAATCATTTTTATTCATACTTTGTTTAGATGATTATCGTGAAAAAGAGTACGAACTGTGTTTAAAATCAATGTTCTGCGAATAGGGTTTTTCTGGGTTTTATTCAAAAATTTTCTTTTTGATCTTTCTGTTCGTGATTCGCAAATTGAATTTGTGTTTTTTGCGAATTCATGCGTAGAATGTGTTCGCAAAATAAATTCGTAAAATTTGTTTGTAAAATGCTTTCGCACTTTTAAGTTGACTGATTGACCAACCAAAAATTTTGCGAATCTAAATTCGCGAACTGCCTTCCCAGATGCAATTCACGAACTAATGTTTCGCGGGTCGTGTTTAATCTTGTCAATTCGGGAACTACCGAATTCGCAAATCTTTATTCGCAAAACTTATCTTATTCGCACTTCACGAACTGTCAATTCATTCTTCGCCAAATTCCTTTCAAATTTCAAAATCAATTCGCGAAATTCCTTTGACAGACTCGCAAATTTCCAAATTCGCAAAATTCGTACCTCGCAAAATTTCCAACTTGCGAACTAGTCTCTCGAACTACACTTTACAAATATTTTAAAAATTCAGTTCGCAAACCCCAAATTTCCCAATCTAAACTTGACTTAGTCAATTCGCAAATTGAATCTTCTCAATTTCAAATCAATTCGCAAACGGAACCCTCTCAGTATTTCAAACTAATTCGCGAATCTTACTTAGTGAAATTTTTTGAAAACATTTCAGGCTTTTACAGACCCGCATATCTTTATGTTCGCAAAAAAAAATGTAGGATTCAAATTCGATCTAAAGCAAACTCGCAAAATCAATTTTTTTAAGTCTTTTTGAACTAACTGCTCAAATTCACGAACCCTTGCCAAAAATTTCAAAACTTCAAATTTGTGAAATACACTTTGATTTGTTTGGGGCCGAAGAGTACCTTATTAATTAAATCATCCTTTTATAAGAATGTCAAATATCTTCTCATAAGACGTTATTCACAACCTTGTTTTTTTTCTTATAATGCAGCTTCGACAGAATGACTACACCAGCAGATCTCGTCTACTCAACCACCAGATGGATTGTAATCAAAGACAACAACTTTCAACTCGACTTGAACACTTTCAAGTGTCAAGAAGAGATCATCCCATCCATTCTGAGAAACCACCACCTGGGATACGCCTTCTCTGCATCAGTTCCTGCACCAACCGTGTACCTTCAACAGTTCTGGGGAACGATGACTACCAAAATTTCTCAAGACAACACCACTTACTATGAAGCCGAAATCGCAAACGAAACCGTCAGAATCACCAGGGACTTTATTCGAAAAATTCTTCGGCTGCCGATTCAACCAGAATATGAACATGAGGCATCCGAGGACGAGCTCATCGCAGATATGTTGAAAATGGGTTACTATAGCTCACTCGAGCTCGTTTCCCGTTTTCAACAATCAATGATTCCACATCGTGGCGAACTCTTTTCGCAATTGTCAACAAGTGCTTCTCAGCAAAGCACTCCGGGTGGGACAGATGCAACATTACGATCCTACGAATCTTTCATGGGATCGTCTTCAGGAAAGGGTACGACTATGCCAAGCTGATCACAATGGACCTGGACGATCAGCTTCATCAGAGATGAAAGTCCGAATCGAAAAAGACACAGAATCTGCCCTATCCCCGGTGGTTCTCACTAATGATCCACCACTTTATGACTACAACACCGGGGATACCAACAAGGCCACAAGAAGAAAACTACACCCCTCCCAAACTCAAATTTCTTCAAAAAGGAAAGACGGATGAGAAATACTCACGAAAACCAATGCCCATTCCGCACGCTACCTTACTACTAGCTAACCCAGAACACATTGAAAAATACTGCAAGAGGACCAAAATTCCACACCCCATGACTCAGGCCGACCCACCCGAGTCTAACCCAGGGGTTAGTGAGACTGAGAGAGTAGAAACGAGAGAGAGAACAAGCAAGTGAGATACTGAGAGAAACCACAGAAATCGAATTTATCCCACACGCACCACAGACTACATCTCAAGAAGCAATCCCCGACCAACCACCACCATCCTCTGAACAAACAATACCTGAACAATCGCTCGAGGAACAACCACATGCCAAACGACTCGAACACCCACTAATAGATGTTCCCGAGACGATCACGACTGCACTAACTCAGTCAGAAAAAGCCGGGTCAATCCCTAGGATAGAAGACGTCGTAATCGACCCAACGACGCATGAGCGAACCCCACCTGACCATTCACTTGTCTCCCAACAGACAAGTGTCTCAACGCAAAAACCTCCAGCAGCTCGGTTCCTGTGTCTGAACCAATTCGAGAAATACCCATTTCTGTGACACAGGCCGAGCCTCAGCCTGATCTTCAGGTCTCAACGTTCATAGAAGATCCCCACATAGAGGCTCTTCAAGGATTGGACGGAAGTCTCTCGGATGTTGATGATTTCAGCAGCTCACCATCCGCGAGCCACCGTACAGAACCTAGTTCTGGACGCGTGCTAACGAGACGCCTTGGCGATCCCGGCGATAGCTCCACCCAAGCCCGTCACACTGACGTGGCCACAACGACCCGAGCACCATCTCCAAAAGATGTGTCGCAAGGAGAGGTCGGAAGACCCAAGGACCCCGAAGTTCCACGAACTTCGGGTGACGAGGGCCACCGTCCAGAACCTCGTTCTGAACGTGTGCCAACGGCTACCTCTAGTGGCGCCGGATCTATTCCAACCCAGGTGACGACTGCCTACTTGGAGAATCGGCTGTTCGAGTTCTTCGAAACCGTAACCCTACCAAGGGTCAAAGGTCTTATTAAGAAGGCGGTCCAAGCAACTTCCACCGACAAAGGGAAGGCTCCCATGTCTGACCAACCTCCTCCTCAACAGCCGGTACTTTCCCGTCTTCTCACCCTGCCACCACGCAACCCGACGACACCCAACTTGTACACAGTGCCTCTGCTAGAGCTCTTTGATGTTGGCATTGCTCGCATAATAGATCTCGACAGCAAACAAAGCATTGAAGAAGAAGACCTCTACCGGAAGCTGGTCGCAGGTGGCGTCATCCCACCTCCTGATGCGAGCATACCGACTGACACATGCCGCCAAGAAGGCCCCAGTCAGAAACGTCGTCACGACGATCCAGACGACCAGGATCGTCCTTAGGGGAAGAGCAGCAAGAGATCGAGAACCAAGTCTCCAGTTATTAACGGCGGAAGAGGCAGAGGACGCGGAGTTCAAACGCGTGGAGGCAGTTCGTCACGACCACCCAATCCACCACCAAGGTCCTCCAGTGGCAGACAAGCTGCACCAGGGCCGAACCAGACAACTTCCCTTGGTGAAGTCGAGTCTGCTCCCTCGAGGATCTCCACCCAACCAGTCCAAACAACTACAACCCCTCGTCCAAAGGATCCTCAAGGCTACATCGACAGATATATCTTAGACGAGGAATGGAGGACGAGAACAGAGACAGCAGAAGAGTCCCGCCTCAGGATTGAAAACGTTCGTGATTTATTAAAGGCGGCAGCAACAGACTTCTGCTTCATTGAGCAAGAGGAAGAGGAGCAAGGAGAAAATCCTGAGGCAGATCTTCCAGAACTTCCAGAACTCCTTCAACATCAGGTGCCCGAGGAACCGACGCCGGGCTACGAGTTCATAGAAACTCGTTGGAGAAACGCGAAGATCAATGCACCTTTTCTTGAGGATCTTTATTCAAAGATCTGGAGGAAGGAAGAAGAAATAAAGGGAGTCAACGAGCTGAATCTTCGAGGCCTTGAGCACCTAAGAGGGACGTATAGGGGACTTAGCCATCAGATTATGCTCTGGGAAGTCACGGCCAAGAAAGGAATGAGTAGGGATCAATACAGTAAGTACATGAGAGATCAATCGGCCATCTGTGATATTGTGGATGTCGAATGGGCAGTAGGAAGATATGTAGGCCCTGTCTTTGTAATTGATCGTTATGATAGGAAAATCGTAAAATATTCAGAAGCAGATCTTCCCTACCTTCCACTGGGCGAACTCAACAAGCTCTTCAACATTTATCGCAATAAGTTTCCCCTTGACACTCACACAAGACGAGATGGTTATCGGGCTATCAAAGAGTGTATGCTGAGGCAGGTCAAGTACTTCGCTACTCATGACTTCCAAATGGCCTTGGAAAGCAATATGAGCAAGGTCAACCTGACATGTCCAGAAAACAAATTTAAGGATCTCGAATAGTATGGAGAGGGATTTATCTTCCTTGAACCACAACCTGGGGTCACTTACCTACAAGCTCAGAAGAAAATGTTGCAGGAGCTTCTTCTGTCAGAGATCTCCAAATTCTCATATGGGACATTGAAGATTATCCTTAACCAACTCCTGGCTAAGAAGAAGACAGTTTCCGAAGATGACAAACTAGAAGGAACAGAACTTGAAGAGAAAGATGTTCTACGGAAACTCGTCGAGAAGATCAGATATCGAATCGTTCTTCGAAACGACATCAGACAGTTCGAGACTGCACTAGGATTCAGGAAGACCTACTTGGCCCATAGAGAACCTCCACCTCCGCCTCGCTCGAAGAAAAAGAAATGAAGACTTATTTTATTTGCTCGATTGTAATTTGGACACTTAGGGGGAGAATGTTAGGAATATTTTAGAAGTGTCCAAAAATATTTATTGTAAGTCTTGTAATTTCTTTACAATGTATTTTATAGATGTATTTTATAGATGTTTTATCTTATGTAATTAGGTTGTATTTGTAATGGGCTTGTTAGGGGCCCAATGGGCTTAAATACCTCACAAGGTATTTAAGCTTAAACCCTAACACTCATTAATCCAAGTTTCCATTTGCAAAAATCTCACGTATTCAACACTAAACCTCTAAAGCACACTATTCACATTCTACGAAGGTTTAATCTGTTGAATTGTTCTTGGATAATCTGGAATTACATGAAGTCTCATCAAAATATGAGACCGTCTTAGAGGAACAGTGTATGCTTTACTCTAAGATTAAACGATTAGAGAATGTTATTTCAAATATAGGTCCAGCAGGTCAAAACTCACCTTCTAACTTAATTCCTATCGGGGAAAATAATTTACATGATCAAAAACCTACCCTATGTGATACTCCAGAGACTCTTCGTAAATTGAATGATTTACAAGATACTTTGAACTCTGAAGGAATAGGTTTTGGCGCTGGAAAGGAAAGGCTTTTAAAGGAGATTTTATATCTCAAAAATTCCCCGTCTTTATCTGGTTCCAATAATTTGTCAAGTGATACATCTTTCTCGAAACAGATAAATAAAACAAAAACTAAAAGAAGCATCCTTGTTCCTAAAACTGAGAAAGCTTTTAATAATCATTCTAAGTCAATTTTGACTGAAGCTGAAAGGTTAAGTAAAAGCAAAGCGCTAAAAATAGCTAAGGAACAAATAAAGATTAGGAAGGAGAAAGGAAAATCAATATTATCTTCGAAAATTAAAGCCGAAAATGTTCAAGATTTTTCCTCTCCCATTCCTATCAAAAGGGAAGCGTGCAAAGTAGAAGTTCCAAGCTTAAGCAAACGAACTTCTCCAAATCCCGCACATTCATCATTATAAAGTGAATGATGTGAACTCTCGTAGGCAATATGACTCATCATCCAATGACGCATATAGCGCCATAAGCTCATATTCCTACTTGAAATACCCAGTCCAGATTCATTCCAGAAAGCATCTTATGCGACGGGCTAGGGAGAAAATCTTTAGGTCTTCTAAACCTAGACACACATTCACCGGAACTGAATTGCCATTTCCCTCTAAGGTTCACCAAACTTGGATTCCTAAGTCACAAACCATATTGAATAGGGCTTTCAAGGATGATATAGGATCAATATCTGAACCAAATGTGCTTAACTTGTTTTCTGCTAACAAGGGAGGACCCATCCAAAAATGGGTACCTAAGTCCCGATAAAGTTTTTACAGATTCCCAGCATGGGTAGGTACTAAGAGAGCTGCTCCACACTCATGACTGGTATGCGACGAGGGCAGCCAAACATCCCAGCGTGTATGGTATCTCGGGTTGCTCCACATACGCGACTGGCTAGCGAGGCGAGCGACCACACGAGGGTACATTATAGTTACGCATGCTTCAAAAAGACTTTAAATTCCAAATTTTTGCATGTAAACATGAGCTAAAATGCATAAATACCCTATTATAGGTATATTTCATTATGCATACAACTTATAGAATTTTCAAGCTTAACGTTTACGTATGCATATAAGCTGAATTGATAAATGCCTATGTCTTTAAATTGGTACATTTTAACTATGCATATATCTTAAAGAACTTTGAGCTTAAACATTCACGTATGCATATGAGCAGAATTGTCAAAAAATACCTACTTATTTGGAGCGATAAAAAGTGAAAAACGTACATTCTAATATGCAATTTTTAAAGAACAATAATTCTTTAGTTTGCATCTGATCTGAAAATAGATAAATACGTTCACACTTATTTTATTGGGAGAGAACTTATATGTTTTAACGTGCATGCATTGAGGGGGAGTATCACTCCATATTTACGAGGGGAGAGTACATTTTTAGGGGGAGTACATCTTAGGTGCACGATTTGAGGGGGAGAAACTTCATTTAACCTATATACATATACGTATACATATACCTATATCTATTACTACTATGATACTACTTATCTACTACTATTACGATAATATATACATTTATATGTATTAAAAAAAAAGAAAGAAACACACTCTCAGACGTTTCCACCTCCCAAGACGGACTTCACTTGAAAACTCGACCCTCAAGAGTTCGAGAATTACAAAAGGCGTGACATCAACACACAAACACGAAGATGATATCAACTGCCCTGCTCCGACTTGCTGATGAAGCAACACTCACCAAAATTGACGGACGCATGGATTTTAAGTTCCATGGTTCAGTCAGACCAAACTGAACCTAACACAGGAACGTAGCCGAGTGTTAGTGAAGATAGTCCATAAGCCACATTTCCATTTGGCAATTCTTGACAATACCGAAGAAAGGAAGATACAAAAAAAACCCCACCTCACATAATATTCGGGCCATCCCATATAGGTGCAGGAGTTGACTTTTATCAGCTCCCGGGTAGAAGTCGCCTCATTTGGTCCAATGACGCATGCACAACCGAGCCTTACCCACTCATCGATCTCCCAATAGACCAATGTTTCATAAAATCACGGGGAGCCGCGTAATCTATCACCGCTTCACTTGGAAGCGGAAGATATTGAATTAAGTGGTAGTTAGCCCCACACCACTGAACTTTCTTGAACACATCGAGTCTAGGTGTCCTCACTTCCTAAAAGTTTTATATTTTTTTAGGACACATACACCTTTTCTCATCTGGACTTTGTGACCAGATCTGAACTTGCGTAGACATGTCATTCTAAGACATGCTTCAATGATCGGAAGGAAGTCCTACCGTTGCAACATCAAAACAACAACGGCTTCAGGCCATCATCTATGAGCTACGCTCGAAGATCGATGTTAACGGGATGTCTAAGTGGCCCCGGTTTATCAAGCCCTGTCCTCACAGGCCGCGTCTCAGAGTTTAACTCTGAACTCGTGTCGACGGATTACCTTAGTGGCTCCGTCTGGTTATTGCCCGAACCGACCTGTTGTTTGTATCTTTCTTCGGCTCATATACAAACATGCCGATCTCGTTAACACGAATCGCCATGAGGGGGAGAAGGGATACGTATAAACAAACAGGTCGGACCACCCACCTTTTCCGCCGCGCGAACCACTACGAAGCTGGGCTCACCTGCACTTAAACGTAACATTTGAAGGAGCCTTGGCACATTCTACAACACATCCCACGCTCACCATCAAAATTCCGCCGCGCTTACCATGATGAAGCCGAACTCTACATGAACCTACAATGTCACATTCCAAAAGAGTTTTGGCACATGTTAAAAGACACCCACGCATATCTTCTTCTTCTCAGTGCCAGACAAGCTTCCTCGAGGCCAAACCAGACAACTTCCTTCGACAAAGACGAATCTGGCGCCGAGAAGAAGACTGGAGAAGACTTGACAACTTCAAAATATGGAAAAAGACAAGGACAAGATGCAAACAAGATTTCAAAGATCTGCGACATCATCAAGAAACGAATATCGGGGCGTGGATCACAGCATACATCCGATCTACAACGTATAGCGTCAAGACAAGAGAGTTCTAGTTGAAAGTGCATTCAAATCCTCCACAAGAAGAAGAGACAGCCTTTGCAGGGGGAGCAAGGGGAGATTGTTAGGACTCGAGAGATTTTCCATGTGCCCAACAAAGATAACCCGCGCTGAATTGAAGATTGAACACTAAGGGGGAGATTGTTAGGAATATTTTATAGTGTTCAATTTCAATGTGTTTATCTTAGTTGGTTTGTATTTAATTAACTTTGGGCTAGTTTGTAATATTCTAGTTCTTAGTTACTAGGGGTACAATATACCAACTAATGTGGTATATATACCCCCAAACCCTAATTCATTAGGGTGTGTGTTTTTGGTGTAGTATGTGTGAGTGTGTGTGTTGAATAGTAAGAAAGCATTTTCAAAGCACCCATCGTCTACACTAACCCACCCCACGTTCGATCTCTAAAACTTTCATTATTAGCGTGGTAAATCGTCCTAGGTCAGTGTTGTTGGATCAAATAGGGACCAACATGCATTTCATCGTTTTTACCTTCCGCCCTGCATTGAAATCTATCGTTGGGCCGCCCGTTATTTCGACAGCAACAACCCCAGCTAACTGGGATAATAATCATCAGAGAGTTTATTTATATATAGGATGTATAAATATTATTAAGTTTTTGGTTTAGCAATAATATTACTGATAATACAAACAAGTATTTAATACCTAGTAAAGATCAGCAAAAGTGATGTTTGGATGTTTGGCTTTGACTTCCTCTGTACAGCACAACACAAGAAATTATATATATTATAAATATTGAGCAACAAAAATAATAATATGGACTGACTGGCTGACCGCATAGATCAATGGCGATTTTGAGGCCTTTATTTACATCGTGACTGTATTCATCTTTGCACCTTATCGAACCGTTCGGACCGCCCGTATTGGTCTTGACATCATAAGTGCCAGCATCGTGCCACCTATGACATTAATTAATCCCATGAAAATATTAGATGGAATCATGATGAAAAAAATGGAGACATAGTGACTGCTGTTTACGCCAAGCGAAGCATGCTAGGAGCGCAATTCTTGGATGATATGAGGGCTCTAAGATCCCTTCGGCACCTCTCTATCTCCTTCAAATACTCTATGCTTGCAGTACACATTATGTTATCTTTATTTGATATTACTACTGATTTAATTTACCGAATAAGAGATGTAATCATCGTCATAACCATTGGCGATATATAGCCATACGGATTGAGAAAAAGCAGCAACAACGTTTTAGTGAAGATTTATTCTTTGACGGAGCAACTTGAAGTAAGCCAAGATTTTGTCCAGTTGTTCGAGCGGGATAGATATATACTTGGACGGTGTTATGGGATTGAGAGGATAATTGCTTTCGATTATGTCCCAGACCTTAACTATCAAATTTTCTTACTGCTTGGGTTAGTCTATTGCACAGGTTTGCGTTTGCATTTTGTAATCCATACGGACAGTACAGTGACGTGGATACGATGCGGGTTGGGAGTACCTATGGGTAAATCCCGAGTACGATTCGAGACAACCTTAATTTTAGATTGTCAGTTTGAATTCTTCTTTCGTGGATGCGATCATCATCATAATTGTTGGCAATTTCATAGCCATATGATCAGAAGAAAGCAGCAACAACGTTTTAAGTCGTGAGAATTTATTCTTTGAAGGAGCTCACAACTTAGTTGAAGTAAATCAGGATTTTGTCTTTGGTTGCTCGAGCGGGGTATATATACTTGGACGCTGTTTTGGGATTGAGAGGAGGATTGATTTCGATTCTATCGCAGGCCCCGACGATTAAATGTTCTTACTGCTTGAGTTACTTCTATCAGAGCAGCAGACTAATCATGGGTGATCCTTCTGTTCAAGTACGTGATCTCGATGATAGTCTATGGAGGTACTATATTGATAGTGTCAATTACAGCGTTGTGTTAGTCTGTTATATATCTCATAAAACATAATGTGCATCAAAACACAATGATGACATATTTTCCAGTGTCAAAAAATAATAAGCCTCAAAACATAATGAGCCGCAAAACATAATGATGACACATATTTCACTAAAATGTTCTAATTCGTTTAGTTATTATACATTTTGACAATATATTGCTACTATTTACACCGATGGGTGTATAAAGCATTGTATATAAAAATACATTCTTTTCCGTACGTTGGCTTGAATATATTAAATTAATTAATTAATTTTTTCATTTAATTCAAAATTTAGTTTTTACTTTTTTTTTCACATTTTGACAGATAATGTACATTTTGTATGTGTCTTAAGTATTATTATTTCAACTTAGAATATCATAATTTTATTTTATAAAAGATATTAGTATGATATCAGTATTAATATATAATTGCTCATTTGATAGCTATGTTGATATTTAAAAGCTTTAAATAGTAAGGTTTATATGAAACTAATTGAGTATAAAAGAATGTGTGTTTGGTTAGTGATTTTTAATTAACACATCTTATAAACCCGTAGCCATGATTTTATAATTGGATTACATAAAACCATTATTTATAAATATCTATGAGCCAAACTTCTAAACATGCATAAATCCACATGTAAAATAGCTAAACAAACCAAAGGACTAACATTTCACAAATATTTATCTATTCTATTATATCAATGGTCAGGGCTTTTGTTAAACTGCCACTAATTCAATTAATTTGGTCTGTGTATTGACCAATCGTATTTCACTTACAAATTAAAAATTAATTTTTAAAAAACATAACCCATGTTCACAACTTACCAAACACTACAGTTCTGAATTACTAAAAACATAACGATGCGTGTGTGCAATTAGAAATTTGGTGTGTCAATTGCTAGATTAATTGTAATTAAAAAAGATTATCAACTCAAACCACGTTCGAAGAGAGACAAATCACGTTCTATTTTTTCATCTCAAATAAAAATTAATAAAAAAACAAAAAAATATAAGAGACGTTCACCAAAATAATACGGGCGTTCATATCTAATGTCAAATGAATTGCAATTCCATATTAATTACGATTTTCCCAGTATTGAATAAAATTAAAAACATCATTTAAATACTATTATACTAAACATGACACCACAAAGTCGTTTTATGCCATACTAAAATAAAATTAAAATATTATTCAAGAACATGCATCGAATGTGCCTAACTTACTAATATAAAGTAAACATAAAATAGGATATACTAACCTTATGCTTATTTTTTTTGATTATTTTAATATAAGCAATAAATGAGTTAAAAAGGGCTACCAAGGGTTGTTAATGGAATTTCCCTCGACAAAAAAATTTGCAAACGAGAGTGGTGGTCTGATCTCATTGGATCTTGTCCCTTAGTCTTACGTAGGGTCTTTTAAAAAAATAGCCCTTGACTCAGTCAATGTTAAAAAAATAGCCTCGTTGACGATTTTTTTTGGTCAATGGCCGTCATTTTAATTAACCTTTAACTATCTTCTTTAAACCTCGTTAACTAACTAAAAATAAAAGGAAAAGAAAAATAAATATACATACAGACATCTGTATATATATAAAAGAAACGAAACCCCATTTAAACGCACAGCGGCACGTAATAATTACTCTAACCACCCAAATCGATCCATCATTTCTTCTTCATCGTCTCTAAGAAAAAACAGCCTCATTTTCGTCACTAAGTCGAGCTCAAAGTCTGGAACCAAGTCTGGAAAGAAATACCCAGCTTTAACTCTTTACGGTAAGTTGTTTCGTTTTGAATTATGAATTGTAACCCTCTTGAATTACGTGATTGGGTCGAAGAGATGATGTTTGGCCATGGTAGTGTCGAATTTCCAGTTGGAAAGACGAAACTCGTGGCCATGCTTCATGGAACCCGCACATATACCCACAAGGGCCCCATGCATTAGATTTTGGGCCTCGCGTATAACTTCAGGGACCCCGCGCATCTTTACACGGTCCCGGCACGCTGTGCCGCACATCAGTGCAGGGGACGCGCTGAAGCAGCGGGCGTCCGTAATGAGTCGCGTGGTTCAGATGCAGTCGAGTAGAATCCTGTGGATGACACGCGGACATGTGATGTGGCGGCGTCACTGAACAAAAATGTTCGACGCCACGACGACTTTTCGGACGGGGGATCCGGCCACGGTTTGGCGTAGAGATCCGTGTCGAACTTTTTATTGATGTTGGCGACTTTATTGTCATGTATTTGACTATTTTATTCCGATTTGTATTTATTTTCATGTATTCGACTTTTTGATTATCGAATGGATCTTTCTTTCGTGTGTATTTATAATTTTTATATTTATATATAATTGATTTATAAAATAAATAAATAAATGATGAAAATAGGCGACGAGCGACTAAAATAGTGACTACAAATTACCCATTAACGACTGCAAATTGAGCTTAAGCGTTCTGAAATTAGCGACTATATGACGACGATCAGCGACCAACTATGTAGTCGCAAACTTTGCGGCCACGTACTCAGTCGCAAGTAGTCGCGAATACAGCGACTATTAAGGTGGTCGCAATGTAGTCGCAAAACAGCGACTACGCAGTCGTGGTCACTTGGAGTCGCTAAACAGTGACTGATTTGCGACTACGCTCGATCAACGACAAGGACTTTAGCAACTACGTATATTAGTCGCTGATGTAGTCGCTAATTATGTTTAGCGACTAAAATATGTGTTTAGCGACTAATATTTTTAGTCGCTAAACGTGTTTTTTTTTGTTGTTGTGCAAAGGCCTCGTATTCAAGAAGCAGGATCAAACACACGAGACATAACGAGCTATGATGGGATATGTTGACTCTGATTTTGCTGGATGTCTTGATAGCAGGAAGTCCTTGACAGGCTATGTGTTTACTTCATTAGGAACGGCAATAAGCTGGAAAGCAAGCCTACAACGAGTGGTTGCCTTATCAACTACCGATGCAGAGTATATTGCATAGCATAAAAGAAGCTATTTGGGTGAAAGGGATGATGGGCGAACTTGGGATAAATTAGCAAAGTATCAAGGTGTTTTGCGACAATCAAGGGGCGATTCATCTATCCAATAATTGTGTTTCTCATTAGAGAAGGAAGCATGTCGACGTTCGGCTGCATTTCATAAGGGGAAAAGGAGAAGCAAGTGTTCCGAAAATTTCAAGTGAACACATCCCGTCTGACTTGATTACAAAGTCGATGTCAGGAAGTTCTTGCACTGCCTGCAAACAGTCGCATGTTGTGATGCTCAATAACTCATGGATCGTGAAGGTAAATGGATCTGATGGGAGAGTAATTGGCTCAAGGTGGAGAATTGTGATGAAATTGAGCCATAACTTTTAAAAATGATCTCAGCACTTCAACACTGATCGATAGGAGCTTTAGCTAACAACTAACAAGTCAAATGTTGGTTGAATTAATCATGATCGTTCGATACAGATAAGGTGATATTGGACTGCTCAGATTTAAGGGGAGGACAACTAATAAAATCGTAGTCACGCTTTTATTAGGTGAAGGATTGTACAAGTAGAATTGTGCAAGGTACAACTCAGCGAAGCTCAAGCCTGAAACCATAGAAGCTATTGAAGACTCACGCGTACATATCTGACGAACGAAACAGAGTAGAAAAGACTTTCATCTTGTAATTTGTTTTTCCGTTAGCTCTGAGCGAATAAGAAGAGAGTGTAAGAGAAAGATTGAAAGCTTGTAATCTCATTTCTTGACCATCAGTAAAAGGATCCATTGACCCGTGGATGTAAGCTCAATCAAGGAGATGAACCACGCAAAATTCAGCTCTGTTTTTCCAATTTCAGTTATTAATCAAGTTTGCAGATTAAATTCGTGATAGAATCATCAACAAGATCGATTGAGATAAATATGGTGATTAAACCCGTTGATAAACGTTTGAATTGTCATCTTTCCTGAGCTATTTCCTCTACAATGTGGGTATGTGTGTGTATGTGTGTGGATATATGCATGGAGTATGTAAGTTAGAGTGTGTAAGAAAAAGCTTCATTTTTATAAGCGTGAGTGTGTACCAAGCACTGCGAGAGTGAGAGCAAAGAAAGATATTATTTCCAAGTTCGTACAAGAACGAAATCGAAATAAACATACTCGAAAAATAGAAGTTCGAACAAGACGAAATCGAAAAAAACATAATCGAAAAACAGCAAAACTTTGACATTGGTTCTTATTGAAACGGGGAAGTTATTACATTTTTTACATAACATGACAACCAATAGAAAGTTAGGATGGGACATGAGAAGATAATCTTAACTTACTCCAATTCTTTTCGGGTGATGTCGTACAACGTGCTGATAATCACCACGGTAATAGCTACAGCAATCGCCCTTATAATAACTTTCGACATTATTAGTATTTTTGGAGATGAAGGACTAATAAAACCAAGCTCAGATAATCTCTTGTGCGAGGCAGCATAATCAGTGAATAATGCATCTTCAACCTACATTAGATTATAGAAAACACATATATCTTCTTATTCAAATATAACACATGGTGATGTCACAGCCGTTAAAATTATACCGTTTTGGTACCTTAGCATAAAGAATGACATATTGCCTAAAAATAGGATCCTCCACGAGAACTCTATCAGTAGGTAACTTTAAGAGGCCATTTGAGTCTCCGTTGAGAAGCTCCCTGCGTGGTTTTTATTTTTATGTGCATCAAATAAATGCGAATTTTGTTTTCTTCCATAATTCAATAATATCTCATATAGTAAAAGTCTCACACAAAGTATGAATTGTCGAATTTGAGTGGATCATTAGTCCAATTGCCTTCAAATCCCGATCTTTCGAGGCGTGCTCTACCCTGTCAAGTGGTAATAAACAAGTGATTCAAAATATATGAACCATTAGACGATTATATTCTTTAATATTATAGTTAGAAACTACGAACCAATGTGTGACCGCCAGATAGAGCTACGATATCTCGGTCTGACAATCCCATTCTGTAAAATACATCCCTCAAGTGTGATATGCACCTAAAACCAAAAACGATGGATCGATCTATCATTATGACAATAAGAATAATAATAATAATAATAATAATAATACATTGGACAGCTAATTTCATATACGTGTGGTAATAATTTTTCATCCTTGCATGAGATTACCGGCCTTTATTAGCATCGGGAAGGCGGCCTTCTTCAGCGACCGCCATGGAATCCTAAGAAGAAAGAAAAAGATCTCTATAATCTGGATCTCATGCAATCAATTTTAATTACGTCAAAAAATAAAACATCATCTTTGCATGCATTTCATCGTTTTTACCTTCTGCCCTGCTTTGAAATCTATCGTTGGGCCGCCCGTTATTTGGACAGCAACAACCCCAGCTAACTGGGATAATAATAATCAGAGATCATTTTGTTTATATATAGGATGTAGAAATATTATTAAGTTTTTGGTTTAGCAATAATATTACTGACAATACAAACAAGTATCTAATACCTAGTAAAGATCAGCATAAGTCATGTTTGGATGTTTGGCTTTGACTTCCTCTGTATAGCACAACACAAGAAATTATATATATTATAAATATTGAGCAACAAAATAATAATATGGACTGACTGGCTGACCGCATAGATCAATGGCGATTTTGAGGCCTTTATTTACATCGTGACTGTATTCATCTTTGCACCTTATCGAACCGTTCGGACCGCCCGTATTGGTCTTGACATCATAAGTGCCAGCATCGTGCCACCTATGACATTAATTAATCCCATGAAAATATTAGATGGAATCATGATGAAGAAAATGGAGACATAGTGACTGTTGTAATTACGCCAAGCGAAGCATGATAGGAGCGCAATTCTTGGATGATATGAGGGCTCTAAGATCCCTTCGGCACCTCTCTATCTCCTTCAAATACTCTATGCTTGCAGCACACATTATGTTATATTTATTTGATATTACTACTGATTTAATTTACCGAATACATACTATATATATGTATTATATGTAGCCCACCATCATCATGGGAATATTAGAGAACTGTCTGGAGAAGACATGCATGGTCGAGTAAGGTAAGAAAAGAATCTTCCTTTCTCTTTCTTTTCTTTTTCCCTCATCTTTTGGTTTTTGTCTTGTAATTAAAAATTGATCCCATGCAAAGTTAAGTCGAATAGAATCAACAATGACAAAAGGGACGAAAACGAAGACAAAGACCTACTAATAGCTAATATATAGGAGAAAACCTCCCTAGTAAATATTTGTACCCTAACCAACTTATCCAAATCCCTAATATATCTGTAACTCATAATTCAAATTAAGAATAGTAAGATAATGGATGGGCTCCGTAACTCGCGTTCAGCCCAATCACGTGGCCCATGTGTTTCAATATGTTCGACCGGCCGACTTGCATGAATCCAGTCGCTCCGTTCTGCTCCACTCCAACGTTAATCGAGTTCGTCCCTGGTTATCTTGATACTTGTATACCCGATTGGTAACACTATTCCCCTGTAAAAAAGCCTTTTCCTCAAGGCAGAAGTCGCGAAAACGAGAAATGAGTCGACCTCGTCCATCCAAGTGGCGTCATATTACGACTACTAATCTTAGTTTTGTCAATGCCAATACGTGCCCCAAACTACACCCATTGCTCTGTCCTGGTTTAATAAATATAGTCATCAGTTGATTACTTGTAATTACTAATTAGTTAAGATTATCGTTTAAAGGCTTTTGTATATAACAAATGGAAAAAAGTAAAAGAACTTCAAAAAATCCCCCCAACTAAACTTTCAATCAACTAATTGCCTACTCACATATATTTATCATCAAACTCCCTGTTTCAAAACAATCATACACATCACTACCCACTTGACAAAAACGACAACTTTGCCCCTCATTTAGTATTTTTTTAAAATATTTTTCTTCTCCAAACCATAACTTGAAATCACATACAATCGATGCCTTCCAATTACAGATTTCATTTCTCAATTCCACCTTTAATCTTTAGCCTCTGCTCGCGCCAGAAAAGCTCCGAGTTTACCCAATCCACCGTGAGTTTCTCGGTCCAGGTAAGTTGAGGTAAGTTTTCAATTGTTTTCTTTCATCGTGGGTTACCCGTCGAGTTTCTTGAACTCGAGCAAACATAATTGACCTGACTGTTCTAGTGAACACTCTGATAAGGTATACTGTGAACGTTTATGGCAGAGGCATTGGCTAAGTTGGATGTCGAGTTGTGGGTGTCGCCGCGTTTTGGGTATCACCGCGTTTTGGGTGTCGAGTTGTAAAGAGTTGAATCCTCGTTCATTTTTCTACTGTTAGCATATTGTGAGTGTTGATGGAGGTTAGTATTTCGTTAAGATTTGAATAATTTGTTGGTTAAAGCAATTTCTTATGTGCAGTACCAAAGTATGTTGATTTACATTACCCACATTTCTTTTAGCATGTCCTATTATCCCAATCTATGTTGTGGGGTAGATAGGTGGGGTACCATACCACAAGGCTTACAGAGGCAAAGAAGCTGTTATTCATAATCTTTATGGCTTAGAGGTTGGTACGTTTGACCAAATGCGGTGGCATTGGTGCCTGCAGGTTATGACACATTCTTTTGTCGATATGCTGCCGATATGTTATATTTTGGATTATGATGTTAGTGGATGAAAGATATTAATACTGTCGGTAGATGAATGATATTAATGCTATGATGATGTCGTGTTATTGGTGATGATCCAATAAATCATTTTGTATTGTGTTTGTTAATGGCTTATGATATTAATGCTGGAAGTTATTTTTTGTTCAAGCTTTTTACCATGGTACCACATGATAGTACCATTTGGTACTCCAGCTGCTCAATACATGTTTTCTGATAACTGTTCAAGCGTGAAAACATGTAATTATTTGGTATTACAAAGTAACAAACTTATGTACTATATAAATACACATAGAGGTACTACAAGCATCTATATATTGATCGTACAATTTAGTGTAAGCTCTTAGGCCTTATTTGCACAAGAATCTGCATGTTCTCGATAATACAACACATGGTACGGTAGGATACTGCAAGTAACCTACGTAGGGTACTACACTGAAATATGTTCTGGTACTACAAACATCTATATTGGTATTCCGAATTAGGGTAAGCAATTTTTATGATTTAGTGGGTTTAAAGTAGTTAATTGCATGATATCAATCATTTGGTATCAATTGGTGAACTAAGATTAGAATTAAGAATGTACGTGATTTCGATAATTAAACACATGGTACGGCAAAGATACTACTAGTAACCTACGAAGGGTACTACACTAGAATAGTTTATGGTACTACAAACGTCGATATATCGGTATTACAAACATCTATTTACTAGTACTACAAATTAGGGTAAACGTTTCTCTATGTTGTTCGAATTATTTTTTGGTCTGTGACTACGTTACTTAGTTATATGTACTACATGGATAATTTAGTATTAATATTGGTGGGTTAACATTTAATTGAGGATTATTACATCGAAACTCCAACTTTCTTTCTACTATGATGATACTAGTAATAACATCTTACTACATAGTCAAGATTTTTTATCTATTGGAAGTTAGTGTTTGTGTTTATGTTACCATGTGTTTAATTTTTATTATGTCCCGTTTTTGGAAGCTCTCAGGTCTTATTAGCACAAGAATCGACGTGCTTTCAATAATTAAACACGTGGTACAAAAATATACTACAAGTAACCTACGCAGAGTACTACACTAGCATATGTTATATTACTATGAACATCTATATATTGGTACTCAAATATCTATATACTGATACTACAAGTTATGATAGGCGCTTTACGATGCTGTTCGAATTCGTTTTGGTCCGTAACTATGTTACCATAGTTATATGTACTATTTGATCCTTTCTTATCAATTATATATTAGTACTACAAATATCTGTATACTGATACTGCAAGTTAGGCTATGCATATTTCAACGTCGTTGGAACTATTTTTTGGTCCGTGACTACATTACCATGTGTTTAATTTTGATAATGTATCGTATTTTGGAAGCTCTCAGGTCTTATTTGCACAAGAATCTACGTGCTTTCAATAATTAAAAACGTGTAAAAGATACTACAAGTAACCTACGCAGGGTACTACACTAGCATATGTTATGGTACTATGAACAGCTATATATTGGTACTACAAATATCTATATACTTGTATTACAAGTTAAGATATGCATTTTCGACGCCATTCGAATTATTTTTTTTGTCCGTGACTATGTTACCATAGGTATACGTACTATATTGATAATTTGGTATCAGTATTGGTGAGTTAGCATTTAAAATTTAGTATTATTCTATAGAAACTCCAACTTTCTTTCGACCTATATGATACTAGTAACAATATCTTACTTCATAGTCAATATTTTTGAACTATTGGAAGTTAGTGTTTGTTTTACGTTACCATGTGTTTAACTTTTATTATGTACCGTATTTTGGAAATTCTCAGGAATTATTTGCACAAGAATCAACCTGTTTTCAATAATAAAAACGTGGTACGAAAAAGATACTACAAGTAACCTACGCAGAGTACTACACTAGCATATGTTATATTATTATGAACATCTATATATTGGTACTCAAATATCTATATACTGATACTACAAGTTATGATAGACATTTTACGACGCTGTTCGAATTCGTTTTTGTTCGTGACTATGTTACCATAGTTATATGTACTATTTGATCCTTTCTTATCAATTATATATTAGTACTACAAATATCTGTATACTGATACTGCAAGTTAGGCTATGCATATTTCAACGTCGTTCGAACTATTTTTTGGTTCGTGACTACATTACCATGTGTTTAATTTTGATAATATATCGTATTTTGGAAGCTCTCAGGTCTTATTTGCACAAGAATCTACGTGCTTTCAATAATTAAAAACATGTAAAAGATACTACAAGTAACCTACGCAGGGTACTACACTAGCATATGTTATGGTACTATGAATAGCTATATATTGGTACTATGAATAGCTATATATTGGTACTACAAATATCTATATACTGGTATTACAAGTTAAGATATGCGTTTTCGACGCCATTCAATTTTTTTTTTGGTCCGTGACTATGTTACCATAGGTATACGTACTATATTGATAATTTGGTATCAATATTGGTGAGTTAGCATTTAAAATTTAGGATTATTCTATTGAAACTCCAACTTTCTTTCGACTTATATGATACTAGTAACAATATCTTACTTCATAGTCAATATTTTTGAACTGTTGGAAGTTAGTGTTTGTTTTACGTTACCATGTGTTCAACTTTTATTATGTGCCGTATTTTGGAAATTCTCAGGAATTATTTGCACAAGAATCAACGTGTTTCAATAATAAAAACTTGGTACGAAAAAGATACTACAAGTAACCTACGCAGAGTACTACACTAGCATATGTTATATTACTATGAACATCTATATATTGGTACTCAAATATCTATATACTGATACTACAAGTCATGATAGGCGTTTTACGACGCCGTTCGAATTCGTTTTGGTCCGTGATTATGTTACCATAGTTATATGTACTATTTGATCCTTTCTTATCAATATTGGGTTTAACATTTAGAAATAAGGATTATTACATTGAAACTCCAACTTTTTTCTACTTTTATGATACTATTATCAATATCTTACTTCATAGTCAAGATTTTCAATTTATTGGATGTTATTGTTTATGTTTTATGTTACCATGTGTTTATTTTTTATTATGTACCGTATTTTAGGAGTTTTAGGTCTTATTTGCACCACAATCAACGTGTTTTCGATAATTAAAAACGTGGTACAAAAAAGATACTACAAGTAACATACGCAAGGTACTGCACTAGCATATGTTGTGGTACTATGAACATCTATAAAATGGTACTACAAATATCTATATACTGGTACTACAAGTCTAAAATCGTACACACATATAACAACATTCAAACAAGTGGAGCATACAACTAAGAGGATCTCTAAGTATAATGGCAGCAATGGAGTCATGATATACTTCGAAACATCGTCAAGATACCTCCCACGAGCTGTAGGTCCGACGATGGATCTATCCGTAGACATTGCAGCATGTATGCCGTAATCCACGCCTTCCGGACTCGGCTCCCTCGTGTACTAAAATAATGAATTACAGTACCATTAATTAAGTAATGCAGTACTAAAAAACATAGACAAACAATACCAATTTAAATAATATACGAAAACATCAAACAATTAAATCACGTTTGCAGTACCACAAACCAGGCACAAATGGCACCAATATACATAATATACCAAAAAACAGACACTAGTGGCAGCATGGAAACTTATAAGTACACAAAAACAAGCAAGCCTCATATCAAGACACTCACAAATGCATGACCTTTATGAGTTTCATCGAAAGCGTAATAGAAGCTAAAAAACCCTAACCCTAATTTGAAAGATATCAAAATCCAAATTGGAAAACGAACAACAAAACCCTAATTTTAGCCCTAAGCCCTAAATTTGAGCACTAATCAAAGAAATAAACATAGCCCGGCATGTAATCCTTGAAGAAATGCACCTATCGAATCCCTAAGCTCTACATTAACCCAAAAGGCCAAAAAAATAACTTCAAGATTTAGACGAGTACTCCACCATCTTCAAAAACAAATGCCTCGACCCTAATAATTGTCGAAAAACTGTTTCAACATCATAATAATGCATCAATGGTACTGCCCAAGGTATCTGAATCCAAGATAAGAATAGAAATCAAATTTTCCTCAAGAAATGTAGAAAATTACTAGATTCGCAGCAGCCACTTCAAATATTCACATAAAATCATAGAATTATCCGATCAATATGTTTTCAGTGGCTACGAACAGTTTAGAAATCAGCTTTCAACACGTACCAATTTCAAAGAAATCGGAGTAGTATGACTGGGTAAAACTAAGAAATACAGCAGCTGCACCATTAAGTTTTTCCAAAAACACCAAATAGAAATTCCACTTTCTAATATCAACTTCAAGAATTCATAGTAAATCGCAGAAACATCAGATCGAGTCGAATCAAGAGGCTATGAAAAGATGAAGACCTTAGCTTTCGATGGAAATAAATTTCAAAACAATCGGAGCATATAACTATGTAAAATTCACCGAAAACAAAAGTGGCGCAAACCTGAGATGATATTTTGAAGAAAGGAACAGCAGTGGTGGAAGTATTAAGAATATATAATATTATTTTCAATATCCTTATCCCATAATCAATGGGATATTCTCCTATAATTTAGCCTACCATTATTCTATCATTATTAATTAGCTAATTACTTGGGATTCTTATTTTTGATTTCTTAATCCTCTTTATATATGTGCCTTAGGTGATTATGTTATAATTACAGAAAAATATGGTCTTATTCTCCAATACAAATCTCTATTTTAACATGGTATCAGAGCATCGATCTTGAGCTCTTCAAAGGCGAAAATTTCATCCGTCAATTCGTTGGGCAATTCAGACAGCCCGGAAACATGTCCGCTCAGTGGCGAAAATCGGCCGGGAGCATATCGCAGGCATTTCAAACCGTAGTCGAAAATTAGACCACTACAGAAAAGCGATATAGCTGCTGTGGCAACCCTACTTCCTAATTAAATAATTTGGCGGATTTCCGCAACGACGCAGAGGACCCGATTTTTCAAAAATATTTTGCGGAATATAATATACGTACATATAATCTAAAGTCGGGTTTACAAAAACGTCAAATAACTACATCGGGCCGAATCTCCAAAAATCTAAACCCGACTATCCTACGCCTCTCCACAGGTCGCGTCCCATGTACTGCGCCGCCCTCAAAAGCCCGTGGAGTCACCGCCGCCAGCCAACCTACATCTCATCCTGACACTCATCGGTGTCGGACTCGGTATTACCTACAAAAATAAAACCCTGAGCAAAATTGCCCAGTAGGTGGTAGTAAAAACATGGAATGTGTGCGTACACTCAACCTAATCCCAAATCCTCATGTCATAATAAAATGCACGCTCAAACCTACGTCACATCTTGATCGCGTGCGTGTATGTTTAAATAAAGGTTCGTGCGAGTACGTCAAGTAATAATTAAAACGAATATATTATAACTAGAATCACGCGCGATAGGCAGTGTACCTATCGTTTGTAATATAGCTATAGCGAATATCCGAGTATCGAACACGAGGAATAAATTGAGTACTAGTAATAACCTATCGTTTGATATTTAACCTAAATAAATATTTTTCGTATTTTAATTTATGAATTAAATCCAACAGAAAAAACATAACAAAACCACAAGCTTTAAACACAACTTATATATTTAAATATTTTTTTAGTTATATTTTGATTTATAAAATAAATTCCAACTAGCTTGAACTTAAATATTAAAAAATACTTTCTTTTTTTATATAAAACGGGAGTGCTCGGGATTGCGATTCCCACTAGGTATCATTGACGAGGCCGTAAGTTATCGTTAACACAAAAATAATGACTAAGTCGCGGTAATTCCTACTCACGTCCGAATTTGCTGTCGCCCTAGACGGTTGTGAGAATAAATATTAATTTAGTGCTTGGGATGAGATGAACGCTAGGTAGAATTATTGGACGTAAAATACTCGTGAACATGCTATATTTTGACTATTTATCGTTTATGATACTGTTTTTCAAATTAATACGTCTATGTGTTAATTTGAATATCACTTCGATATGTCTATGTATCGATGTGATTTCGTGGTAATATCGTTTAGGGCGACAGCTAGAAAAACGACTTAGCCTTTCGTAAAATAATAGGAATTCGATTATAGGGAGACAGCAAATAATCGATCCTCGCCGTAGGTAAATTAATATTTATTCTCACAACCGTCTAGGGCGACAGCAAATTCGGACGTGAGTAGGAATTACCGCGACTTAGTCATTATTTTTGTGTTAACGGTAACTTACGGCCTCGTCAATGATACCTAGTGGGAATCGCAATCCCGAGCACTCCCGTTTTATATAGAAAAAGAAGGTATTTTTTAATATTTAAGTTCAAGCTAGTTGGAATTTATTTTATAAATCAAAATATAACTAAAAAAATATTTAAATATATAAGTTGTGTTTAAAGCTTGTGGTTTTGTTATGTTTTTCTGTTGGATTTAATTCATAAATTAAAATATGAAAAATATTTATTTAGGTTAAATATCAAACGATAGGTTATTACTAGTACTCAATTTATTCCTCGTGTTCGATACTCGGATATTCGCTATAGCTATATTACAAACGATAGGTACACTGCCTATCGCGCGTGATTCTAGTTATAATATATTCGTTTTAATTATTACTTGACGTACTCGCACGAACCTTTATTTAAACATACACGCACGCGATCACATCTCATCACATAACAGGCCCTAGGCTAGACTCGGCACCCACGCGCGCAATGGCAAGGTACGCCATAAACCATGCGGTAGCCCACGCCGGCCGTGCCGGGTCGCTCCTTCCGCACTCAATCTCAACCCGACGGTTTTCCCCGAGTAGTATACCACTAACCTAGGTAGACAGGAATCTCACATCTGTCAGCCGTCCCTGAGCCAAATAATATCCGGTGGTATACACCTCGGGTGGCTTAATCCCGAGTAGATGGGTGTCGCAAACCCCCTCTCCCACCTGGTGCCCTATCGAGTCTAGACCTGGCTACCGAAATCGGTAACTCTACCCCACTCATCCGACACCGTAAGGCGTCACCGTATAACGGTACATCACCAACCTCTCACGTGCATGTCGTGCAATGCACATATAATCAATCACATGTAATAGATACACCGAAACCACATAACTTGTATAATTATCAACCTAGGCCGAATGTTTTAATATCCAAAAGTAATATTTATACTTTAAAATATGGGTTGACCTTAAAATATAAACTATCATATGAAAATATTTTATTTTAAATTGATTTGGGTTGAAAATAATTTTATATAAATTAATTGTGCCTAAAATAGCGCAAAAGCCCAAAATAAAATTGTCGGTCAACTCTGGTCAAAGCCCAAATCTGATTTTGGCCGATCTCACATTTTAAAGACTGGTCAACCCGTGAAACGTTCGGGTCAACGCCCGACTTCGCGAAATCACTCGCGGCAATTCGCGAATCGCCCTATTTAAATTGGTACGTAAAACTTAGGGTCAAGGTTCGAATTCGCGAAGTTTTCGTTGAATTCGCGAATCGTTCGATCACGCCCGCGAAAACTGAATTAAGCCCGTGCGAAGCCCGACGCCACTCACAGGAATCACCCCGCGAAAGTGAGTCGGCCCGCGAGAACTTAAAGTCGGCCCGGGATCTCTCTCACAATTCGCTCACTGCGTCAGCCTGCGAAATCCGAATTCTGGCCCGCGAAATCTTTACTCACTCACGCATCGAAAACTTTTGGGCCCGCAAATAAACTTCTTGACCGGAAATCTCAATCGGCCGATTTTTCCTTTTTATTTAAATCACTTCACTCGATTCGCGAAATAAGCAAAGGCCCGCAAACCTAAAATCATTCAAAACCTAAAGTCGCCCGATTTCTTTAAACTCCCATAATACGAACCCCAAATTTTCCATAAATTTAACAAGTTCTTCATCCCACATAAACACATCGGATTCAATCATCATCCTCAAGAACTCATATATTGAGTTCAAAATCATGTCATAACACATAGTAGCATACCATGTAAATTTATAAAAATCATAAACCTCAAGATTATGGACTCGAATGGCCTTCCAATCGAGTTCTAATAATTTTCCGAAAAATAATGCGGTTTAAAAAGGGTTTTGTAGGGGTTATAAACCACCTACCTCACTTGCAAGCTTAGTTTTGACTAATTTCCCCGGTTGAAATCTGCTCAAGCTTATCAAAACTCCTCCACTGCCTTGATCGTCACCTAGTCCACCTTACGCGTTAGTTAATCCTCTAACCCATGTAAAGAAATAAATATATAAGCTGTTAGTTGAGATTCTCACCTCCTTAGTTACGTTTAAACAATCCCGTTGATGTGAGCTTTGCCAAATTCGCTTCTCTGTTCGACTCCTTTTTTCCTTGTATTTCTCACGTTGGTTTCATTTATCAAGTGACAAGGTGGTGATGAATTCCAACGTGACTTTGCCTTGTCACTAAGCAATCTCATTCTCATCCTTAAGTCATTTGGGTCAAGCTAAACATTTACATGGGATTCAATAATTAACTTGGGCCATTTATTTATTCCTTTGACTTCTTTTCATATATTCATTTCTTATTTATCTCTTGGGCTTTTTATGCGTTTCAGCCCATAGTATTTTATCTAATTTCGGGCCTAGTAATTATTTTCGCTCAATCCCGAAAAATCCGTTTTGTCCGAAATCAACTTCATTAATTTCAAACACTTAAAGAAAATATTTAAGCACTAATCCCGTATTAATTTCACGGGTATTACAGCTGCGCACATGGCGAAAGCTGATCCTTCAACCTCAAAAGGTAATTTAGGGTTGACCGATGCCCAATTCCAACGACTCATCGGCATGCTTGGACCTGATGATGGACTATCTCGTCAATTATCTCGTAAGGAATTTACTTTCCTTAATTCTGTTGACGAATGGACTATAGATACCGGAGCATCGATGCATAAGACGGATCGTGTTGATCGATTCGCCAACTCTAAGCGACTCGATCATCCAGAGTATATACGCATTCCTAACAGCACTTCCGTCCCAGAAAAAGATATTGGAATAGTTAGTTTTGGGAGAGAATTCGTATTGCGCGACGTGCTCTATATTCCGAAATTCAATTGCAATTTGTTTTCCGTCACAAAACTTTCTGATGATATAGATTGTAGAGTCATGTTCTCACGGGCTGTTTGTCTTATAGAGGACTGCATCTCGAGGAGGATGATTGGACCGGTGAGCTTCGGGTTGGAGTTTACTACTTGCGTTGTGTGACAAGTCCCATAATTGTCGCTCGGACTGACAATGATAAGTATCAGTTATGGCATAGGCGTCTCGGGCATCCTGCTTCCAAAGTCGTCTTTTCATATTCTCAGATCTGCTTAAATGGTGATTTGAATAAAGATTGTGATATTTGCTATCGTTCAAGACAGACTCGCAATAGATTTCCTTTGAGTACTGAAGTAAAATATGTGCCTAAGAGGGGGGTGAATTAAATGTTTTGATGGTTATTCCCTTAACTATTATTCGAGTGGATCCGTGTGAGTGCAAGTGAACAGAGAAGTAAATGACACCTGGATTTATAGAGGTTATATCCCCAAGTTGGGTTTAGTCATCTCCTTGAGGCTTGCTCCTCAAGAGTTCGATCAATCCACTATGTTACCGTAGTTGGTTACAGAAGTGACCGATCGCCCTTACACAACCAAGACCAAGATGAACACTAGTCCGCGGCTAGGGTGCCTAACGCCGAGTTTTGTTCCACGTCTTTCCCCGAGAATCCCTATTCTCCGACTGGAAACAGCTCGCTCCCGAAGGTCAGCTGGATCTCAAATCCTCTTTTCACGAAAGACACACTTCACTCTTGTCTCCTTGTGAGGTTCTCACGCTCTCAGATTGGAATGGTGGTTTTCTAACTTAGGGTGCACTCAACAATCGCAAATGAAAGCTCCAAGCACTAACAGAGAATACAATAATTCGCAAATCAAAACCCTCGTTCTAAGATCTATGTTCTTGCTGTTTCGTATGTGTGTTTGTTCGTTGTGTGCACTAGATGTAGAAGTGTCGACTTATATAAACCTGTTAGCATCACACACTTCATATGGAATGTCAATCACAATTCCCAGTTCAGCATATCATTCCATCATTAATATCATGCCAAATTAAGTTCCGAGTATCACAACGGTCATATTCATTAATTTGCATGAAATCTTACTCGAAATATCTTTGCCATACCATATCGATAAATCTCATCCATATTAGCACGTTGGTTCTTTACGAAGATACCATAAATAGTTCTATTCAGCATCTTATCTAACATGTAGCACATTAATCACGAACTTTCCATTCAAATAAATACCAAAGTTGCATAGGGAAAGAATTCATGTTGACTCAAACATTAAGATGCAATTCTCAGTGATATGAGAATGATTTCTTCCTAAAAATAGACAGATTCCAGTGGATGACGTATTTTCTATGTATAGCACATTGTCATTTCCATGCATAGCACAAATGCAAAATCTTAAACAGATAAGCACGAATTAAATTATATCTTCATCATATAATTCCTATTTTAGCATATCTAAACGGATAAACATGTATGCGGATATATCCTTATCATATAATATCCATATTTAGCACATTCATGGATGTAGAAGATCACGTTTCATATGTAGGCAGATTCCAACAGTAATATTTGTACCATGTATATCATAATGATCCTTACTCTAATTAACACACGATCCTTACTCTAATTAACATAGCACAACATATTAAGGATTGATCACGTCATTTTACACAAATAGCTTCAAGATCATAGTCACTCATCATTCGATTTTATGCATACTTTCCAAATATACGTTACAGTGATATCATGATGGTGGAATCAATGATCACAGTGGTATCACACAAGTCACGTTGTAATGGAATCACAATGTCAAGATGCAATTCACTCAAATATAAGTACATGATACATACACATTTCGAATTGCTAAATTTGTAGTGCCTATCTCATCTTAAGTACATGGAATCATCAAAACTCAAATATAATGCAAGACCAAAAAGGTCAATATTCTCCCCCTTTTTGATGATGGCATGTTACTAATGTAATGAGCATATTCGAACATGTACGCATGCAATATATGAGCCTAATTTTATCATGGACAGAGCATGAGAGATATCAAGTTTCACATAAAATGCGCATGCTCCTCTTATCTAAGTGCAAGTACTTCATGTCGAGATCCATACCATGTTTACTAATCAGTGCAGGGATAAATGACAAATACCACGCATAAGTTACCAGATTATCACGACTTGCTCCCCCTGACTATGTGCAGATATGATGTCGCATGATCCCATGATATCATATAAAGGTTCCAACAAATCAGCACACATAAGTATCATTGACTATTGTACTCCCCCTAACTTAGATATCAAAAAAACTTCACAAAGCATAAGTCAGCACAGGTTAGTACACATAAGGGTTAGTCAAGGCATAAAAAGTCATAAGCATAACGAGGTATTATCCCCACAGCAGGGATCACACGCATGTACCTGTCTTAATACACAAATTCTCTCCCCCTTCCGCATCAAAAAGGGTGAGGACTAAAACTACTTAGACACGTAGACTCCTAGACACTTAGACACGGAATTACTAGAATGCAGAATGGAACTGCAGAAAGCAAATGATGGGAAGATAACACATAGATCGCATTAAACGCTATCGGACTCGCTGTCAGACGAGGCGCACTTCTTCAGTTGCTTCCCAAGCTTCGACAGCTTGCGAAGGGTCTCAGTATTCCGGTGCTTGAGCTTGTCGATCTTCTTGAAAATGGCCGCGATATCAGTGAGAATGTCTGTGATCACATCATCGTCGTCTTGGTGTTCATCAGCAAGTTCCTCATCACTATCAGTCAGCTCAAATACCTTAGCCTTGCCCTTACCAATGGTCGTCTTTTTCAGAGAGCGCATAATTGACTTCTTATCCTTAGCACTGAACCGACCACTTTGCTTCTCACAGTAGATTCCCATGCGTTTGAGGATCATAATATCGATCGCGTGCTATGCAGTGTTCTCCCAACTAGGTGGCAGTGGAATTCCTTCGAGTTCGAACAGATATGACAGAATCATCCCATAAGGAAGTAGTTTCTCAGGGCTTTCGAATTCATAGATAATGTATTTCATCACACATAGGCTAGATTGAACTTCCTATTCTTAGAGATCATGATGGCGGCGATGAAGTCGGGGATGGTGACTCTTTGGGTGATGGTTCCATTCACTTCTTTCAGCTGTAGAGCTTGCTTCGATTTGCTTAGTTCCAGCCGTGATGTTAGGGTTTTCAGGAAATAAGGAAGAAAGGGACGATGAGAGGTAGAAGATGAAGTAAATGAGAGATGGAAGGATATAGACGGTTGATGGGACATGATGATTTAACTTTCAAAAAGAAATCGTGTGAGAGAGAAGAGAAAGTTTCAGCTCTTAAATCGAGACACTTAGAAGAGTTATTTTGAAAAGATTTGAAGGTATCAGAAGTATAATTTGCTAACTTGAGACTGAAGGATATTTTCTATATAGGATGAGATACATAAGGCTGAAATATATAAAGGTGAAAAAAGGGATTGCCTTTCCTTAATTTGGTCTAAGATTCCTAACCACTGATGGATATCACAGAATCTACTATCTATGAGAGGCTTAGTAAAGATATCAGCTAACTGATCTGTGGTACCCACGAAATCAATGCTAATATTTCCTTTTTGAACATGATCTCGAATAAAATGATGTTTTATTTCTATGTGCTTGGTTCGAGAGTGATGGACGGGGTTCTTAGTGATACTAATAGCACGGTACTATCACAAAGAACAGGGATCTTATCATAGCTTAGACCGTAAATCACTAACATTTGTCTTAACCATAACAGTTGTTGACAACAATTTCCATCCATATACTCGGCTTCGATTGTGGACAGGGCGACCGCATTCTGTTTCTTACTAGACCAAGTTACAAGGGAATTACCAAGTAATTGGCAAGTTCCACTGGTACTTTTTCTATCATCCCTACAACCCGCATAGTCAGCATCAGAGTACCCTACTAAAGAAAATTCTTCGCTAGTTCCATACCATAAACCTAAATTCATGGTTCCCTTAAGGTATCTAAGTATACGTTTAACAGCAGTCAAGTTAAATTTCTTAGGGTTCGATTGATATCTAGAGCACATACCAACAGCAAACATGATATCTGGCCTACTTCCAGTGATATTCGGAGTTAGCGAGGAGACGGCCACTAATGCCAAATATACCGCTGGTGATCGCAACATATGCCGTATATACCACTGTGTGGGATTTGTGGCGCATCCCATGAGACCTCAGAATGCCAACTTGGGCAGTCGTTGGAGCACGTAGATTACATGGGGAATTACCAAGGTGACCAGCGAAGCTTCCAACCTCGAGCACACCCCAACTTGGCGTATGGAAATCAGAACCACGAGGGGCAAAGACCGCCGGGATTTCAGCCTAGGCCGTCCAGTTTCCAAAATGGGTCACCACGCCAATATCAGAACGCACCCGCAGGAGGATCTGTTGATATGAGGGAGATGAAGGACATGTTGAAGGCGCTCCTCACGAACTTCAGCAGCACCACCGCAGCTCACGAGAGTCGAATGATGAAGATGGAGGAGTACATGGAAGCAAACGATGTACGTGCGCAGAACACAGACGCCTCGATTAAGAAGCTGGAGCAGCAAGTGGGCCAATTAGCAAGGCGGGGCGAAATCAAAAATCACTCCCGAGCTACACCGAGACAAACCCTAAGGAGTACTGCAATGTGGTAACCCTGAGGAGCGGGAGAGGATTGCAAGAAGTTCCTGCCAAGCAGAATTCGAGGGAGAAAGCCGATTTCGAAGGCCACGACGAGCCAGAAGTGGAGGAAAGCAAGGGCGATGGAGTCGAGAAGGTCAAGGATGACAAGGGAAAGGCGCGACATTCGGGAAGCCGTACCAACCGAAGATTCCGTACCCAGCTCGGTTGAGGGAAGCTGAACCTGAAAAAGAGAATGTCGAACCTAAAAAGGAGGAAGCCGCGCCTGAAAAAGAAAAGGCGGGGGAGAATGCACGACCACTAGTGAAGCCGCACCAGCCGAAGATTCCTTACCCAGCACGTTTGAAGAAGGACAAAGACGAGGCACTATTTAGCAGATTTATAGGTATATGCAAAGAGCTACATATTACTTACCATTTGTTGAAGCTATTACAAAGATGCCCAGTTTCGCGAAGTTCCTGAACGACTTGCTGACGAATCGACGGAAGCTCGAACATGTCTCCACGGTATACCTACGAGGAGAGTGCTCGGCGATACTCCAAAGCAAGATACCGAAAAAGCTCAAAGACCCAGGGAATTTTACTATTCCTTGTCGTATATGTGACTTAGTAGTTGAGCATGCTTTAGCTGATCTAGGCACTATTATAAATTTGATGCCGTACTCCATATTTAAGCGCTTAGGATTAGGTGAACCAAGACCCAGTAGGATGAGTATTCAATTAATTCTAGGTAGACCAGTCTTAGCTACAGGCGAGAGCATGATAGATGTTAGGAATGGAACGTTAACTTTGATGGTAGACGGCGAGAAAGTTACGTTTAATATGACTGACTCGATGAAAAAGAGTAGCGAGCATGATAATAAGTGTCGTTCCTTGGATGCTTTTGAGCACGCTTTCTCGTCTTCTATGCAAGGTTTATCACAGGTTTTGAGCAAGGAGGAAGTCAACGAGCCCACGATAACCATCGGCAAGAACAACAAAGAAGTTAAGGACAAGAGCCCAGTCGAGAAGCGACCGCCACTAGAGCTGAAACCGCTGGCCGGCGAAAAGCGACAACTCCAAGGTATGGATGTAGGTGAGGGAGACGTAAGCAGAAAAGAGGTGTTGTACCTCGACTTCCAGCCACCCTAAGCGAACGAAAGCACGTCCGGCTGAAGACGTTTGAGATTCGTACACATAACCCTGTTACGTTGTGAGAGTTTGAGCCTGACGAGCTTATGCTCATTTTTTTATTGTGTGACGTGACTAGTCTATGTCTCTCTAGAACTTGCTTGTCTGATACATGTTGAAACTATTTCTGGTGCGTTAGAGTGAAAATGATGGGAGCATTAGGAATTAAGTCCATGGCCAAATTTCCCTACCATGATTAATCCCTTAGTTAGACACTTTGAGCCTGAGCCTATTCGTTTGCTTACCTAGTAAATTATAAAAGCCACTGACCCGAAAAAGCCTCTAGAGATTATCTGAACCTGAGTTGATTAGAATAGAGCAGAAGTCGAACTTGAGGGATACTGTCTCAATGTCTAATTTAATGTTCTTCTCTGCTATTCGTGAAATGATTCGACCCTACATGACCGTTTTCTGAAATGACCCGATCCTTTGCATAAGCCTGCCCATAAACCTTTTGCAAGGTATAGGTTTTGGTAATAAGTATCCCTAGGTACACGGCATTCGCTATGACGATGTATTCTTTGCGACAAAAGCCAAACCTTGATGTTTAGGGAATAAGGGCAGTGCACAAAATTAGAGCATGACTAAGGTAAGGTGAAAGGGCAAAAAATGAAAGGGAACTGAGTTGAGAGGGTCGGGCAGAAACGTCTAGGATTTCAGAGCGAGAATGTTGAGTCGTATGTTGGGGCATGTGACTATCTGTCTGATCATGCTATATTCTCTGATTTTTTGCTTATGTGTCAGAGGATATGTTGGTCCCTATTTGATCCAACAATACTGACCTAGGACGATTTACCACGCTAATGATGAAAGATTTGAAGCTTGTGCGCGAGGTGGGTTAGTGTAGAAGATGGGTGCTTTGAAAATGCTTTCTTTTACTATTCAACACACACGCCAACACCAAAAACACACCCCCTAATGAATAGGGTTTGGGGGTATATATACCACATGAGTTGGTATATTATACCCCTAGTAACTAAGAACTAGAATATTACAAACTAGCCCAAAGTTAATTAAATACACACCAACTAAGATAAACATATTGAAATTGAACACTATAAAATATTCCTAACAATCTCCCCCTTAGTGTTCAATCTTCAATTCAGCGCGAGTTATCTTTGTTGGGCACATGGAGAATCTCTCGAGTCCTGACAATCTCCCCCTTGCTCCTCCTGCAAAGGCTATCTCCTATTCTTGTGGAGGATTTGAATACACTTTAAGCTAGAACTCTCTTGTCTTGAAGCTATACATTGTAGACCCGATGTTTATTGTGATCCACACCCTGATATTTGCCTTTTAATGATGTCGCAGATCTTTGAAATTTTGTTTGCATCTTGTCCTTATCTTTTTCCATATTTTGAAGTCGTCAAGTCTTCTCCAATCTTCTTCTTCTCAGCGCCAGATTCGTATTCATCGAAGGAAGTCGTCTGGTTCGGCCTCAAGGAAGCTTCTCTGGCTCCAGAAGAAGGTGTGCGTGGGGTGTCTTTTAACATGTGCCAAATCTCCTTTGGAACGTGACATTGTAGGTTCCAGTGGAGTTCGGTTTCATCGCGGTAAGCGCGGCAGAATTTGATGGTGAGCGTTGGATGTGTTCTAAAAATGTGCCAAGGCTCCTTCGAATGTGACATTTAAGGGCTAGGTAAGCCCGGCTTTGTAGTGGTACGCTCGGCGCAAAAAGGTGGGTGGTCCGACCTGTTTGTCTATACGTATCCCCTTCTCCCCCTCATGGCGATTCGTGTTAACGAGATCGGCATGCTTGTATAGGAGTCCAAGATGGACACAAACGACAAGTCGGTGCGGGTAATAACCAGACAGAGCCACTAAGGCAATCCGTCAACACGAGTTCAAAGTTAAACTCTGAGACGCGGACTGTGAGGACAGGGCTTAGAACCGGAGCCACATAGGCGTTCCGTTAACATCGATCTAGGAGCGTAGCTCGCAGACGATGGCCTGATGCCGTTGTTGTTTTGATGTTGCAATGGTAGGACTTCCTTCCAATCTTGGAATCACATCTACTACAGACATGTCTATGGAAGTTCTGATCTGGTCACGAAGTCCAGATAAGAAAAAGTGTTTGTGTCCTAAAAATTTTAAAACATTTAGGTAGTGAGGACACCTAGACTCGATGTGTTCAAGAAAGTTCAATGGTGGGGCTAACTACCACTTAATTTAATATCTCCCGCTTCCAAGTGAAGCGGTGAGACATACGTGGCTCCCCGTGATTTGATGAAACATCAGTCTTTTGGGAGATCGATGAGTGGGTAAGGCTCGGTTGTGCATGCGCCATTGGACCAAATGAAGTGACTTCTACCCCGGAGCTGATAAAAATCAGCTCCTGCACCTATATGGGATGGCCCGAATGTTTTGTGAGTTGAGGGATATGTGAAACGTCTGCTCTTCGGTCTTGTCAAGAATTGCCAAATGGGAATGTGGCTTATGGAATTGAAATCTTCACTAACACCTGGCTACGTTCCGGGGTTAGGTTCAGTTTGGTCTGACTGAACCATGGGAACTTAGAATCCATGCGTCCGTCAATTTTGGTGAGTGCTGCTTCATCAGCAAGTCGGAGCAGGGCGGTTGAGATCATCTTTGTGTTTGTGTATGGAGGTCACCCTTTTGTAGTTCTCGAACTCTTGAGGGTCAAGTTTTCAAGTGAAGTCCGTCTTGGGATGTGGAAGCGCCTGAGAGGGTTTTTCTTTCTTTTTCCCTTTTTTGCTTTTCTTTTCCTTTTTTTTTGCTTTTCTTTCCCCTTTTTTTTGGTATACATATATATATATTATCGTAATAGTAGTAGATAAGTAGTATCGTAATAGTAGTAGATATAGGTATATGTATACATATATGTATATGGGTTAAATGAAGTTTCTCCCCCTCAAATTGTGCACCTAAGGTGTACTCCCCCTAAAAATGTACTCTCCCATCGTAAATATGGAGTTATACTCCCCCTCAAAGCATGCACGTTTAAACATGTAAGTTCTCTCCCAATTAAAAAAGCGTGAGCGTATTTATTTATTTTCAGATCAGATGCAAACTAAAGAATTATTGTTCTTTAAAAATGCATTAGAATGTACGTTTTTGGCTATTAACACTTAAAATAGGTATTTTAACGATTCAGCTTATATGCATACGTGAATGTTTAAGCTTGTATTTCTTTAAGATATATGCATAGTTAAAATGTACCTATCATGGGGTATTAGACATTTCAGCTCATATGCATGCAAAAATTTAACATTTAAAAGTACATTTGAGTCATGCATGTTTATAATGTACCCTATTGTTTTCAAAGTAGGTATACTGTCTTTTCAGCTCAAGATGCATGCCAAGTTTCTTATGAGATGCATATAGAATTTACCTACGTAGTTGCTCGCATCGCTTACCAGTCGTGTATGTGAAGCAGCTCTCTTAGTACCTACCCATGCTGGAAATCTGCAAAAACTTTATCGGGACTTTGGTATCCATTTTTGGATGGGTCCTCCCTTGTTAGCAGAAAACAAGTTAAGCACATTTGGTTCAGATATTGATCCTAAGTCATCCTTTAAAGCCCTATTCAATATGGTTTGTGATTTAGGAATCCAAGTTTTGTGAACCTTAGAGGGAAATGACATATCAGCGCCAGTGAATGTGTTCCTAGGTCTAGAAGATCTAAAGATTTTCTCCCTAGCCAGTCGCATAAGATGCTTTCTAGAATGAATCTGGACTGGGTATTTCAAGTAGGAATATGAGCTTATGTCGCTATATGCATCATTGGATGATGAGTCGTATTGCCTACGAGAGTTCACATCATTCACTCTATAATGATGATTGTGCGGGGTTTGAGAAGTTCGCGTGCTTAAGCTTGTAACATCTTCTTTGCACGCTTCCCTTTCTCTTTTAAGTGGAATAGGAGTGGAAAATTCTTGATCATTTTCGACCTTAATTTTAGAATTTACTGTTGATTTTCCTTTCTCCTTCCTAATCTTTATTTGTTCCTTAGCTAATTTTAAAGCTCTACTTTTACTTAACGTTTCAGCTTCAATCAATATTGACTTAGAATGATTAGTAAAAGTTTTCTCAGTTTTAGGAACAAGGATGCTTCTTTTAGTTTTTGTGTTCTTTACCTGTTTTGAGGAAGATATACTATTTGGCAAATCATTTGAAACAGATAAAGACGGGGAATGTTTGAGATATAAAATCTCCTTTAAAAGCTTTTTCAGCGCCAAAACTTATCCTTTCAAAGTTCAAAATATCTTGTAACTCTTTCAATTTACGAAGAGTCTCTGGAGTGTCACATTGGGTCGGTTTTTGATCATGTAAAATATTTTCCCCGATAGAAATTAAGTTAAAAGGAGAGTTTTTGTCCGTTGGACCTAAATTCGAAATATCAGTCTCTAATCGTTTAATCGTAGAGTAAAGCATACGCTGTTCCTCTAATACAGTCTTGTAGTTTGATGCGACTTCATTTCGCTCAGCTTTGCAAGAACGTAAACTATTACTCATCTCGCAGATCCTCTTTTTACTATATTCTAACTTAGTTTCTAAGCTAATGATCTTAGACTTTGCAATGGTCAAATCTTCATTAGCATAGGCTAGGCTTTCTTGTTGCTTAAGCAACACGGAGTAATTATTAGCAAGTTTTGCTTCTAATACCTCAATTTTGCTAGCTTGAGCATCCATTATAATTAATATAATATTATTAATTAATTATTTAATTTTGTTTTTTTAAAAAAAATGGCTTTTGGAAGTTTTGTTTCGAAAGGTTTGGTTTACTTGAGAAGTATCGTGAAGTATCGAAGAAAGTCAGTGTCGAAAATTTTTGGTGTGCACCTAAAAATTTGAGATAATTTCGAAACCTTCGTGAAAATGACCAAGACTTTTTCTATAATTTGCCAATGATGTCCTAAGTTGATTGTTGGATATAAATGATCGTTGACACGTTTTGTGGATTTGCTTTCAAAAATTTGACAAAAACGTCGTCTACACAGAAAATTTTGGACCCGGAAAATTTATTTTGAAAAATTTCGAAAAAAGGCTTAAGAGAGACTGTGTCCTAAGTGATTTTTTTTAAAACTTGTTCCGCTAGGGGTTCAAAAAAAAATTTGGTGATCGAGAACGATTAAGTGTGATTTTTGAAGGGTGAGTTAGTTAGAATTGGACCGCCCGATTTAATGTTTTGAAGGTGAAGATTCGACCGAAACATCTAAGTTTTGAATTGGGTAGACAACAATCGAGCGAACTTGCAAAGCGAATTCGCTGAATTTAATTCGGTCGAATGTCAGAATCGGGGGAACATCAAAATCGGGTGAAACGCTAAAATTATTACAGGCTAAAAATCATATTCGGGCGATTTGCTACAGAGCACATTCAAATAGGGCGATTGCTGATTGAAATTTCTACAATGAATTGATCAAGATCGGCCGAATGTGCAATTTGAGATCCAAGTGCACGATTCAAAATTCAAAGTGGGTCAAAATATATTTTATTGTATTATATATATATAATATATATATATATATAAATACCTTATTAGAGGCTTCGATATAATCGTAATAATTAAATTTAAATAAAATTTTTGATTCAGGATGGAGATATTCTCTATCCTTTAAAGGGTGAAGTGCCCAATTTTCAGCAGTTATTATCTGCTTAATGATAATTTTACTAAAAGTATAACCTTTTCTTTGAGCAGTTTGGGTATTGCCCGCACTGAAATGCTCAAAGTCAGCTGTTCCAGTAGCTTTCAAAATATTTTCGTAATTATCACGAGATTTATAAAATTGAGCAGCAAATGATGCTTTTTCTAAATATCTAGCCATTATTGTCCAGGGTTCGTCAGACCATTTTAGATCTTTAAATTCTAACAGAAGTATTACCTCTGTATGATTCTTTTTCTCATAATCGACATCTTCGTCGTCTTCTGCAATAATTTTTGCATAGGAAGTACCTTCTTTATTTTGAGATTGCCCCTTTTGTTTCTTGTATTCAAGAAACTCTTTGTAAATTGGATCATCCTCATTCAAAGCATTGCTTGAAGACACAGAAAATTGTGAAAGATTTTCTTTCACAAGTTTCTTGTTACCCCTTTGAGCGATAACACTACCACGACCACGTCCACCTCTATTAGAGGTGAAACCTCTCCCATATTGGGACATCGCTGCATTTGTAAAAAATTCATGTTAAATATTCACGAGTAATATAATCAGGAAGACTATTATCACTCCCTTTTTTGTAAATGATTTCAAAATCGAATGGGGCTAAATGAGCCTGCCATCTCGCAAACATTTGTTTGGAGACATCATGTTTGAAATCTTTCTGGAACATGAACTTTGCAGCTTGACAATCAGTTTTTATTAAAAACTTTTGATTGTATAAATCATATAATTGGTGGTTATCATATGGAGCCACAGTTAATATTCTGAAAGAACCGTTCTCAGAATTATATACTGAGTGGGTTAAAGTTTCGCCAGCTCTTATAGAGGCTCAACATAATAATAAATGGATTGAAGGAATGGCTTAAATGCATTTTTATATTGAGTATAGTATCCCATGGATATGGAAATGGGTTCCAGAAGTTGGTCATAACCAACAGAATATACCTTGTCTTTGGAGAACTTTTTATACAAAGTTCTGGAAGAAAATGATCCGAATTGACGGACAGCGAGAATACGAAGGACAACAAACAATTGTTAAAATCAAAGAAAAAAATGCTTATTATAAGGAACAAATTGAAAAGAGACAGCAAAGGGAATCTCCTAGTCCTTTCGAAGTCCTTTCTAGAAGACTAAATATTCAGAAAGGAAAAATGACTAAAGAAGAAATTCTAATTGAATATATGGAAGAAATAAAGAAGGATATCGGAAAGAATTTTGGAATTGATATTTCCGATGTGACTATGGGGACTTCATCAAAAGATGAAGATTTTTGTCAAGATGCTCAAGACCCCTTTGACGAGGATGATTTATTATCATTTGAAGACGCTATCAATAATATCACCGAAGAATCCTTCAAAAGGATGAAAGGAAAAGACAAGGAATGACGAAAGAATGACAAGGCATCCACTAGGCGGCTAAAAATTTAGCATGGCGACAACATTATTAACTTTTATAAAGTATTGGCCGACAAGAGGAATCAAGAACAAGAACAAGATGATGGCCAGCTGGAATCATAATTCCTTACTACTTTTTTGTCTTTTTACTTTTTGTGTGTCTTTAAATATGGCCTTTCGCCATAAGTTGTTCACGCAGTTTTTTACTTTGCACTCTTGTACTCTCTCTCTCTCTCTCCTTGTAAAATACGTTGAAGAAATAAAAGTTCTGGTTTGCATCTACTTCTTCTCTTTCAAGTAAGTTTCTATCTCTATTATAATTTTGTTTGATCAAGCCTTAATGGAAGGCTAAACTTAAACGTTAAACTACACCAAGATGCCTTAATATCTAAATCATGGTTTTATATCGTATATATATATATATATATATATTATGTATTAATATGATGTATTTTATTTCTAAAATCTTTTAAAATCTGATTGAAGGAATTAAATTTTGAATAAAGGTTGTAATGAAATTTGATTTTGATTAATTCTGTGTCGGCTCTTGGCAAAGCCCGTGTTGCCGAATGATAGGCGTTTGAGGGCGACGGCTGTTACCGATTGAATTAATTGAATGAAAAATTTTATTATGTAAAACTCCTTGTATTCGATGATTTAATTCTAAAGATCACAAAAATAATTTTGTTTTCGGATTGATGGTATATAGGCTGGACTACCTTGGGTCCGAACGGGATCAAACTGTTTACAGCTTGATAACTGGACTAATAGGTTTAACAACGCCACGTACCATTTTCCATCTTTTTGTAATATATTTTTCAAATTTTTGTTTCAAATTTTTGTAAAAAGATCCTTAGAATGGTATCAGAGCCATGGTGGGGGTATTAAGAAATTCTGGTGTAGTTTAACGGTCTTTATCAAATGAATTTGATAAGACGCAAAGATAATACTGTTAAAAACAGTATAAAAGAGGAATATGATGTTCCTCAAGATTTAGAAAAATTAAATCGTTGGACTATTCCTAAAATAGATTATAAAATAATCTATGAATTAGGAACCTTTGAGAAATTAGGTTTAAAACAAGTAGTCAAAACTACTGAAGAAACAATTTCTTTAAATAATAATGAAATGATTATTAGACTTCTAAGTAATAGAGACTTAGAAAAATATAGAATAAATCATAAGTTTATTCATATCGGGTTAGTTCAGGTAGCCTTTAAGCCATTAACTTTAGAAGGTTTACCAGAGAGTTTTATAGCAGCTCTTAGAGATGGTAGAAATCTCGACTGGAAACAATCCCTTATGGGAATTATTCAGTCTAGTCTGGCACATGGTCCAGTTTATTTTAATGTTTATCCAAATCTCCAATTATCATTGACCGATGTCAAGATATTGGATGCTCTGACATTAAATGTCAAAACTCATGGATATAATTACGCTCCGGGATCGGAAGTAATTTGTATTTGTTATAGGATTTATTATAAGCCTTTATATACGCTCAATCCTCAATGCAAAATAGTTGATAAACCTATCAACGAAACTGTTCTTATAGAAACTAATTTTAGTAGATCTAATATTACTACTCGAAGATCTATAAAATGGGAAGAAATACAATTTCCAGAAAACTGGATAATTGAACGAGCTATGCCCTTACAACCAAAAATAAAAAATAATCCTACTCAAATAATTCAAACGTCTGATGGTACTGTTCAAATACAATTTGAACAAAATCAAAGACCAACAATTCCTAAGTCTAGAATGTCTAGATCAGCTTCCTCTCATTATCATATATCACCATGTGATTATATGATAAGATCACCCTCTAGAGCTTCGACCTCCCAAATTAGGGAATCGACTTCTAGTGATTACCTGCAAAATCGGGTAGAAGAATTAAGAATTAATTCTGATAATATAGTTCATGGAGTTTCTAAAAATAAAGACGAGGAAATAACCGAGTCAGAAATGGACTTTTGTGTTTAATGGATTTAAAACAAAAAATTGATTTTAGTCCGGGTTCTCCGGCAAGAAAAGAGATTCAACAAGAATTTAATTTACCCAAATGGGAACTCTTTCGAAAATGGTTTTTTGAAAGTTTTAATAATGAAGATAAAATTATTATCCAAAACAAATTTTATACTGATTTGTCAAAACGAAATGAAAAATTACCTTTTATTCCTTGGTTTTTGACAAATTATTTTAAAAACATGATTTTTGTCCTTGAACGAAATTATAAACTTTCAACGGGAAAAAATTTAAAATCAATTTATCCTCCACAAACTAGTTTCCAAATGGAAAAGGAGAATGAAATTAGATATTATAGTGCTTTTCAAAAATTATTTGAAAACGATACACTTACAGTAACTATTAATCATATTAATTGTCTTTTAAAACAACAAAATTATACAAATATGTATGTTATTGTTTTAGGAGAACAAATTTCTTTATTAAAGAAAAATATAGAAGAAATATTTTCCTCTATAAAAGATATAAAAAATTATCTTTTAATAAATAAAGATAAAGATATAAATGAAATTAAAACAGCTAATATAGCTTCTCCCAGTATTCAACCTCCTCCAGAGATTGTTGATTTCAAATTAAAATCGATTTCTCATATTGAAGATATGATTGAGAAAAAACTAAAAAATTTAAAGCTTAATACTTTAAGTGAAGAATTTGAAAATCAACTTGAAAATTCGGATAATATACATAATACTTTTAATGAAGAAATAAATAAATTAAGAAATTCGTCAAAATTTGCTAGTAAACCAATTCAAACTAAATATTATTACCCTAGACCAACTCCTCAAGATGTTCTAATAGAAGAACATGATCTTACTATTAATAATTCATATAATGGTCATTGTATCTATGAATGGAACCTTGATGGTTATACTGAAAGACAAACTTTTGGTATGGTTCATAGAATGATGATGTATAGTACAGTTTGTAAAACTCAAGGTAATACCGATAAAACTATTTCTCAAATGCTTGTTGCTGGCTTTACTGGTCAGTTGAAAGGTTGGTGGGATAATTATTTATATCAACAAGACCGAGAAAATATTTTCCTTACTGTAAAGGAGGAAAATAATACAATTATTGAAAATGCTGTTTATACACTATGTATAAACATTGTTGAACATTTTACAGGCCGATGGTCTGATAATTCTGAAAATGTTAGAACTTTGCTCCAAAATCTCAGGTGTAAAACCCTTACATCATTTAGATGGTATAAAGATACATTTCTTAGCCGTGTTATGGAACTTCCTAAGTCAAATAGTACTCATTGGAAATCCAAATTTATAGATGGTCTTCCTTTCTTATTTGCCGAAAGGATTAAGAAAACACTTAGAAATGGTGAATCTAGTATAGATTATAATTCCTATACTTACGGAAGATTAATAGGAACTTGTATACAAGAAGGTTTAGCTTTATGTAATGAAATAAAGCTTAACAAACAACTTAAGAGACATTCTCTTGATGAAAAGAAACAATTAGGAGAATTCTGTAGTCAATTTGGTTTAGAAAATCCTTCTACGAGTCAACCTCGTAAAGAATATAAATCTAAAAAATACTCTCCCAAACAATATGAAAAAAGAAGATATCGAAAATCTAAAAGAAGAGAAAAAATTTTTTCTAAAGATAATAAGAACTATCAAAATAAATTTTCTCCAATAGTCTGCAGAAAATGCGGAAAAATTGGTCATAAAGCAAAAACTTGCTGGACCAAAAAGAAAATTAATAATTTAGAAATTGATAATGAATTAAAAGAAACATTATCAAAAATTCTGTTAGAATCAGACAGTGAAATTTCTTCGAGTGATGAAAACAATTTTATCGAAGATATTTCATCGTCAGAATCTGAAGAATGTCAAAATTGTCAAAAAGGACAATCTTGTTTTAAAAATATTGAAAGCTCAGAATCTGAACCAGAAGAAAATTTATATCAAATCATATCTCAATTTCAAGAATTAGAATTAAATGTTCTTGATAATAATCTTTTAGAAATATTAAAAGAAACAGATGACCCAGATTTAAAAAATCATATAATCAAAAGATTAATTCAAAAAGAGGAAGAAACTTCAAAAGAAGTTATTCCTAAAGTATCTAAATCTGAACCTTATAGCATGTCAGAAGTAATGAGATTACTTCGTAATAAGCATCAATTAAACAAAAATGAATCAGTCATTAATATTAAAGATTTAACAACGGAAATCTCGAATTTAAAAAATGAAATAAAAAGTTTAAAATTAAGTCATATTGATTTAGAAAGAAGATTTTCTAAATTAGAAAAAGGAAAAAAAATCATTAATGAATTTGAAATTAATGAAGAATTTGCTAGTACTTCTAAAAATATTGAAGAAGACAACTTTCTTTCAACATTAGAAGTTATTACTTCCCAAAAATGGTTGGTGAAAATATCACTACTTATTGACGGAAATTTTCAAAAAAATCTTATAGCTTTAATTGATAGTGGAGCAGATTTAAACTGTATTCAGGAAGGAATAATTCCTACCCAATATTTTCATAAAACAACTCATTCTCTTAGCTCTGCAAGCGGAGAAAAACTTCAAATTAATTATAAAATCCCTAAGGCTTTTATTTGTAAAAATAAGGTCTGTATTCCTACTTCATTCTTGTTAGTCAAGAATATTACAAACCAAGTAATTCTTGGTACTCCGTTCCTTAGGAAAATATTTCCTATTCAAAATATAAATGAATATGGATTTAAAGGTAACTTCGAAAACAAAGAAGTTTACTTTGAATTCATTACTGAACCTTTTTCGAGAATTCTTAATGAAATTAAGGATTCTATTCTTATTAAAGCAAAAGAAAAACAGGTAAATTACCTTAAGCACGGAATTAATATACTTACGATTGAAGATAAACTTCAAAATCCTAAGTTACAAGAAAAAATTAAATTATTGCATAATGAATTTACGTTGCAAATATGTAACGATCTTCCTAATGCTTTTTGGAATAGAAAAAAGCATATCGTTTCTTTACCTTATGAAGAGGATTTTAGTGAGAAAAATATTCCCACTAAAGCTCGTCCATGTCAAATGAATTCTGATCTTCTAGAATTATGTAAAAAGGAAATAGCTTCTCTTTTACAGAAAGGATTAATAAAACCTTCAAAATCGCCTTGGTCATGTACAGCCTTTTATGTCAATAATGCGGCAGAAAAGGAAAGGGGAGTACCTAGGTTAGTTATTAATTATAAACCCCTAAATAAAGTTTTAAAATGGATTAGGTATCCTATTCCGAATAAAAAAGATCTTTTAGACAGACTTTTTAATGCCATTATATTTTCAAAATTTGACTTAAAATCAGTTTTTTGGCAAATTCAAGTTGCTGAAAAAGATAGATACAAAACTGCTTTTACAGTCCCAATTGGACAATTTGAATGGAAAGTAATGCCTTTTGGTTTGAAAAACGCTCCTTCTGAATTTCAAAATATAATGAATGACATATTTATTCCTTATAGTAATTTTATTATCGTTTATATTGATGATATTTTGATCTTTTCAAAAGATATCGAAACACATTTTAAACATCTTGATATATTTAAGAAAATTGTTATTCAAAATGGATTGGTTATATCAAGTCCAAAAATGGTTTTATTCCAAACCAAAATAAGATTTTTAGGTCATAATATTGAAAAGGGAAAAATTAATCCGATTAATAGAAGTATTGAGTTTGCATCAAAATTTCCAGATCAAATTTTAGATAAAACTCAGCTTCAAAGATTTTTAGGGAGTCTTAATTATATTTCTCCTTATTATAAAAATCTTGCTATAGATACATCTATTTTATATGATAGATTAAAAAAGATTCCTTGTCAGTGGACAGATAGTCACACTGAAGTAATAAAAAAAATTAAAAATAAGGTTACGCATTTACCTTGTTTAATGCTTGCTAATTCTAACTGGCAAAAAATTATTGAAACTGATGCTTCTGACTTAGGTTTCGGAGGAATTTTAAAACAAATCTCTCCAGAAGATAAGAAAGAATATTTAGTTAGATTCCATTCGGGGAAATGGAATAATGCTCAGAAAAATTATGCTACTATAGCTAGAGAAGTACTTGCTATAGTTAAATGTGTTCTTAAATTTCAGGATGATTTATATAATCAAAAGTTTTTAATAAAAACTGATTGTCAAGCTGCAAAATTTATGTTTATGAAAGATTTTAAGCATGATGTCTCAAAACAAATGTTTGCAAGATGGCAAGCCCATTTAGCTCCATTTGATTTTGAAATAATTTATAAAAAAGGAAGTGATAATAGTCTTCCAGATTTTCTTACACGAGAATTTATTCAATGAATAATTTTGCAGGTATGTCCCAATATGGGAAAAACTATCCCTCTAATAGAGGTGGTAGAGGTGGTAGGCCTCCTATTGTTCAACATGGCAATAGGAAATTATTCAGAGAGAATCTCTCTTCGTCTTCGAGCAACATGAGTGTTCAAGATCAACAGATGTACAAAGAATTCCTTAAATATAAGGAACAAAAAACTCAAGAAGGTACGACTTCTTATGCTAAAATAGTAGCAGATGATGAAGTCGAGGATCAAGAATTTATTTATGAAGAAAATTCTCATAAAGAAATCATACTTTTCTTAACTGAAAATGACTTAAAATGGAAAGATCAACCATGGACCTTAATGGAAAGGTATCTTGATACAGCATCATATGCTGGAGGATATTATAAAAACAGAATGAACTATGAAAATATTCTTAAGTTCACAGAATCTTGTGAATTTGATCATTTTGTTACCGGAAATCAGAAGGTTTATAACTTCAGCAAGATTATTATTAAGAGGATTATATCCCCTGAAGCTTGGGCGATTCACCCAATGAAGGATAGAGAATATTTCCATCCAGAATTAAAAGTTACAGTTAAGTTCAATTATTGGGATTATATCCAAGCTTTTCATAGAGTTTTCTTATACGAAAATGTCAAAAGAAAACACTCTTGGTGGATCAAGATATGTACTGATGTGTACAAGCAGGAAATTCCTACTTGGTTTTATAATTGGTGGTTATCATATGGAGCCACAGTTAATATTCTGAAAGAACCGTTCTCAGAATTATATACTGAGTGGGTTAAAGTTTCGCCAGCTCTTATAGAGGCTCAACATAATAATAAATGGATTGAAGGAATGGCTTCAATGCATTTTTATATTGAGTATAGTATCCCATGGATATGGAAATGGGTTCCAGAAGTTGGTCATAACCAACAGAATATACCTTGTCTTTGGAGAACTTTTTATACAAAGTTCTGGAAGAAAATGATCCGAATTGACGGACAGGGAGAATACGAAGGACAACAAACAATTGTTAAAATCAAAGAAAAAATTGCTTATTATAAGGAACAAATTGAAAAGAGACAGCAAAGGGAATCTCCTAGTCCTTTCGAAGTCCTTTCTAGAAGACTAAATATTCAGAAAGGAAAAATGACTAAAGAAGAAATTCTAATTGAATATATGGAAGAAATAAAGAAGGATATCGGAAAGAATTTTGGAATTGATATTTCCGATGTGACTATGGGGACTTCATCAAAAGATGAAGATTTTTGTCAAGATGCTCAAGACCCCTTTGACGAGGATGATTTATTATCATTTGAAGACGCTATCAATAATATCACCGAAGAATCCTTCAAAAGGATGAAAGGAAAAGACAAGGAATGACGAAAGAATGACAAGGCATCCACTAGGCGGCTAAAAATTTAGCATGGCGACAACATTATTAACTTTTATAAAGTATTGGCCGACAAGAGGAATCAAGAACAAGAACAAGATGATGGCCAGCTGGAATCATAATTCCTTACTACTTTTTTGTCTTTTTACTTTTTGTGTGTCTTTAAATATGGCCTTTCGCCATACGTTGTTCACGCAGTTTTTTACTTTGCACTCTTGTACTCTCTCTCTCTCTCTCTCCTTGTAAAATACGTTGAAGGAATAAAAGTTCTGGTTTGCATCTACTTCTTCTCTTTCAAGTAAGTTTCTATCTCTATTATAATTTTGTTTGATCAAGCCTTAATGGAAGGCTAAACTTAAACGTTAAACTACACCAAGATGCCTTAATATCTAAATCATGGTTTTATATCGTATATATATATATATATATTATGTATTAATATGATGTATTTTATTTCTAAAATCTTTTAAAATCTGATTGAAGGAATTAAATTTTGAATAAAGGTTGTAATGAAATTTGATTTTGATTAATTCTGTGTCGGCTCTTGGCAAAGCCCGTGTTGCCGAATGATAGGCGTTTGAGGGCGATGGCTGTTACCGATTGAATTAATTGAATGAAAAATTTTATTATGTAAAACTCCTTGTATTCGATGATTTAATTCTAAAGATCACAAAAATAATTTTGTTTTCGGATTGATGGTATATAGGCTGGATTACCTTGGGTCCGAACGGGATCAAACTGTTTACAGCTTGATAACTGGACTAATAGGTTTAACAACGCCACGTACCATTTTCCATCTTTTTGTAATATATTTTTCAAATTTTTGTTTCAAATTTTTGTAATTGAAAAGAGACAGCAAAGGGAATCTCCTAGTCCTTTCGAAGTCCTTTCTAGAAGACTAAATATTCAGAAAGGAAAAATGACTAAAGAAGAAATTCTAATTGAATATATGGAAGAAATAAAGAAGGATATCGGAAAGAATTTTGGAATTGATATTTCCGATGTGACTATGGGGACTTCATCAAAAGATGAAGATTTTTGTCAAGATGCTCAAGACCCCTTTGACGAGGATGATTTATTATCATTTGAAGACGCTATCAATAATATCACCGAAGAATCCTTCAAAAGGATGAAAGGAAAAGACAAGGTATATTCTGTTGGTTATGACCAACTTCTGGAACCCATTTCCATATCCATGGGATACTATACTCAATATAAAAATGCATTGAAGCCATTCCTTCAATCCATTTATTATTATGTTGAGCCTCTATAAGAGCTGGCGAAACTTTAACCCACTCAGTATATAATTCTGAGAACGGTTCTTTCAGAATATTAACTGTGGCTCCATATGATAACCACCAATTATAAAACCAAGTAGGAATTTCCTGCTTGTACACATCAGTACATATCTTGATCCACCAAGAGTGTTTTCTTTTGACATTTTCGTATAAGAAAACTCTATGAAAAGCTTGGATATAATCCCAATAATTGAACTTAACTGTAACTTTTAATTCTGGATGGAAATATTCTCTATCCTTCATTGGGTGAATCGCCCAAGCTTCAGGGGATATAATCCTCTTAATAATAATCTTGCTGAAGTTATAAACCTTCTGATTTCCGGTAACAAAATGATCAAATTCACAAGATTCTGTGAACTTAAGAATATTTTCATAGTTCATTCTGTTTTTATAATATCCTCCAGCATATGATGCTGTATCAAGATACCTTTCCATTAAGGTCCATGGTTGATCTTTCCATTTTAAGTCATTTTCAGTTAAGAAAAGTATGATTTCTTTATGAGAATTTTCTTCATAAATAAATTCTTGATCCTCGACTTCATCATCTGCTACTATTTTAGCATAAGAAGTCGTACCTTCTTGAGTTTTTTGTTCCTTATATTTAAGGAATTCTTTGTACATCTGTTGATCTTGAACACTCATGTTGCTCAAAGACGAAGAGAGATTCTCTCTGAATAATTTCCTATTGCCATGTTGAACAATAGGAGGCCTACCACCTCTACCACCTCTATTAGAGGGATAGTTTTTCCCATATTGGGACATACCTGCAAAATTATTCATTGAATAAATTCTCGTGTAAGAAAATCTGGAAGACTATTATCACTTCCTTTTTTATAAATTATTTCAAAATCAAATGGAGCTAAATGGGCTTGCCATCTTGCAAACATTTGTTTTGAGACATCATGCTTAAAATCTTTCATAAACATAAATTTTGCAGCTTGACAATCAGTTTTTATTAAAAACTTTTGATTATATAAATCATCCTGAAATTTAAGAACACATTTAACTATAGCAAGTACTTCTCTAGCTATAGTAGCATAATTTTTCTGAGCATTATTCCATTTCCCCGAATGGAATCTAACTAAATATTCTTTCTTATCTTCTGGAGAGATTTGTTTTAAAATTCCTCCGAAACCTAAGTCAGAAGCATCAGTTTCAATAATTTTTTGCCAGTTAGAATTAGCAAGCATTAAACAAGGTAAATGCGTAACCTTATTTTTAATTTTTTTTATTACTTCAGTGTGACTATCTGTCCACTGACAAGGAATCTTTTTTAATCTATCATATAAAATAGATGTATCTATAGCAAGATTTTTATAATAAGGAGAAATATAATTAAGACTCCCTAAAAATCTTTGAAGCTGAGTTTTATCTAAAATTTGATCTGGAAATTTTGATGCAAACTCAATACTTCTATTAATCGGATTAATTTTTCCCTTTTCAATATTATGACCTAAAAATCTTATTTTGGTTTGGAATAAAACCATTTTTGGACTTGATATAACCAATCCATTTTGAATAACAATTTTCTTAAATATATCAAGATGTTTAAAATGTGTTTCGATATCTTTTGAAAAGATCAAAATATCATCAATATAAACGATAATAAAATTACAATAAGGAATAAATATGTCATTCATTATATTTTGAAATTCAGAAGGAGCGTTTTTCAAACCAAAAGGCATTACTTTCCATTCAAATTGTCCAATTGGGACTGTAAAAGCAGTTTTGTATCTATCTTTTTCAGCAACTTGAATTTGCCAAAAACCTGATTTTAAGTCAAATTTTGAAAATATAATGGCATTAAAAAGTCTGTCTAAAAGATCTTTTTTATTCGGAATAGGATACCTAATCCATTTTAAAACTTTATTTAGGGGTTTATAATTAATAACTAACCTAGGTACTCCCCTTTCCTTTTCTGCCGCATTATTGACATAAAAGGCTGTACATGACCAAGGCGATTTTGAAGGTTTTATTAATCCTTTCTGTAAAAGAGAAGCTATTTCCTTTTTACATAATTCTAGAAGATCAGAATTCATTTGACATGGACGAGCTTTAGTGGGAATATTTTTCTCACTAAAATCCTCTTCATAAGGTAAAGAAACGATATGCTTTTTTCTATTCCAAAAAGCATTAGGAAGATCGTTACATATTTGCAACGTAAATTCATTATGCAATAATTTAATTTTTTCTTGTAACTTAGGATTTTGAAGTTTATCTTCAATCGTAAGTATATTAATTTCGTGCTTAAGGTAATTTACCTGTTTTTCTTTTGCTTTAATAAGAATAGAATCCTTAATTTCATTAAGAATTCTCGAAAAAGGTTCAGTAATGAATTCAAAGTAAACTTCTTTGTTTTCGAAGTTACCTTTAAATCCATATTCATTTATATTTTGAATAGGAAATATTTTCCTAAGGAACGGAGTACCAAGAATTACTTGGTTTGTAATATTCTTGACTAACAAGAATGAAGTAGGAATACAGACCTTATTTTTACAAATAAAAGCCTTAGGGATTTTATAATTAATTTGAAGTTTTTCTCCGCTTGCAGAGCTAAGAGAATGAGTTGTTTTATGAAAATATTGGGTAGGAATTATTCCTTCCTGAATACAGTTTAAATCTGCTCCACTATCAATTAAAGCTATAAGATTTTTTTGAAAATTTCCGTCAATAAGTAGTGATATTTTCACCAACCATTTTTGGGAAGTAATAACTTCTAATGTTGAAAGAAAGTTGTCTTCTTCAATATTTTTAGAAGTACTAGCAAATTCTTCATTAATTTCAAATTCATTAATGATTTTTTTTCCTTTTTCTAATTTAGAAAATCTTCTTTCTAAATCAATATGACTTAATTTTAAACTTTTTATTTCATTTTTTAAATTCGAGATTTCCGTTGTTAAATCTTTAATATTAATGACTGATTCATTTTTGTTTAATTGATGCTTATTACGAAGTAATCTCATTACTTCTGACATGCTATAAGGTTCAGATTTAGATACTTTAGGAATAACTTCTTTTGAAGTTTCTTCCTCTTTTTGAATTAATCTTTTGATTATATGATTTTTTAAATCTGGGTCATCTGTTTCTTTTAATATTTCTAAAAGATTATTATCAAGAACATTTAATTCTAATTCTTGAAATTGAGATATGATTTGATATAAATTTTCTTCTGGTTCAGATTCTGAGCTTTCAATATTTTTAAAACAAGATTGTCCTTTTTGACAATTTTGACATTCTTCAGATTCTGACGATGAAATATCTTCGATAAAATTGTTTTCATCACTCGAAGAAATTTCACTGTCTGATTCTAACAGAATTTTTGATAATGTTTCTTTTAATTCATTATCAATTTCTAAATTATTAATTTTCTTTTTGGTCCAGCAAGTTTTTGCTTTATGACCAATTTTTCCGCATTTTCTGCAGACTATTGGAGAAAATTTATTTTGATAGTTCTTATTATCTTTAGAAAATTTTTTTTCTCTTCTTTTAGATTTTCGATATCTTCTTTTTTCATATTGTTTGGGAGAGTATTTTTCAGATTTATATTCTTTACGAGGTTGACTCGTAGAAGGATTTTCTAAACCAAATTGACTACAGAATTCTCCTAATTGTTTCTTTTCATCAAGAGAATGTCTCTTAAGTTGTTTGTTAAGCTTTATTTCATTACATAAAGCTAAACCTTCTTGTATACAAGTTCCTATTAATCTTCCGTAAGTATAGGAATTATAGTCTATACTAGATTCACCATTTCTAAGTGTTTTCTTAATCCTTTCGGCAAATAAGAAAGGAAGACCATCTATAAATTTGGATTTCCAATGAGTACTATTTGACTCAGGAAGTTCCATAACACGGCTAAGAAATGTATCTTTATACCATCTAAATGATGTAAGGGTTTTACACCTGAGATTTTGGAGCAAAGTTCTAACATTTTCAGAATTATCAGACCATCGGCCTGTAAAATGTTCAACAATGTTTATACATAGTGTATAAACAGCATTTTCAATAATTGTATTATTTTCCTCCTTTACAGTAAGGAAAATATTTTCTCGGTCTTGTTGAGATAAATAATTATCCCACCAACCTTTCAACTGACCAGTAAAGCCAGCAACAAGCATTTGAGAAATAGTTTTATCGGTATTACCTTGAGTTTTACAAACTGTACTATACATCATCATTCTATGAACCATACCAAAAGTTTGTCTTTCAGTATAACCATCAAGGTTCCATTCATAGATACAATGACCATTATATGAATTATTAATAGTAAGATCATGTTCTTCTATTAGAACATCTTGAGGAGTTGGTCTAGGGTAATAATATTTAGTTTGAATTGGTTTACTAGCAAATTTTGACGAATTTCTTAATTTATTTATTTCTTCATTAAAAGTATTATGTATATTATCCGAATTTTCAAGTTGATTTTCAAATTCTTCACTTAAAGTATTAAGCTTTAAATTTTTTAGTTTTTTCTCAATCATATCTTCAATATGAAATCGATTTTAATTTGAAATCAACAATCTCTGGAGGAGGTTGAATACTGGGAGAAGCTATATTAGCTGTTTTAATTTCATTTATATCTTTATCTTTATTTATTAAAAGATAATTTTTTATATCTTTTATAGAGGAAAATATTTCTTCTATATTTTTCTTTAATAAAGAAATTTGTTCTCCTAAAACAATAACATACATATTTGTATAATTTTGTTGTTTTAAAAGACAATTAATATGATTAATAGTTACTGTAAGTGTATCGTTTTCAAATAATTTTTGAAAAGCACTATAATATCTAATTTCATTCTCCTTTTCCATTTGGAAACTAGTTTGAGGAGGATAAATTGATTTTAAATTTTTTCCCGTTGAAAGTTTATAATTTCGTTCAAGGACAAAAATCATGTTTTTAAAATAATTTGTCAAAAACCAAGGAATAAAAGGTAATTTTTCATTTCGTTTTGACAAATCATTATAAAATTTGTTTTGGATAATAATTTTATCTTCATTATTAAAACTTTCAAAAAACCATTTTCGAAAGAGTTCCCATTTGGGTAAATTAAATTCTTGTTGAATCTCTTTTCTTGCCGGAGAACCCGGACTAAAATCAATTTTTTGTTTTAAATCCATTAAACACAAAAGTCCATTTCTGACTCGGTTATTTCCTCGTCTTTATTTTTAGAAACTCCATGAACTATATTATCAGAATTAATTCTTAATTCTTCTACCCGATTTTGCAGGTAATCACTAGAAGTCGATTCCCTAATTTGGGAGGTCGAAGCTCTAGAGGGTGATCTTATCATATAATCACATGGTGATATATGATAATGAGAGGAAGCTGATCTAGACATTCTAGACTTAGGAATTGTTGGTCTTTGATTTTGTTCAAATTGTATTTGAACAGTACTATCAGACGTTTGAATTATTTGAGTAGGATTATTTTTTATTTTTGGTTGTAAGGGCATAGCTCGTTCAATTATCCAGTTTTCTGGAAATTATATTTCTTCCCATTTTATAGATCTTCGAGTAGTAATATTAGATCTACTAAAATTAGTTTCTATAAGAACAGTTTCGTTGATAGGTTTATCAACTATTTTGCATTGAGGATTGAGCGTATATAAAGGCTTATAATAAATCCTATAACAAATACAAATTACTTCCGATCCCGGAGCGTAATTATATCCATGAGTTTTGACATTTAATGTCAGAGCATCCAATATATTGACATCGGTCAATGATAATTGGAGATTTGGATAAACATTAAAATAAACTGGACCATGTGCCAGACTAGACTGAATAATTCCCATAAGGGATTGTTTCCAGTCGAGATTTCTACCATCTCTAAGAGCTGCTATAAAACTCTCTGGTAAACCTTCTAAAGTTAATGGCTTAAAGGCTACCTGAACTAACCCGATATGAATAAACTTATGATTTATTCTATATTTTTCTAAGTCTCTATTACTTAGAAGTCTAATAACCATTTCATCATTATTTAAAGAAATTGTTTCTTCAGTAGTTTTGACTACTTGTTTTAAACCTAATTTCTCAAAGGTTCCTAATTCATAGATTATTTTATAATCTATTTTAGGAATAGTCCAACGATTTAATTTTTCTAAATCTTGAGGAACATCATATTCCTCTTTTATACTGTTTTTAACAGTATTATCTTTGCGTCTTATCAAATTCATTTGATAAAGACCGTTAAACTACACCAGAATTTCTTAATACCCCCACCATGGCTCTGATACCATTCTAAGGATCTTTTTACAAAAATTTGAAACAAAAATTTGAAAGATATATTACAAAAAGATGGAAAATGGTACGTGGCGTTGTTAAACCTATTAGTCCAGTTATCAAGCTGTAAACAGTTTGATCCCGTTCGGACCCAAGGTAGTCCAGCCTATATACCATCAATCCGAAAACAAAATTATTTTTGTGATCTTTAGAATTAAATCATCGAATACAAGGAGTTTTACATAATAAAATTTTTCATTCAATTAATTCAATCGGTAACAGCCATCGCCCTCAAACGCCTATCATTCGGCAACACGGGCTTTGCCAAGAGCCGACACAGAATTAATCAAAATCAAATTTCATTACAACCTTTATTCAAAATTTAATTCCTTCAATCAGATTTTAAAAGATTTTAGAAATAAAATACATCATATTAATACATAACATATATATATATATATATATACGATATAAAACCATGATTTAGATATTAAGGCATCTTGGTGTAGTTTAACGTTTAAGTTTAGCCTTCCATTAAGGCTTGATCAAACAAAATTATAATAGAGATAGAAACTTACTTGAAAGAGAAGAAGTAGATGCAAACCAGAACTTTTATTCCTTCAACGTATTTTACAAGGAGAGAGAGAGAGAGAGTACAAGAGTGCAAAGTAAAAAACTGCGTGAACAACTTATGGCGAAAGGCCATATTTAAAGACACACAAAAAGTAAAAAGACAAAAAAGTAGTAAGGAATTATGATTCCAGCTGGCCATCATCTTGTTCTTGTTCTTGATTCCTCTTGTCGGCCAATACTTTATAAAAGTTAATAATGTTGTCGCCATGCTAAATTTTTAGCCGCCTAGTGGATGCCTTGTCATTCTTTCGTCATTCCTTGTCTTTTCCTTTCATCCTTTTGAAGGATTCTTCGGTGATATTATTGATAGCGTCTTCTACGCTCCAGGATCGGAAGTAATTTGTATTTGTTATAGGATTTATTATAAGCCTTTATATACGCTCAATCCTCAATGCAAAATAGTTGATAAACCTATCAACGAAACTGTTCTTATAGAAACTAATTTTAGTAGATCTAATATTACTACTCGAAGATCTATAAAATGGGAAGAAATACAATTTCCAGAAAACTGGATAATTGAACGAGCTATGCCCTTACAACCAAAAATAAAAAATAATCCTACTCAAATAATTCAAACGTCTGATGGTACTGTTCAAATACAATTTGAACAAAATCAAAGACCAACAATTCCTAAGTCTAGAATGTCTAGATCAGCTTCCTCTCATTATCATATATCACCATGTGATTATATGATAAGATCACCCTCTAGAGCTTCGACCTCCCAAATTAGGGAATCGACTTCTAGTGATTACCTGCAAAATCGGGTAGAAGAATTAAGAATTAATTCTGATAATATAGTTCATGGAGTTTCTAAAAATAAAGACGAGGAAATAACCGAGTCAGAAATGGACTTTTGTGTTTAATGGATTTAAAACAAAAAATTGATTTTAGTCCGGGTTCTCCGGCAAGAAAAGAGATTCAACAAGAATTTAATTTACCCAAATGGGAACTCTTTCGAAAATGGTTTTTTGAAAGTTTTAATAATGAAGATAAAATTATTATCCAAAACAAATTTTATACTGATTTGTCAAAACGAAATGAAAAATTACCTTTTATTCCTTGGTTTTTGACAAATTATTTTAAAAACATGATTTTTGTCCTTGAACGAAATTATAAACTTTTAACGGGAAAAAATTTAAAATCAATTTATCCTCCTCAAACTAGTTTCCAAATGGAAAAGGAGAATGAAATTAGATATTATAGTGCTTTTCAAAAATTATTTGAAAACGATACACTTACAGTAACTATTAATCATATTAATTGTCTTTTAAAACAACAAAATTATACAAATATGTATGTTATTGTTTTAGGAGAACAAATTTCTTTATTAAAGAAAAATATAGAAGAAATATTTTCCTCTATAAAAGATATAAAAAATTATCTTTTAATAAATAAAGATAAAGATATAAATGAAATTAAAACAGCTAATATAGCTTCTCCCAGTATTCAACCTCCTCCAGAGATTGTTGATTTCAAATTAAAATCGATTTCTCATATTGAAGATATGATTGAGAAAAAACTAAAAAATTTAAAGCTTAATACTTTAAGTGAAGAATTTGAAAATCAACTTGAAAATTCGGATAATATACATAATACTTTTAATGAAGAAATAAATAAATTAAGAAATTCGTCAAAATTTGCTAGTAAACCAATTCAAACTAAATATTATTACCCTAGACCAACTCCTCAAGATGTTCTAATAGAAGAACATGATCTTACTATTAATAATTCATATAATGGTCATTGTATCTATGAATGGAACCTTGATGGTTATACTGAAAGACAAACTTTTGGTATGGTTCATAGAATGATGATGTATAGTACAGTTTGTAAAACTCAAGGTAATACCGATAAAACTATTTCTCAAATGCTTGTTGCTGGCTTTACTGGTCAGTTGAAAGGTTGGTGGGATAATTATTTATCTCAACAAGACCGAGAAAATATTTTCCTTACTGTAAAGGAGGAAAATAATACAATTATTGAAAATGCTGTTTATACACTATGTATAAACATTGTTGAACATTTTACAGGCCGATGGTCTGATAATTCTGAAAATGTTAGAACTTTGCTCCAAAATCTCAGGTGTAAAACCCTTACATCATTTAGATGGTATAAAGGTACATTTCTTAGCCGTGTTATGGAACTTCCTGAGTCAAATAGTACTCATTGGAAATCCAAATTTATAGATGGTCTTCCTTTCTTATTTGCCGAAAGGATTAAGAAAACACTTAGAAATGGTGAATCTAGTATAGATTATAATTCCTATACTTACGGAAGATTAATAGGAACTTGTATACAAGAAGGTTTAGCTTTATGTAATGAAATAAAGCTTAACAAACAACTTAAGAGACATTCTCTTGATGAAAAGAAACAATTAGGAGAATTCTGTAGTCAATTTGGTTTAGAAAATCCTTCTACGAGTCAACCTCGTAAAGAATATAAATCTAAAAAATACTCTCCCAAACAATATGAAAAAAGAAGATATCGAAAATCTAAAAGAAGAGAAAAAAAATTTTCTAAAGATAATAAGAACTATCAAAATAAATTTTCTCCAATAGTCTGCAGAAAATGCGGAAAAATTGGTCATAAAGAAAAAACTTGCTGGACCAAAAAGAAAATTAATAATTTAGAAATTATTAATTTTCTTGTGGGATATAGAACTGGATGGAGCTTCCTTGTGGATCAAATGGATAAACGAGATTTACCTCAAAGGAATGAGTTTCTGGGACTTCAAACCGAGACTGGACTCTTGCTGGTATTGGAAGAAGCTCCATAGCATTAAGGGACTGTTTAGGGAAGGGTACAAAGATGGGAAATGGATAATGGCTCCAGATGGCAAGTATACTGTGAAAGCAGGATATGAATGGATCAAAGGAAAGGTCACTGAATTCCCTTGCTGCAAAGCGGTTTGGAACCGATACAACATCCCCAAGCACTCCTTTATAAGCTGGCTCCTTATGCACAGAAGGCTGCTTACCGTGGAGAGGTTGGTGCAATGGGGAGTTACTGTTGCTGATAAGAAATGCAGACTATGCGAAGTAGCAGAAGAGTCTATGAATCATATGTTCCTGGAATGCGAGTTCAGTCAGAAGGTGTTCCAAAAAATTAGGGAGTGGATAACCATAGAGGAGAATCTCCAAACTTATGGGGACTTAAAAGAATGGCTGACATGTACAGGTAGGAAGAGGAGTATAAAGGCATGCATAATGGTGGCAGTGCTCAATGCCATGGTGTATCATCTATGGACTGAAAGGAATGGAAGGATGCATGAGAGAGGGCCTCGAACAGCTGAGATGATATTTGAGATGCTAGCAAGGGAAATGAAGAGCCGTATAAGCACCTGCTGTCAAAGAAGGAATGCGGCACATAATATACTGTTTCAGCGAGTCTGTAACTACCCTTACTGAAATGATGAGATAGGTAGGAGTGTATAGTTGGGTACAAATGAGATGTAACTAAACTATATGGGACGGTGGTTAATGAATCTTTCATTTTACCAAAAAAAAAAAGAAAATTAATAATTTAGAAATTGATAATGAATTAAAAGAAACATTATCAAAAATTCTGTTAGAATCAGACAGTGAAATTTCTTCGAGTGATGAAAACAATTTTATCGAAGATATTTCATCGTCAGAATCTGAAGAATGTCAAAATTGTCAAAAAGGACAATCTTGTTTTAAAAATATTGAAAGCTCAGAATCTGAACCAGAAGAAAATTTATATCAAATCATATCTCAATTTCAAGAATTAGAATTAAATGTTCTTGATAATAATCTTTTAGAAATATTAAAAGAAACAGATGACCCAGATTTAAAAAATCATATAATCAAAAGATTAATTCAAAAAGAGGAAGAAACTTCAAAAGAAGTTATTCCTAAAGTATCTAAATCTGAACCTTATAGCATGTCAGAAGTAATGAGATTACTTCGTAATAAGCATCAATTAAACAAAAATGAATCAGTCATTAATATTAAAGATTTAACAACGGAAATCTCGAATTTAAAAAATGAAATAAAAAGTTTAAAATTAAGTCATATTGATTTAGAAAGAAGATTTTCTAAATTAGAAAAAGGAAAAAAAATCATTAATGAATTTGAAATTAATGAAGAATTTGCTAGTACTTCTAAAAATATTGAAGAAGACAACTTTCTTTCAACATTAGCAGTTATTACTTCCCAAAAATGGTTGGTGAAAATATCACTACTTATTGACGGAAATTTTCAAAAAAATCTTATAGCTTTAATTGATAGTGGAGCAGATTTAAACTGTATTCAGGAAGGAATAATTCCTACCCAATATTTTCATAAAACAACTCATTCTCTTAGCTCTGCAAGCGGAGAAAAACTTCAAATTAATTATAAAATCCCTAAGGCTTTTATTTGTAAAATAAGGTCTGTATTCCTACTTCATTCTTGTTAGTCAAGAATATTACAAACCAAGTAATTCTTGGTACTCCGTTCCTTAGGAAAATATTTCCTATTCAAAATATAAATGAATATGGATTTAAAGGTAACTTCGAAAACAAAGAAGTTTACTTTGAATTCATTACTGAACCTTTTTCGAGAATTCTTAATGAAATTAAGGATTCTATTCTTATTAAAGCAAAAGAAAAACAGGTAAATTACCTTAAGCACGAAATTAATATACTTACGATTGAAGATAAACTTCAAAATCCTAAGTTACAAGAAAAAATTAAATTATTGCATAATGAATTTACGTTGCAAATATGTAACGATCTTCCTAATGCTTTTTGAAATAGAAAAAAGCATATCGTTTCTTTACCTTATGAAGAGGATTTTAGTGAGAAAAATATTCCCACTAAAGCTCGTCCATGTCAAATGAATTCTGATCTTCTAGAATTATGTAAAAAGGAAATAGCTTCTCTTTTACAGAAAGGATTAATAAAACCTTCAAAATCGCCTCGGTCATGTACAGCCTTTTATGTCAATAATGCGGCCGAAAAGGAAAGGGGAGTACCTAGGTTAGTTATTAATTATAAACCCCTAAATAAAGTTTTAAAATGGATTAGGTATCCTATTCCGAATAAAAAAGATCTTTTAGACAGACTTTTTAATGCCATTATATTTTCAAAATTTGACTTAAAATCAGGTTTTTGGCAAATTCAAGTTGCTGAAAAAGATAGATACAAAACTGCTTTTACAGTCCCAATTGGACAATTTGAATGGAAAGTAATGCCTTTTGGTTTGAAAAACGCTCCTTCTGAATTTCAAAATATAATGAATGACATATTTATTCCTTATAGTAATTTTATTATCGTTTATATTGATGATATTTTGATCTTTTCAAAAGATATCGAAACACATTTTAAACATCTTGATATATTTAAGAAAATTGTTATTCAAAATGGATTGGTTATATCAAGTCCAAAAATGGTTTTATTCCAAACCAAAATAAGATTTTTAGGTCATAATATTGAAAAGGGAAAAATTAATCCGATTAATAGAAGTATTGAGTTTGCATCAAAATTTCCAGATCAAATTTTAGATAAAACTCAGCTTCAAAGATTTTTAGGGAGTCTTAATTATATTTCTCCTTATTATAAAAATCTTGCTATAGATACATCTATTTTATATGATAGATTAAAAAAGATTCCTTGTCAGTGGACAGATAGTCACACTGAAGTAATAAAAAAAATTAAAAATAAGGTTACGCATTTACCTTGTTTAATGCTTGCTAATTCTAACTGGCAAAAAATTATTGAAACTGATGCTTCTGACTTAGGTTTCGGAGGAATTTTAAAACAAATCTCTCCAGAAGATAAGAAAGAATATTTAGTTAGATTCCATTCGGGGAAATGGAATAATGCTCAGAAAAATTATGCTACTATAGCTAGAGAAGTACTTGCTATAGTTAAATGTGTTCTTAAATTTCAGGATGATTTATATAATCAAAAGTTTTTAATAAAAACTGATTGTCAAGCTGCAAAATTTATGTTTATGAAAGATTTTAAGCATGATGTCTCAAAACAAATGTTTGCAAGATGGCAAGCCCATTTAGCTCCATTTGATTTTGAAATAATTTATAAAAAAGGAAGTGATAATAGTCTTCCAGATTTTCTTACACGAGAATTTATTCAATGAATAATTTTGCAGGTATGTCCCAATATGGGAAAAACTATCCCTCTAATAGAGGTGGTAGAGGTGGTAGGCCTCCTATTGTTCAACATGGCAATAGGAAATTATTCAGAGAGAATCTCTCTTCGTCTTCGAGCAACATGAGTGTTCAAGATCAACAGATGTACAAAGAATTCCTTAAATATAAGGAACAAAAAACTCAAGAAGGTACGACTTCTTATGCTAAAATAGTAGCAGATGATGAAGTCGAGGATCAAGAATTTATTTATGAAGAAAATTCTCATAAAGAAATCATACTTTTCTTAACTGAAAATGACTTAAAATGGAAAGATCAACCATGGACCTTAATGGAAAGGTATCTTGATACAGCATCATATGCTGGAGGATATTATAAAAACAGAATGAACTATGAAAATATTCTTAAGTTCACAGAATCTTGTGAATTTGATCATTTTGTTACCGGAAATAAGAAGGTTTATAACTTCAGCAAGATTATTATTAAGAGGATTATATCCCTGAAGCTTGGGCGATTCACCCAATGAAGGATAGAGAATATTTCCATCCAGAATTAAAAGTTATAGTTAAGTTCAATTATTGGGATTATATCCAAGCTTTTCATAGAGTTTTCTTATACGAAAATGTCAAAAGAAAACACTCTTGGTGGATCAAGATATGTACTGATGTGTACAAGCAGGAAATTCCTACTTGGTTTTATAATTGGTGGTTATCATATGGAGCCACAGTTAATATTCTGAAAGAACCGTTCTCAGAATTATATACTGAGTGGGTTAAAGTTTCGCCAGCTCTTATAGAGGCTCAACATAATAATAAATGGATTGAAGGAATGGCTTCAATGCATTTTATATTGAGTATAGTATCCCATGGATATGGAAATGGGTTCCAGAAGTTGGTCATAACCAACAGAATATACCTTGTCTTTGGAGAACTTTTTATACAAAGTTCTGGAAGAAAATGATCCGAATTGACGGACAGGGAGAATATGAAGGACAACAAACAATTGTTAAAATCAAAGAAAAAATTGCTTATTATAAGGAACAAATTGAAAAGAGACAGCAAAGGGAATCTCCTAGTCCTTTCGAAGTCTTTTCTAGAAGACTAAATATTCAGAAAGGAAAAATGACTAAAGAAGAAATTCTAATTGAATATATGGAAGAAATAAAGAAGGATATCGGAAAGAATTTTGGAATTGATATTTCCGATGTGACTATGGGGACTTCATCAAAAGATGAAGATTTTTGTCAAGATGCTCAAGACCCCTTTGACGAGGATGATTTATTATCATTTGAAGACGCTATCAATAATATCACCGAAGAATCCTTCAAAAGGATGAAAGGAAAAGACAAGGAATGACGAAAGAATGACAAGGCATCCACTAGGCGGCTAAAAATTTAGCATGGCGACAACATTATTAACTTTTATAAAGTATTGGCCGGCAAGAGGAATCAAGAACAAGAACAAGATGATGGCCAGCTGGAATCATAATTCCTTACTACTTTTTTGTCTTTTTACTTTTTGTGTGTCTTTAAATATGGCCTTTCGCCATAAGTTGTTCACGCAGTTTTTTACTTTGCACTCTTGTACTCTCTCTCTCTCTCTCCTTGTAAAATACGTTGAAGGAATAAAAGTTCTGCTTTGCATCTACTTCTTCTCTTTCAAGTAAGTTTCTATCTCTATTATAATTTTGTTTGATCAAGCCTTAATGGAAGGCTAAACTTAAACGTTAAACTACACCAAGATGCCTTAATATCTAAATCATGGTTTTATATCGTATATATATATATATATATATTATGTATTAATATGATGTATTTTATTTCTAAAATCTTTTAAAATCTGATTGAAGGAATTAAATTTTGAATAAAGGTTGTAATGAAATTTGATTTTGATTAATTCTGTGTCGGCTCTTGGCAAAGCCCGTGTTGCCGAATGATAGGCGTTTGAGGGCGATGGCTGTTACCGATTGAATTAATTGAATGAAAAATTTTATTATGTAAAACTCCTTGTATTCGATGATTTAATTCTAAAGATCACAAAAATAATTTTGTTTTCGGATTGATGGTATATAGGCTGGACTACCTTGGGTCCGAACGGGATCAAACTGTTTACAGCTTGATAACTGGACTAATAGGTTTAACAACGCCACGTACCATTTTCCATCTTTTTGTAATATATTTTTCAAATTTTTGTTTCAAATTTTTGTAAAAAGATCCTTAGAATGGTATCAGAGCCATGGTGGGGGTATTAAGAAATTCTGGTGTAGTTTAACGGTCTTTATCAAATGAATTTGATAAGACGCAAAGATAATACTGTTAAAAACAGTATAAAAGAGGAATATGATGTTCCTCAAGATTTAGAAAAATTAAATCGTTGGACTATTCCTAAAATAGATTATAAAATAATCTATGAATTAGGAACCTTTGAGAAATTAGGTTTAAAACAAGTAGTCAAAACTACTGAAGAAACAATTTCTTTAAATAATGATGAAATGGTTATTAGACTTCTAAGTAATAGAGACTTAGAAAAATATAGAATAAATCATAAGTTTATTCATATCGGGTTAGTTCAGGTAGCCTTTAAGCCATTAACTTTAGAAGGTTTACCAGAGAGTTTTATAGCAGCTCTTAGAGATGGTAGAAATCTCGACTGGAAACAATCCCTTATGGGAATTATTCAGTCTAGTCTGGCACATGGTCCAGTTTATTTTAATGTTTATCCAAATCTCCAATTATCATTGACCGATGTCAATATATTGGATGCTCTGACATTAAATGTCAAAACTCATGGATATAATTACGCTCCGGGATCGGAAGTAATTTGTATTTGTTAAATGAAGAAATAAAGAAGGATATCGGAAAGAATTTTGGAATTGATATTTCCGATGTGACTATGGGGACTTCATCAAAAGATGAAGATTTTTGTCAAGATGCTCAAGACCCCTTTGACGAGGATGATTTATTATCATTTGAAGACGCTATCAATAATATCACCGAAGAATCCTTCAAAAGGATGAAAGGAAAAGACAAGGAATGACGAAAGAATGACAAGGCATCCACTAGGCGGCTAAAAATTTAGCATGGCGACAACATTATTAACTTTTATAAAGTATTGGCCGGCAAGAGGAATCAAGAACAAGAACAAGATGATGGCCAGCTGGAATCATAATTCCTTACTACTTTTTTGTCCTTTTACTTTTTGTGTGTCTTTAAATATGGCCTTTCGCCATAAGTTGTTCACGCAGTTTTTTACTTTGCACTCTTGTACTCTCTCTCTCTCTCTCCTTGTAAAATACGTTGAAGGAATAAAAGTTCTGCTTTGCATCTACTTCTTCTCTTTCAAGTAAGTTTCTATCTCTATTATAATTTTGTTTGATCAAGCCTTAATGGAAGGCTAAACTTAAACGTTAAACTACACCAAGATGCCTTAATATCTAAATCATGGTTTTATATCGTATATATATATATATATATATATATTATGTATTAATATGATGTATTTTATTTCTAAAATCTTTTAAAATCTGATTGAAGGAATTAAATTTTGAATAAAGGTTGTAATGAAATTTGATTTTGATTAATTCTGTGTCGGCTCTTGGCAAAGCCCGTGTTGCCGAATGATAGGCGTTTGAGGGCGACGGCTGTTACCGATTGAATTAATTGAATGAAAAATTTTATTATGTAAAACTCCTTGTATTCGATGATTTAATTCTAAAGATCACAAAAATAATTTTGTTTTCGGATTGATGGTATATAGGCTGGACTACCTTGGGTCCGAACGGGATCAAACTGTTTACAGCTTGATAACTGGACTAATAGGTTTAACAACGCCACGTACCATTTTCCATCTTTTTGTAATATATTTTTCAAATTTTTGTTTCAAATTTTTGTAAAAAGATCCTTAGAATGGTATCAGAGCCATGGTGGGGGTATTAAGAAATTCTGGTGTAGTTTAACGGTCTTTATCAAATGAATTTGATAAGACGCAAAGATAATACTGTTAAAAACAGTATAAAAGAGGAATATGATGTTCCTCAAGATTTAGAAAAATTAAATCGTTGGACTATTCCTAAAATAGATTATAAAATAATCTATGAATTAGGAACCTTTGAGAAATTAGGTTTAAAACAAGTAGTCAAAACTACTGAAGAAACAATTTCTTTAAATAATGATGAAATGGTTATTAGACTTCTAAGTAATAGAGACTTAGAAAAATATAGAATAAATCATAAGTTTATTCATATCGGGTTAGTTCAGGTAGCCTTTAAGCCATTAACTTTAGAAGGTTTACCAGAGAGTTTTATAGCAGCTCTTAGAGATGGTAGAAATCTCGACTGGAAACAATCTCTTATGGGAATTATTCAGTCTAGTCTGGCACATGGTCCAGTTTATTTTAATGTTTATCCAAATCTCCAATTATCATTGACCGATGTCAATATATTGGATGCTCTGACATTAAATGTCAAAACTCATGGATATAATTACGCTCCGGGATCGGAAGTAATTTGTATTTGTTAAATGAAGAAATAAAGAAGGATATCGGAAAGAATTTTGGAATTGATATTTCCGATGTGACTATGGGGACTTCATCAAAAGATGAAGATTTTTGTCAAGATGCTCAAGACCCCTTTGACGAGGATGATTTATTATCATTTGAAGACGCTATCAATAATATCACCGAAGAATCCTTCAAAAGGATGAAAGGAAAAGACAAGGAATGACGAAAGAATGACAAGGCATCCACTAGGCGGCTAAAAATTTAGCATGGCGACAACATTATTAACTTTTATAAAGTATTGGCCGGCAAGAGGAATCAAGAACAAGAACAAGATGATGGCCAGCTGGAATCATAATTCCTTACTACTTTTTTGTCCTTTTACTTTTTGTGTGTCTTTAAATATGGCCTTTCGCCATAAGTTGTTCACGCAGTTTTTTACTTTGCACTCTTGTACTCTCTCTCTCTCTCTCCTTGTAAAATACGTTGAAGGAATAAAAGTTCTGCTTTGCATCTACTTCTTCTCTTTCAAGTAAGTTTCTATCTCTATTATAATTTTGTTTGATCAAGCCTTAATGGAAGGCTAAACTTAAACGTTAAACTACACCAAGATGCCTTAATATCTAAATCATGGTTTTATATCGTATATATATATATTATATATATTATGTATTAATATGATGTATTTTATTTCTAAAATCTTTTAAAATCTGATTGAAGGAATTAAATTTTGAATAAAGGTTGTAATGAAATTTGATTTTGATTAATTCTGTGTCGGCTCTTGGCAAAGCCCGTGTTGCCGAATGATAGGCGTTTGAGGGCGATGGCTGTTACCGATTGAATTAATTGAATGAAAAATTTTATTATGTAAAACTCCTTGTATTCGATGATTTAATTCTAAAGATCACAAAAATAATTTTGTTTTCGGATTGATGGTATATAGGCTGGACTACCTTGGGTCCGAACGGGATCAAACTGTTTACAGCTTGATAACTGGACTAATAGGTTTAACAACGCCACGTACCATTTTCCATCTTTTTGTAATATATTTTTCAAATTTTTGTTTCAAATTTTTGTAAAAAGATCCTTAGAATGGTATCAGAGCCATGGTGGGGGTATTAAGAAATTCTGGTGTAGTTTAACGGTCTTTATCAAATGAATTTGATAAGACGCAAAGATAATACTGTTAAAAACAGTATAAAAGAGGAATATGATGTTCCTCAAGATTTAGAAAAATTAAATCGTTGGACTATTCCTAAAATAGATTATAAAATAATCTATGAATTAGGAACCTTTGAGAAATTAGGTTTAAAACAAGTAGTCAAAACTACTGAAGAAACAATTTCTTTAAATAATGATGAAATGGTTATTAGACTTCTAAGTAATAGAGACTTAGAAAAATATAGAATAAATCATAAGTTTATTCATATCGGGTTAGTTCAGGTAGCCTTTAAGCCATTAACTTTAGAAGGTTTACCAGAGAGTTTTATAGCAGCTCTTAGAGATGGTAGAAATCTCGACTGGAAACAATCCCTTATGGGAATTATTCAGTCTAGTCTGGCACATGGTCCAGTTTATTTTAATGTTTATCCAAATCTCCAATTATCATTGACCGATGTCAATATATTGGATGCTCTGACATTAAATGTCAAAACTCATGGATATAATTACGCTCCGGGATCGGAAGTAATTTGTATTTGTTAAATGAAGAAATAAAGAAGGATATCGGAAAGAATTTTGGAATTGATATTTCCGATGTGACTATGGGGACTTCATCAAAAGATGAAGATTTTTGTCAAGATGCTCAAGACCCCTTTGACGAGGATGATTTATTATCATTTGAAGACGCTATCAATAATATCACCGAAGAATCCTTCAAAAGGATGAAAGGAAAAGACAAGGAATGACGAAAGAATGACAAGGCATCCACTAGGCGGCTAAAAATTTAGCATGGCGACAACATTATTAACTTTTATAAAGTATTGGCCGGCAAGAGGAATCAAGAACAAGAACAAGATGATGGCCAGCTGGAATCATAATTCCTTACTACTTTTTTGTCCTTTTACTTTTTGTGTGTCTTTAAATATGGCCTTTCGCCATAAGTTGTTCACGCAGTTTTTTACTTTGCACTCTTGTACTCTCTCTCTCTCTCTCCTTGTAAAATACGTTGAAGGAATAAAAGTTCTGCTTTGCATCTACTTCTTCTCTTTCAAGTAAGTTTCTATCTCTATTATAATTTTGTTTGATCAAGCCTTAATGGAAGGCTAAACTTAAACGTTAAACTACACCAAGATGCCTTAATATCTAAATCATGGTTTTATATCGTATATATATATATATATATATATTATGTATTAATATGATGTATTTTATTTCTAAAATCTTTTAAAATCTGATTGAAGGAATTAAATTTTGAATAAAGGTTGTAATGAAATTTGATTTTGATTAATTCTGTGTCGGCTCTTGGCAAAGCCCGTGTTGCCGAATGATAGGCGTTTGAGGGCGACGGCTGTTACCGATTGAATTAATTGAATGAAAAATTTTATTATGTAAAACTCCTTGTATTCGATGATTTAATTCTAAAGATCACAAAAATAATTTTGTTTTCGGATTGATGGTATATAGGCTGGACTACCTTGGGTCCGAACGGGATCAAACTGTTTACAGCTTGATAACTGGACTAATAGGTTTAACAACGCCACGTACCATTTTCCATCTTTTTGTAATATATTTTTCAAATTTTTGTTTCAAATTTTTGTAAAAAGATCCTTAGAATGGTATCAGAGCCATGGTGGGGGTATTAAGAAATTCTGGTGTAGTTTAACGGTCTTTATCAAATGAATTTGATAAGACGCAAAGATAATACTGTTAAAAACAGTATAAAAGAGGAATATGATGTTCCTCAAGATTTAGAAAAATTAAATCGTTGGACTATTCCTAAAATAGATTATAAAATAATCTATGAATTAGGAACCTTTGAGAAATTAGGTTTAAAACAAGTAGTCAAAACTACTGAAGAAACAATTTCTTTAAATAATGATGAAATGGTTATTAGACTTCTAAGTAATAGAGACTTAGAAAAATATAGAATAAATCATAAGTTTATTCATATCGGGTTAGTTCAGGTAGCCTTTAAGCCATTAACTTTAGAAGGTTTACCAGAGAGTTTTATAGCAGCTCTTAGAGATGGTAGAAATCTCGACTGGAAACAATCCCTTATGGGAATTATTCAGTCTAGTCTGGCACATGGTCCAGTTTATTTTAATGTTTATCCAAATCTCCAATTATCATTGACCGATGTCAATATATTGGATGCTCTGACATTAAATGTCAAAACTCATGGATATAATTACGCTCCGGGATCGGAAGTAATTTGTATTTGTTAAATGAAGAAATAAAGAAGGATATGGGAAAGAATTTTGGAATTGATATTTCCGATGTGACTATGGGGACTTCATCAAAAGATGAAGATTTTTGTCAAGATGCTCAAGACCCCTTTGACGAGGATGATTTATTATCATTTGAAGACGCTATCAATAATATCACCGAAGAATCCTTCAAAAGGATGAAAGGAAAGGACTAGGAGATTCCCTTTGCTGTCTCTTTTCAATTTGTTCCTTATAATAAGCAATTTTTTCTTTGATTTTAACAATTGTTTGTTGTCCTTCGTATTCTCCCTGTCCGTCAATTCGGATCATTTTCTTCCAGAACTTTGTATAAAAAGTTCTCCAAAGACAAGGTATATTCTGTTGGTTATGACCAACTATATATATATAGGTCTATGGTGCCCACCTACCGTGAGCAATCACCGTGAGCACCATAAGCAAATCTCTCAATTGTTTGCTTTTTTCGATTCTCAACGACGCCAACACCTCCGTAAATCCTCTCATATGCATTGCTAACCTAAATCACCATCTCCAACACGTTAATTTTTTAAGAAAACTCATTATTTCGTATTCACAGTTGACGAAGTACCGAGTTTATGATTTTCTTAAAAATTAACGTGTTGGAGATGACGATTTAGGTTAGCAATGGATATGAGAGGGTTTACGGAGGTGTTGGCGTCGTTGAGAATCGAAAAAAAGCAAACAATTGAGAGATTTGCTTATGGTGCTCACGGTGGTTGCTCACGGTAGGTGGGCACCATAGCAAACCTCTATATATATATATATATATATATATAACTGCTTATAACAATTGCCGAGTAGGTAGAATCAACCAATTATAAATTAAGTTTGATTAAATAATTTAAAGCCTAATTGGCCCATTCAAGTACGGAATAAAATGTTGCTTAGTACATGAGGAAAAGTGTAGTAACTTAGTCACCTACTAGTCCCATCAATTACATAATTCTATACTTTAATCCTTATCAACGAGACCAAGAGAATGATAAGAACGAAATACTTTCATAACAAAGAACAAAGAAAACCCTCAATCGTAAGAAAGAGGGTGAAAACCCTAATTTCGAATGTAAATGCATATTAGGGTGTTTATTTAGATTAAGCTATATTTTTGGTAAGTATGGAGTGCTCTAGGGTCCATAATCCTAATGTAGAATAATTTGGGGTAGAGTAACGATTTTAAGGTAGAAGAAATCTTAGGAGCTGGGAATTTTGGGGAGAATAGTTTTAAGAGCTAAGTTTGAGTAGTTGGAGATTTGAAGATGTTGACCAAATGTAGAAATTTGCATGAAGCTTTCGGGCGATGTATAGGCCGAGGCCCGTATTGGTTACTGCAACAACCCGTCCCATACCGGGTGTCACTATAGCTTCGGTCCCTACCGGGACTAGTGGGGTTGGGCCCACCACACTCCGACTGATAGTCTGGCCCCACTGTACCACCATTTAACCTTTTAGCGTGCTTCGTGCACTCGCTCACACGCACCATGAGAAACTTCCCAGGGGGTCACCCATCCCTAGATTGCCCCAAGTCAAGCACGCTTAACTTCGGAGTTTCTATAGATGGACTCCCGAAAAGGTAGGTCGACCTTGGTGATATGAGTAGTACTATCAATTCCCTTATACGATTCTTAGCCTGACACGCCCATACATTGTCAGTCTCAGGATCCCCTCTCATTCGGGTGTCGGATCGGTTCGTTCACGTACCCATTCGCCTAGAAGCCTGCCAGGAGCCGCTCCTTGTCCGTGCACCTCTCTGGCACCGGCGATCACTCCTCGCCCTCATCGGCCCCGGGCGTCACATGCCCACCAGCTTCCGCCTGGTTCGTCCCCGAACCAGCACCGTACTGCGAGAGGTTGTGCTCTGATACCACCTGCAACAACCCGTCCCATACCCGGTGTTACTATAGCTTCGGTCCCTACCGGGACTAGTGGGGTTGGGCCCACCACACTCCGACTGATAGTCTGGCCCCACTGTACCACCATTTAACCTTTTAGCGTGCTTCGTGCACTCGCTCACACGCACCCTGAGAAACTTCCCAGGGGGTCACCCATCCCTAGATTTCCCCAAGTCAAGCACGCTTAACTTCGGAGTTTCTATAGATGGACTCCCGAAAAGGTAGGTCGACCTTGGTGATATGAGTAGTACTATCAATTCCCTTATACGATTCTTAGCCTGACACGCCCATACATTGTCAGTCTCAGGATCCCCTCTCATTCGGGTGTCGGATCGGTTCGTTCACGTACCCCTTCGCCTAGAAGCCTGCCAGGAGCCGCTCCTTGTCCGTGCACCTCTCTGGCACCGGCGATCACTCCCCGCCCTCATCGACCCCGGGCGTCACATTTACCGATGGCGGGGACGGGCTTGAGCCCACTTTTCGTGAGCAGAAGGAAGGGTATCTTAGCATTAATTATTAGGATTATATTTCTATAAATAAACAGAGATCTTCTAATTAATTATTAGGATTTCCTAGCAATTATTATTATTGATTCTCTAGAATTACGTCCTTAAATTAGTATCGTAGTAGAGTCTATAAGTAGGCATCCACCCTTCTGTAATAATCTTATCTCATAATAAAGAAGGTTATTAGCCTAAAGGCTTTGGGCAACGGTATTTTATCGTTGATTTTGGGCAACGTGTTTTCCGTTGATTTGGGATTTAAGTTCTTATCAAGTCGTCCGACCTGCGAATCCCGTTCCCGCCGGAATGACGAGATCAAACAGCTCGTTTGGATAGGTTGGAAACCGATCAAGCCGACATAAGGGAGAAGCTGGACGCGCAAGGTGCGAAGCTGGACGCACAAGGTGCGCAATTGGCCGAAATCACGACGTCCTTAGCTGCGTTGTCAAAGGTGATCCTGAAGTCATCGGAGAGTGAGACAGAGGCGTCCGTCACGGGCAAGGTGACGCCGCCCGCGGACGATCTGGGGATGCTACCTTGGCGCTTCTGCTGTCGTTTGAGGGGATAGATCCGATTGGGTGGATAGCACGGGCCGAACAACAGTTCGAATTGAACAACACGCCGCCGGGAAGGAATGTGGCGACATGTGAGTTGCCATGGACGGATCTGCCTTGCACTGGTTGACATGGATGAAAGGGCGAAAGCCTGGGATTTCGTGGGACGAGTTCATGCAGGCGTTGGTGGCACGTTTTGATATGCGATTTAAGGGTAGCAAGTTTGAGCGGCTGTCTGGAGTCCGACAAACAGGCACAGTGGAGGATTACATCTCTGTATTTATCCAATTGGCGGGTCAAGTTACGGGACTATCCGATGCACATTATTTGGGCTACTTTATGAATGGGCTGAAGGGTCCGATCCGGGGATCGTTGCGCCTGCTTCGCCCAAATGATTTGGAGACGACAATGGAACTAGCAAGGGATATTGAGGATAATTTGTCTTTTTAGAGTGGAGGGCGAGAGGGTCAGACTTTCAGTGGTTCGGGCAATTCTTCGAGGCCGCCCGGGGAGAGAATGCAACAGCAGTCGGTGGTAGTGCACGAGGTTCGACCGGGAGCTTCTCTAAACCAACTACGTATTCCCTAGGAGGGAATTCAGGGATGTCCGGACAGTCCACTGCCCGCTCCAGATTCACTCGACTTCCACCCAGGGTACTAGAAGACCTAAGAGCAAAGGGGTTGTGCTTTAAATGTAAGAAACCGTTTACACCTATGACTGTCCGTTCAAACAACTGAGAGTGATGTTGGCTGAGGAGGACGAGGAGTTTGATCTTCAACAATACGAGTATTATGAGGTGACGGGGCAGGAAGAAGTTCAAAAAGACCAAGTGTGTTCATATGAAGAGGGTGGCAATTTTCTGGTTTATTCCATGGCCGGAATTTCCAGCCCTCGCACGATGAGGTTACGCGGCATCGTGGGAGGATACACGATGACGATATTGATTGATAGTGGCTCAAACCACAACTTTATTTCCTCATCCTTGGTTTCCTTACTTCAACTTAACCCGGATAAGACGGGCAAATTCAGGGTGCAGTTAGGAGACGGGCATAGACATGAGGCAGAAGGGGTGTGTAAGCAGCTACCTATCTCGTTTTCGAGGTGCGCTATCAAGGTAGACTGTTATGTGATCGCTTTGGGGGGGGGGGGTTGACGTAATTCTAGGAGTTGCATGGCTCGCTACGCTGGTAGAAGTTTGCACGAATTGGGAAACTCTAACCATGTGTGCGAACGTGGTGGGAAGCCATTCTGTGGAGGCGGAATTGCCGGAGAGTTTGGAGATGACAATGGGGTCGGTGTGGGAACCCGAGAAGGTACTAGCATGGAGGAAGGAACATAAAAAGAGGTCAGAAGATGAGCAACTATTTAAGGAAGTAGGGCAGCCCGGAGTTGACGCAACTCGAATGAGTAAGATCACCTTTCAGAGCCAATTTTCGGATTTCAACCTTGAGAACAAGGTTGTTTCGAAGGGGAATGGAATTGATAGAGTGCGAGGCATGGGCCGGGTCCCGTATTGGTTTACCGACAGCGGGGACGGGCTTGAGCCCACTTTTCGTGAGCAGAAGGAAGGGTATCTCAGCATTAATTATTAGGATTATATTTCTATAAATAAACGGAGATCTTCTAAGTAATTATTAGGATTTCCTAGCAATTATTATTATTGATTCTCTAGAATTACGTCCTTAAATTAGTATCGTAGTAGAGTCTATAAGTAGGCATCCACCCTTCTGTAATAATCTTATCTCATAATAAAGAAGGTTATTAGCCTAAAGGCTTTGGGCAACGGTATTTTATCGTTGATTTTGGGCAACGGGTTTTCCATTGATTTGGGATTTAAGTTCTTATCAATATATGCCTTTTAGATAAGTTTGACTTAAGGAATTAGTAGGAGGTTGGCATTCGACAAATGTAAGTTTGAAATCAAATCTGGCGATTTCAACTCAAAAGAAACCCTCGACGATTCTAGCTTTTGAAGATTTCAAATCGGCCGAAATGAGGTCCAAACATGCAAGAAGTCGGGCGATTTGGAAATTAGTAAAACTCGGCGAATGAACGATGGAATCGGGCGAATTATACCCTTAGTGAACCCTCGGCGAAAGTGAGTGCAAGTGCATGCCAAATCGGGCGATTCCAGCCTTTAAAAACCCCAAATCGGGCGATCTAATGGTTAATGAATGGAAACTGGTCGAAATCAGTTTATACATGATATAATCGAGCTATTGGGAGGAGATGGTGATCAGCCGATTTGAACCTTCACAAATTTAATTAGACAACCTTTTTAATCGGTCGAAACCCTAGTGGACTTGACTTCAAGTATACCATCGACTGAATTTAAAGTCAAATCTAACCCTCCTTCGTTGAAGTTGATAGGTTAAAAATCCGGTATGAACTTGGTTGAACTACAAGTCGGGTAGTCTAGGTTTCGAACACGACAGGCTGTCAAATTCAATTATTTTAAAATAGTCGTCCGACTTAGATATCAACCTAGACTAATATTTCTAATCTATTTAAGGATTCTAGCAAACCAGGATAGTTGAAACTATTTATTTCAGCTTAATCATGTAACTTGAATAGGGTATTGATATTTAAATATTTCTGTTAAGGGTTAACTAATAAGGATTTCCGAAGTAATAAGCATACTTAGCTTGAACGACAGGTAAGTGGAAATCTCAACTACAACACATAATTATATGTGTATGAATTATGTGTCTATGTGTTCTATGATTTTATGTGAGTTCTTACGTGATTTATTTATGTTATACGATGACATGACACGCATGCTCATGACATGTCATATGCACGCACGACTAGCGTAAGAGTCAGGGAAAGAGAGCGTGCATAAGTATAAGATCGCGTGAGAGCGATGTATATTTGCCGATATAGGCATTTGTGTCGACTCAATGACGAGTCACGGCTCTTCTATGCTACCATGGCGATTCACGATGCCGAATTACCTGATTCACGAAAGGTAGGGGAAGTACACCATGGCGATTCATGATGCCGATTACCTGATTCACGATAGGTAGGTGGATACCCCGTAGCGGGAGATGAAACCTGTAATACCCGTAAAATTAATACGGGATTATTTTTGTTATGTTCGAAATTAATGAAGTTGATTTTCGAACGAAATCGATTTTAGGAGTGAGCCGAAAATCTTAATTGGGCCAAACATCTTAATTGAGCCGAAATCGTATACTCGAAGACGAAGGAAGAACACGAAGAACATCTGAGAACGGTCCTTGGAATTCTTCGGGAGAAACAGCTGTTCGCTAAGTTTAAGAAATGCGAATTTTGGTTGGAACAAGTGGCCTTTCTGGGGCACATCATTTCGGGGAGCGGAATTTCGGTGGACCCTAGCAAGATTGAGGCAATAGAAAATTGGCCACGACCGACCACTCCCACTGAAGTAAGGAGTTTTCTCGGGCTTGCTGGATATTATCGGAAGTTTATCAAAGACTTTTCCAGCATTGCCTCAACGCTCACAAACCTGACAAAGAAGAATGTCTCGTTCAAATGGACTGAACAGTGCGAGCAAAGTTTCCAGGAGTTGAAGAAGAGACTGACGACTGCTCCAGTTTTAGCAATACCGTCGGGCACTGAAGGATTCTCGGTGTATAGTGACGCCTCGAAGAACGGCTTGGGGTGCGTGTTAATGCAGAACGGGAAGGTAATTGCTTACGCCTCCCGACAGTTGAAGCCGTACGAGAAGAATTATCCCACCCATGATCTTGAACTCGCCGCAGTAGTGTTTGCTCTCAAAATCTGGCGACACTATCTGTATGGAGAAAAGTGCGAGATCTTTACAGATCACAAGAGCCTGAAGTACTTCTTCACACAGAAGGAGTTGAATATGAGGCAAAGACGCTGGCTCGAACTAGTGAAGGACTACGACTGCGTGATAAATTATCACCCAGGAAAAGCTAATGTAGTCGCAGACGCGTTGAGCCGGAAAGCTGTGAATACCGAATTGTGCCAACTCGGAGTTGAAGTAGTTCACTTCGGGGAGATTGAGACGAGATTGGCAGCGCTGACTCTCAAACCGACGCTGTTAGATCGGATCATCGAAGTGCAAAAAGTAGACGAGCTGTATTTGAAGGTTCGAGATGAACAAGATGAAAATGTCCCGTCAGACTTTGAATTTCGAGAAGACGGCAGCTTACGATTCAGAAATCGGTTGTACGTGCCTAAAGATGAAGAAATCCGTCGGACGCTGATGACAGAGGCACATGCGACAATCTACTCAGTGCATCCTGGTGCCACGAAGATGTATCGGGATTTGCGAACGAATTACTGGTGGCCAGGAATGAAGAGAGATGTCGCTACTTTCGTAAGCCGATGTCTGACTTGTCAACAGATCAAGGCAGAACACCAAAGGCCGGCAGGAATGTTGCAACCGTTGACGGTTCCCGAGTGGAAGTGGGACCACATAACCATGGATTTTGTCGTCGGATTACCCAAGACGGTGAAAGGACATGATGCAATTTGGGTAGTCGTTGATAGATTAACGAAATCTGCCCACTTTCTACCGATCAACCAGACATATCCCATGGAGAAGTTCGCAGAACTGTACATTCAAGAAATAGTGAGACTACATGGGATTCCGATGTCGATCGTTTCCGATCGCGATTCAAGATTTCTATCTCAATTCTGGGGGAGCTTACAGAAGGCGTTAGGGACCAAACTATCGTTTAGTTCAGCCTATCATCCCCAGACGGACGGACAATCGGAAAGGACGATCCAGACGCTCGAAGATATGTTAAGGGCGTGTGTTCTGGATTTCCGAGGAAGTTGGAGTAAGTACCTCCCATTGATTGAATTTTCGTATAACAACAGCTTTCAAGCGACGATCGGGATGGCACCTTACGAAGCCTTGTATGGGCGTAAATGCCGATCCCCAGTACATTGGGATGAAATCGGCGAGAAGGCGCTATTAGGTCCTGAAATGGTTCGTGAGATGACCGAAGCTGTTAGTAAAATTCGGGAGAGGATGCAAACGGCCCAAAGTCGTCAGAAGAGTTACGCTGATAAGAGACGAAGGCCTTTGAAATTTGAAGAAGGCGATCAAGTCTTCTTGAAAATATCACCGATGAAAGGAGTTAAGAGATTCGGACGGAAAGGAAAGTTGAGTCCGAGATACATAGGACCCTTCCATATTTTGAAAAGGGTCGGTGAAGTAGCGTACCAGCTAGAACTGCCTACTTCACTAGCACAAGTCCATGACGTCTTCCATGTATCTACGTTACGGAAGTACGTTTCGGATCCAAGTCATGTGCTACGAAGCGAGACGCTTCATCAACAATTGAGACCGGATCTAAGCTATGAAGAAAGGCCGGTAGAGATTTTAATGTATGAGGTGAAGCGACTACGAAATAAGAATATCCCCCTAGTAAAGGTCTTGTGGCGGAACCAGACAATAGAGGAAGCCACTTGGGAGCGAGAAGATGAGATGAGAGAAAAGTACCCCGAGTTGTTTACGACGACTTAAATTTCGGGGACGAAATTTCTGTAAGGGGGGGAGGATGTAATACCCGTAAAATTAATACGGGATTATTTTTGTTATGTTCGAAATTAATGAAGTTGATTTTCGAACGAAATCGATTTTAGGAGTGAGCCGAAAATCTTAATTGGGCCAATAGTGATAAAAGTATTATGGGCGAAATTGTTTAGGAAGCCCAAGTAATGAACCAAATAATAATAGAGACCACATGACATTCTTGGCCCAAAGAAATAAATAGGAAGGCCAAGAGATGATTAATTTGACCCAAAAGAATTAAATAATAGGATAAGTATGGAGATTCCTTAAATTGTGGGAAAACCCACGTTGAGAGCCATACCCTTATTAGATATTTTCTAAAAAATCATCATTGAGGTCAAAGATGAAACCGTGAGATAGATGCAAAGGAAAATAAAAACCTCCAATTGCAAAACCCTTCAAACCAACGTGAATAAGGAGAAGAAAAAGGGAATTTTCTTGGCAAGCTTGATCGAATTTCTCCACCTAGGGAATTATCTAAACAAGCTAAGGAGGTAAGAACCTTGTTTAACGAAATTAAATCCTCCATAAGCTTACGATTTCTTTTAATCATTTGTATGCTTGGATGATTTAAATGAAGCCGAATTATAGTGGGTCGAACCAAACAAAGGACCAAGAGTTTCGGCTAGTTCAACCTCGCAAAGAATCATTCAACTTAGCTTGGAAGTGAGGTAGGTGGTTTATACCCCTACAAACCTTTTTTAAAGCGTATTACATTCCGTAAAATTATTAGAATTCGATTGGAAGGCCATTCGAATTCATACTTTTAAGTTTTATGATTTTTATTAATTTTCGTGGTATGTTATTATGTGCTATGAAGTGATTTCGAACTCAATATATGAGTTCTTGGGCTAGATGAGTTAACTGATGTGTTTATGTGACGATGAACTTGTTAAATTTCTGGAAAATTAGGGTTCGTTCATGATTCGCGAAATATGTAGTAGAAATAATGAAAATTTGGTGTTTTGCGGGTTGGATTCGTGAATTGGGAGTTTTGCGAATCGGGAAATGATATGTTTTGCGGGTTGGAATAATTTGCGAATTAGGTGTAGATGGTTTGCGGGTTGATTTTAAGTTAGCGGGCCATTCTTTACTTTGCGAATCGTGAGAGAGAGAAAAACTTTGCGGGCCGTGTTATTTTGCGAATCGGGTGAGAAATTATTTTAAAAGAAAGTAGAATTGGCCGAATTGATTTACGGGTCGCGCAAGTGTTTCGCGGGCCCAAGTATTTTGCGAACTGTGTGAGTGAAATGGTTTTCGCGGGTCAAAATTTGGGATTTCGCGGGTTGAAGCTGCTTTGCGAATTGTGAGATAAGTCGCGGGCCGATTTTGAGTTTCGCGGGCCGACTTAATTTCGCGGGGTGATTCCTGTGAGTGACGTCGGGCTTCGCGCGGGCTTCAAATTGGATTTCGCGGGCCTAATCGAACGATTTGCGAATTCGGCGATGGTTTTGCGAATTTGAATTTTGACTCGAAGTTTGCGGGTTGACCAAGTTTTAAAACGGCGATTCGCGAAGCGCGAGTGATTTCGCGAAGTCGGGTGTTGACCCGATAGTTTCGCGGGTTGACCAGCTTTTAAATGTGGGTTTCGGGCGATTATTGACCTGGGCTTTGACCAGCGATTTAATTTTGGGCTTCTGCCCTATTTTGGCCCCAAAAAGTTTAAATAAGATTATTTTCTGCCCAAGTTAATTTTAAAATAAAATACTTTCGTATTATGATATATAAATAGAGTCAACCCATATTTTAAAGTATAAATAATATTTTGGGATTTTAAAACCTTCGGCCTAGTATTGAATTTTAATAAAATATAATATTTTCCGTGTTTTACTATTTACTATTGTAAGAAATGTGATGTGTTCATGTGATTGATTTTTATGTGCATATCACGACATGCACGGGTGAGAGTGATGATGATGTACCGTATTCATACGGTGACGCCTTACGGTGTCGGATGAGTGGGGTAGAGTTACCGATGTTGGTAGTCAGGTCTAGACTCGATAGGGCACCTGGTGGGAGAGGGGGTTTGCGACACCCATCTACTCGGGATTGAGCCACCCGAGGTGTACACCACCGGTTACTATTTGGCTCAGGGACGGCAGACAGATGTGAGATTCCTGTCTACCCGGGTAGTGGTAGACTACTCGGGGCGTTACACCGAGGTGTAACACCGTCGGGATGAGATTGTGTGCGGAGGGAGCGACCCGGCGAGGCCGGCGTGGGCTACCGCATGATTATGGCGTACCTTGCCATGCGCGCGTGGGTGCCGAGTCTAGCCTAGGGCCCTGATATGTGATGAGACGTGTGATAGGTCGAGCGTGCATATTTCATGTGAGAGGACATGGGATTGGGTTGAGTGCACGCACACATACGCATTGCATGTTTTTACTACCACCTACTGGGCGTTTTCGCTCAGGGTTTTATTTTATAGGTGAGACTGCGCCCGACACCGATGGGTGTCAGGGTTAGCTGTAGGCAGGCTGGCGGCGGTGACTCCACGGGCTTTTGAGGGCGGAGCGGTACATGGGACGCGACCTGTGGAGAGGCATAGTTTAGTTTAGTCGGGTTAGATTTTGGGGCTTCGGCCGATGTATATAGTAACGACTTTTGTAAACCCGACTTTTGATATATTATGTATATTATTTTATTAAGAGTTTTTAATTAATCGGGTCCTTCGCGACTCCTGTTGCGGAAATCCACCAACTAATTTAATTTGGAAGTAGGGTCGCCACAGGTGGTATCAGAGCGTTAGGTTTTAGGTTCTGAAGACTGTCCATGTACCGCCGCTCAGAAGCCGGGAGAACCAGCCTTGCCTGTAAGTGTTATATGCTATTGTGATTATGTGAGTTGATATGTGTTCGTTTATGTGCGCTAGCTAGCATTCGAGAATGTCGAGAGGAAGACCTAGACGAGAGTTCGTAGGAGAAACGAGTCGACGGGACGAACCTGAGTCCCCGACTCCTGAACACGACACTATCCGACGGTTGACTGAATTAATCCAACGACAGTCAGACCAAATCAACAACCTCATAAATCACCAAAGCTCATCTGAGCACCGTTCCTCCCCGCAGCCCGATCGTGTGGAAATTATCGGGGAGAGGTTTCGCAAACTCAATCCTCCAAATTTCGCCGAGGCCACTAACCCTGCGGTGGCTGAAGATTGGATCGGCACGATTGAAGACCTTTTCGTATATAGTCGCGTGCCGAACAACGAGAAAGTGTTGTGCGCCGTTTCCCTACTTCGGGGAAGCGCGCGATTCTGGTGGAACACCGTGAAGGTGTTAGAAGATCCCGCTGCTATGACGTGGGAGCGTTTCAGAGAATTATTCTACGAAAAGTACTTCACTGCTCACGACCAAGAGCAGCGGATGTACGAGTTCATGAACCTGAAACAAGGGCGAATGCCAGTTGCTGAATACATTCGCAAGTTCGAGGAGTTATCCCGCTTCGCTCCTCATCTCGTAGCAACGAACGCTCTCAAAGTTACGAGATTCCTTCGGGGACTGAAACCCGAATTCTACCGAGACCTCAGCGTGGCAGGTGTGCGCCAGCTGGAATTTCGTCAGGCAACAGAACGGGCCTTAATTGCTGAGCAGGCAGAAGGTGTAGTAAGGGAAGCTCAGGAAGTGAACCGGAAGAGGGAGGCTCAGCAAGGCGGAAGCAGTCAGAAACGCCCATTCTTCGGCAAGGGCCCGAAGAATAGAGGAAATCGAGCGGGTCAGCAGATGTGGCGCCCGAACACTTATCAGGGACCGACCAACGTCCCTAATCGACCACCGAACCCGGCGCCCCAATGCCAACAATGCGGGCGGAACCACTTTGGCGTCTGCTACGGACCTCGGCCGGGACAGAGTCTTCAATGCTTTCGATGTGGAGAGACCGGACATATAGCATGGAACTGCACGAAGGGTCAGCCTCTACCACAGAATCAACCACAGAAACTGATTCGACCTCCACCAGTGTCTGCGAGAGTTTTCACATTGACGAATGAGGAGGCGGAGGCGAATCCAGCCGTAGTGACTGGTACGTTGAACATCTTTCACGTACCGACTTCCATTCTGATTGACTCCGGAGCCACACATTCGTTTGTGTCGGCCAGTTTTGTGACCCGGGCGGGAATATATCCTACCCATTCTTCGTGCAACTACATAGTTTCCTTACCCCACGGAGATCCAACTAGGACGAACTTAGTAGTAGGAAACTGTCCCGTGAGAATTGAGGGTCGAGAATTGAATGTAGATCTGATAGTGATTCCGATGAATGATTACGACATCATATTCGGGATGGATTGGCTCTCGAAGTACGGAGCAATCATAGACTGTGCGAAGAAAGTAGTTAGGTTTCAATCGACCGAGGGAGGCGAGTTTGAATTTTCGGGAAAGGTGAACAATAAAACAATCCCTAGGATCTCTGCTTTGAAAGCTCAGCGACTCGTGAATACGGGTTGCGAAGCATTTTTGATCTTTGCGGTGAAAGCCGAAGAATCTCCTCAGCCAAAGCTAGAAAAAGTTCCTATAGTAAAGGAGTATCCCGATGTGTTTCCCGAGGATCTCCCGGGATTACCGCCGGATCGGGAGATTGAATTCGTAATCGATCTTGTGCCCGGAGCTGCCCCCATTTCTAAGGCCCCGTATCGATTAGCACCGAATGAATTGCGGGAATTGAAGGAGCAATTGGAAGAATTGTTGCAGAAGGGCTTTATTCAACCCAGTTTCTCACCTTGGGGAGCCCCGGTACTTTTCGTAAAGAAGAAAGACGGGTCGATGAGATTGTGTATAGATTATCGTGAACTCAATAAAATCACGATAAAGAACAAGTACCCCTTACCGAGGATAGATGATTTATTCGATCAATTACAAGGGGCAACGGTGTTCTCAAAGATCGACCTGCGTTCCGGTTATCATCAGTTGAAAATTCGTGAAAAGGATGTCCCGAAAACTGCGTTCAGCACGAGGTACGGCCACTACGAATTCTTGGTCATGCCTTTCGGGCTTACGAATGCTCCTGCCGCTTTCATGGATCTGATGAATCGAGTATTTAAGGAGTTCCTAGACCGTTTCGTTATAGTGTTTATCGATGATATCCTCGTATACTCGAAGACGAAGGAAGAACACGAAGAACATCTGAGAACGGTCCTTGGAATTCTTCGGGAGAAACAGCTGTTCGCTAAGTTTAAGAAATGCGAATTTTGGTTGGAACAAGTGGCCTTTCTGGGGCACATCATTTCGGGGAGCGGAATTTCGGTGGACCCTAGCAAGATTGAGGCAATAGAAAATTGGCCACGACCGACCACTCCCACTGAAGTAAGGAGTTTTCTCGGGCTTGCTGGATATTATCGAAAGTTTATCAAAGACTTTTCCAGCATTGCCTCAACGCTCACAAACCTGACAAAGAAGAATGTCTCGTTCAAATGGACTGAACAGTGCGAGCAAAGTTTCCAGGAGTTGAAGAAGAGACTGACGACTGCTCCAGTTTTAGCAATACCGTCGGGCACTGAAGGATTCTCGGTGTATAGTGACGCCTCGAAGAACGGCTTGGGGTGCGTGTTAATGCAGAACGGGAAGGTAATTGCTTACGCCTCCCGACAGTTGAAGCCGTACGAGAAGAATTATCCCACCCATGATCTTGAACTCGCCGCAGTAGTGTTTGCTCTCAAAATCTGGCGACACTATCTGTATGGAGAAAAGTGCGAGATCTTTACAGATCACAAGAGCCTGAAGTACTTCTTCACACAGAAGGAGTTGAATATGAGGCAAAGACGCTGGCTCGAACTAGTGAAGGACTACGACTGCGTGATAAATTATCACCCAGGAAAAGCTAATGTAGTCGCAGACGCGTTGAGCCGGAAAGCTGTGAATACCGAATTGTGCCAACTCGGAGTTGAAGTAGTTCACTTCGGGGAGATTGAGACGAGATTGGCAGCGCTGACTCTCAAACCGACGCTGTTAGATCGGATCATCGAAGTGCAAAAAGTAGACGAGCTGTATTTGAAGGTTCGAGATGAACAAGATGAAAATGTCCCGTCAGACTTTGAATTTCGAGAAGACGGCAGCTTACGATTCAGAAATCGGTTGTACGTGCCTAAAGATGAAGAAATCCGTCGGACGCTGATGACAGAGGCACATGCGACAATCTACTCAGTGCATCCTGGTGCCACGAAGATGTATCGGGATTTGCGAACGAATTACTGGTGGCCAGGAATGAAGAGAGATGTCGCTACTTTCGTAAGCCGATGTCTGACTTGTCAACAGATCAAGGCAGAACACCAAAGGCCGGCAGGAATGTTGCAACCGTTGACGGTTCCCGAGTGGAAGTGGGACCACATAACCATGGATTTTGTCGTCGGATTACCCAAGACGGTGAAAGGACATGATGCAATTTGGGTAGTCGTTGATAGATTAACGAAATCTGCCCACTTTCTACCGATCAACCAGACATATCCCATGGAGAAGTTCGCAGAACTGTACATTCAAGAAATAGTGAGACTACATGGGATTCCGATGTCGATCGTTTCCGATCGCGATTCAAGATTTCTATCTCAATTCTGGGGGAGCTTACAGAAGGCGTTAGGGACCAAACTATCGTTTAGTTCAGCCTATCATCCCCAGACGGACGGACAATCGGAAAGGACGATCCAGACGCTCGAAGATATGTTAAGGGCGTGTGTTCTGGATTTCCGAGGAAGTTGGAGTAAGTACCTCCCATTGATTGAATTTTCGTATAACAACAGCTTTCAAGCGACGATCGGGATGGCACCTTACGAAGCCTTGTATGGGCGTAAATGCCGATCCCCAGTACATTGGGATGAAATCGGCGAGAAGGCGCTATTAGGTCCTGAAATGGTTCGTGAGATGACCGAAGCTGTTAGTAAAATTCGGGAGAGGATGCAAACGGCCCAAAGTCGTCAGAAGAGTTACGCTGATAAGAGACGAAGGCCTTTGAAATTTGAAGAAGGCGATCAAGTCTTCTTGAAAATATCACCGATGAAAGGAGTTAAGAGATTCGGACGGAAAGGAAAGTTGAGTCCGAGATACATAGGACCCTTCCATATTTTGAAAAGGGTCGGTGAAGTAGCGTACCAGCTAGAACTGCCTACTTCACTAGCACAAGTCCATGACGTCTTCCATGTATCTACGTTACGGAAGTACGTTTCGGATCCAAGTCATGTGCTACGAAGCGAGACGCTTCATCAACAATTGAGACCGGATCTAAGCTATGAAGAAAGGCCGGTAGAGATTTTAATGTATGAGGTGAAGCGACTACGAAATAAGAATATCCCCCTAGTAAAGGTCTTGTGGCGGAACCAGACAATAGAGGAAGCCACTTGGGAGCGAGAAGATGAGATGAGAGAAAAGTACCCCGAGTTGTTTACGACGACTTAAATTTCGGGGACGAAATTTCTGTAAGGGGGGGAGGATGTAATACCCGTAAAATTAATACGGGATTATTTTTGTTATGTTCGAAATTAATGAAGTTGATTTTCGAACGAAATCGATTTTAGGAGTGAGCCGAAAATCTTAATTGGGCCAATAGTGATAAAAGTATTATGGGCGAAATTGTTTAGGAAGCCCAAGTAATGAACCAAATAATAATAGAGACCACATGACATTCTTGGCCCAAAGAAATAAATAGGAAGGCCAAGAGATGATTAATTTGACCCAAAAGAATTAAATAATAGGATAAGTATGGAGATTCCTTAAATTGTGGGAAAACCCACGTTGAGAGCCATACCCTTATTAGATATTTTCTAAAAAATCATCATTGAGGTCAAAGATGAAACCGTGAGATAGATGCAAAGGAAAATAAAAACCTCCAATTGCAAAACCCTTCAAACCAACGTGAATAAGGAGAAGAAAAAGGGAATTTTCTTGGCAAGCTTGATCGAATTTCTCCACCTAGGGAATTATCTAAACAAGCTAAGGAGGTAAGAACCTTGTTTAACGAAATTAAATCCTCCATAAGCTTACGATTTCTTTTAATCATTTGTATGCTTGGATGATTTAAATGAAGCCGAATTATAGTGGGTCGAACCAAACAAAGGACCAAGAGTTTCGGCTAGTTCAACCTCGCAAAGAATCATTCAACTTAGCTTGGAAGTGAGGTAGGTGGTTTATACCCCTACAAACCTTTTTTAAAGCGTATTACATTCCGTAAAATTATTAGAATTCGATTGGAAGGCCATTCGAATTCATACTTTTAAGTTTTATGATTTTTATTAATTTTCGTGGTATGTTATTATGTGCTATGAAGTGATTTCGAACTCAATATATGAGTTCTTGGGCTAGATGAGTTAACTGATGTGTTTATGTGACGATGAACTTGTTAAATTTCTGGAAAATTAGGGTTCGTTCATGATTCGCGAAATATGTAGTAGAAATAATGAAAATTTGGTGTTTTGCGGGTTGGATTCGTGAATTGGGAGTTTTGCGAATCGGGAAATGATATGTTTTGCGGGTTGGAATAATTTGCGAATTAGGTGTAGATGGTTTGCGGGTTGATTTTAAGTTAGCGGGCCATTCTTTACTTTGCGAATCGTGAGAGAGAGAAAAACTTTGCGGGCCGTGTTATTTTGCGAATCGGGTGAGAAATTATTTTAAAAGAAAGTAGAATTGGCCGAATTGATTTACGGGTCGCGCAAGTGTTTCGCGGGCCCAAGTATTTTGCGAACTGTGTGAGTGAAATGGTTTTCGCGGGTCAAAATTTGGGATTTCGCGGGTTGAAGCTGCTTTGCGAATTGTGAGATAAGTCGCGGGCCGATTTTGAGTTTCGCGGGCCGACTTAATTTCGCGGGGTGATTCCTGTGAGTGACGTCGGGCTTCGCGCGGGCTTCAAATTGGATTTCGCGGGCCTAATCGAACGATTTGCGAATTCGGCGATGGTTTTGCGAATTTGAATTTTGACTCGAAGTTTGCGGGTTGACCAAGTTTTAAAACGGCGATTCGCGAAGCGCGAGTGATTTCGCGAAGTCGGGTGTTGACCCGATAGTTTCGCGGGTTGACCAGCTTTTAAATGTGGGTTTCGGGCGATTATTGACCTGGGCTTTGACCAACGATTTAATTTTGGGCTTCTGCCCTATTTTGGCCCCAAAAAGTTTAAATAAGATTATTTTCTGCCCAAGTTAATTTTAAAATAAAATACTTTCGTATTATGATATATAAATAGAGTCAACCCATATTTTAAAGTATAAATAATATTTTGGGATTTTAAAACCTTCGGCCTAGTATTGAATTTTAATAAAATATAATATTTTCCGTGTTTTACTATTTACTATTGTAAGAAATGTGATGTGTTCATGTGATTGATTTTTATGTGCATATCACGACATGCACGGGTGAGAGTGATGATGATGTACCGTATTCATACGGTGACGCCTTACGGTGTCGGATGAGTGGGGTAGAGTTACCGATGTTGGTAGTCAGGTCTAGACTCGATAGGGCACCTGGTGGGAGAGGGGGTTTGCGACACCCATCTACTCGGGATTGAGCCACCCGAGGTGTACACCACCGGTTACTATTTGGCTCAGGGACGGCAGACAGATGTGAGATTCCTGTCTACCCGGGTAGTGGTAGACTACTCGGGGCGTTACACCGAGGTGTAACACCGTCGGGATGAGATTGTGTGCGGAGGGAGCGACCCGGCGAGGCCGGCGTGGGCTATCGCATGATTATGGCGTACCTTGCCATGCGCGCGTGGGTGCCGAGTCTAGCCTAGGGCCCTGATATGTGATGAGACGTGTGATAGGTTGAGCGTGCATATTTCATGTGAGAGGACATGGGATTGGGTTGAGTGCACGCACACATACGCATTGCATGTTTTTACTACCACCTACTGGGCGTTTTCGCTCAGGGTTTTATTTTATAGGTGAGACTGCGCCCGACACCGATGGGTGTCAGGGTTAGCTGTAGGCAGGCTGGCGGCGGTGACTCCACGGGCTTTTGAGGGCGGAGCGGTACATGGGACGCGACCTGTGGAGAGGCATAGTTTAGTTTAGTCGGGTTAGATTTTGGGGCTTCGGCCGATGTATATAGTAACGACTTTTGTAAACCCGACTTTTGATATATTATGTATATTATTTTATTAAGAGTTTTTAATTAATCGGGTCCTTCGCGACTCCTGTTGCGGAAATCCGCCAACTAATTTAATTTGGAAGTAGGGTCGCCACAAAACCCGGAGGATGCGACTCGAGGGAATAAGCGGCACCGAGGGAACCTCGAGTGTTGGCGACCTCGTAGTAGGCTACCAGTGAGAAGCACCCGCGTGTCAGACCGCATTGGGATGGAGAGACACATTAGGGTTAAACGTAATTTGTGTGCCCGGGTTAACCTCTCAATGGAACCGCATTGGGACTGAAAGGCACTATTAGCCTCTTTGTGTGGACCACATTGGGATGAAAAGGCACCATAGGGTTAAGCACAGATTGCGTACTCGGGTTTAGCCTCTCAGTGTGTGTACTGCCACTTATTTATACCCTTAGGGGTCTGAGCTCTATGAATGGTGCATAGTAAGATTGAGAGCAGAGGGCCCAATATGAAATGAGGAAATGAGAAAGTCGTGAGGAGTTAATAGCATTGGTGCGAATGCCTTTGCTATTTAGGTCACGTGCATTGCATGCATGATTTTCACTTACTGAGCTTTATAAGCTCATTTCACGTTTTTATGTGTTGTACGACCCCGCGATCACGGTACGCGATCATGTTCACGACGAGGCCAACTTTTGAAGCTTCCGGGGGCTTTTGAGATGGAAGTGTGTGCATGGATGCGACCTTGTGGAGGCCCAGTAGATAGTTTTATTTTGACACGCTTGCGCACCTTCTTATGTTATTAGGACCCACGATGAATTTGTAGACAACTTTACGATTCCTTTTTATAAAAGGAAAAATTGTATACGCCTTTTTGTGCAATCTATCTCTTCACAACAACATTAGTCACGTAGACTAGTTAAGAAAGTAGTGGTGAAAGGCGGGGCACCACAATCAGTCCCCATCGAAATAAGCAAAAGAACAATAGACCGACTATGCCTTAGTACACGCAAATAGGACAACTGCTAAGGTTTAACATATACCCTACACTTAGCACTTTAGAAGCTTATAGAAATCTTAGATGGGACCTTGCATGTCGGGGAAGCGACAGGGATAATAAATCAGAGCGGAGATATTGTTCGCCGATGCATCTTAACTTACGATGCTCTTACCGCTTTTGAACTTCTATACTTGCTATTTGATTCTCATCTTAGAACCACCGATGCTTTTAAAATTCAATCACTGGGGAGTCCAGAAGTAGGAATTTCTTACTACGATGACTACCACAGTGAATTCTTAGACCATAACAAATTAATGCAAGAATCTTTCTCACCTCGGATTGACCTCTAGAGTCTACCTTACTCGAATAAGTTCCGCAAGGCTAGTGATAACCCAAAATTTTCGTGCTTGATTTAGAATTTGCTATCCCATTTTCCCTTGTCTTCAGAAGTTGTTCAAATTTCCTATTGCATCTCTATTGCCTAGGGAAGGATAACTTTCGATTTGAGATCATCAACCCAAGTAGAAAAGTTATCCACAACTTCGATCCACTGTCCCCAAATCAGAATTGTAAAACTCGAAAGAACAGTTCTATTTCGTAAGAGTTCGTTCTTTTCAAATTCATCCAGTAAGGATCTCCTCTAAGAGCTATTAGGTGACTATCTATCACCTAACTAAGCCAACTCACTCCCCTACCAATCGATACCCTGAATTATTCCTATGGGCGGAATTTCGGTGGCGAAATTCTATTAAGGGGGAGGATTTAATACCCGTGAGTTCTAAATACGGGATTAGGACATCAATAATATTGTAAGTCTTCGAATTAAGAGAATTAATATTCGAACGGCCCAAAATAATATTCGACCCAAAGGAGGTCTTCGCCCAACTCAATAAAATTTAATAATTGAAATAGACCAAATTAGTGTTGGAGCATTTATAGGCCCAATTAGGAGTGAGTAATTAATAAATACATTTGGCCCAATTAAAATAATTAAATGCCCAAAAATATGAGTTGTTCAAGTATTGAAGTATTATTTCAAATAAAAGCCCAAATAAGTATTGAAAGTATTAAGGCCCAAGTCGATTATTATATGTTGGCCCAAAATAATATATATCTTAAGTAAAATAGTCCAAGTTAGTGGGGATTCAATAACTAATAGGTGTAAAAATAATAAGACCCAAATAAATATTATTACAGTATTCTACCTAAATGACTTGGCCCAAATCAATAGAAGTTAAATGAAGAGAAAGTGATGAATATAATATGGCCCAAATTAAACCATTACTTTGGCCCAAATAATGAATTAATATCTAAGGAGGGGCTTTACTTAACCTTGAGGGAAAATCACGTCATCATCACCTTACCTTGCCCATCACTTGTACTTGGATAGTACTTAGTCATCATCCCTAACATCAAAACACCATTTGAGGGAGAAAAACAAGAAAAGAAAAGAAGGAAGAAAGATGAATATGAAGGAGATGAAAAGGAGAAAGAAGAAGAGCACATTCGACTAGCTAAGTGAAAGCCATCATTCACAACCAAAAGTGACGAAGAAGAAGAAATGAAGAAGACGAAGTCGAGCTAAAGGAAATTTGGGCAAGCTCACCAACATCAAACCATCAAAACGAAATTGAGGAAGTGAGGTCGGTTGATTCACACCTACAACACTTAAATATTTCTTGAAAATGTTAGAAACTTGGGTACTAACACTCCAAGTTCAAAAATGATAGAATTCTTGGTACTAGGTGGCTTTGGTAATTATTATTTGAAGTTATATGTTTCGTTTAAACCTGAAATGTGAGTTTTGCGTGAATATCCATGCTTGTGTGCTTGTTAGGTCCTAATTAATCAACTCTATGATCCTAGATATGAATTCTAAGGTTATCGATTAGAATTATTGAGAATCGAATTTCGATCGAAAACCTCTTTTGTAAGCTCGAGAGAGAATCCTTGTACAGTGAGAAGATATTTGTTATTTCTCTATCTAGAAATCGAATTGCAAGCCTTTCGGATCAATTTCTAATCTTCTCTCTATTAAGCACAATGTTTGTACATCTATTAATACCAAACATACTTGGTATAAAAAACATACTAAGTCCTAAACTAAGGACAAATACAATAAAAGCCCGTAATTACAAGGACAGATAATAAAATCAAAGCACAACTAAAACTGATATTCTACATTCTCCCCCTTTGTGCTTGATTGCCTTTCCGAGCCATCTGTCCTCGTCGGGCAAAGTACGACCTGCGCAAGCCCAGCGCATACTTGAAATTCCTGAGCGTATTCCTCAGCTCCAGTTGCTCCTCGATTTCGTCAAACAATTCCATCAGGAGCGGCTGTTCTCTCATGAACCGGTGAATCCTCAACATCGTTTCTCTGTTGATTTCTTCCAACCTCTGCTCTATGTTCTTCCTGATGACCTTGAGCGTCCCATCACAGAATTTATGAACTTCAGTCTTCAGCATCAACATGGTCTTCTTAGCGATTGGATTGTGGTAGGTGATGCCTAAGACTGAGTGTATGTACACGCGATTGTTGGAAAGCCCTTCGATCTCAGGTCCTTTGTTGAGCGGAGCGGTCATGTTGACCTTCTTCATGTTGCTCTCCAGATCCATCTGAAGGTCGTGTGCGGCGAAGTACTTGAGTTGGCACATCATAAACCGGTAGAGTCCCTCGAGACCTTCTTTCTTGATGAAGCCTTGATGACCATTGTACTTCTCCACATACAGTTGGTAGAGATTGTACACCTCCTTGGCAGGGAGGTACGGTAGGTCACTCTCGTTTAATTCTTCTCGAGTTCTATCTACTCGCTCGATGGCGTAGTATGGTGTTGGAAGACCTCCTTTAGCGCAGAAAACGCTGAGTAGCTGACAAATTGGGGATAGACTCTTTTATTGCTCTTTGCTTGTCCATTAGTCATCCCCAGTCTCACATCCGGTCCAAGGTGGGTCAGCATCCAGAGATACGTCATTCTCTTTTGCTGATCCCAGTGAGATATCCCTCTTAGCTCGAACTCGTTTGGCTTCTTGACTTTGTCCGGTGACCCCCAAATGTGTTCTCGAACTTCTTCAAGGAAGAGAATTTCGATTCTAATATTCTCCCATGGCGTGTCGATTCGAACGGTCCCTGGCATCTTTCGTGTGGGGGAATCCGCTCGTTGCGCAATCAACTCTGGGAGCCTATGGGATTTTGTTCGTAATCTTCACTTTCCTGAAGCTCTTCGTCTTCTATCAGGACAAGGTCCACCGAAGCTTGCTGTAAGAACTGCTGAACGTCCTTGAGCCGTTGTCTCTGATGCTCATCGAGCATTGAATGGGTCATCCACTGTCCTTCGAAGATACACGTGTCGAGGAACTCGTGTGGATTGACACCATGTCCTGACGATCCCGATTGATCTGGAGTGTTTGAGGGAGTTGCTTGGGTCTGCTCCAGGGCTACGAGCATGGCGGCACTTGCTTCTTCTTCCGGAAGCAAGGGGCATGAAAAGGTCGTTGGTGTGGGCGGAGGCCTCCTTATATGGAAGGTTGGTGGGTCGTTTTGGGTTAGAGTGGTGCGGTGCGTGGTGGTGATTGTTTAGGTAGTGAGTTGTGAGGTATCAGCGGCTCCAGAACTTGTCTGCATCGCGCCCGAGCTTCGTCCTTGACTTCGTGTTTGTATTCGAGGCCTCTTCTCCCCCTCATGGCGTCCCTGATCATCAGGGTCGTCATGTCGGCGTCTGGAGCGAGAGCCTTGGCCTCAACAGGTTTCAGTCGGGTCAGGACGATCGACGAGACGGTGGGTCTTCTTCTTCCGGCGTTCTAGTGGTCAGCTCTAGTAGGCGGGCGACTAAGATTGAGTGGAGGTCGCTGATAGGTACTGTTGCGGGGTTGATTAGGTTGTGTGTGAGGATGGGTGTGGTGATTGGGAAGGGTTGTGTGGGTTGAGAGGGTGTGAGGATAAGTTGTGAGGAAGACAGCTCCGAGACGGGTGCTTTCCCACGATCTTGGCGAGACGTCTCGATTGCTGTACGCACGCTCTCCATAATTTTCTCTTCAAAGGATCTTAATGCCTCGGAGAGAGCGGCCTGAAGTCGGTCTTCAGTCACGAACTGAACGGGCGCCTCTGTCGTTGAAGGACCAGGTCGATAGATGTCGCCTGTTGACAAACCTTGAGCTAACACCAGCTCCTAAGGTTGGCTCGTAGTCACTTGAGGTTGTGACTGTCCGAGACTTCCACCCAATCCTTGAGTCGAATCTTGGAGATTCTCCTCAATGGGTGTTTGGGCAGGTTCTGAAAAACCTGCGAAGCAGACACTTGAGTGTCGAGGCATGTAGTGGGTGGAGTCTGAATCCCGGCTTCAACAGACGCTGAGTGTGTATGCTGCGGCTCAAGATTGACTGAAGTAGGGTCCGCAGCCCTTGGAGTTAGAATTTGCGTCGTGTCTGACACGATGGTGAAAGGTGTGAAGATGGACTCGAACGGGAAGCTCAATCGCCTTGGAGTCCTTCTTATCAGTCGGATTTCCTCGTCGGAGTCATTGTCGGACGGGGTAGCCGTGTGAGGTGATGATTCGCGTGCAACATCCTCACGTGCTTGTTCTGTCACCGGAAGCTCTTGAGGTGTGATCGTGGAGATCAAGGCCTCTGTTTCTGGCATTGTAGCCAGTGGAGGTGAGTTGTGCCCAGGATCTGCTTCGCGCTGTGCTTCCGGTTGCAGGATCCCTTCAACACCCTTGAAGCACGCCAACCATAATGGGCACTTCAGCACCGAGTGGTTCTGGTGGAGCCTCTTGTTCCAACTCTTGCGCCATAATGCACGTGGCATCTTCTTCAGGTAGTTGTATTTCCTGAGTTGGAGGCTCCTGTTCTAGTTCCTGGGCCACCTGGTCTATTATCTCGGCCTCAGGGCTAGGTAGGTGCTGTTGTTGGGGATGGCTCATACGGAAATCTGTCTGGGGCCCTCGAATCATCTGTTCTGTTAAATGATTTTTCCGACAGTATTGTTGATATTCGTCTCCCGAGGGGTCGGCGAGACGAAGCAGCTCGAACGGAATGGCCATCGATGGTTGATCTAAATCCGTGAGCTTTGGGTGATGAAAGAATTTGAGCCGAGGTGGTTGATAGTTGCATCCTGGAGGTAGACGAATGATATTGTCGTGAAGCTCCATGAGGTGGACGATGATCACACAGATCCACCTTGCATATGGAACATTCTTCGATCGTTTGTTCTCCTTTTGTCAGATTTGTTCTACAAGGTCGTTCCAGATCAGCTGAGAGATATAATTTCTGGAGAAGGCAATGTCGTGAAAGATCCTCAGAATATTTCCGTTGCCTTTGTCGAAACCGGCGTGCTTCGACGACAAACACTTAATGACGACGCCGACGAGTGTCTTCCATGGATGTGGAATGCCGTCGCTCTGTACTTGCACGAGCTTCGTGAGCGGTGGACGGTATCCAATGTGGAGAAAAATCTTGTATCATCTCCGCATCTGTCGGCAGAGGATCGTAGTTTGGGCTGAACGGAAGGTCCAAGACAAGTCCAAGATCGTTCTTGCTGAAGCGTATGAGTCTTGTGCCGACCAACGTTGTAAATTGGTAAGTACCATTGACTACGTGATGGTGAGTGCGTGCCAGAGGGGAGGCCTTGTAAGATGGATATTATGATTTCGTCAGGACAACGAAACATGGTCAGATCTAACTGAAAGTTGTCCTGAACTTTGAGGTACAGATTATGGTCATAAATGTGATTGTACTGAGTGTTAGGTCCTACGATTAACAACTCTACGATCCTAGGCTAGAATTCATAGTAATTCGATCATTTAGATAAACAATTGAATTCAATCGAAAAACTCAAATGAAGAACAAGAGAGATTTGAGTAGAGTGAGAAAGTTACTGTTGTTTCTCTCTCTAGAAATCGAATTGCAAGCCCTTCGGATCAATTCTAAAAACTTTCTCTATTAAGCTCAATTGATTTACATGTATTTATACCAAACAAACTTGGTATAAATATCAAACTAGTCCTAATCTAAGGACTACTATACAAAACGCCCCAAATTACAAGAACAACTAATGAAATCAAGCACAATTACAAATGGTATTCTACAATCTCCCCCTTTGTGCTTGATTGCGTCTCCGCGCCTTTTGTCCTCGTCGGGCGTAATATGATCTGCGCAAGCCCAGCGCATGCTCGTAGTTCCTCAGCGTGATCCTTAGCTTCAGTCGCTCCTCGATATCTTCAAGCAATTCCATTAGGAACGGCTGTTCTCTCACGAACCTGTGGATCCTCAGCATAGTGTCTCTGTTGATTTCTTCCAACCTCTGCTCGATGTTTTTCCTGTCGACCTTGAGCGTCCCATCGCAAAACTTATGAATCTCAGTCTTCAGCATCAACATATTCTTCTTTGCTATTGGATTGCGGTAGGTGATGCCTAGGACTGAGCTGATGTGCACGTGATTATTGGGAAGCCCTTCGATCTCAGGTCCTTTGTTGAGTGGAGCGGTCATGTTGACCTTCTTCATATTGCTCTCCAGAGCCATCTGAAGGTCGTGTGCGGCATAGTACTTGACCTGGCGCATCATGAACCGGTAGAGCCCTTCGAGGCCTTCTTTCTTGATGAAGCCCTGAGGACCTTTGTACTTCTCCACGTATAGCTGATAAAGATGGTACACTTCATCGGCGGGGAGGTACGGCAGGTCACTCTCGCTCAGTTCCTCTCGGGTCCTATCCACTCGATCGATGATGTAGTGAGGTGTTGGAAGTCCTCCTTTGTCACAGTAGACGCTGAGTAGTTGGCTTATTGGGGAGATACTCTTATAATTGCTCTTGGCTTGTGTCTTAGTCATCCCCAGCCTAACATCAGGTCCTAGTTTGGTCAGCATCCAGAGGTAGGTCATCCTCTTCTGCTGATCCGAATGAGAGATCCCCCTAAGCTCGAACTCGTTCGGCTTCTTCACTCTGTCCGGAGACCTCCAAATATTCTCACGAACTTCTTCTAGAAAGGGAATTTCTATTTGGATGTTTTCCCATTGCGTGTCGATTCGGACGGTCCCTGGCGTTAGGCTTGGAGTGAACCGCCTGTTGAGCGATTAACTCTGGTAGCCTTGGGATAACTCGCTCGTAGTCTTCACCTTCCTGAAGCTCGTCGTCTTCTATGATTACGAGGTCTATAGACGCTTGTTGTAGAAAGCGCCGAACGTCGTGAAGCCGTCGCCTTTGATGCTCCTCGGGCATGGAATGGGTCATCCACTGTCCTTCGAAGATGTACTTGTCTAGGGCCTCGTGTGGATTGACGCCATGTCCAGAGGATCCCGGTTGGTCTGGAGCGACTGAGGGAGTGGCTTGGGTAGCTGCTAGATTCTACAAGCATCGCAGCACTTGCTTCTTCTTCCGGAAGCAAGGGGCTTGAGTAGATCGGTGGTGTGGACGGAGGCGTCCTGAGGTGAAAGGTTGGTGGGTCGATGTGGGCGGTGCGGTGAGTGGTGTAGGTAGTTTGGGTGGTTTGTGTTTGGTGGGTGGTTTGTGTTTGGGTTTGGTGGGTTTGTGTTTGGGTTTCACCAGCTCCAGTGCTTGTCTGCGTAGCGCCCGAGCCTTGTCCTTGGCCACTTGTTGATGTCCTTGGCCTCTTCTCCCCCTCATGAGGGTCCTGATCGTCAGGATCGTCATGTCTGCACCGTGAGTGGGAGCTTTGGCCTCTGTAGTGTCAGTCGGTGGCTCAGGATGGTCCACCAATCGCCTATAGAGGGATTCTTCTTACAGCGATCGGATGGAAAGGCCTATCAGATGGGCGAGGAGAATGTCGTGGAGCTCGGTGATGGGGATTGTGTATGGATTGATGAGGATGGAGGAAGTTGCTAGAGGGTCGGTGGGTGTGGGTTGTGGAGGTGTGGGGTTGATTCGTGACGAAGGGCCTTCAGAGGCAGGTGCTTTCCCGGTATCTCTTCGGGATGCCTCGAGTGCTTGGAGTACTCTATCTGTGATTTTGTCTTCCATAGACTGTACAGCGGCAGAGAGCGGCCTGGAACTGCTCGTTCGTCACGAAGGGTGCGGACGCTTCCTGAGATGGACCAGGACGACTAATGTCGCCTGTTATCAACCCTTGAGTAGACACCGACTCTGTGGGTTGGCTCACAGTCACTTGAGGTTGTGACTGTATGAGACTTCCACCCAATCCTCGAGTCGAATCCTGACGATTCGTCTCTATGGGTGTTAAGGCAGGCTCAGGTTGCGCCTGCGAACCAGACACCACGTGGGATGGTTGCGGCTCAAGATTGAGCGAAGAAGTGCCGGCAACACTTTTCGTTGTGGTTAGCGTAGTATCTGGTGCGGTGGTGGCTGCTGGAAAGAGCGACTCCAACTGAATACTGAGTCTTCTGGGAGTCCTCCTGATCAGACTGATTTCCTCGTCAGACTCTGTGTCAGACGGGGTGGCGGTGTGAGGAGTACGATCTCGATCGACGTTCTCCAATGTCTGATCTGTCACCAGTGGAAGTGAAGTGTGCCCCATTTCCGTTTCGGGCTGTGCTTCTTGTTGAAGAACTTCCTCAAAAGTTTATTCGAGCACGCCAACATGTACGGGCTCTTCCACTTGCAATTCGAGTGCAGGAGCCTCGAGCTCCATCTCTGTAGCCACGACGTCTATCAGGGTATCATCTACGTCGGGCATTGGCTCTTCGACCAATGTTGGCTCCTGAGCTAGCTCCTGAGCGACATCATCAATCATCGCGTCCTCAGGGCTTAGCTGTTGTTGTTGTTGGTGAGGGCTAGCTCCAAGCACTGTCGGGGGCCCTCGAATCATTTCCTCGGTGAGATTCCTGTCCCGACAGTATAGCTTGTAGACGTCTTCGTTGGGGTCCGCGAGACGAAGGAGCTCGAATGAGATCGGCATCGACGGTTGGTCCAGGTCCGTGAGCCGTGGGTTGTGGAAGAACTTAAGCCTTGGTGGTTGGTAATTTCCGCCAGGAGGCAGAGTAGGGATTGTCTGGTGCAGCGCCATGATCTCCCTGATGATGATGCTGAACCACCGAGCATAAGGCACGTTCTTTGATCGCCGGTTCTCCTTTTGCCGAATCTGGTCCGCGAGGTCGTTCCAGATCAGCTGAGTGTAGTCGTAATTTCTTGCGAAGGCGATGCCATGGAAGATCCTCAAAATGTTGCTGTTGCCCTTATCAAATCCTGCGTGCTTGGGCGACAGACACTTATTCACTATTCCGAATAGTGTCTTCCACGGGTGTGGGATTCCGCTGCTCTGGACCTGAGCTAATCTTGTGAGCGGCGGTTGGTATCCCATGTGCAAGAAGTCTTGAATCATCTCAGCATCGGATGGGAGCGGGTCATAATTATTGCTGTGGGGCAAGTCCAGTACCATGCCGAACTGGTTCTTGTCCATGCTGATATGCCGCGTCCCCATCCTTGTTGAGAATCTGAAGGCTCCGTTGTCCACTTCTACTTGTATGCATCCCCAGAACTGCTGGAGATATACCATCAGCACTGATGCGGTGGCCGTTAACGCATGCCAGATGGGGTGATCTCTCAGGATAGAGACAATAATCTCGTCCGGGCATCGAAAGGTGCTCAGATCGAGCTGAAAATTTTTATCTTCAGATACAGGTTTTGGTCGTATATGTGATTATATCTTGGATAGCGATCCATCTGAAAAATAAGATATATAAAAGTTTATTAGTTCAATTTTATTTTCAGTCGAAATATGAATAAATTTCACCAAACTATAGTAATATCGCAAGTACTTGCATGTTCGATGAATTTTGAATCGAAATCATATCAAATGCATAGTGTAAGTTCAATTTCAAAAATTGTGATGGCATGAATGTAATTTTGAATGAAGTATAAATCGCGTGAAAAATAGTTCGAAATTTCGCTAAGTATTAAATCAGTAAGTCACTGTTCATGCCGAGAAAAATTTCGGTCGAGAAATTGAATTGCAATTTGATTTTCTATATATTGATTTCAATTGAATGAATTCTGTCTAAATTTTGCGATCGAAGAATTTTATCCGCTATTGTTAGCTACAGTGTAAAAGACTTGGAAAAATTTCCTAAGTGGTTGAAAGCGTGACTGTAGTCGATCAATTTTACGATCGAGAAAAATTCCGTGTAAATTTACGATCGAGAATTACTTCTCGGGTAAATTTACTATCGAGAAATTTTCTTCGACTGAATAAAATTCTCGATTTGAAATTTGTCCAGCGGTATTTGATTTTCGATTGAAAGTAAAAAAAATTTTTTCTCGCTGCGATATAATTTTATCGAGAAATTAGTCAACGAAAGACTAAGTCAAACGTCGAGAAATTTTCCGATCAATTAGGTCCTAAGCGGCGAATTTTACGATCGAAAAATTAAGTGTTGAAAAATTAATTTTTTCGCTGCTAAATTTTTGCGACCAAATTGAAAGTAAATCGAAAATTCTATTTTGCGATAATAAGTTTTACGCTCGATAAAATTTGCATCTAAATTGTCTAATCAGTGCGTAAGTTTTTCGCTCAAAAAAATCCTAATTAGATTTCTCGATGGTAAGTAATTTTTTCGGTCAAAATCTTCTATCTTAGCGACTAATCAGAATTTTACCGATCGAAAAACTAATTCGACACAAACAGTATCTCAATTAAATCAGAATTCAATTAAGACTGTTTGCGATCGACAAAGTTCTTCGATGGCTTTAAACATTCAAATACCCAGTTTCATCAAAACTCAAATTACAGTCGAAGATGCAGATTTTCCAATGATTCATTCTACCAGATTCATAGAGAATATCGAAACTATCTTAAGTACAGGCATTAAACACAGATAAAGTTCAAAATCAAGCCTAAATCACTATAAAACAGTATACGATTTCTCAGTTGAAGAACAATCGAAAATCTAAGTCTAAGCATGCGAAAAACTTCAAAATGCAGATGCTAATGAAGGTAAATCATACGCAAATGTCAAAAGAATCTCATTTCTACCTTAAACAGACAGTTTGGTGTTGAAACTCGAAAGATTTTGAGAATTTAAAGCTGTCTGTGAAAGTTTATCGCTAGAGAGATTTTTTGCGATAAGGGTTGCGTGAGAAAAAGTTTTTCGACTGACAAAAGTTAAACTTTTATAACTAGCATTAAGTCCATGTTGGGTTTGCGATTGGACGTTTTGCGATTAAATGGATCAGGCCCATTACTATTTGCGCTCGAGAAATTTTTGATTTGAAAATTTCCTCTCAATTCAAATATTTCGATCGCAAATTATCGCGGCCAATCAAAATTGTTTCCAACACTGTTTACGATCGATAAACTTATGATCGTGAATTAAGTCTTTTATCTAGTTTCTCGATATTAAGTACTTCTAAAATTTTCAGATTGACCCCTATTTCAAAATAAAACCCTTTTGTAAGGCTCCCCCTTAGTAATTAAAATAAATGCAATTAACTCCCTGTATTTTCTGTGTAGTAACGTCTAGCTCCCCTGGCAGAATTTAAAAATCTGTACCACTTAGAGATAAGCGTTAGTCATAATGGAGTTAATCAACACTTAATTTTTTTTTGGCAATTTTATCTTTGAAATATTTGGTCTTGTGTCTAGCTCCTCTCTTTGTAGTGTCGACGTCTCGCTCCTTAATTTTGAAGGATCTGAAATACTCAGAGAACAAAAACGTCAAAAATATTTGGAGCTAATCTACAAGTCTTATACTTGCTCCCCCTCAAATGATGCACAAGAATTGACTAATTATGCAAGCATATGTAATCAATTCAAGTCACGAGCACACAAATTTACCAAGTAAGCATGTATACATGGTCCCCGAAACATGTACTTTAAAATATTGTGTGAGGGTAGAAGCAATGAAAAATTTATCGCATTTAAACAATTCAGTACCAATGCAATCTAACATTGCATTTAGAATGTGCGATACACTTAAAGAAATTCGCATTTATTCAAAAATTCAACGCATATGAAACATAACATTTCATGTCAAAATGTGCGAATTTTATTATTTATTTATTTATTATTATATATATATTTTCATTTATGGGGTCAGATTATTTTGCTTCGATCAATTGTCACGCCTAAAATTTTACGAGACATTTGAAAGAAGAAAATGCCGTCAAGTCAAGTCGCCAAACTAAAGTCCAAAGTCCATAGACTGGTCCATTTCGACAACTCTCACTAGGTTCGCTCTTGCTCTCAATTAGCTATCTTGGGATTTTTATATTTTTATCACTCAAGTCAACACAAGCAATTTTTAGTCAATTTACCTGTGATCGAGGCATTTTTAATCATTTCACCTAAGCGAGAGACCGTCTATGTGGAATCAAAGGGTTGTAAGGGTTATAATTTGGCTAGGACTTAGAATGGAAGGAATTTAAAGGAAAGTGAGCTTCTCTTCATCGTCTTCCAATTCTACGTCCGTCTCCCTTTTTTTTCGGCGTCTTTCTTCTTTTCAATCATTTCTCCCTCCTTTTCTTTTAAGAATTATCCCTTTTTATGTTATGCTCAAGCTGAAGCTCCGCTTCTCCATGAGGCTCTAGGAGATTATCGTAGGCGGAGTTCTTTTTGTTGGTTCTCGGGCCGATACCGAGCTCCTCTTCTCTTAATCCCTATAGAGGTTTCAGAGATTATCAATTTGGAGAAGTTCTCGGTTATGGAATTCGTACCCGAGGCTGCACTCCTCTTCTCGTTTCCCGATATAAGACCGGATTATCGTTGGAGAAGTTCACTTCGTGGTGCTCCTCTTCCAGCCGTTCTGACGAGCGTACGAGATTATTGTTGGAGAAGTTCACAGCAGGAACCATGCCACTTTCTACAAGGTAGTCGGAAGGCCGGTTCCTTTGGTCTGATATTTGCGCGTTGAGCAATGCCTTCTTTTTTCATCATCTTACTTTTTCTTTTGTTATCTCCCCCTCCTTTTCTCGTTTGAACAATCATTCGAAGAGTATAGAGTTCGGTTGAAGGCTGGGAATGTGTTTCAAATGAAAAAAAGGACATCGGAGAAGGCTCAAAGTGGATGACTATGGGCTAACGTGGGGGAATTTATATAAGGCCGTATGAGGAATATCCTAAACTCCCTTATCATTTTCCTGACGATCTAACGCAAGATGAGTATGACACCAAGAATCACTGGGTAAGACTAGTAATTTATGTGCGACTCACTCGAGAAGTAGATCCAAAGAAAGGAAAAAGGAACAATGCTTGAATCCTCACGCATGTAGAGTGACTTTGTGTCTAGTGGAACAATCAAATGACCTTATAGACACAAGAATGCGACTTAGACTGACAAGTTTTAAGCAATTAAATCGATCGCAGGTCGGGGTAAAATACTAAGTGACTTTAGATCAAAGCATCCTAAAGGATTTCGTCATACCCCTTTATATTATATATAGAAATATATATTATATATATTTTTATTTTTATATTATTGTTATCACGCAAGATAAAGACAAATAAGCATAGAAAACACATAGAATAGAGCATGTGATAGCACATAAGATCAGTTAATGCACATATTACAGAAGATTCAACATGCCTAATTTTCCGACAAGGAATTGAAATCGTTTCTCATCCAAGGCCTTGGTGAAAATGTCGGCTAGTTGAAACTCCGTGTTCACAAAGTACATCTCTATCGTGCCTTTTTCTACGAGATCTTTGATAAAATGATATCTAATGTCTATGTGTTTTGTGCGTGAATGATGAACAGGATTGCAAGTAATGGCAATTGCACTCTGACTATCACTATATATGGGTATATTATTTAGATTGTACCCATAGTCGCGAAGCTGTATCCGCATCCACAGCATCTGTGAGCAACAGCTGGCGTCAGCTACGTATTCTGCTTCCGCCGTCGAAGTTGACACACAGTTCTGCTTTTTGGATGACCAGCAAACCAGCTTTTCGCCTAAAAATTGAGCGCCACCGGACGTGCTTTTCCTGTCCATTCGGCAACCTGCATAGTCAGCGTCAGTGTAGCCGATAAGTTTAAAATTCGTACCCTTTGGATACCATAGGCCAAGGGTAGAGGTGCCCTTAAGGTAGCGTAAAATTCTTTTGACCGCGAGCATATGGGATTCTTTGGGATCGGCTTGAAAACGGGCACACAAGCAGGTGGCAAACATGATATCCGGCCGACTCGAAGTGAGGTAGAGAAGAGATCCAATAATACTGCGATACAGTGTGATGTCGACCGATTTAGCAGAGGGATCGACATCCAACTTGCAGTTTGGTGACATAGGAGTGCCGAGAGGCTTGCTCTGGTCTTGATGAAACTTCTTCAGAATATCCTTGATGTATTTTGTCTGACTGATGAAAATTCCATCATTGAGCTGCCTGACTTGAAGGTCTAAGAAAAATTGCATCTCTCCCATGTGAGGATTTGTTGATCCGAAGATGATGTCGTCGACGTATACTTGGACGACCATTAGATCTTTGTCATGCCATTTAATGAAGAGGGTTGTGTCTATCGTTCCTCGTATGAATCCAGACTTCACGAGGAAATCACTCAGGACATCGTACCAAGCACGTGGGGCTTGTTTTAGTCCATAGAGAGCTTTGTCCAAGCGATAGACATGATCGGGATGTTCTTGATCAACGAAACCTTCCGGCTGAGCGATGTAGACTTCTTCTTTTAACACGCCGTTGAGAAAGGCGGTTTTAACATCCATCTGATAGACTTTGAAGTCTTTGTGAGCTGCATAAGCCAGCAGGAAGCGGATAGCTTCGATACGGGCAACAAGAGCATAAGTCTCGTCGTAATCGATGCCTTCCTGTTGATTGTATCCCTTAGCAACTAGCCTTGCTTTGTTCCGGATCACTTCACCATCTTCATTCTTCTTATTCTTGAAAACCCATTTAGTTCCGACCACTGTTTTCCCATGTGGACGGGGTACCAAGGTCCACACTTGAAGACGTTCGAATTGATTGATTTCTTCTTGCATTGCAATTGTCCAATCCGGGTCTCAAAGTGCGTCTGCTACTTTGGTAGGCTCGTTTTGGCTCAGGAAGCAACTGAAAAGACTGTGTTGACGACGTGTCCTCACACCAACCGCAGGATCGCCAATTATCTGATCAACCGAGTGGCCTCTCGTCCACTTGCGCTCATGAGGCAAGACTGAAGTCGATGCGTCAGCCATCTGTGGATATAGATTGCCTATAGTCTCCGATTGATCATTTGTCTGAGGAAGTTCCAATACTGCACTTGGATTGATCGTCTCTGATGACACTTCCTCGATGACCACTGTAGATTCTTCGGTTAGCTGCTAGAGCTACAAGCATCGCAGCACTTGCTTCTTCTTCAGGAAGCAAGGGGCTTGAGTAGATCGGTGGTGTGGGCGGAGGCGTCCTGAGGTGAAAGGTTGGTGGGTCGATGTGGGCGGTGCGGTGCGTGGTGTAGGTAGTTTGGGTGGTCTGTGTTTGGTGGGTGGTTTGTGTCTGGGGTTTGGTGGGTTTGTGTTTGGGTTTCACCAGCTCCAGCGCTTGTCTGCGTAGCGCACGAGCCTTGTCCTTGGCCACTTGTTGATGTCCTTGGCCTCTTCTCCCCCTCATGAGGGTCTTGTCGTCAGGATCGTCATGTCTGCGCCGTGAGTTGGAGCTTTGGCCTCGGCAGGTGTCAGTCGGTGGCTCAGGATGGTCCACCAATCGCCTATAGAGGGATTCTTCTCTCGGCGATCGGATGGAAAGGCCATCAGACGGGCGAGGAGAATGTCATGGAGCTCGGTGATGGGGATTGTGTATGGATGGATGAGGATGGAGGAAGTGGCTAGAGGGTCGGTGGGTGTGAGATGTGGAGGTGTGGGGTTGATTTGTGACGAAGGGCCTTCAGAGGCAGGTGCTTTTCCGGTATCTCTTCGGGATGCCTCGAGTGCTTGGAGTACTCTCTCCGTTATTTTGTCTTCCATAGACTGTACAGCGGCAGAGAGAGCGGCCTGGAACTGCTCGTTCGTCATGAAGGGTGCGGACGCCTCCTGAGATGGACCAGGACGACTGATGTCGCCTGTTATCAACCCATGAGTAGACACCGACTTTGCGGGTTGGCTCACAGTCACTTGAGGTTGTGACTGTATGAGACTTCCACCCAATCCTCGAGTCGAATCTTGAGGATTCGTCTCTATGGGTGTTAAGGCAGGCTCAGGTTGCGCCTGCGAACCAGACACCACGTGGGTTGGTTGCGGCTCAAGATTGAGCGAAGAAGTGCCGGCAACACTTATCGTTGTGGTCAGCGTAGTATCTGGTGCGTTGGTGACGGCTGGGAAGAGGGACTCCACTTGAATGCTAAGTCTCCTGGAAGTCCTCCTTATCAGACTTATTTCCTCGTCAGACTCCGTGTCAGACGAGGTGGCCGTGTGAGGAGTGAGGTCTCGATGGACGTCCTCCAGTGCCTGATCCGTCACCGGTGGAAGTGAAGTTTGCCCCATTTCGACTTCGGGCTGTGCTACTGGTAGAAGAACCTCCTAAATGGTTTCTTCGAGCACGCCAACATGAACGGGCACTTCCACTTGGTATTCATGTTCAGGAGCCTCGAGCGCCATCTCGGTAGCCACGACGTCTATCAAGGTCTCATCTACGTTGGGCATCGGCTCTTCGATCAAGGGAGACTCCCGTTGAAGCTCCTGAGCGACAACATCTATCATCGCGTCGTCAGGGCGTGGTTGGTGTTCCGGTTGGGGAGGGCTCACATGGTAATCAGTCGGGGCGCTTTGATCATTTGCTCTATTAAATGGTGTTCCCGCCAGAATCTTTGATACTCAGCTCCCGCGGGGTCGGCAAGCCTGAGTAGTTGGAGTGGAATTAGCATCGACGGTTGGTCCAGGTCCGTGAGCCGTGGATTGTGGAAAAACTTTAGCCTTGGCGGCTGATAGTTTCCTCCGGGAGGCAGCTGTGGGATGTTCTCCACATGTAACTCCATGACCTCCCTGATGATCACGTTGAACCATCGAGCATAGGGCACGTTCTTTGACCTCCGGTTTTCCTTCAGCCGAATCTGTTCAGCTAGATCATTCCAGATTAGCTGTGCGAAGTCGTAGTTTCTGGCGAAGGCGAGACCATGAAAGATTCACAGTATATTGCCGTTGCCCTTGTCGAAGCCGGCATGCTTTCGTGATAGACACTTGTTCACGATCCCAAACAGTGTCTTCCAGGGGTGAGGGATACCGCTGCTCTGGACCTGAGCTAATTTGGTGAGGTGCGGTTGATATCCCATTTGCATGAAATCATGGACCATTTCTGCGTCCGATGGGAGCGGGTCGTAGTTGTCGCTGTGTGGCAAGTCCAGTATCATCCCGAACTGGCTCTTGCTCATATGAATATGCCGCGTCCCGATTCTTGTTGTGAAGGAGAATGCCCCATTCGCTACAACTCCTTGTATACATCCCCAGAATTGCTGGAGATAGACCATTGGCACTGAGGCGGTGACCGTCAATGCGTGCCAGATGGGGTGGCCTCGCAGGATAGATACGATGATCTCGTCCGGACACCGAAATGAGCTTAGATCGAGCTGGAAGTTCGTATCCTGGACCTTCAAATATAGATTGTGATCGTATATATGGTTGTATCTTGGGTAGCGATCCATCTGAAAATAAGAAATATAAATGTTTATTAGATCAGTTTTATTTTTAGTCGAAAATGAATAAATTTCATCAAACTATAGTAATATCGCAAGTAATAGCATGTTCGATGAATTTTGAATTGAAATCGTACCAAATGCATAGTGTATGCTCAATTTTGAAAAATCGTAATGGCATGAATGTAATTTCGAATGAAGTATAAATTGCGTGAAAAATAGTTCGAAGTTTCGCTAAGTATTAAATCAGTAAGTCACTGTTCATGCCGAGAAAATTTTCGGTCGAGAAAATTGAATTGCAATTTGATTTCCTATACATTGATTTCAAATGAAAGAATTCCGTCTAAGTTTTGCGCTCGAAGAATTTTATCTTCTATTGTTAGCTACAGTGTAAAAGACTTAGAAAAATTTCCTAAGTGTTGAAGTTGAAAGCGTGACTGTAGTCGATCAATTGTACGATCTAGAAAAATTCCGTGTAAATTTACGATCGAGAAATTACGTCTCAGGTAAATCTACTATCGAGAAATTTTCTTCGATTGAATAAAATTCTCGATTTGAAATTTGTCGAGCGGTATGTGATTTTCGATTGAAAGTAGATTTTATTTTTTCGCTGCGATATGATTTTATTGAGAAATTAGTCAACGAAAGACTAAGTCAAACGTCGAGAAATTTTCCGATCAATTAGGTCCTAAGCGGCGAATTTTACGATCGAAAAATTAAGTGTTGAAAAATTAATTTTTCGCTGCTAAATTTTTGCGACCAAATTGAAACTAAATCGAAAATCCTATTTTGCGATAATAAGTTTTACGCTCGATAAAATTTGCATCTAAATTGTTTAATCAGTGCGTAAGTTTTCGCTCACAAAAATCCTAATTAGATTTCTCGATGGTAAGTAATTTTTTCGGTCAAAATCTTCTATCTTAGCGACTAAATCAGAATTTTACCGATCGAAAAACTAATTCGACACAAACAGTATCTCAATTAAATCGAAATTCAATTAACACTGTTTGCGATCGACAAAGTTCTTCGATGGCTTTAAACATTCAAATACCCAGTTTCATCAAAACTCAAATTACAGTCGAAGATGCAGATTTTCCGATGATTTATTCTACCAGATTCATAGAGAATATCGAAACTATCTTAAGTGCAGGAATTAAACTCAGATAAAGTTCAAAATCAAGCCGCAAACACTATAAAATAGTTACGGTTTAGCACAGTTTCATTTTTTTTTGAAGAACAGTCGAAAAATCTTAATTAAACATGCGAAAAACTACAGAACGTGAATGCTAATGACTGGAAATCATTCGCAAATGTCAAAAGAATCTCATTTCTACCTTAAACAGACTGTTTGGTGTTGAAAATCGAAAGATTTTTGAGAATTTTAATCTGTCTGTGAAAGTTTTTCGCTAGAGAGATTTTTTGCGATTAGGCTTGCGTGAGAAAAGGTTTTTCGACTGACAAAAGTTAAACTTTTATTAACTAGCATTAAGTCAATGTTGGGTTTGCGATTGGATGTTTTGCGATTAAATGGATCAGGCCCATTACTATTTGCGCTCGAGAAATTTTTGATTTGAAAATTTCCTCTCAATTCAAATTTTCAAAATGGGATTCTTTGGGATCGGCTTGAAAACGGGCACACAAGCAGGTGGCAAACATGATATCCGGCCGACTCGAAGTGAGGTAGAGAAGAGATCCAATAATACTGCGATACAGTGTGATGTCGACCGATTTTGCAGAGGGATCGACATCCAACTTGCAGTTTGGTGACATAGGAGTGCCGAGAGGCTTGCTCTGGTCTTGATGAAACTTCTTCAGAATATCCTTGATGTATTTTGTCTGACTGATGAAAATTCCATCATTGAGCTGCCTGATTTGAAGGCCTAAGAAAAATTGCATCTCTCCCATGTGAGGATTTGTTGATCCGCAGATGATGTCGTCGACGTATACTTGGACGACCATCAGATCTTTGTCATGCCATTTAATGAAGAGGATTGTGTCTATCGTTCCTCATATGAATCCAGACTTCACGAGGAAATCACTCAGGACATCGTACCAAGCACGTGGGGCTTGGTTTAGTCCATAGAGAGCTTTGTCCAAGCGATAGACATGATCGGGATGTTCTTGATCAACGAAACCTTCCGGCTGAGCGACGTAGACTTCTTCTTTTAACATGCCGTTGAGAAAGGCGGTTTTAACATCCATCTGATAGACTTTGAAGTCTTTGTGAGCCGCATAAGCCAGCAGGAGGCGGATAGCTTCGATACGGGCAACAGGAGCATAAGTCTCGTCGTAGTCGATGCCTTCCTGTTGATTGTATCCCTTAGCAACTAGCCTTGCTTTGTTCCGAATCACTTCACCATCTTCATTCTTCTTATTCTTGAAACCCGTTTAGTTCCGACCACTGTTTTCCCATGTGGACGGGGTACCAAGGTCGACACTTGAAGACGTTCGAATTGATTGATTTCCTCTTGCATTGCAATTGTCCAATTCGGGTCTCGAAGTGCGTCTGCTACTTTGGTAGGCTCGTTTTGGCTCAGGAAGCAACTAAAAAGACTGTGTTGACGACGTGTCCTCACACCAACCGAAGGATCGCCAATTATCTGATCAACCGAGTGGCCTCTCGTCCACTTGCGCTCATGAGGCAAGGCTGAAGTCGATGCATCAGCCATCTGTGGATCTAGATTGCCTATAGTCTCTGATTGATCATTTGTCTGAGGTAGTTCCAATACTGTACTTGGATTGATCGTCTCTGATGATACTTCCTCGATTACCACTGTAGGTTCTTCGATGTTCTGTGGCAATTCTGAATCGGGTGGGGTAGAGGTGTGAGATGAACTTGGTACGTCGGTCTCGTTTGGTAGAGAATCCATTGTCGGTGTAGTCGTGTATGACAGATATACCGGTTCGAAGAGAGAATCCAAGTCGTCTATTGCAAGTTTCGTTGCTTCGTCTGACACTGATCCTGAAGTTGTTGCCATCTTCTGTTGGTTTTGTGCCAACACACCAGTGATTACGGGTTCTGAATTGTTGTCTTCAGAAGCCAACGGGTTGAGAACGGGTCCTGAACTGAGTTGAGCACGAACCAACGGGTTAGGCACGGGTCCTTGACTGAATTGACCAGAAGCCATATCTGCCACTTCGTGAAAAGTGACATTAAAGCTTTCCTTAATAGTTCGGTTGGACTTGATGTATACTCGGTACGCTTTTGATGTTGAAGAATACCCGACAAGTGTAGCTTCGAATGCTTTAGGGTCGAACTTTGCACGTTGCTCTCGGTCGTTCGCCACAAAGCACTTGCACCCGAAGACTTTAAGGAAAGAGATGTTGGGCACTCTATTATTCACAATCTCGTACGGAGTCTTGTTGAACCGTTTGTGAACCACCGTCCTGTTTTGAGTAAAACAAGCGGTATTGACTGCTTCAGCCCATAGAAAGTGTGGAAGTCCTGATTGGATCAGCATTGTACGAGCGGCTTCCACTAGTGTTCGATTTTTCCTTTCAACGACCCCATTTTGTTGAGGTGTTTTGGCGGCTGAAAATTGTTGACTTATTCCAAGTTTCTGATAAAACTCACTGAGGTGATTGTTCTTGAACTCAGTGCCGTTGTCTGTTCGAACAACTTGAATATTCTGTTGCAGCAGATTTTGAGTTGTGTTCACAAAATTGATAATCAAGTCACCAGTCTCATCTTTCGTTCGGAGGAACTTTGTCCACGTGTAGCGAGAATAGTCATCTACAATCACTAAGACATACTTTCTTCCGTTGATACTCTGAGTCTGCATCGGACCACATAGATCCATGTGAATTAGTTCCAATGGTCGAGAAGTAAACGCAATTTGCTTGACGTGATGAGATGCTCGCTTCATTTTTCCTAGGTGACATGCCGAACAATGATGCTCCCTTTGTAGTTGTATAGTTGGAAGACCGTGAACCAACTTTTTCGTAGAAAGACGTTGGAGAGCTTTCATATTCAGATGAGATAGTCGTTGATGCCATAAGCTGTTCCTCTGTAAATCAATCTGAGAAATGAGGCATACAGCTGTCGAGGGCCGCACAGACGTCAGGTTGATCGTGTAAAGATTGGATCTCCGAAGTCCTTGAAGGAGTTCTGTGTCCTGACTATCCAAAATTCTGCACCGGTCAGCATGGAAGACCACCTGGAAGCCTTTGTCACAGAATTGGCCTATGCTGAACAAGTTATGGCGGAGGCCTTCGACGTATGAGACATCTTTGATGGTCAGATTCTTCAGAATGATGTCCCCAAGTCCTAGAATCAGGGCTGAATCGTTGTTCCCAAATCTGACTTTGCCGTTTGGTCGGTCTTTGTAGTTACTCAGCAGCTCTTGATTACCGGTCATGTGTGTGGAGCAACCAGAGTCGAGGTACCACACATGATGGATCTGCAAAAACAATTTATAGAGCTTTAGCTACTCACTTAAGCATGGGTCCTCTCCGATTAGCAGATTTAGTTTTGGGTTCAGATATGACTCCTAAATCTAATTTTGGAAGAGTCTTAATAACCTATTGCACTTTTGGAAAAGTGGGTTTGGGTTTTGCCTCTATAGCAGACTTGGCCCTTTTGGCTTTTGTCGTCCTAGGCGTAGATTTAGGAACCCATTTGGGTTGAACCTTGCAGGGAAGGTTAATTTCAGCACGTACAAATGCTTTGGAGGGTTTGACTGAGGAAATGATCTTTTCTTGTGATAGTCTCCTAAGGTGCTTGGGAGATTTAATTTCTACGGGATACCTTAGGTGAGTACAGTCATGTACGGCGCCATAAGCTTTCTTTATGGCTGGATCTTGTTTCCTACGTGTCTTCCTAGTGGCATTTGTTTCAGAATAATTAATTTTTGATGTAGAGCCTATTTCGAAGTTGGTGCTTCTAAAGGTAATCAGCTGAAGTGAATAAGTAGAAGCAACTATCTTAAAAGTGGAAATAGCTCTTTTACTTCTAAGAGTGTCTTTTAATGTAACAGAAGGAGTAGCATGTTCAGAAACATTTAAATCTAATGGCTCATTCTTTATCTTAGTGCTAGACACTCTCGCCTTTGTTTTTAGTGCTGACGCTACGCTCCCAGTAGACGTAGGTAAAGTAAAATTAGTCATAACACTTTTAACAGAATTATTTTTACAATTTTTATCTTTCAAAGGCGTCTTTTCATTTTTCACGCTTTTTGTAATAGCGTGAGAGGTAGTTTGGGAGGATGATGAAGCCTTGAGATTTTCCATCTCCTTAAAGAATTTTTTCTTTTCAGCTTCGAAATTCTCTCGTTCTTTTTCTAATTTTGCCTGTGTCCTCTATCTGTTTTATGATAGGGGGTTTATAGAGAGAATTTTTGTAATTAACGTTTTTAACTTCCTCGTACTGTGTTCGAGAGTCAGGAGCAAGAACTTGTACTAAATCAGAGACAGGTGTTAAAGTTTCTTTCCTATTTTTGTCCCTTTCATTTAGTTCTTTGTAGTCAAAGGGGATTTCTGGACCATGTGGACCTTGTCTAATGGATGAATCGAAAGTATTTTCATAGGACGATTCAGTAAAATTTCTAAGAGAGGTTATTCCTAATCCCATGTGTTTAACATCGTATATTTCTTTCTTTTGTAAAACACACGGGTTAGTGAAACCTATGCCTTCTATAGGATTATAGAACTCTATATCCTTGGGCTTGTTCAAAAAATATCGTCTGTTCGGATTGTCCCCTACGCGTAACTATATCGTCTAATTTCTTTACTTTGGCATATAGTTTCTTGCGTTCCTCACCTAGGAGAGCATAATTATTTTCCACGGTTAGTTTAGCGGCTTGACAGGCATCGAAATCCTTACTAAGCTCACTAATCTTAGCATTCGATGTTTCTAATTGAGCTTCTAAGTTAGTGATCTTAGAGGTAGCTTCGGTTATCCTACAATTTAAAATGGCTTTCTCGTTGAGATTTCTAACCACGCAATTGTAGTTATTTGCTAACCTATCTTCTAATTCCTTAATCTTTTCGCTCTGTTGTCCTAGTTGAGGTTGACTAGTCTCTCTAGAATGGAGGCTCTTGGTAAGTTCATCTATTTTTGCGCTAGAGCTCCTAAGTTCTTGTTCGAGACTATCTATCTTCTCCTGAGCTCTCTCAAGTTCATTCTCTACTTCCTTTATACTTTTCTGCTCACATTTCATGTTAGCATATTGCTTTTGATATGATTCTAACATGGTCAATAATGTGGAAGGAGTGACTACCTCATTTGAAGACGTGGATGCGTTGTCGTCGTCCGTACGAGTGGATGTTTCGGCGTCCAATTCATTGTCGAGACGGGCCATGAGGGCTAAGTTCTCTTCTTCGGAGCTCGACGTGTCCTCGAGCCATTGTTCCTGTTCGGCCATGAGAGCTACTCCAGCTTCTTTCTGTTTTGTCAATTGAAGCTTCCTGGAGTAGTAGTTTGCATCTCTTTTCATCGAGAGAGTGCACTCTCTGGCGAAGAGACCTACTTTGCCACAGTTAAAGCATTTGTTAGTCTCTTTGGGATTCTTGACCTCGGAACTCTCCGGAGCACGTTCTTTGTTCTTGGAGCTTGTAGTCCGAAGTCTATTGGCTGAGGTTGAAGACTTCTTCTTGAAGTACTTCTTGCTCATCATTTGTCCAATGAGAGCTAACTGTTTTCCAAGGGCTTTCATGTTTGGCTCGATGTCGGAGTCCGATTCATCTTCCGATTCTGATGATGAAGGTGGCCTAACGATCTTTTCCTTTCTTGATCTTGTGCTCCTCTTCTCCGAGACTAAGGCAACCGTGTCATCGGTTTGATTGCCTTTCTACTCTTTGGTAATCTCGCGGATATCCTCCTCATGCTGAGCGAGATTATCGAACACGGCATGGACATCCAACTCCTCTAGATCTTTATTATGTCGTATTTGAGTGGATATTTTCTTCCATTCCGTGGGCAGAGAAGATAGAAATCTTATGTTTGTCTCCATGTTTGTCTTCGTTATTTCTATCTTCCTCATCTCGTTGAGAAGAGTGAGTTATCGTTGGTAGATCTCGTTTAGACTCTCCTCCGACTTTGCTTTGAATGAGTCGTAAGCAGTGAGAATTTTCGCCTTCTTGGCCTTTATGCCAACTTCCGTCCTTTGCATCATCCTATGCAGCTCATCCCACATCCCTTTGGCCGATGTAAGGCTGTCGATTTGTCTGTATATATCGTTGGGGATGCCCTGTATAAGGGTATTCATGGCTACTAGATCAGCCTTAGCTCGAGCTCTTTCCTCCAGAGAGTATTCTCTAGGCTCCTTTAGTCACCTAGAAGCTGGAATTGCTGGAGTAGCTGTTTCGTCCCCGGGTACATGAACCCAGAACTGTGTCGGTCCCTCTTCAAGGGACTTCAGTAGATTTTCGGCTTGATCCTTTAGAGCGATGAAATTCAGAAAGCGGCTTCTCCACACTGTGTATTCGCCTCTTTGCAAGATCGGCGGACGATTATCATTTCCGAGTGAGTATGCATCCATGTTTGTATTGTAGTCAAGTTGTTGAAGGATCTTCGTAAATTGTTTTGAAGGTTGAAGATGATGTAATGTGCTTCACAAGTGACAAAATTCGTTAGTAGCGTTTGATTCGAAAATTAGATCGACAATTATTTTCGATTCAATCTTTAAAGTTTGATCGAAATTAATTCCGTCGAGATAGAATGTACTGAGTACTGTTCTCGTGCGAGAAATTTTGTCAGCGTGATATTTTTTTCGAGCGAGATAAATTGCTCAAAATCATTCGGTCGAGAAAAGTTTCTTGATCGTGAATTTATTTCGATCGTAAAGAAACAGTACGTTAGTAAGTTTCTCGACAAGTCAAAATAAATCTGTTGACTAGAAAAATTTCTCGCGTTTAAATGATTTTCGCCTGGTCAAACATTAAAAGGTTTGACTGAAAAAGTTTTTCGAGTGAAAGTTTTTACGCATGCAAAGTCAAAATAAGTCTCTCTCGAAAAAGTTTTTCGCTGTATAATGCTCGAGAAATATTTCTAACTAAAATCGTTTCTGCTGATGACGATTCGAGAAATAGGTCCGTAGCTACGTAGGAAATCTGGCAGGTAAGTAGCTACATAGGAAAGCTGAAGGTCCTCAGTGTATGGAGGAGGTACATAATTCCAGCCAATCCTGAGATTAGGGTGTTGAAAAGGACGAGACTGCTTACAGCCGACCAGGGGACACACAGAGGGTGCAGGTCGGGGAACATTATAGTCAGACAGAGGGTATGTCAGTCTGACAGTTGTTAGGATATTTATAGATTGTGTCAATAGTTTAAGTCTTGGGTTATATATTGTAATTATCCTTTTAGCTTGGGCTTTGGACTAGTTAATCTTTAGTGTTTGGGCCTTAATATACCTAGGGTTAATGTGGTATATAAGGTTTTACCAACACTATTTTCAAAGTACTCAAAGATCAAAAAGCTAAACCTATTTTTCACACAATACACACACTTGAAGGTGAGAACCTCTCCCTTTTCATTCCATCAAAGCCTCTTTGATTCCTTGTTTGGTGCAATCGGGACCAACAAGTGGTATCAGAGCAAACGTGGATCGATCTGTATTGATTAGAATCCAGTTTCGTTCGATTCCGAGAAAGATCAAAGGTGTTTTGGGCAACAATTCACTTTCGGGCATTTTGAGCTCGTTTTGGAGTTTTAATGCTTCGTTTTTGTGTTTAAAACCTTTCCCCAGATCGATTCTATGCCTAAAATGTTTTTAGAACACTTTTGAATCAGTTTTAACGAGTTTCGAACAAGATCGAAGCAAAAATCTTCAGAAAAAGTCATCTCGACCTCTCTCTGTTTTTGGTCGATTTGATCCGTTTTTTGTTGTTTTTAGCTCACAAATCGGTCGAATATGTGTTTAGGGAAGAATGTCTGAAGTTTTGGATCAAGTTTGACTGATTTTGGTTGAGATTTGAGTGAAAACGGACGATTTTCTGGTAAAACTCGCGACAAGCAATGGAACAGTAACTTAGTGTTCTTGGCCGCGAAATTTCTTGCTGTGTCGTTCAAATCCGAGATACCCTATATCCGCGAAATTTGATTTCGAGAATCTTTATCTATACCGCGAAAATTTCACTTTCACTTCTATTTTTCTCAACTGCTTATTTCTTCAAATCCGAGAAACCCTATATCCGAGAAAGTTTATTCCGAAAATTTGTCCGTGAAAATTTTCGAAAACTGAGAAATATTTCTAAGTCGAGAAATTTCTTAAAAACCGAGAAAGTTTTCAAATCCGCGAAAATTCTTTGAAACTGAGAAAGTTTGTCAAATCCAAGAAATTTTCAGCCGAGAAAGTTTCTTTCTTCTGAGAAATTTTTTTTCAAAGCCACGATTTTTCAAATCCGAGAAACTTACTCAAATCACACTTTGACCCGCGATATGTCTTCCAAACTGAAATTTTTCTCAAACCTGAAAATTCTCAAAACTGAGAAACTTTCTCACATGCGAAATTATTAAAATCCAAGAAAATAACTTTCAACTGAGAGTTTTCTTTTTCCCGAGAATTTCTCTTTAAAAACTCATGCAAACACCGAAATTTCTCAACAAATAATTTCTCGGGTAATTTATCTTATAATCACGTCCCTTCAAATCGCAAATTCTTCTCGTGTTAAATTTTTTTTTCCGGGTTAATTTTTTTTTCCGGGTTAATTTTTTTTTAACTCATTCAAGTCTTGATCCCTTATACTTTAGTCATATCCCCCTAGACCACTTTTGAAAAGATTTTACTCCTCAAATCTCGTTTTTAAATTTCTAGAACTCCTCCGAACTTCAAGATATATTTTCCCTTCATACGTTATCGACCATCACACACGCTCACTTAGTTCTAAGAAATTCTTTAAACGATTTTTCTCAAACTCTACTCGTTAAACTCATATTTCTCATCTCGTTCGTTACTAACCCTCTTATCTATACAAGATCAAAACCACGGACGATTCGACTGCACCAACCATGTCTGCCACAAATGACATCTCAACAGTGGGCTCCGACACCAGGCCTCCGATGCTGCGACAAGGCGATTACATCATATGGACAAATAGGTTCCTCACGTTCATCAGGAACAAAGGCGCACCACTCTCTCAATACCTACTAGACTCCATCTTCAACGGTCCAGCACAGTTATGGACAATCATCCCTGCTCAACCCAGCAAACCCTCCCATGGATGTACGTTGCACTCCAAGAGGCCCCATTAATGAGGATGAAGAGGCTCGCCTACAAGCCGATGAGATTGCCAAAGGATACCTCTTCCAGGCTATGGGCAACGAAGTCTACGCTCACATCGAGTGCTGCACAACTGCCAAGGAAATATGGGATGAACTCGTGGAAATTATGGCAGGCACAACTGAGAGTGCTCAGGGGAGGAAATCAGCATGTCTCTCGCAGTGTGAACACTTCCAGGCCTATGAAGGAGAGGAGATGCGTGACACATACCTCCGATACTTGAAGGTCATCAATGAACTCAAGAAAGCCAAGATCTCGAGGAACAAATTCGATATCAACAACCACTTTCTTGGTAGCCTCAAACCACATTGGGGCAATGCAATCGTGATGATGATTCAGGGTAAGGACCTCTCTAACACCTCCATCCATGCTCTCTACGACAGTCTGTCTGCCTATGCTCCTTACGTGCAACCTCAGTCCACCAACACTCGAGTCGACCCACTGGCTCTCCTCTCGAACAAGACTACCGAACGAACTTCCACCTCTAAGGCCAAACAGAACAAAGGGAAGCTACCAGCTGTTGTATCTGACACCTCTTCAGGATCCGAAGCTGATACAGAATCTGATGAAGATGTTCGTGATCTACGCAAGCAACTGGCAATGCTCACAAAGATGGTCTTAAAGAAGATCGGGAAAAAATCCCCATCCTCCTCCAATCGCCAAAGAACCTTTAGCGGCACCAAAAAGACCACTCCCACGGAGGAAGCTAAGCCCATAAAAAAAGAGGAGGAATCCGCACCTCAAAAGTATGTGAAGTTCTTCTCACCGAAGAATCTGAGTGGGTGAACGACACTTCCGAAGACGAGGAGCCTAAGGATGAAGATTGCTGCATGGCAAGGCTGGTCGAACATGACGAGGACGAGGAGATGGTTAACACCGGTGAGAACTCTGCTAAGACCCCTACCAATGCAGAGTCAGAGGTACGAATTTCTCAACTCGATGATGTGTTTAATCACCGTCACACCAATAAGAAACCCACCGTAAACGCTAGGGATTATGATGAACTTAAACTAAAATTTGAAAACAACTATGCCTTACTTAGTTTAAAAGTAGAAGAGCTCGCTTGCGCAAACGAACGACTAATTGCCTCTGAAGCGTTAGTCAAACGTCTGCGAAACAAGAATAAACAAAGTGAGACTAAGGTTAAGGTAACCACATTGGCCATCAGCTCATGTGAAACATCTCGTCTCTTGACGGCCGCACAATATGAACTGCTTACTAAGGAAAGAGTTAGGCTGTACCGAAAGGTGAAAGAACTTGAAGAGCAGCTTCACCTTAGAAACAAAAACGCACGTCTCTTATGCCAGTTGAACCAACCGGCGGAAACAGAATTCTACGACGCCCGGGAGGGAATCGGCCTGGCCAGCAATTGCGAACCAACGCCGATAATGGTTAAAAGGTATAACATGTGTAACACTACGTTCCTGCAAACAAGAAAGGGTGCTCCCTCACAGCTTATGCCATTTGTGAGATCATCCTCCGTTGTCCTTTCGGAAGAAAAGAGCGTACAGAACATTCATTGGGCGGAAATCGCGTATGACTACAAAGAATTGAATGCTAGTGATAAGACTAAGAAACCTTCACTCTCTGAGGACGTCGAGACTCTACTTCCAACCAAAGAACAGGAAATTGCTTTCCGAGAAGCGCTTTCTCGCATTTATAACCCAGAGAAACTTCTGGTCATAGCAGAACTAGAACGAACACTAGAATTAGAGCGGAAAGCCTTCACGAAGGAGCGAGATGATCTACTTAGCAAAATCATTACCCTAGAGCAATTTCACAATACGAACAAACCCTCTACGTTGAGTCAAGTACCCGATTCTCGAACATGTAAATGTAAGAGGACGGCGAAGATGACTCCTGAAGCTGACACATGTTCTAACACTAACTCTCGTATTCTTATGGATACAGGGAATGTGAGTTCGACATCTCTGGAAGGGAGTTCGTATGAAATAAAGGAGAACTCGCTCTTCGATGACAAGAAGAAAAGACCATCCTATATTCGTATTTCCTCTTTATGTACTGAATCCCAATATCTTAAGGACGTAGACAATTATGTTGCCAAAACTTATCTTTCCTTTGCCAAACTTATGTCTATGTGTTGCTGCAATGACTTTATTCTTCCACGCTTTCATGAATATGAAGCACACGAAAACGCAACACTCTGACCAAACAAGCAAACCTCCTCTACGACGCCTTTGCATTCTCCCAGTTCACCTAAGCCTACGGTTAAGCGAAAACGCCTTCCGACGCTAAATACAAAGTCACCTACTGCTCGCAAGCAAAAGACGACTAAAACCGAAGGACGACAACAACCAAAATCCCCACGCCAATTCATGAATAAGGCACCGTACATGCAAGCACAAGTTAGGCAAATATGGGTTGGAAAAACCATAATCCCGACTCATCAAACAAATCACGACGGGAAATCTAAATTAGATCTAGCGCAACCTGATTTAGACCCCACATTTCCCGTTAAGCGCATGAAAATTTTACTTGTATCACAAGAAGGTCCCGTCCGTAAACGGGGACCCAACGTTTGTTGATGATTGCAGGTCTGTCATGTGTGGTATCTAGACTCGGTTGCTCCACACACATGACGGGGAACAAGGAGTTGTTGAGCAACTTCTCCGAGCGCTATCTCGGAAGGGTCTCCTTCGGAAACAGTCAAATGGCACCAATTCTCGGAACTGGCGATCTCGTCCATGACAAACTGACGATCAAGGGCATCTCTTACGTCGAGGGTTTGAGCTACAATCTCTTCAGCATTGGTCGTTTCTGCGACAAAGGATACAAGGTTCTCTTCGAATCTGACATCTGCAGCATTATCAATGCCTCGGGACTGCCTCTTCTTTCTGGAACGCGCACGTCTCACCTCTACGTACTCAATCTTACGACCTCTCGACCAATATGCCTTCTTTCTCGTGCTGTACCCAAGTTGAACGGTCTATGGCACCGGCGTCTTTCACACCTAAATTTCAAGACTATCAACAAACTGCGTCAGAATAAACTCGTCAACGGTCTACCCCAACTGTCATATCATAAGGAACACCTCTGCTCTGCCTGTGAATTGGGGAAGATGAAGCGATCGTCTCACATCTCCAAGGAAACACCGTCCTGTAAGCTCATCCTCGAGCTCTTACACATGGATCTATGTGGCCCAATGCCTACGGCTACACTCGGAGGAAGACGATATATTCTTGTGATTGTCGACGACTTCTCACGCTACACGTGGACGAAACTCGTTCGTACAAAGGATGAAGTTCCTGATGTAATCATCGAGTTTGTTGTTACGTCCCAAACTCTTCATCAACAGAAGGTTCGGATTATCAGAACTAACAACGGAATTGAGTTTAAGAACAAAAAGCTCAGTGATTTCTATGCCACTCAGGGCATCACCCAGCAGTTCTCAGCTGTGAAGACACCGGAACAGAATGGTGTCGTTGAGCGTAAGAATAGGACACTAGTTGAAGCAGCTAGGACTCTCCTCATCCAATCCGGCCTTCCTCGCTCTCTTTGGGGGGAAGCTATTCAAACGGCTTGCTACACGCAGAACCGGGCTTCCATCCACAAGAGATTAAACCGCACCCCATACGAGATGCTGAATAACCGTCGTATCCCAGATATATCTTATCTAAGGGTCTTCGGTTGCCGATGTTTTGTGGCCAATGATCGCCAACATCTTGGGAAGCTTGATCCAAAAGCACTTGAAGGCATCTTTGTTGGATATTCGCTGAACTTGAAGGCTTACAGAGTCTATCTTAAGGAGAAACGATCAGTAATAGATAGCACAAATGTCACCTTTGACGAAAGCGAAGGCGACCTCATGGCTTCTGCTCATATCAGTCCAGAACCAGGTCTTCTACAGTCGTTGACAAAAGGTCAACTTTCAACAACGGGAACTTCCTTTCCTCATCTGAGGGCAATTCTGGTGAACTGGATCTCGATCTGCTCTTCGAGTATTTCTGTCCAGTCCCCAAGACTCCCATCGCCACCACTCAACCTACCGCTGCACCCACCCCACCTACACCACCAGCTATCGGCGATGATGTCGTCCCTCCAAACTTGGATGATCTCAATCTCAACGAAGACGACATTTTACCCAACCCTGGGAACATTGCTGATCCTGATGCTGAACCCTCTCAATCTACTACGGTTGAGATCTCTTCTTCGGACACCGGACCCCAATCTAATGAGCCTCCAATCGACACAAATGCGGCTAGCTCCTCACATACCAATGTACCACTTTGGGCTCGCTCTCATCCTACGGATCAGATATTGGGGATCCCACATCCGATGTTTCGACGCGTTCGGCTACGATGAATGAAAGTCTGTTCGCTTGCTATCTCAGTCAAGCCGAACCATCATGAGTAGCTGAAGCTCTCAACAATCCTGATTGGCTGATTGCAATGCAGGAGGAAAGTAATCAGTTCGAACGTTTACAAGTCTGGGAACTCGTACCACGCCCTCACAACAGATCCATTATCGGCACGAAGTGGATCTTCAAGAATAAAAAGGATGAAGACGGTGTTGTCATCCGCAATAAAGCAAGACTTGTGGCTAAGGGGTACAATCAACAAGAAGGCATCGACTACGATGAAACTTTCACCCCCGTTGCCAGGATCGAAGCAATACGAATTTTTCTTGCCTTTTCTGCTCACAAGAACTTTAAAGTCTACCAAATGGACGTGAAGACTGCATTTCTGAATGGATTTCTCAAAAAAGAAGTGTACGTTGATCAACCTGAAGGGTTCTTGAGCGAAGAGTTTCCTCATCACGTTTATCGACTCTACGAGGCCCTCTACGGACTAAAACAGGCTCCCCGAGCTTGGTATGATGTCCTTTCAGACTTCCTTGTTCAGTCTGGATTAAAGAAAGGATCTCTGGATACAACTCTCTTCACTAAGCGGAGTGGCCTGGACATCATGATTGTACAAATTTATGTCGATGACATCATTTTTGGATCGACTAAACCACAACTGTGTGAAGAGTCGCAGAATTGATGAAAGAGAAATTCGAAATGAGTATGATGGGCGAGCTGAATTTCTTTCTTGCTCTTCAAGTAAAGCAACTCCCCGACGGAATCTTCAGCAACCAGTCCAAATACATCCATGACATCCTCGAGAAATATGGAATGAAGGATGCTAAGACTGCTGCTACACCTATGTCACCCTCTGGCCGACCCGATGCGGACCCATCTGGTGCTCCCGTTGACCAAACCGTCTATCGTGGGATAACAGGCTCTCTTCTGTACCTCACTGCTAATCGACCGGATATCGTTCTCTCGACAGGAATCTGCGCTCGCTTTCAGGCTACACCTAAGGAATCCCATCTCACTGTTGTCAAAAGGATTCTCCGCTATCTCAAAGGAACACCCAATCTGGGTTTCTGGTACCCCACTCGATCGGACTTCAAACTGGTTGGATTCTCTGACTCGGATTACGCAGGATGCAAGATGGATCGAAAAAGCACCTCTGGAGTTGCACACTTCTTGGGCTGTAAACTCGTGAGTTGGTCTTCTCGAAAACAAAACTGTGTCTCAACTTCGTCGACGGAGGCAGAATATGTCGCCGCCGCTAGTTGTTGCTCACAGCTTTTGTGGATGAGAACCCAACTACGAGATTTTAATTTTCATGTTGATAAAATTCCCATTTATTGTGACTCGAAGAGTGCGATTGTGATGACGAGTAATCCGGTACATCACTCGAGAACGAAACACATAGATATTCGTCACCAATTCATCAAAGAACATGTCGAACAAGGGACGATTGAATTGCACTACGTCACTACCGAAGATCAACTAGCCGACATTTTCACAAAACCGTTGGATGTCAAACAATTCCAACACCTTGTGACTATGTTGCGCATGTTGAATCTTCAGTTATGATCAATCGACCCTACATGAACTTTGATAAAGTGTACATATGTCTTTTCACTTTACTCCATTTCCTATGTGTCTTCTGAATTATGTCTCTTAAGGGGAGTTTCTGTTTTTTTTTTCTTTATCTAAAAAGGGAGTTATAGATTAAGGGGGAGTTTCTGATTTTGCCTATTTAAAAAAATAAAAATAAAAATATTTGTGTTGAAATTTTAAATTTTGGTCAAACGGAGTCAAAATTGGACCAATTGATTTTTGGGTTGAAAGTTTAATTTTTGGTCAAACGGGGTCAAAATTGGACCAATAGGACCCAATTTTGACCAAGCCCGCGAAAATCGGCTCAGGACCCAATTTTGACCAAGCCCACGAATTTCGGCCCATTAACTCAAAATCTCGCATGAACAGTCACAAAACCCCAAAACACTTAACGTTTTTCACAATCCTACAAATTCCCGAGAAAAATTCAAAAATTTCGCACCCTACTCTTCAAAAATTTCTCAACCTCTCGCGTCGTCGTCTTCCTCAAATCTGCCTTAAAATCCGTTTTTTCTGCGTACTCCGTCGTCAAAATCAGCTTTTCGGTATGAATACATCACAAATAAATCAATTCCTGTTCGTTTTACTCTGTTTTCTGCCCCGTCTGTTAAAATTTTTAGGTTTAAAATTAATTTTTGTCGGCTTTAATTCAGACGCATGTTAGGATTTTGGTGTTTAAAACCCCCAAATATGTATTTCCCGTCCAATTTCGAGTCGATTGAGTCCAGTTTGGTTAAGATTTGAGTGGGTCTAAGGCAAAAATCATAGCGTCGTTTCGTACGTTTTCGCACAGTGTTCTTCACCGAGAAAATTTTCAGAAAAAATGCTTTAAACGTTAGATTTTCGCTGCTACAGTGAGTGAGGTCCCGCGAAAATTTTTATCCGAGAAATTTCTTGCGTTAAAAATTTTCGCTGCTACAGTGACTAAGGTCCTGCGAAAGCTTTTATCCGAGAAATTTCATGCGTTAAAATTTCGCTGCTACACTGACTAAGGTCCCGCGAAAACTTTCATCCGAGAATTTTCTTGCGTCAAAATTTCGCTGCTACAGTGTGTGAAGTCCCGCGAAAGTTTTCATTCGAGAAAATCCTTTTTCTTACGTTCAAACTTTTGCTGCTACAGTGAGTCATGCCCCGCGAAATTTTCATACACCTCACTTCATATTACATCTTTTCGCATCTTCACTATTTCGCAACTGCAGTGACCCAAAAATTTCAACCCGAGAAATTTTATCACTTGAGCAGATTTTCTTCAAAGCTTTATCACTCCGCGAAACTTTCATATCACTTGAGAAAAATTCAAAACTTACGAAAATTTTTGGATAGCTTGAAAAATTTCTCTACTTGCGAAAATTTAATACCTTTCTGAGAAAATATGTTAACCGCGAAATTTTTTTGGATAACTTGCGAAATTTCCCACTACATGCGAAAATTTACTCTGAATGCGAAATTTCCTTAACGTGCGAAAATTTACATACATGCGAAATTTTACTCTATCTGCGAAAATTTCTCTCGACTTGTCTATGTGTGATAATTAGCGAAATTTCCATTACATGCGAAAATTTTTTATAACTTGTGAATTTCCATATTCTGCGAAAATTTTCCACTACATGCGAAATTTTCCACTGAATGCGAAAATTTCCTTAACTTGCGACAATTTTCCCTACATGGGAAATTCTACACTAAATGCGAAATTTTTTTCGGCTTGCTCATGTACCAAAAATTTTCTCATATCACATGAACACCTTCAATCCTGAAAATTTTCTAAGTATTGGAAAAATTTCGTTTAATTTCCTAAAATCGTCGAAACTCGCCATCACATGACCAACATTCAATCTTAACAACTTTATTTCAATAGGACTCTTAGCTTTAATTTTAATTTTACTTTTATCTTTACAAGTTTGGGCACTTCTATACTTCATTTTATTGTTTTACCCATATCTTACCTATATCCATATTCTCGCAATTTAGTCCGTACTAATCATGCTACAATTTCTGTCAAGCACAGATATGACTAACACAAACCGAGAAGCACTTGAAGCACTTGAGGCCGCAGCAATTCAAAGGGACGTCGCTCGCATCGAGCTAGATACACTGACGTCCACCAATCGAGCAGGTCTTCCCAACAAGTCGATGGGCTGCCTTGATACCAAACAACCACATGGTGGACTTGGACAACTTCCGGTGCGATGCTCCCATCATCATAGAGATCCTCAAAGGGCATCCCCTCCGACACGCCCTCACTAATGGCGAGCCAGAAGCGCAAGTCGACCACAGCAGTTCTGGCACACATTGCAGATTGCTGGACCACACTACCTCGCTTTAGCAATATTCGCCGAAATCGATCAAGAAACAGTAGTCCTCACCCGCAAGATTGTCCAAGAAGTACTCCAACTCCCTGTCTACTCACCCTACGATCCACTACCGACGCACGAACAACTCATTGAAGACATCGATAGATTGGGCTATCAACCTGAAAATAAGAAGAAGAAGGGCCCACTTGTCCTCAGTGAAGTCACCACACGCAATCTACCTCAACCCTGGCGAACACTGTACCTACTGCTGAACAAATGCATGTCAGGGAAGCATGCTGGTCAGGACCGCGGGAACCACCAAATCCTCACAATCCTAATCGGCATCGCACGCAGCTGCAAGTACAACTACACCGAGATCATCTGGATGGATCTCGTCTCCATGGTCCAACGCCGCGATCGGGAAGTCGCCAAGGGAGTCAAAAACCGCTTCGTCCCTTACATGCGGTGGCTCCCAGCGATCATCAAACACTTCCGCCTGTTCTCCACCAGCATCCGCATCCGCCCGGCGAGTGAGCACTTCATAATTCCCGTTGTCGAGAAGTTCGCCAAGAAAAATACTACGGCGAAAGATCGACACACCATGATCATCCCAGACGAAGTCCTCGCCTATGCCGACCCAACAAACCCGCATGTTCGAAACTATCGCGCCTCCACCGCTTCATTCCGCGATAGTCCCCGTCCACTATCCATTGTCCCTACGGAGCAGACCAACCCCACTGCTCCTAACCCCGGGACTAGCCAAAACCCCACCACCACTTCTAAAACGTCATCGGGTCGCGCCGCATCCTCTTCCACCCGCGTACTGAAAAACGGTCGCGTGAGGATGACGTAAGCCGCCCCACGGAGCGTCGATCGAAACAAAAACACGATCGGCCTCCTCAGTCACAGACAAGCCGAGCCCAACCCATAGGTACAGGAGGTGATGTGTTCACCTCCCGAGTAGAAGACGTGGCATTTGGCTCAACCACGCAAACGACCCCACCAATCCACTTATCTTCCTCTCTACAGGAAGATATTTCATTCCAGGAGGAGCTACGTATGCCATCGACATCCCACTTGGAGATAGTCGATGTTGAAACAAGCAGTCCTTCGCCTCAGACTGCATCGTCTTCAATCACATCGAGTCTAGTGCCCTCACTCCCCATAATTTCATATGTTTCTAGGACACATACACCTTTTACTGCACTACAGAGTCTTCGTGATTTTGTCGGAACGCTCGGTGATGTCTCTGTGATGAGAGCGGAAGACCTAGCACGGCCAACATCACAACAACCGTGAGCCTAGGCCATCATTCGTTTGAGTCTGTCTCATCGATGATGCCAACGGGAAGTCTTAGTGACCCCGTCTTTTCCCGTCCTGTGCAAACGGGCGACCGATCGGCTATCTTCTCCGATTCGGTGTCAGTTGGATTTCTTCGTGATTCCAACTTGTTAAACTTACCCCATTTTGTCTCCGAGACCGCGCTAGAGGCTCGTCTTCAAGAGTTTGCAAAGACTCTTGAGGCGTCCATCCTCGATAAAGTCTACGCGCGTCTCGATGCGTCCACCATCGACAAAGGCAAAGGTGTGGCCCCAGAGACACCACCACCACCGCAACATGTGGACGCGGAAGTTGTTCTCTCCTCCATTTCCGCAAAGGAGCTCTTCTACATCCTCAGAGCCCGATTCGAATCAATGACGGAACTCGACGAGGAGGAACAGCGAATGAAGGCCATCATGACTCAACCAATGACTTGCCGCGCTCAAGGCGAATCTAGCGGGATCAGACGCGACGATCAAGACGATGATCAAGATCGACGCGAGGGGGAGAATAGGCAGCAAGGCTCACAATCTCAAGGACTCGTGCAATCGACGCCGCCTTCCTCCTCTGCACCTGAAACGACGCCCGCAACAGAAACCTCACACCCCACCAGCCAAAAATCCCATCCTATTAACCCCGAGTCACTAGCTAAATCACCCTCACCACCACCTAATACCGTCTCCGAAACTCTAATCGTCACATCGACGTTAGAGGCCACCACCACATCTACACCACCCGACACCCAAATCATCCTAGCCAAAACCATCACCTCAACCGAACCACCATAATCTCCACCACAACCATCCCCACAATCCACAAACTCCTCCGACACAACACCCTCGCCATCACACAGCCATACCCCTCTCAATACTGACTCCAACGTGGCTTCCGAGGACTTCTACTGCGCGCAGAACGAGATCGAGGCCTACATCTTTAACGATGAATGGCTGTACACACCCGCCGATGCAGTAGCAGCCAGGAAGTTGGTAGAAAATGCTCGACGTCTGCTAAAGGAAGCTTCGCTTACGCTGATCAACACTGCAGACAACGAGAACGGAGAGGAGTACGACGCCGAACCCGCCGAGCTCGAGAACATCCTACAATTTCAAGCGCAGCAAGCTGAGGTTCCTGCTGCTCAACCGGATGTGCCCACGGCGGATATACCGGAAGCACCGTGGGAAAACAAGAAGATCACCGCACCATTCCAAGAAGAGATCAGGAAGAGGATCTGGCGGTGCAAGGAGCGGATCATCACGGTCTTCGATGAATACGAGCTGATGAATGTCCAAAACTGGAGCGAGGAGAAGAAGAAGCTCTACCGGTGGAGCCTTCTTTGCCACAAGTGCACAAAGCGGACGCTGTCCGATGAGGAAAACTTCGCTCTTGAGATGAATCGGGCTCCCATCTACAAAGTCACTGACATTCGCCAGGAGTCGAAAGGACGTGTCCACTATCCAGTGTTCATGGTGATGAGGCAGGATGAGAGCTACTGTGAAGTAAACGAGGCGGACTTCAAATTTCTGCGCCTGGGTGATCTGTACAGCATGCTGGAATCCATGAAGCAGTTCAGACTCGTCCTCAGAAGTTCTGGACATCTCGTATGGGCTGAACCGGTCACTATGGGCTACGTGGCTCTCAAGCGACACATGCTCCGACAAGTGAGATACTTCGCCTCCCACGATCTGCAGATGGCGGTGGAGCACAACCTGAAGAAGGTAAACCTGACTCGCCCATCTTTCAAGAACGGGGACGACTATCGAGAGGGTGATGTGATCGACGGAGATGATCCGGCGGTCGCCTACTCGAACTACAAGGGAAAGATGAGGCTACTGTGCTGCTCCGAAGTGGCAAAGTTCTCGGATGGAACACTCACCATCATCCAAGGCAAGCTCATGAGAATTTGCCGCATCCTTTCGGAAGAAGACCCACACTGCCGATCCAAGTTCGCGAAGTTCATTGATGCTATAGCTGATCGAATCGTGCTTCGAATGAATCTCCGTGCCTTCGAGTTCAAGCTAGGACTTCGCGAAACACACACTCGCTAATCCACCATCACAACGCCCAAGATCCAAGACTCCCAACAATTGACACAAAGGGGGAGATTGTTAGGATATTTATAGATTGTGTCAATAGTTTAAGTCTTGGGTTATATATTGTAATTATCCTTTTAGCTTGGGTTTGGACTAGAATGTAATTAGTTAATATTTAGTGTTTGGGTTATATAAGGTTTTACCAACACTATTTTCAAAGTAATCAAAGATCAAAAGGCTAAACCTATTTTTCACACAATACACACACTTGAAGGTGAGAAGCTCTCCCTTTTCATTCCATCAAAGCCTCTTTGATTCCTTGTTTGGTGCAATAGGGACCAACAACAGTAGTACGCCTGTAACTGTCTGTCCTGGGCTGTAACTTTTGGGAGTCCTGATGGGGACCTACTGGGCTAGCGGCCCAAGGACAATAATTCCAGTAGTCCAAATATTGTAGCCCAAATAATTAATTTAAGAGCTTAATAAAATAATTCAAGCCCAATTCATTTAAATCTTCCGACTCTAAAAGGTCCCACATTTAATTTATTTTAGTAATCCCAAAATAATTTATACAAGCAGATATGATAATTAATCTCAATAATCTCAAAATAATTATTTTCAGAAACTAACTAAAATAATTCTAATAATGGAAAATAATTAATTCAGCCTAGCAAAATAATATCAGGAACCCAAATATTTAAGTCCCCCAAGCCCAAACTTTAAATTGATTAAGGCTCCGTTTGGTTTACGGAATTTAACGTGGAAAAGCAAAGGAAAAGTGAAATGGTACGACCCGCGAAGCGTAATGTCCAATGATTCAATGCGTATGAGCACACTTTTCTTTTCTTTTCCGGATCAAACGCACCCTAAAGCAATCAAATTAATCGCATAACTCAAGGCCCAAGCCCATTAGGAAACCCTAGGCAAAATCACTAAAGTACCCCAAGCATTATCAAGATTTTCGTTGTGCCCCTCGACTCTTAGATTCATAGCATTTGGTCCCAAGGAAAATAACAGAATAGCCCCATTATTTTTATAATTTCCACTCAACCCCCAAAGTTAGAAAACTTACAACCGGACCCGAAGGTTCCGTTTCCGGTCGAGGAGTCGCCGGCAACCAGAGCGGTGGCCACGGTGGTCATCCCCCAAGTGCGACAGCCACGGATGCGGCGATTCATCCTCAAAGGATCTGGAAATGGGGCTCAATTGTTGAATGCTTTGGGACTTTCGCTCGAAATTACGATGACGCGTCGATGGGGTGAGTGGAGCTTGTCGGCGGCGACGCCGTGGAGTGAGTGGAGAAACAAGATAGGGTGAGTTGATGGGATTTCGCCGGAAAATTTAGTGTTAGGAACGGGGAGTTGGGATTCTTTAGGCTGATGATTTCCGGGATTTCCCTGAGATTGGGTTTTATTTGAAGCTAAGAACCCTCATCTGATCCAAACGTTTTTTGGCCAAACCATCCAATACGTCACTGAGATTGAATCCATCCCTCTATTACTAACATGGAGACTCTGCCATTGATGCGTTTTTTAACGTCTCGCAGACATCGCCATTATTACTATCAAAGGCGGTGTAACAAACGTTAGCATCGACGAAGCACTTTATGCCCTTACGACAGATCTGCGTGGGTGGCCGTTGTTGTCTCGCCGCCGGTGCATTGGTGGTGATCTGGTCGTTGACGGCGGGGCCAAGGTGGCCGTTGGCTATGCTTATGGTGGGACATACTTTTGCCCGGCAAGAGTTCGATGAAACATCATAGAAGAAACTCAAGAACGGCAGCCCAGAAATCTTCCAAAAACAGTCGTTTAATCCAAACTGCGACACCATATCTCACGTTCCAAACCCTCGATCCCCAGAGACGGCACCATTTGACGCGGGTACGACCCCGATCAACAAGATTTAGGTACGAGAAACAAAGATTGAGGGACGAAACTGATGAAATCGTGGATGGCATATATGAAATAAAACAGAAAAGTGAGGAGGCAATGATTTACGTGGTTCGGATTCGGGTGAATCCTACGTCCACGGGCCGCCGAAGAATATTCACTATTAATCAAGGAAGATTACACAGTCAAGCTCACATTCTCTCATGTTTACAAGTGATTCTAAGCTCTAAGCTGTAGAAAGAAGATAAAGAGAGGGAGAGAGACATGTGTGTGTGTTCTTGGTGTGTCAGTGTGTGTGGGGCGTGTGACTTATGCTATAAAATGGAGAAGAGCCCTTATACTGTAGGTGCGTCTAGGGTTCCATACTGCTCTCCCTCGCCAGGTTTCTCGAATCCACCGTTAATTTGGCGGCTTACGTCAAGTTCTTTCGTAAGTTCACAAACCTTAAGTTCACAAACCTTAGCATTGGATTTATCTAATTGGTCTTATAAGTTCTTTCTGTTATCCTACTATTGAGATTAGCTTTTTCATTGAGATTTCTAATCAAGCAGTAATAGTAATTTTCTAGCCTGTGTTCTAATTCCGTGACACTTTTCCAGCCTTACGACAGTTTCGTATTTCTCTCAGATGGAGGGGTAAACGATGTCCGATTGAGCTTAAATGTTAACCATAGATAGAAGACTCGCCAATCTTGATTTTGATCAAAGGGATTCTCAATCCGAGATCTGGATTGAGAGATATGAGTTTTCTAATTTTGCTGCTGCTATGGGTCACGGCCTGGTGCAATAAGTGTCACGGCCGTGACCATCTTCATTCCAACCCTCTGCCCAACGTCACGGCCTAGTGCACTATGTGTCACGGCCGTGACCTTCACCAGTTTTCATCGTCTTCGCGCCGTTTTGCCTAGTTTTCGCTCCTTTTCGCAATCATTTTCGCACGAAACTCATCCTAGAGCCATATAATACCAAAATAAGTAGAAATGGGGTTAATAAGTGCATAAAATGACTACGAAAACTCTATTATGTGCCAATTAACTACTACATAAACGTACTACAATACGTTTATCAAACCTCCCCACACATAAGCATTTGCTTGTCCTTAAGTAAATTAGAAGTCAGAAAAGGTATCCAATCAAGATAATGGCACGATTGTTCGCAATTTATCATCAAAGCTAGAAAACATGAAACGGAATCAAGCGAACAATTATGGACATCACACTAATGACTTGCATTTGTCTACCTAAACTTCCTTCGCACTGCCAATCAAGACTCATATCTCATAGGGACTCGCTCAAAATCACTTAGTGTATAGGCTAGCATATAGTGAATTGCTCAATTAGTGCACTAGTTCCGCCCCTACCATAAACTTGCAAGCTAATCGCATCTCTACGACTTAAAGTGGCACGCATAAATCTGAGGGTCTTTTTGGGGGGAAACGGACCGAGAAATCATGAAGTGACAGCATGTATAATGAACACGTAATCTTAGAGCTATGACACGTGAGCGAAAAAATATCAAAGAACACAGCATGATTAAACCGACAGTCACATGCTCCAACATAAGACTCAACGTTCTTGCTCTGAAATCCTAGACTTTTCTGCCCGACCCTCTCGACTCAGTTCCCTTTCATTTTCTGCCCTTTCACCTTAGTTACGCTCTACTTTTGGTCACTGCCCCTTATTCCCTAAAAACATCAAGGTTTGGCTTTTGTCGCAAAGAATACATCGTCACGGCGAATGCCGTGTACCTAGGGATACTTATTACCAAAACCTATATCTTGCCAAAGGGTTATGGGCAGGCTTATGCAAGGGATCGGGTCATTTCAGAAAACGGTCAAGTAAGGGACGAGTCATTTCATGTATAGCAGAGAAGAACATCAAATCATACATTGAAACAGTAACTCTCAAGTTCGACTTCTGCTCTATTCTAATCAACTCGGGTTCATATAATCTCTGGAGGTTTATTCGGGTCAGTGGCTTATATGATTTACGAGGAAAGCAAACAAATAGGCTCGGCTCAAAGTGGCTAACTAATGGGGTTAGTCATTCTAGGGAAATCTGGCCCTAGACTTAGCTCATAATGCCCTCGTCATTTCCATACTAATGCACCAAAACAGTTTCAACACGTATCAGACAGGCAAGTTCTAGAGAGATATAGACTAGGCACGTCACACAACCAAGAAAATGAGCATAAGCTCGTCAGGCTCAAACTCTCACAAACAGGGCTATGTGTACGAATCTCTCAAGACAGTGCTATATCTATTCAGGCAGACACGATTCAATCAGTCATGCATATCATCATTGCTCACAACAATTCATAATAATGCAGACCAACTCGAGATAAGCGCAAACAATCATACCTGATTTAAGTAATTCATGCCTTTCTAACGAAATTCACGACTCACTGACACGTCATAAAAAAACTATTACGTGCATTTTCAACCTAAATACCCCTCCCCACACTTAAGTCCGACGTTGTCCTCAACGTAAAACGGATAAAAGGAAGAGGAAAAGAAGGTTAAAAAGAGCGAAACTCCCCCGATGAATAAGTGATGTGGCCGTGCCTGAACGCGTGAAGATCGTGGATCGTGACTCGTGATATCCTGACATAACTAAAAAGAAAATGAAACGTAAAAAGGAACTAGACATAGATAATAATAATAATAATAATAATAGTAGTAGATTTCGTATTCATAATAGTCATAGGTAAATAAAAGAAAGTACTAGATAGATAAAACCTGGGTTGCCTCCCAAGCAGCGCTTCTTTTACCGTCTTCAGCTGGACGTGTTTTCGTTCGCTTAGGGTGGCTGGAAGTCGAGGTACAACACCTCTTTTCTGCTTACGTCTACCTCGCCTACATCCAGACCTTGGAGTTGTCGCTTTTCGCCGGGTAGCGGTTTCGGCTCTAGTGGCGGTCGCTTCTCGACTGGGCTCTTGTCCTTAACTTTTTTGTTGTTTTTGCCGATGGTTATCGTGGACTCGTCGACTTCCTCCTTGCTCAAAACCTGTGATAAACCTTGCATAGAAGACGGGAAACCGTTGCTCAAAAGCATCCAAGTAACGACACTTATTATCATGCTCGCTACTATTTTTCATCGAGTCAGTCATATTAAACGTAACTTTCTCGCCGTCTACCATCAAAGTTAACGTCACATTCCTAACATCTATCATGGTCTCGCATGTAGCTAAGAATGGTCTACCTAGAATTAATGGAACATTTTCATCCTCGTCCATCTCTAAGATCACAAAATCAGCAGGGATAAAGAACTTATCGACCTTAACTAGAATATCCTCGATAACACCTAGGGGTATTTCAACGATCTATCACCTAATTGAATACTCATCCTAGTGGGTCGTGGTTCACCTAATCCTAAGCGCTTAAACATGGAGTACGGCAAATTTATACTAGCGCCAGTGTTTTCAAAAGCGTTTGGTCGCGCGCTTTGTAGCGCGCATACGCGTGCATTTTCCTGAAAATGCTACAAGGCGTTAATTATTTAGCTTACTTTTTGTTTTTTAGTTTTCTATTTATTTTATTATATTTTTTGGTCCAAGCGCCCGATTTGACTGACTTTATTCCTTTTGGACATAACACGTGGCCTTTAGCAGTGTTTGTGGACGAAAGTTCTCAACTAAAGTAATACACTAGGCAAACTTTATATATATATGGAATAATGTAATCGAGTATCTTTATCTTATTTTTCTTTTTTATTTAATGGTTTTTCAATTTTTTATCTTTAGGTGATAAAATTTTTATTGTATTTATCTTTTCTTTTGTTTTATAAAAAAAATAGAGGAGACAATGGAAAGCAAAAAATTAGAATGAAGTGAGTTAAATATATTATTGGAGATATAAGCTATAATATAACAAATTTGTGTTATATATTACGTTTTCCTGCATTGTAAATTACTTTTTCGAAATACTCACGCAATGCGCTACGATATTTACGCTACGCGCTTCAGGAGCCAAAACGCATCGCATTGCGCGTCACGCGTTTCAAAACATTGACTAGCGCCCAGATCAGCTAAAGCATGCTCAACAACTAAATCACCTATCAGACAAGGAATAGTAAAACTCCCTGGGTCCTTGAGCTTTTTCGGTATCTTGCTCTGGAGTATCGCCGAGCACTCTCCTCGTAGGTATACCGTCGAGACGTGTTCGAGCTTCCATCGATTCGTCAGCAAGTCCTTCAGGAACTTAACGAAACTGGGCATCTGCGCAATAGCTTCAACAAACGGTAAGTTAATATGTAATTCTTTGCACATACCCATGAATCTCCCAATTAGTGCCTCGTCTTTGTCCTTCTTCAACCGTGTTGGATAGGAAATCTTTGGCTGGTACGACATCACTAGTGGCCGCTTGTTCTCCCTCGCTTTTTCTATTTCGGGTGCAGCCTCCTCCTTTTTAGGTTGAACCTTCTCTTTTTCAAGTGCAACTCCCCTCAACCGAGCTGGGTACGGAATCTTTGGTTGATACGGCTTCACGAATGGTCGCGTCTTTCCCTCGTCATCCTTGATCTTCTCGACTCTGTCGCCCTTGCTTTCCTCCACTTCTGGCTGTGGCCCTCGAAATCGACTTTCTCCTTTAAATTCTGCTTGGCGGGAGCTTCTTGTAATCCTCTCCTGCTCCTCAGGGTTACCGCATTGCAATACTCCTTGGGGTTTGTCTCGGTGTAGCTCGGGAGTGATCCTTGATTTCGCCCCGCCATTTGCTTTGCTAATTGCCCCACTTGCTGCTCCAACCTCTTGATAGAGGCTTCTGTATTCTGAGCACGGATGTCATTCCCCTCCATGTACTCCTCCATCTTTGTCATCCGACTCTCGTGGGCTGCGGTGGTGCTGCTGAAATTCGTGAGGAGCGTCTTCATCATATCCTTCATTTCCTTCATATCATCGGATCCTCCGGCGGGTGCGTTCTAATATTGGCGTGGCGCCCCATTTTGGAAACCGTACGGTCTGTGCTGAAATCCCGGCGGTCCTTGCCCCTGATGATTCTGATTCCCGTACGCCAGACTGGGGTGCGCTCGAGGCTGGTAGCTTCGCTGGCCACCTTGGTAATTCTCCATGTAATCTGCGTGCTCCAGCGACTGCCCGAGTTGGCATTCAGATGTTTCGTGGGCAGCGCCACAGATCCCGCACAGTGGTAGGTACGATGTCTGCTACGATGGTGCGGTGGTCGTCACGGCGTTCATGGGCTGTCTGCCCGGATTTCGGGAGTAGTGCGCCAATGACTGTCTGCAACTAAGAATTCGTCGTCGCGATTTGTTGCTGGAGCCCCTCAAATTTGGCATTAGTGGCCGTCTCCTTGCTAACTCCGAACACGCCTGGCGTCTTGATCCTCGTGTTACCCCTCATGAAGTTGTTCCTCGAGTAGTCCTCAATCAGATTCCAAGCGTCGGTCGCATTGAGCTTCACGAGTCCTCCTCATGCTGCTCCGTCTAGCATATGGACAGTCTGGTCATTGAGCCCATCGTGAAATCGGTTGATCTGGGCTACTTCCAACATCCCGTGCTGCGGGCACCTCTTCAGTAGCGCCTTATATCGCTCCCACACCTCGTAGAGGTTTTCTAAGTCCTTCTGATGGAATAGGGAGATCTCTGTCTTTAACATTAGCACCTTCATCAATGGGAAATAGTGGCCGATAAATGCGGCTCGCAGCTCCTCCCATGTAGTGATTGAGCGAGGTGGCAACATCTCCAGCCATTCCATCGCTCTGAACTTCAGGGAGAACAGGAACAACATGAGCTTAATTGCATCACCCGAGACTCCGTTGATTTTGATGGTGCCAGTCACCGTCAAGAAAGCCTTCAAATGGGAGTAGGGATCGTCGGGATTGCCCTCAAATTGGGCCGTCTGGAAAATCATCTGACGCCAAGAATGCTTCAGCTCAAAGTTGTTGTTCTCGATCGGTGGAATAACGATCGCCGACTCCATACCGCCTAGTGCGGCGTTCTTGAGCAGATCTTGTAGTGTCTGCTCCTCATCTGGAACGTTAGGGATAGGTACCATGTGGTCCGCCATATCTACTTTTGTATCTGGACTAAAAGAAATTGACCCGTAAAAGTACTAACGAAAAGAACAATGTCTAGAAGAACAAATAACGCAAATACTAACAACGGAAAAAAAAGGAGAACTTGAAATAACAATGGCTAAATTACCGAACTACGGTGTTCCTAATATCAATTTATTCCCCGGCAACGGCGCCAAAAACTTGATCGACACGTGGTGCTAATGTAAAGTGCAGGTGCAACAAGTGATAATATAAAACGAATACCTAATTACTATAACCAACGTGCGATAGGCAGTGGACCTATAGTTTGTAGTGCAGTAAAGTGAGTAAACGAGTATCGAACACAAGGACTAAACTGAGTACTAGTAGTGACCTATTGACTCGATATCTACCTAAATAAAATACGCAGATTGTTTTATGAATTATCCTAACAGAACAAGCCTAAAGCAATAAGTGATTAAGAGAACATGGCTAACTGGTACGAGAGTTTTCAGATGATAAATATGTACTCGGGATTCGAATCCCGCTAGGTATAGTCGACTAAGACAATAAAATCGCTCCTACGTGATCAAGACTAAATCGCAGTAATTTCCTACCCACTCACGAATTTGCTGTCGCCCTAGACGCTCGTGGGGATCTAAAACGCAAAAATTACTGACGGCGAGGATCGAGTATTTGCTTTCGCCCTATACTCGAATCCTATCATCTACGAACGGCCTAATCGTTGTTTAGCTGTCGCCCTAACGACTTTCCACACATTCACTTTAACACATAGACATATTAAAGCGAAGAAACACTTTCATAGATAGATAAATAGTCAGAATACACGAGTCACGATAAATATATGTCTTAAGCACGAATCGACCTAGCGTTCATCTACTCCCGAACACAGAAGGAATTTAGCTACTCATAACTGATAGAAACACGACGAAAGAAATAGAGAACAAGGGCAGAAGACTCATAATCTTCCCTTCTGATTGATCTGGGATTGTCTCGGGGGAAGATTCTCTTTTCTTGTTCAATTCGGTGTGATCGCGTCGTTGATCCGTCTCTTGCACTTCTGGGGTGTTTCTCTGTTCTTGACGGCTCCCTTTCGTCTCTGATATGTTAGGGTTGAGTTCTGGAAAGAGTCCCCTCTTTTTGGGTCGAATTTGGGCTTTTATAATTATTTCCGCTACTGTCACAGCCTGGGACATGGCCCGTCACGGACATGACACTGTCGGGCACAAAATGGTGCTCACTGCCGTGCGTTACGGCCTCGTGTAGAGGTGTCACGACCGTGACACTTTCTAACCTAGCGACAATTTCGTATTTCTCTCAGATGGAGGGGTAAACGATGTCCGATTGAGCTGAAATTTTAACCATAGATAGAAGACTCGCCAAACTTGATTTTCGCAAAAGGATTCTCAATCTGAGATTGAGAGATATAAGTTTTCTAATTTTGCTGCTGCTATGGGTCACGGCCTGGTGCAATAAGTGTCACGGCCGTGACCATCTTCATTCCAACTCTCTGCCCAACGTCACGGCCTAGTGCACTATACAGCCGTGACCTTCACCAGTTTTCATCGTCTTCGCCGTTTTGCCTCGTTTTCGCACCTTTTCGCCCGAAACTCGTCCTAGAGCCTTATAATACCAAAATAAGTAGAAATGGGGTTAATAAGTCCATAAAATGACTACGAAAACTCTATTATGAGCCAATTAACTACTACAATAAACGTACTACAATACGTTTATCAATGACACAGTGACTCCTCAAATTCCCGCATCTAGGCGACTGAAGGAGCCTAGGGAGTATTCTATTGAGGAGAGGGCACGAGCCAAGGCTGATCTAGTAGCCATGAATACTCTTATGCAGGGCATCCCCAACGACATATATAGATAGATTGATAGCCCTTCATCGGCTAAAGGAATGTGGGACGAACTGCATAAGATGATGCAGAGGACGGAAGTCGGCATAAAGGCCAAAAAGGCAAATATCCTCACTGCTTACGACTCCTTCAAAGCAAAGCAGGAGGAATGTCTATATGAGATCTACCAAAGATACCTCACCCATCTCAACGAGATGAGGAAGATAGAAATCACGAAGACCAACATGGAGACAAATATCAGATTTCTCTCTTCCCTGCCAACGGAATGGAAAAAGATATACACTCAAATTGGACAGAATAAAGATCTAGAGGAGCTGGATATCCATGCCGTGTTTGACAATCTCGCTCAACATGAGGATGATATAAGCGAGATTCAAAAGGAGCGGAAGGGCAAACAGATCGAAGACACTGTTGCCTTAGTCTCAGAGAAGGGGAGCTCAAAGCTAAGAAAAGAAAAGATCGTTAGGCCTCCTTCACCTGCAGAGTCGGAAGAAGAATCGGACTCCGACGTTGAGCCAAATATAAAAGCCCTAGGGAAGCAGTTGGCCTTGATAGGAAAGATGATGAACAAGAAGTACTTCAAGAAGAAGTCTTCAACCTCAGCCAACGGACTTCGGACTACAAGCTCTAAAAACAAAGAACGTGCACCAGAGAGCTCCCAAGTCAAGAACCCAAAAGAGGCTAACAAATGCTTCAACTGCGGCAAGCCATGTCACTTTGCCAGAGAATGCACTCTTCCGAAGAAGAGAGATGCCAACTACTACTCCGGGAAGCTTCAATTGGCTAAACAGAAGGAAGCTGGAGTAGCTCTCATGGCCGAACAAGACTGTTAGGAATATTTTAGAAGTGTCCAAAATATTTATTCTAAGTCTTGTAATTTCTTTACAATGTATTTTATAGATGTTTTATCTTATGTAATTGGGTTGTATTTGTAATAGGCTTGTTAGGGGCCCAATGGGCTTAAATACCTCATACGGTATTTAAGCTTAAACCCTAACACTCATTAATCTAAGTTTCCATTTGCAAAAATCTCACGTATTCAACACTAAACCTCTAAAGCACACTATTCACATTCTACGAAGGTTTAATCTATTGAATTGTTCTGGGATAATCTGGAATTACAAGTGGTATCAGAGCAAGCGTGTAGGTGAGGAAACTTCATTCCAAGTCCGTTAGCATCGTCAATATAAGTTATTGATTTTTCCAGCATTCAGTTCAAAGCTTTGTTTCGTGGGTTTAAGTTTTTTTCTCTGAGGATATTCTACAACTTGGACGGCTGACTGGTTTCTCTATGTTCTGAGAACTACTGAATCTGTTTCTGTCAATTTGCGTTAAATTTCTGGATTTCTGCTGGAGAATTTGAAGAACAGCTTTGTTGTTTGGCCTGCTTTTGAGTTTGCGAACGGCACTTAAGTTGGATTTGAATTCGCAGATTCTAAATTCCCAATTCAGGTTCACGAATTCAAGTTGAGGACCGACTGTGAATTGAAGGAATCAAGTCAACCCGCAAAATATTTCCTCAATTTTTGTGAAACTAAAGTTTGTGAATCAAGAAATATTCACTGCCACATTTCGCGAATCGCATCTCTGAGAGAAATTTCACGAACTCCTTGATAGCCCTTTTTGCGAATTCCTGAAAGTTCGCTAACCAGAAAAGAGAAGAATTTTGCGAACTTCGTTGCCCGCAGATTTTCGCGAATCCAGTTGAAGAATTTTTGCGAACTCATTCTACGCATAATTTGCGAACTCGTTCAAAGAATTTTTGCGAACCTCAACTCCGGTAGAAATTCGCGGACTCTTTCACACTTTTGCGAATTCATCTCATTCTGCGAATTGGGACATTTGTACATGTCACTGGACATTTCGCGAATCCTTCATTTATTTGCGAATCAGTACAATCTTGCGATTTGCGAACCTTTGACGTCTTGCGAACTTGATTAATTCTCGATAAAGTACGCTCGTCAACCCATATCGCAATCCTCACATAGCGAAATCCACGACTCTGAACAAAATTCCACGAACTCATTTTTCAAGTCAAAGTCAAAGTCTAAAGTTTTAGACTTTGAACCAATTTCATTTCAAATTAACCTTTCCTCACATTACACGTTAACGATCATATCCAAAACACAAGCAATGGACTCTTTCAGTATGGGCAATGATGTTAGACCTCCCATCGTCCGACATGGAGAATACGCAGTCTGGAAGAGAAGGTTCATAAACTTCATAGAAAGCAAGGACAATTCAGAGAACCTTCTGGAATCTATTTACAATGGACCTACACAGTATTGGACCATAATTCCCGCCACTACTGACACCACTCCAGCAAGAGAGGAACAGAGGATCTTGAAAACTGCTGACCAATGCAGTGATGAAGAAAAACTGCGACTAAAGGCAGACAAAGTGGCGAAATCATACATGATGCAAGCCATTCCCAATGACATTTTGATGCAACTCGAATGTGGTGATAGCGCAAAAGAAATGTGGGATGCTCTTCGAATTATGATGCAGGGGACAGAAGTCAATACAATGGCAAGAATGGCGAACACACTCATCTCTTATGACCGCTTTCATGCTAACAAAGGGGAAACTCTCCACCATCGATTTCTTGTTCTTCTAAACGAGCTAAAAATGAATGGAGTCACAAAAAGCGTAATGGAGATCAATATCAAATTCTTAGGATCACTTCATCCAGAATGGGAGGCTACTGCAATTATGATAAGACAAATGAACGACCTAACCAAAGTTAGCATTCATACATTATTCGACTACCTCAATCAACATTCCAATCATGTGGAGAAACGAAGGGAGGAAATCAAATCAATAGGAAGCGACTCACTTGCTCTTATGACTGAACGATCATCAAGAAAACAAACCAAGGACAAAGAAATTATCCAGTCATCACAAGTTAAGGAAGGAGGAGACTCTGATTCTGATGACGAATCCAAGGACCTTACTAAACATGGAGACCAGGAGATTACTCTCAAGGATCTTGCTAAGCAACTCGCTCTGGTCTCGAATTTTGTGCAGAAGAAGTATTATAAGAAGACTGGATCCTCCTCCAATCGTCAAAGAACCTCCTCCAACTCTAGAGGAAAGACTCAGGATGAGGAAAACAACTCTGAAACTCCTCATCAAGGCGGCAAATGCTTCAACTGCGATAAGAATGGACACTTTGCTAGAGAGTGCAGAATGCCCAAGAAAAAGGATGTTAACTATTACCGTCGAAAAGTTCAATTAGCTGAACAAAAAGAAAAAGGACTGGTCTTAATGGCATAAGAGGACCATTGGCTTGAAGATACCTCAGACAGCGAGAATGAGAACGTGGCACTGATGGCCAAGCTGGATGACGAAGAAGATGGAGCTGGAGCTGAAGGAGGCGAGTCAGACAGGGAAACCTCTAACAATTCAGAAATGGTGGAGGTAAGTGAAGCAGATTATGATTCTTTACTTAAGATGAAAAATGAATTTTTATCCTTATATAAATCTAACAAATTAGGTAAAAGAAAAATCAAGGAACTAGAAGCTAACTTAGAGAAAAATTTAGTAGTATTAGATAAGTTTAGATATGATTATGCATGTGAAAAGAATCGTGTAATTGTAGCAAATGAAAAGATTGCTAAGCTAGAAATACTAGTACAAAAATCCGAAGCTCAAGCCAAGGATTTAGAAAAGGAAATGAAATCTCAAAGAAATCAGGCAATGGACGCTACAACTAAATATGACTTACTATGTAAAGAAAGGGAAAGACTGTACTCCAAAATCAAAAAATTGGAGGACATTTTAACCAGACGAGATCAGTCAGAACAAACGATATTCTTGAACAAACCAGCTAACGTTGATTTCTACAATCCCTATAAAGGACTTGGTTTTGAAAACCCATGCAAGTTAAAACAAGGCATATCAAGTTCACCTTATCTATATGATCTCAAATTCATGCAGACAGGTTATGTAATACCCGAAACTTTTAAAGCGGGATTACGACAAAGAAACTAGATCATTAGTGGATAAAATATTAAAGATAAATAATTCATAAAGAACTCCGTGTAAGAGCCGAATAACGTTTGGAGTCCAATTAAACATTTAATAGATTCAATCTTATGACTAAGGCCCAACTCAAGACTGAAAAGGCCATTATCAATTAATTTGAAAACCAAAATTAAGTAGGCCGAAAAGATGGTTTGCATAAATACTATGACCTAATAAATATTAATGAATGATTTTAAGGAAAAAGAATGAAATAATAAATTAAATAATAAATAAATATGTATACATATATGAACAATAACGTTACTCTAGGTCTTTCTCTATACATATATATATATATATATATATATATTATTAATGACAATTGAGATGATTAACAAAATAAACTAATATAAGAAAATGACTTACCTAATCCAATATGGAAATCTCGTTCACTTGTCTCATAATTATCATCACTTTGTTAAGTAGATCTATCACAGCTTTAATATATATATCTAATGCTTTATTAGGTAGAATGATTACAAGAACAAACACAAGAACACAAGGCGAAAGTTTCTTACTCAATATTAAAGGACAAAGATCAGGGACGGAGCCAGGAATTTTGATTCGGGGGGGCTCAATCACCGGTGTATATAAACCCGCACCATCAACTCACTAGATAAAGATATGCTTTAACTTTAACCAAAAGTGTCAGTCTAATGAATATCTTCGGCTGAGCTTCTCGAATAGTAGTTTAAGACATTTTCTACATGTGAATATGTTACAAGGAAAAATTCACTAAGTTTTTTCTAAATAATTCTTTAACTTTTTATAATATATTAATGGCAAATTATTAAGAATAAACTAGCACTTACTATGCATTGATCTTCCTCAATATGATATGTTCACTTGTTTAGCAGTTAGCAAACACTACTACACAAGTATCCAAATACAGATCACATATCTATATGAGTTATTTTAAATGAAGTTATTAAAAATTTAACTTAAGAAAGAAATTATAATAAAATAAATAGGTAAAATTTTATTTAAACAGATGAAATTGACATCGGATAGGTAAAATAGGGAATATAATTTGAATATTATAATTTTATAAAATGACAATGAATATAAATTTATGAGTGGTTTTTATGTAAATAGATTGAAGTATTAAATTTATAAATTTGGGCCCTTAAGATTTTCAGAATTAATAAGAAGCCCAAGTAGCCCATTAAGTTTAACAATTCAATTAAAAATTAAAATTAGGTCATCATCTTCAACCTCTCGTCTCGTCACCACTCAGTACTCACCACCACCATCCAAATCGTCTTCTTCCATGGGGGCTCTCAATCCCGTGGGGGCTTTTCAAGCTGTGAAGAACAAAAATTAGTAGCCAACGAAGATACAGTGGGCATGCCCCTACGAGGTACTCCAGGCGGCCGTGGGGTCAAGTGACCCCTTGTGCCCAGCGCTAGCTCCGTGCCTGACAAAGATGATGTGGACAAAATACTAAAATACTAAAGGACATTAATTGTTGAATCAAATGTGGAAAATGACATATCACGTTAAGAGATGAGAATGATTAAGAGAGGTTAATAAAATAATCTATGGAAGGAGTGAAGATTGCTTACTCATGAGATAAAACTCGTCATTTCCTAGTGTGGTCAAGTCACTAAAAACTCTTAATATATATCCCAAACCAATTTAATTAGAGAGAACTTGGGGAAGCTATACGAAAACTAAAAGGGAAATAAAAAGGGGATGAACCTTCGAACACAAGGGAGAGCAAAGAGAATTTCAGTTAGCTTAATACCTGGATCAGCTTATATTTTTGGGAAGAGAGGTAGGTGAAATTTTTATCTACAACATGTAAATACCTTTGTGCTATGTGTTCGATATGTTTTACGTGATATATGTGATTTATGTAGGTTACGTGATTATGATTATTAGAGGTGTGATCTGTTTTTGGTGAGTATGAGATAAGAGATTACGTTATTTTAATTAGGGTTTAAGGTGAAGCATATGGTGTTTTTGTGATTGGGATTAATTCAAGAATTTTTGAAATGGTGCATGGGAGCTTATATGAATATTGTTCAACATTAGTCATGATGGAGTATTTAGAGAATGGTAATACAAGTGTAGTTAACGTGTGGTGTTGTGTCAATATGGGTATGAATTTGGGTATTGAATTAGGAATATTTTCTAGTGACAGTATAGAATTCTTTTCGAAACTGAGACTTATTATTTCCAATGGGAGAGTTTCTGTTATTGCATGTATGGGTACAGAACGATTTGTGTGCTTCAAGAAGTTGCAACTTGTGAAAGTTTTTGGCGAGGGTTTTAGTATATTAGGGTATTTGGTGTTTTTAGGGTTTGACATAGCTTGTTAAGTACATGATAATTTTCGGTACTTCCATAAGTAATTGGTTAGTAGATGTTTTGGTGCTATATAGTTTTCAGTAAGTATAGTGAATTTTAAATAGGGGTTGTATCAAATTAAGTGAAGTTTCGTGATGCAATATTGGGGGAACTTTACGTGATTATTGTATGGGAAAGTTTGGTGGATTTTTTTTTTATGATATCTTAAGTGATTAAGTTCAATATATATTTTATGCTAACTAATATCAAGATTTCCTTTATGGATATTAAACATACGACAAGTGCATTAGGTTTTAGACAATTTAAAGTTTTCAACTTTTAGGAATTGAGAAATTTTATATTTACGTGACTTAGCATGTATATTTATGTGATGATATTTTCCTCAGATATTCGACACGTTACGGAACTTACCAGACATTTAGACTGATTTTACCGGGAGGATAGGTAGGTGAAACTCACCTACGGCACGTAAACGTTATGAATTATTATGTGATATTTACGTGATTGTGTGCTTTGATGACTATGTGCTTTACGTGAATTCTAATTATCTTTATATGTGAGTTTAGCATACATTATCATTTGCATTTCACGTTTGCATGGTAAGCGGATTGACCGTGGTAACGCGGTGGCACCTTATGGTGTTCGTGAGTGGGGTAGGTTGTGCCGATATTGGCAGTTGACTCGTGGTAGAGTTTGAGGATAGTCTAGTGCACCTGACAGTTATATGTCGAGACTTCTCTTAAGAGAGTCTTTTGGCAGAAGAGGCGACCTGGTAGAGTTTGCTCGGGGAGGACGCTACCAGCGTAGGCATCGCCGGGGCAGGTAGACGTCTCGGGAGAGAGCCGGGGGCTGCTTGAGAGCCGATCTCTTGACTCCTTCCTTAAATGGGTTGCGCGAGGTGCCTAGTCTAGCCTAGGGCCCTGTCGTGTTTGATTATGATAGGATTCGGAAGAGCGAAAAAAATCGAGCGTGCATTTATTGTGAGGTATTCAGGAATGGGTGTGAGCGCACGTTGCATACATGCATATTTTCACCTACTGGGCAAGGAGCTCGGTTTACGTGTTGTAGGTACATACGAGTCCAGCGTTGATACGCGTCGCGACTAGGCGGGCTGTTGGCGGTGACTCCACGGACTTTTGAGGGCAGGGCGGTACATGGATGCGACCTGTGGAGCGACGTTAGGGTATTGTTGTGTTTTGGACCGATAGTCTTTGTATAATAAAATAATAGGCTACAGTCTCTGTATGATAAAACGTATGCGAGTGGTGCGTATATTGTAAAATATGACTTTGCGAGATGTGTGCTGATTTAATATATTTTATTTTAAAAAAAAAAAATTAAGTAGACGGGTCGGTCTTCCGCGACTTATGTTGCGAAAATCCGCCAAAGTATTTATTAAAAGTGAGGGTTGTTACAGGTGGTATCAGAGCTTAGGTTAGAGGTTCTGTAGACTGTCCATGTACTGCCGCTCAAAAGCCTGGAGGATCAGCCTTGCCTGTAAGTTTTTAAGTTCTTGCTTGATTAGATAAATATACTTGTTTGCGTGAATGTTGTAGATAGTACACTAAAATGACGAGGGGACGTAGAGAAAACAATGGAGAGGCGAGTCGTGGGGTTGCATCTGAGTCACCCACAACTGAACGAGACTCCACGATCTTGCGCCTTACTGAACTGATCCAACGTCAGTCGGATCAGATCAATGAGTTGATCAATCACCATAACTCATCTGCGCAACATCCTACCCCGCCACCCGAACGTGTAGAAATAATAGGGGAACGGTTTCAGAAATTGAACCCTCCGACCTTTGAGGATGCCATCGATCCTACTCTGGCTGATGAATGGTTGCGCACCATAGAGGATATGTTCCTATATGGTCGGGTCCCGGAGAATGAACAGGTGTTGTGTGCCATCTCTATGCTTCGAGGTAATGCAAGGTTTTGGTGGGACACCATCAAAATCTTGGAGGACCCATTGACTATGCCATGGGAGAGATTTAGAGAATTATTCCGTGAGAAATACTTCACCACCCATGACCGAACTCGAAAAATGAACGAGTTCATAAACCTAAAGCAAGGTGAGCAAACTATTGCGGAATATATCCGTAAGTTTGAGGAGCTGTCACGTTTTGCCCCGCATATGGTGGCGACGAACGCATTAAAGGTGGAGCGATTCCAAGTAGGTCTCAAACCTGAGATCTATCGAGATGTAAGCATGGCAGGAACACGAGAATTGGCGTTTGCTCAAGTGGCAGAACGAGCACTTATCGCAGAGCAGGCAGAGGCCCAGATCGCAAAGGCCCACGAGGAAAAGAGAAAAGCAGAGAGCCAGCTGGAACGAGAGGCTAATAAGAAGCGTCATGTTTTCGAGAAAAATCCAAACAATGATGAGAATAACCGCCCAGGGCAACGTAATGGGCAACCCAGGCCAAATCAGGGACTTAAAAATAATCATATCCAACCTCAAAACCCCGCGCCACAGTGTCAACAGTGTGGACGCTACCACACGGGCGTTTGTTATGGTCCAGGACCGAGGACAGTGATCTAATGCTTCCGATGTGGCAAACCGGGCCATTTTGCTCGAGACTGTCAGGTGAATCCATACCCTGCACCAATCCAACAGCCAGCACAACTTCCACCGGCTACTGGGAGAGTATTCACCTTAGCTGCTGAGGAAGCAAACCCTGCAACGAATACGGGTACGTAAATTTCGAAGTACCCACATTCTTATTTTTATTCTTAGGAGAATGAGCCACACATTTAAATGTGTCGCCTAAATTGCGTGGTGGAGATAGGAATAAATTCTACCTTAATAGGATACAGACAGATCGAGGAATAGGAGAAATTGTTACCCCGAGTATTACCAGTCGGTGAATTTCGGGGACGAAATTCTTTTAAGGGGGGAAGAATGTAATACTCGAAACTTTTAAAGCGGGATTACGACAAAGAAACTAGATCATTAGTGGATAAAATATTAAAGATAAATAATTCATAAAGAACTCCGTGTAAGAGCCGAATAACGTTTGGAGTCCAATTAAACATTTAATAGATTCAATCTTATGACTAAGGCCCAACTCAAGACTGAAAAGGCCATTATCAATTAATTTGAAAACCAAAATTAAGTAGGCCGAAAAGATGGTTTGCATAAATACTATGACCTAATAAATATTAATGAATGATTTTAAGGAAAAAGAATGAAATAATAAATTAAATAATAAATAAATATGTATACATATATGAACAATAACGTTACTCTAGGTCTTTCTCTATACATATATATATATATATTATTAATGACAATTGAGATGATTAACAAAATAAACTAATATAAGAAAATGACTTACCTAATCCAATATGGAAATCTCGTTCACTTGTCTCATAATTATCATCACTTTGTTAAGTAGATCTATCACAGCTTTAATATATATATCTAATGCTTTATTAGGTAGAATGATTACAAGAACAAACACAAGAACACAAGGCGAAAGTTTCTTACTCAATATTAAAGGACAAAGATCAGGGACGGAGCCAGGAATTTTGATTCGGGGGGGCTCAATCACCGGTGTATATAAACCCGCACCATCAACTCACTAGATAAAGATATGCTTTAACTTTAACCAAAAGTGTCAGTCTAATGAATATCTTCGGCTGAGCTTCTCGAATAGTAGTTTAAGACATTTTCTACATGTGAATATGTTACAAGGAAAAATTCACTAAGTTTTTTCTAAATAATTCTTTAACTTTTTATAATATATTAATGGCAAATTATTAAGAATAAACTAGCACTTACTATGCATTGATCTTCCTCAATATGATATGTTCACTTGTTTAGCAGTTAGCAAACACTACTACACAAGTATCCAAATACAGATCACATATCTATATGAGTTATTTTAAATGAAGTTATTAAAAATTTAACTTAAGAAAGAAATTATAATAAAATAAATAGGTAAAATTTTATTTAAACAGATGAAATTGACATCGGATAGGTAAAATAGGGAATATAATTTGAATATTATAATTTTATAAAATGACAATGAATATAAATTTATGAGTGGTTTTTATGTAAATAGATTGAAGTATTAAATTTATAAATTTGGGCCCTTAAGATTTTCAGAATTAATAAGAAGCCCAAGTAGCCCATTAAGTTTAACAATTCAATTAAAAATTAAAATTAGGTCATCATCTTCAACCTCTCGTCTCGTCACCACTCAGTACTCACCACCACCATCCAAATCGTCTTCTTCCATGGGGGCTCTCAATCCCGTGGGGGCTTTTCAAGCTGTGAAGAACAAAAATTAGTAGCCAACGAAGATACAGTGGGCATGCCCCTACGAGGTACTCCAGGCGGCCGTGGGGTCAAGTGACCCCTTGTGCCCAGCGCTAGCTCCGTGCCTGACAAAGATGATGTGGACAAAATACTAAAATACTAAAGGACATTAATTGTTGAATCAAATGTGGAAAATGACATATCACGTTAAGAGATGAGAATGATTAAGAGAGGTTAATAAAATAATCTATGGAAGGAGTGAAGATTGCTTACTCATGAGATAAAACTCGTCATTTCCTAGTGTGGTCAAGTCACTAAAAACTCTTAATATATATCCCAAACCAATTTAATTAGAGAGAACTTGGGGAAGCTATACGAAAACTAAAAGGGAAATAAAAAGGGGATGAACCTTCGAACACAAGGGAGAGCAAAGAGAATTTCAGTTAGCTTAATACCTGGATCAGCTTATATTTTTGGGAAGAGAGGTAGGTGAAATTTTTATCTACAACATGTAAATACCTTTGTGCTATGTGTTCGATATGTTTTACGTGATATATGTGATTTATGTAGGTTACGTGATTATGATTATTAGAGTAGTTGTGATCTGTTTTTGGTGAGTATGAGATAAGAGATTACGTTATTTTAATTAGGGTTTAAGGTGAAGCATATGGTGTTTTTGTGATTGGGATTAATTCAAGAATTTTTGAAATGGTGCATGGGAGCTTATATGAATATTGTTCAACATTAGTCATGATGGAGTATTTAGAGAATGGTAATACAAGTGTAGTTAACGTGTGGTGTTGTGTCAATATGGGTATGAATTTGGGTATTGAATTAGGAATATTTTCTAGTGACAGTATGGAATTCTTTTCGAAACTGAGACTTATTATTTCCAATGGGAGAGTTTCTGTTATTGCATGTATGGGTACAGAACGATTTGTGTGCTTCAAGAAGTTGCAACTTGTGAAAGTTTTTGGCGAGGGTTTTAGTATATTAGGGTATTTGGTGTTTTTAGGGTTTGACATAGCTTGTTAAGTACATGATAATTTTCGGTACTTCCATAAGTAATTGGTTAGTAGATGTTTTGGTGCTATATAGTTTTCAGTAAGTATAGTGAATTATAAATAGGGGTTGTATCAAATTAAGTGAAGTTTCGTGATGCAATATTGGGGGAACTTTACGTGATTATTGTATGGGAAAGTTTGGTGGATTTTTTTTTTATGATATCTTAAGTGATTAAGTTCAATATATATTTTATGCTAACTAATATCAAGATTTCCATTATGGATATTAAACATACGACAAGTGCATTAGGTTTTAGACAATTTAAAGTTTTCAACTTTTAGGAATTGAGAAATTTTATATTTACGTGACTTAGCATGTATATTTATGTGATGATATTTTCCTCAGATATTCGACACGTTAGGGAACTTACCAGACATTTAGACTGATTTTACCGGGAGGACAGGTAGGTGAAACTCACCTACGGCACGTAAACGTTATGAATTATTATGTGATATTTACGTGATTGTGTGCTTTGATGACTATGTGCTTTACGTGAATTCTAATTATCTTTATATGTGAGTTTAGCATACATTATCATTTGCATTTCACGTTTGCATGGTAAGCGGATTGACCGTGGTAACGCGGTGGCACCTTATGGTGTTCGTGAGTGGGGTAGGTTGTGCCGATATTGGCAGTTGACTCGTGGTAGAGTTTGAGGATAGTCTAGTGCACCTGACAGTTATATGTCGAGACTTCTCTTAAGAGAGTCTTTTGGCGGAAGAGGCGACCTGGTAGAGTTTGCTCGGGGAGGACGCTACCAGCGTAGGCATCGCCGGGGCAGGTAGACGTCTCGGGAGAGAGCCGGGGGCTGCTCGAGAGCCGATCTCTTGACTCCTTCCTTAAATGGGTTGCGCGAGGTGCCTAGTCTAGCCTAGGGCCCTGTCGTGTTTGATTATGATAGGATTCGGAAGAGCGAAAAAAATCGAGCGTGCATTTATTGTGAGGTATTCAGGAATGGGTGTGAGCGCACGTTGCATACATGCATATTTTCACCTACTGGGCAAGGAGCTCAGTTTACGTGTTGTAGGTACATACGAGTCCAGCGTTGATACGCGTCGCGACTAGGCGGGCTGTTGGCGGTGACTCCACGGACTTTTGAGGGCAGGGCGGTACATGGATGCGACCTGTGGAGCGACGTTAGGGTATTGTTGTGTTTTGGACCGATAGTCTTTGTATAATAAAAATAATAGGCTACGGTCTCTGTATGATAAAACGTATGCGAGTGGTGCGTATATTGTAAAATATGACTTTGCGAGATGTGTGCTGATTTAATATATTTTATTTTTAAAAAAAAAATTTAAGTAGACGGGTCGGTCTTCCGCGACTTATGTTGCGAAAATCCGCCAAAGTATTTATTAAAAGTGAGGGTTGTTACAGGTTGCCTGGCAAATCTCATGTCTTTTGTCAGTGAAAATGAGACATCAATACATAGTAAAACTCAAACATCATTTAACTACACAGAATTAAATGATAGTTATAAAGAAAGAAGTTGTCCAGCAATAACTGAATTTGAGTCAGATATTCCACGCCCAAATGAAGGAGATACCTCAGGTGTTTCGGAAAGTAAGGCATCGATGGCTACATTTACAACAGGATATATGCCTGATTGCATAAAGAAAATCAGTGATCTTCACTCCACTCTCGAAAGCGAGAGAAAGTCATTTGATGAAGAAAGGCAAAAACTTCTTCATGAAATATCTTCACTTAAAGAAAAATTAAGATTACACACAATTTCATACACCTTAATTTCACATGACAAAATTTCCTGCACTAATACATTGAAATTTTCAGGACCCACAAAAGAGCCATTGAAGGGTCAAGTATGGGTTAAAAAGTAAGATATCTTGAAGGAGAATCGCGATCTCAATGCACCTTTTGTCATTGAATATTTTCCTTCCAAAACCTTTGTACCATCTTTATTTTGTCATGTATCGAAAAAATTATCTTCTTCAACAAAAACAAAGCTTTCCGTGCGTGATCATGTCACCAAACAAACTCACAAAACAATTCCTAAAAACAAAACTACAAAGTAAAAACAAGAATCAAAATCAAAAGCTATCAAAGAACCTGTCAAACTTGCAAAAACCGAAAAACTCATGTCTAAACTTAAGACAAAAAGACCCTTACTAGAGCACAAATGGATTCCAAAGTTTCAAACTGCAGGAACACAAATCCCTATCCTAGAAATAATTAGTGACTCCGTGTCATCCACTAACAAAGGAAAATCTAGGGAGTCTAAACGGACTAACAAAACTAACAGAGGTGGACCCATATTTCAATGTGTACCTAAAACCCTCTAGTTTTATCTTTGCAGGCCCTTCATGTGTGGTACTTAGATTCTGGTTGCTCCACACACATGACTGGGACAAAGGAACTGTAGAGCAACTACGTTGATAGACCAGGAGGACTGGTACGCTTTGGTAATAGCAATGGAGCCAGAATCCTTGGCTATGGCGATCTCATATGCAATCGACTCACAATTAAACAAGTCTCGTATGTTGAAGGACTGACACACAACCTCTTATCAATAGGACAGTTCAGTGATTTTGGACTCCAAGTTGTGTTTCTAAAGAAAACTTGCAAAATTCTCAATGCCAATGGTGAAGAACTTCTCACTGTAACTCGCAAGACAAATCTTTACACCATTGATATTAGAACTGTCAAACCAGAGACTGATATCTGCCTAATCTCCAAAGCAACTTCAACTCAAAATGACTTATGGCACCAGCGGTTATCTCATCTTAACTTCAAGACCCTCAACAAGCTGTCAACCAACAAATTGGCTATTGGACTACCACCACTGAAGTATCAAAAAGAGCATATATGCTCTGCTTGTGAGAAAGGAAAAATGAAGAAAGCTTCACATCCTACAAAGCATCCACTCAACATCCTCTAGAGCTTTTACACATGGATCTGTGTGGCCCAATGCGAACTGAAAGCATAAGTGGAAAGCGGTATATGCTGGTTATCGTCGACGACTATTCCCGATATACTTGGGTACGCTTCTTACGGACTAAATCAGAGACAGTCGAACATATTCCAAACCTAATCAGAACAACACAGAACCTACTCCAGAGTAGTGTTAAAATAGTTAGATCAGACAATGGAACAGAATTCAAGAATCAACAGCTCAGTGACTTCTACGAATCCATAGGGATTACTCAACAGTTTTCTGCTATCTACACACCTCAACAAAATGGGGTTGTCGAAAGGCGAAATCGAACACTCGTAGAGGCTGCTCGAACAATGATCATCCAATCATCACTACCTCATTTCCTTTGGGCTGAAGCAATGAATACCGCTTGCTATACGCAGAATCGCACAAACATTCATCTAAGATTTGGAAAGACGCCCTATGAACTTATAAATGGAAGACTGCCCAACATTGCCCATTTTTGAATTTTTGGATGCAAGTGCTTCGTCGCCAACGACCGCGAAGACAAGTCCAAGCTTGATCCAAAAGCAACTGAAGGAATCTTCGTAGGCTACTCTGCACAATCTAAGGCGTACAGGATATTTCTCAGAAACAGAAGGATGATCATTGAAAGTATAAATGTCACCTTTGATGAGGGACTCGAACTTTCGACTGGACATAGCAGTTTGGGACAAGTCTCTAGAACACCACACCTTATTCATTCTCATAAAGAAGAAGGATAGTGTTCGAGAGATGCCTCTGAACGGAACTCTTCAGAACCGGGATCAGACAAAGGAAGTTTGAAGCCAGATCAACAAACAACTGACAATTCTAGACAAAGCAAACCCACATGCTTCACTCAACGAGCTCAAGAGGAACGGGATCTGGATCTACTTTTTGAGCATATTTATATCTCTCAAAATCAGACACGACCATCCACCGATCCCTTTCCAAATACTGAATCCAGTCCTAGTTCGTCAACTCATGATTCAGAACCTATTCCTAACCAGAAAATTCCTCCATCAGATGCAGAAGCCTCGATCCCAACAACTTTGACAACAACGCAGACAGAGGCCTCCTCTTCAACTTCATCCGGCAACATTACCGCGTCTGCAATCGACTATCCACTAAGTGAGGAATCGCAAATAGACGAAACGACATTACCCCACGAAAAGAAATGGGTTCGACATCATCCTACTGATCAAATAATAGGAGATCCCAATACAGGAGTAACGACTAGAAGATCACATTCAAATGAATGTCATTTCACCTGTTTCTTGAGCCAAACGGAACCTAAAAGAGTAGTTGACGCACTACGGGATCCTAACTGGATAGTGGCTATGCAAGAGGAGATTAATCAATTCGAACGTCTCAAAGTCGGGAACTTAGTTCCTCGTCCAAAAGGGAAAACTGTGATCGGAACAAAGTGGGTATTTAAAAACAAAAAGGATGAAGATGGTGTTGTAGTTTGAAACAAGGCCAGGCTCGTTGCTAAGGGATATAATCAACAGCAAGGAATTGATTACGATGAAACGTTTGCCCCTGTAGCCAGAATCAGGTTATTCTTTGCATATGCAGCACACTAAGACTTACTGTCTATCAAATGGATGTAAAAACAGCCTTCTTGAACGGAATTCTGAAAGAAGAAGTGTATGTGTCACAGCCAGACGGATTTCTCAAAGCTGATCATCCCGACTTTGTTTACAAACTTGACAAATCACTGTACGGACTTAAACAAGCTCCAAGGGCCTGGTATGAGGTGCTTTCCGACTTTCTTATCTCCTCAGGTTTCACTAAAGGGAAAATTGACACTACTTTGTTCGTAAAGAAAGATGGTTCCGATATCATGCTTGTGCAAATCTATGTGGATGATATCATTTTTGGCTCTACTAACCCTAAACTTTGTGAAGAATTTAGCATTCTGATGCAATCACAATTTGAAATGAGTATGATGGGAGAAATGTCATTCTTCCTCGGATTACAAATCAAACAACTTCAGGATGGAATTTTTATCAATCAATCAAAGTACATCCACGATATTCTCAAAAAATATGGGATTGACAAGAGCAAATCATCGAGTACACCTATGTCCACATCATGCTCACTCGACGCAGATCACTTAGGTGAACCTGTAGATGTTACTCATTACCGAGGGATCATTGGATCACTACTCTACCTCACAGCCAGTCGACCAGACATCTTATTCTCTACATGTCTTTGTGCTCGATTTCAAGCTAACCCCAAAAAGTCGCATCTTCATGCTGTCAAAAGAATCTTGAAGTATCTGAAAGGAACACCAGACCTTGGACTGTGGTATCCTAAGAACTCAAATATGAAACTAATAGGGTATTCTGACGCAGACTTTGCAGGTTGCAGACTAGACAGAAAAAGCACTTCTGGACACATCCAATTCCTAGGCGACAAGCTTGTATGTTGGGCCTCGAAGAAACAAAATTGTGTATCAACTTCCACGGCGGAAGCAGAATACGTCGCTGCAGCAAGTTGCTGCTCACAAATTTTGTGGATCAGAACTCAACTACGGGACTACGGGTTTGATCTAAATAGAATTCCTATTTACTGTGATTCCAAGAGTGCTATCGCAATTACATGTAACCCTGTTCATCACTCACGCACTAAGCACATAGATCTTCGATATCACTTCATAAAGGACCACGTAGAAAGAGGCATAATAGAAATGTACTTTGTCAATACAGAGATTCAACTAGCCGATTTGCTTACAAAAGCATTGGATGAAAAACACTTCCAATTCTTAGTTGCAAAGTTGGGAATGTTGAACCTCCATTTTTAATCTCGATTGTGCCTTCCTGCAGTTCACTATTTATCTATTTGCTATGTTTTTACTTCTCTCTTATTCTGTGCGTGTTTATTATGTTAATTAGTTAATTAGATCTTTATTTTTTTTCTTTCTTTCTTTTTGCTTGCTTTCCACGTTGCAATAAATTTTCTTGTTTTCAATAAGTCGATGTAGCGCCAATGCTGATGGCAATACATCGAGGGGGAGAAATGCTATATCCATGCATCGAGGGGGAGTAAGTTCAATCATTCAATTTTTAAGATACTCGATAGGCTTTGTATCTAGGGGGAGTTTTAGTACAACAACTCTCTCAAACAATGCATCGAGGGGGAGTAAATTCAATCATTCAATTTTTAAGATACTCGATAGGCTTTGTATCTAGGGGGAGTTTTAGTACAACAACTCTCTCAAACACATAAAACATTCATAATACTTAGATAACTCTCAAATACTCGTATGCCCTATTAAGACCCAAAGCAGAATAGCAAGTAAAACAGCGAATAAGCTCAAAAGAAGGAAAATCTCAAAAACCAGCATATTCAAGTTATGCTCAAAGTCATGTCTTAACTTTGCCTGTTCCTTGAGCTTCTTCTCTTCTTCCTGCTTCTGCCAATTCATCTGTAAACGAGAAAATTAGAAATGAGTTAGTTCTTAGATGTAAGGTACTTCAATGAGACTTGAGACATATCTATTTATAAATATGAAAGAAACATACGTCATTTATTGTCCCGACATTAAGACGAATTTTTGACTAAGACGACGATTTCTTTCTTCTCCAATAAGGATATCGTATCATGAAAATCGATCTTGAAAAACCCATAGATTTGATGTTATCCTTGTGATTGATCGTGTCAAATTGGTAATATTTGGGTCATTACTAGTTTACTTGATATCATTAGTAAGTTGAGAATCTCGTACATACATTTTTCTTCCTTGGACAATTTCTAAAATTCCATGGCAAATCAATTATTAGAATTAAGATTCGCGAACTTCACATTACATTTTTTTTGCGATCCAAATCTACTGGCATGTAAAGATTCGCAAACTATACTCGTTTGCGAATCGAAAGCTCAATTCGCAAAATCATTATTCACTAAACTCTTAGTGAACAATTCGTGAAATCATAATCCGCGAACTTCGTGATAACTCATGGACATTTTGCGAATTCATTTTTTTTCAAATCTGCGAACCGTAAATTTTTGAATCTCCTTTCTTCTAGTTCGTCAAAGTTTTAAATCTCTGATTTGCGAACTGATTTTTCAAAACTTCACCATGGGATCTTTCGCGAACTCTCAGTGGGCCTATTTAACAAAAAAAAAAGAAAAATTTTTTTGCGGCCCAGTATTAAACTAAATCTTTATCTTTCGGCCCGCGAAATTTCCTTTATCTAATTCGCAAATTTCCCCAAATCAGTTTTTACGAACCCTAAAATCTCAAAATCTCTCAAAACGCGTCAAACTCAACTTTGGATTTTCGTTGCTGTGCTTCTGCCTACACACACAAACACTCACAGATTTCGTTGAGGTAAGGAAGAAACAGTCTTTAAATCTTAATTTTTCATGTATTCTCTTCGTTGATTTTGCAGGTTCGAAATCGGAAAAGAACAGGGAGTTCATCCTTGTTTTTTTATTATTATTGTTGTTTGTTGTTTGATCTTGTGTTCTATAATCATTTTTATTCATACTTTGTTTAGATGATTATCGTGAAAAAGAGTACGAACTGTGTTGACAAGATTCTTCAATTTCGTTTTTAAAATCAATGTTCTGCGAATAGGGTTTTTTCTGGGTTTTTTTCAAAAATTTTGTTTTTGATCTTTCTGTTCGTGATTCGCAAATTGAATTTGTGTTTTTTTGCGAATTCATGCGTAGAATGAATTCGCAAAATGAATTCGTAAAAGTTGTTTGTAAAATGCTTTCGCACTTTTAAGTTGACTGATTGACCAACCAAAAAATTTTGCGAATCTAAATTCGCGAACGGCCTTCCCAGATGCAATTCACGAACTAATGTTTCGCGGGTCGTGTTTAATCTTGTCAATTCGGGAACTACCGAATTCGCAAATCTTTATTCGCAAAACTTCTCTTATTCGCACTTCACTAACTGTCAATTCATTCTTCGCCAAATTCCTTTCAAATTTCAAAATTGATTAGCGAAATTCCTATGACAGACTCGCAAATTTCCAAATTCGCAAAACTCGTACCTCGCAAAATTTCCAACTTGCGAACTAGTCTCTCGAACTACACTTTACAAATAATTTTAAAAATTCAGTTCGCAAACCCCAAATTTCCCAATCTAAACTTGACTTAGTCAATTCGGAAATTGAATCTTCTCAATTTCAAATCAATTCGCAAACGGAACCCTCTCAGTATTTCAAACTAATTCGCGAATCTTACTTCGTGAAATTTGCTTGAAAAAAAAATTTCAGGCTTTTACAGACCCGCATATCTTTATGTTCGCAAAAAATGTAGGATTCAAATTCGATCTAAAGCAAACTCGCAAAATCAATTTTTTTAAGTCTTTTTGAACTAACTGCTCAAATTCACGAACCCTTGCCAAAAATTTCAAAACTTCAAATTTGTGAAATACACTTTGATTTGTTTGGGGCCGAACAGTACCTTATTACTTAAATCATCTTTTTATAAGAATGTCAAATATCTTCTCATAAAACGTTATTCACAACTTTTTTTTCTTATAATGCAGCTTCGACAGAATGACTACACCAGCAGATCTCGTCTACTCAACCACCAAATGGATTGTAATCAAAGACAACAACTTTCAACTCGACTTGAACACTTTCAAGTGTCAAGAAGAGATCATCCCATCCATTCTGAGAAACCACCACCTGGGATACGCCTTCTCTGCATCAGTTCCTGCACCAACCGTGTACCTTCAACAGTTCTGGGGAACGATGACTACCAAAATTTCTCAAGACAACACCACTTACTATGAAGCCCAAATCACAAACGAAACCGTCAGAATCACCAGGGACTTTATTCGACAAATTCTTCGGCTGCCGATTCAACCAGAATATGAACATGAGGCATCCGAGGACGAGCTCATAGCAGATATGTTGAAAATGGGTTACTATAGCTCACTCGAGCTCGTTTCCCGTTTTCAACAATCAATGATTCCACATCCGTGGCGAACTCTTTTCGCAATTGTCAACAAGTGCTTCTCACCAAAGCACTCCGGGTGGGACAGATGCAACACTACGATCCTACGAATCTTTCATGGGATCATCTTCAGGAAAGGATACGACTATGCCAAGCTGATCACAATGGACCTGGACGATCAGCTTCATCAGAGATCAAAGTCCAAATCGAAACTGACACAGAATCTGCCCTATCCCCGGTGGTTCTCACTAATGATCCACCACTTTATGACTACAACACCGGGGATACCAACAAGGACACAAGAAGAAAACTACACCCCTCCCAAACTCAAATTTCTTCAAAAAGGAAAGACGGATGAGAAATACTCACGAAAACCGATGCCCATTCCGCGCGCTACCTTACTACTAGCTAACCCAGAATTGAAAAATACTGCAAGAGGACCAAAATTCCAAACCCCATGACTCAGGCCGACCCACCCGAGTCTAACCCAGGGGTTAGTGAGACTGAGAGAGTAGAAACGAGAGAGAGAGAGAACAAGCAAGTGAGATACTGAGAGAAACCACAGAAACCGAATCCCACACGCACCACAGACTACATCTCAAGAAGCAATCCCCGACCAACCACCACCATCCTCTGAACAAACAATACCTGAACAATCGCTCGAGGAACAACCACATGCCAAACGACTCGAACACCCACTAATAGATGTTCCCGAGACGATCACGACTGCACTAACTCAGTCAGAAAAAGCCGGGTCAATCCCTAGGATAGAAGACGTCGTAATCGACCCAACGACGCATGAGCGAACCCCACCTGACCATTCACTTGTCTCCCAACAGACAAGTGTCTCAACGCAACACGAACCACCCCAAACCTCCAGCAGCTCGGTTCCTGTGTCTGAACCAATTCGAGAAATACCCATTTCCGTGACACAGGCCGAGTCTCAGCCTGATCTTCAGGTCTCAACGTTCATAGAAGAGCCCCAAATAGAGGCTCTTCAAGGATTGGACGGAAGTCTCTCGGATGTTGATGATTTCAGCAGCTCACCATCCGCGAGCCACCGTACAGAACCTAGTTCTGGACGCGTGCTAACGGGACGCCTTGGCGATCCCGGCGATAGCTCCACCCAAGCCCGTCACACTGACGTGGCCACAACGACCCGAGTACCATCTCCAAAAGATGTGTCGCAAGGAGAGGTCGGAAGACCCAAGGACCCCGAAGTTCCACGAACTTCGGGTGACGAGGGCCACCGTCCAGAACCGCATTCTGAACGTGTGCCAACGGCTACCTCTAGTGGTGCCGGATCTATTCCAACCCAGGTGACGACTGCCTACTTGGAGAATCGGCTGTTCGAGTTCTTCGAAACCTTAACCCTACCAAGGGTCAAAGGTCCTATTAAGGAGGCGGTCCAAGCAACTTCCACCGACAAAGGGAAGGTTCCCATGTCTGACCAACCTCCTCCTCAACAGCCGGTACTTCCCCGTCTTCTCACCCTGCCACCACGCAACCCGACGACACCCAACTTGTACACAGTGCCTCTGCTAGAGCTCTTTGACGTTGGCATTGCTCGCATAATAGATCTCGACAGCAACCGAAGCATTGAAGAAGAAGACCTCTACCGGAAGCTGGTCGCAGGTGGCGTCATCCCACCTCCTGATGCGAGCATACCGACTGACACATGCCGCCAAGAAGGCCCCAGTCAGAAACGTCGTCACGACGATCCAGACGACCAGGATCGTCCTGAGGGGGAGAGCAGCAAGAGACCGAGAACCAAGTCTCCAGTTATTCGCGGCGTAAGAGGCAGAGGACGCGGAGTTCAAACGCGTGGAGGCAGTTCGTCACGACCACCCAATCCACCACCAAGGTCCTCCAGTGGCAGAAAAGCTACACCAGGGCCGAACCAGACAACTTCCCTTGGTGAAGTCGAGTCTGCTCCCTCGAGGATCTCCACCCAACCAGTCCAAACAACTACAACCCCTCGTCCAAAGGATCCTCAAGGCTACATTGATAGATATATCTTAGACGAGGAATGGAGGACGAGAACAGAGCCAGCAGAAGAGTCCCGCCTCAGGATTGAAAACGTTCGTGATTTATTAAAGGCGGCGGCAACAGACTTCTGCTTCATTGAGCAAAAGGAAGAGGAGCAAGGAGAAAATCCTGAGGCAGATCTTCCAGAACTTCCAGAACTCCTTCAACATCAGGTGCCTGAGGAACCGACGCCGGGCTACGAGTTCATAGAAACTCGTTGGAGAAACGCGAAGATCAAGGCACCTTTTCTTGAGGATCATTATCCAAAGATCTGGAGGAAGGAAGAAGAAATAAAGGGAGTCAACGAGCTGAATCTTTGAGGCCTTGAGCACCTAAGAGGGACGTATAGGGGACTTAGCCATCAGATTATGCTCTGGGAAGTCACGGCCAAGAAAGGAATGAGTAGGGATCAATACAGTAAGTACATGAGAGATCAATCGGCCATCTGTGATATTGTGGATGTCGAATGGGCAGTAGGAAGATATGTAGGCCCTGTCTTTGTAATTGATCGTTATGACAGGAAAATCGTAAAATATTCAGAAGCAGATCTTCCCTACCTTCCACTGGGCGAACTCAACAAGCTCTTCAACATTTATTGCAATAAGTTTCCCCTTGACACTCACACAAGACGAGATGGTTATCGGGCTATCAAAGAGTGTATGCTGAGGCAGGTCAAGTACTTCGCTACTCATGACTTCCAAATGGCCTTGGAAAGCAATATGAGCAAGGTCAACCTGACATGTCCAGAAAACAAATTAAGGATCTCGAAAAGTATGGAGAGGGATTTATCTTCCTTGAACCACAACCTGGGGTCACTTACCTACAAGCTCAGAAGAAAATGTTGCTGGTGCTTCTTCTGTCAGAGATCTCCAAATTCTCAGATGGGACATTGAAGATTATCCTTAACCAACTCCTGGCTAAGAAGAAGACAATATCCGAAGATGACAAACTAGAATGAACAGAACTGGAAGAGAAAGATGTTCTACGGAAACTCGTCGAGAAGATCAGATATCGAATCGTTCTTCGGAACGACATCAGACAGTTCGAGACTGCACTAGGATTCAGGAAGACCTACTTGGCCCATAGAGAACCTCCACCTCCGCCTCGCTCGAAGAAAAAGAAATGAAGACTTAGTTTATTTGCTCGATTGTAATTTGGACACTTAGGGGGAGAATGTTAGGAATATTTTAGAAGTGTCCAAAATATTTATTCTAAGTCTTGTAATTTCTTTACAATGTATTTTATAGATGTATTTTATAGATGTTTTATCTTATGTAATTGGGTTGTATTTGTAATAGGCTTGTTAGGAGCCCAATGGGCTTAAATACCTCACAAGGTATTTAAGCTTAAAACCTAACACTCATTAATCTAAGTTTCCATTTGCAAAAATCTCACGTATTCAACACTAAACCTCTAAAGCACACTATTCACATTCTACGAAGGTTTAATCTGTTGAATTGTTCTTGGATAATCTGGAATTACAAAGACTAGTGGCTCGAGGACACGTCGAGTTCTGAAGAAGAGAATCTAGCCCTCATGGCCCGTCTCGACCATGAATCGGACGCTGAAACTGCCAATCATACGGACGACGAAAACGAATCCACCTCTTCACAAGAGCTAGTCTCTTCTTCCACATTATTGACCATGTTAGAGTCATATAAAAAACAATATGCTAACATGAAACGTGAGCAGAAAAGTATTAAGAAAGTAGAGGATAAACTTTCTAGGTCTCAGGAGAGGATAAATAGTCTCGAATCAGAACTTAGGAGCTCTAGTGCTAAGATAGAAGAACTTACTAAGAGCCTACATTCTAGAGAGACTAGTCAACCTGAAATAGGACAGCATAGCAAAAAGATTACGAGTTAGAAGATAGGCTAGCAAATAACTAAAATAGCTTGGTTAGAAATCTCAATGAGAAAGCCACCCTAAATTGTAGGATAAACGAAGCTACCACTAAGATCACTAACTTAGAAGCTCAATTAGAAGTTCAAATGCTAAGGTTAGTGAGCTTAGTAAAGAACTAGACGCGTGTCAAGCCGCCAAACTGACAGTAGAAAATAATTATGCTCTCCTAGGTGAGGAACGCAAGAAACTATATGCTAAAATTAAGAAATTAGATGATATAGTTACGCGTAGGGGACAATCCGAACAGACGATATTTTTGAACAAGCCTAAGGATATAGAGTTCTATAATCCTATAGAAGGCATAGGTTTCACTAACCCACGAGTTCTACGGAAAAAGGAAATTTATGATATTGAGAACATGAGTTTAGGAGTAACCTCTCTTAGAGAATTTACTGAATCGACGTATCAAAATAATTATGATTCATCTATGAGAAAAGCCTCACATGGGCCTGAGATCCCCTTTTACTACACTGAACTAAATGAAAGAGACAGAAATATGAAACCTTCTTTAACCCCTGTCTGTGATTTAGTTCAAGTCCTACCTCCTGAATCTCAAGCACAACGAGGAAGTCAAAGACGTTCATTTTAAAAATTCTCTCTACATACCTCCTCTAATAAAACAGATAGAGGAATCTCAAGCTAAATTAGACAAAGAAAGAGAGAATTTCGAAGCTGAAAAGAAAAATTTCTTAAAAGAGATGAAAATCCTCAAAGCTTCATCATCCTCCCAAACTAACTCTCACGCTATACTTCAAAGCGTGAAAATCGAAAAATCACTTTTGAAAGATCAGAAGTTTACTAATAATTCTATCAAGAGTGCTAAGACTAAAATTACTTTACCTACGTCTACAGGGAGCATAGGGCAAGCACTAGAATCGAAGAGAGTGTCTAGTCTTAAGAAGGAGCAAGTAGATTTGAGTATGCTTAAGAATGTTACTCCTTCTATACGAATAAATGACACTCGTAGAAATAAAAGAGTCATTTCTTCGCTTAGAGTAATTGCTTCTACGTGTACGCTTCAGCCCATCACCTTTAGATGCACCAATTACGAAATAGGCTCTACATCTAAAGCTAAAATTAGTCATTCTGAAACAAATGCCACTAGGAAGACTCGTAGGGAACAAGATCCAGCCATAAAGAAAGCTTATGGCGCCGTACATGCTTGTACTCACCTAAGGTATCCTGTAAAGATTGAATCCCCCAAGCACTTTAGGAGATTATCAAAAGAAAAGATCTTTTCCTCAGTCAAGCCTACCAAAGCATTTGTACGTGCTGAAATTCAACTTCCCCGCCAGGTTCAACCCACTTGGCTTCCTAAAACACCTCATAAGAAGACAAAAGTCATAAAGGCTAAGTCTCCTAAAGCCAAACCCAAAGTTACTTCCTTGAAGGCAACTTGGGTCGCTAAAGTTCCTATCGAAAATAACTTAGGAACCATATCTGAATCAAAATCTGCTAATCTGAGAGGACCCATTTTTAAGTGGGTACCTAAAGCTCTCTAAATTGTTTTTGCAGATCCATCATGTGTGGTACCTTGACTCTGGTTGCTCCACATACATGACGGGAAATCAAGAGCTGCTGAGCAAATATCAAGACCGACTGAATGGAAAAGTCAGGTTTCGAAACAACGATTCAGCCCCGATTCTAGGACTTGGGGATATCATTCTGGAGAATCTGACTATAAAAGATGTCTCATACGTCGAAGGCCTCCGCCATAACTTGTTCAGCATAGGCCAGTTCTGTGACAAAGGGTTCTAGGTGGTCTTTCATGCTGACCGGTGCAGAATTTTGGATAGTCAGGACACAGAACTCCTACAAGGACTTCGGAAATCAAATCTATACACGATAAACCTGACATCCGTGCGGCCCTCGACAGCTGTTTGCCTCATATCTCAGACTGTAATTCAAAGGAACAGCTTATGGCATCAACGCATGTCTCATCTCAACATCAAAGCTCTTCAACGTCTCTCAACGAAAACGTTGGTTCATGGTCTTCCAACTATAACTTTACAAAAAGAGCATCATTGTTCGGTGTGCCAATTAGGAAAAATGAAGCGAGCATCTCATCATATCAAACAAATGGCCTCTACTTCACGTCTTCTGGAACTGCTACATATGGACCTATGTGGACTGATGAAGAAACAGAGCATAAATGGACGCAAGTATCTGCCGGTCATAGTCGATGACTACTCTCCCTACACATGGACAAGGTTTCTCCGAACAAAAGATGAGACAGGGGACTTGATCGTCAATTTCGTGAACTCTACTCAAAATTTGCTGCAGCAGACTATCCAAGTCATTCGAACAGACAATGGCACTGAGTTCAAGAACAAATGTCTCAGTGAATTTTATCAGAAACTTGGAATAAGTCAACAATCTTCAGCCGCCAAGACTCCTCAACAGAACGGGGTAGTTGAACGAAAGAACAGAACTCTAGTGGAAGCCACGCGTACGATGCTCATCCACTCTGGTCTTCCACATTTTCTCTGGGCGGAAGCAGTAAATACCGCATGTTTCACTCAAAACAGGACGGTGGTTCACAAGCACTTTGACAAGACTCCGTACGAAATTATCAACAAACGAGTACCCAACATCTCATTCTTTAAAGTCTTCGGGTGCAAGTGCTTTGTGGCGAACGACCGAGAGCAACGTGCTAAGTTCGACCCTAAAGCATTCGAAGCCACTTTCGTCGGGTATTCTTCCACCTCGAAAGCGTACCGAGTATACATCAAGTCCAACCACACAATCAAAGAAAGCTACAATGTCACTTTCCACGAAGTGGCGAGATGGCTTCTGGTCACTTCAGTCCAGGACCCGTGCTCAACCCGATGGCTCCTGCACACCTCAGTTCAGGACCCGTACCTAACCAGATAGCTTCTGAATATAACAGTTCAGAACCTTTTTTCACTGGTGTGTTGGCACAAAACCAACAGAAAAGATGGCAACAACTCCGAATTCAACGTCAGAAGACGCAACGAGACTTGCATTAGACGATTTGGACTCTCTCTTCGAGCCAGTATATCGGTCACACACTGCTACACCTATAGTGGATTCTCCACCCGACGAGACCGACGTACCAAGTGCTTCTCACGTCCCTACCTCACTCGATTCCGAATTGCCACAGAATAACAAAGGACCTACAGTGGTTATTGAGGAAGAATCATCAGAGACGATCGTTCCAAGTGCAGAATTGGAACTTCCTCACGCAATTGATCAATTACAGACTACAGGAAATCTATACCCATAGATGGCTGATGCATCGTCTTCAGCCTTGCCTCATGAGCGCAAGTGGACTAGAGGTCACCCGGTTGATCAGATAATTGGCGATCCTTCGGATGGAGTGAGGACACGTCGTCAAAACAGTCTCTTCAGCTGCTTCTTAAGTAAAAATGAGCCTACCAAGGTAGCAGACGCACTTCAAGACCCGGATTGGGTAATAGCGATCCATGATGAACTTCATCAATTCGAACGTCTTCAAGTGTGGACCTTAGTACCCCGTCCGCATGGGAAAACAATTGTCGGAACCAAATGGGTATTCAAAAACAAGAAGAATAAAGATGGTGAAGTGATCCGGAACAAAGCAAGGCTAGTTGCGAAGGGATACAATCAACAGGAAGGCATCGACTACGACGAGACATTTGCTCCTATTGCCCGAATCGAAGTTATCCGTCTTCTCCTGGCTTTTTCGGCTCACAAAGTCTTCAAAGTCTATCAAATGGATGTTAAGACCGCCTTTCTCAACGGCGTGTAAAAGAAGAAGTGTACGTCGCTCAGTCGGAAGGCTTCGTTGATCAAGAACATCCCGATCACGTCTATCGATTGGACAAAGCTCTCTATGGACTAAAACAAGCCCCACGTGCTTGGTACGATGTCCTGAGTGAATTCCTCGTGAAGTCTGGATTCATACGAGTAACTATAGACACAACTCTCTTCATCAAGGCAAGACAAAGATCTGATGGTCGTTCAAGTATACGTCGACGACATCATCTTCGGATCAACTAATCCACGGCTTTGCACGAAGTTTGGAGATCTAATGAAAAGCAAGTTCGAAATGAGTCACATGGGAGAGATGCATTTCTTCTTAGGACTACAAGTCAGGCAACTCGAAGATGGGATTTTCATCAGTCAAACAAAATACATCAAGGATATTCTGAAGAAATTCCATCAAGATCAGAGCAAGCCTCTCAGCACTCCTGTGTCACCAAGCTGCAAGTTAGATGCTGATCCCTCTGGCTAGTCGGTCGACGTCACACTGTATCGCAGCATCATTGGATCTCTTCTCTACCTCACTTTGAGCCGGCCGGATATCATGTTTGCCACCTGCTTATGTGCCCGTTTTCAAGCCGATCCCAAAGAATCCCATATGCTCGCGGTCAAAAGGATTCTGCGTTACCTTAAGGGCACTTCTACCCTTGGACTATGGTATCCAAAGGGTACGGATTTCAAACTTATAGGCTATACTGATGCTGATTATGCGGGTTGCCGAATGGACAGGAAAAGCACGTCCGGTGGCGCTCAAATTCTAGGCAAAAAGCTGGTCTGCTGGTCATACAAAAAGCAGAACTGTGTGTCAACTTCGACGGCCGAAGCGGAATACGTGGCTGCCGCCAGATGTTGCTCCCAGATGCTGTTGATGCGGACTCAGCTTCGCGACTATGGGTACAATTTAAATAATATACCCATATATAGTGATAGTCAAAGTGTCATTGCTATTACTTGCAATCCTGTTCATCACTCACGCACAAAACACATAGACATTAGATATCACTTTATCAAAGATCATGTAGAAAAATGCACCATAGATATGTATTTCGTGAACACGGAGTACCAATTAGCTGACATTTTCACCAAGGCATTGGATGAAAAACGATTTCAATTCCTTGTCGGAAAATTAGGCATGTTGAATCTTGCGTGAATTTAATAAATAATAAAAAAATATATATATAAATACTATACATATACCTATAATATAGGGGAATGACGAAATCCTTTAGGATGCTTTGATCTAAAGTCACTTAGAATTTTACCCCGACATGCAATCGATTTAATTGCTTAATTTTGTCAGTCTAAGTCGCATTCTTGTGTCTAAAGGTCATTAGGATTGCTCCACTAGACACAAAGCCACTATACAAATGTTTAGAAGTACTTACAATTGAGAAATTGGATAGAAGAATTAATTCGCAATCATATGTTTCTCGATCGAAAACAGTGTTGGGAACGATTTTGATTGGCCGCGATAATTTGCGATCGAGAAATTGAATTGAAGAGCAATTTTCGAATCAATATTTCTCGAGCGCAAATAGTAATGGACCTGATCCATTTAATCGCAAAACTTCCAATCGCAAACCCAACATTGACTTACAGCGAGTTAATAAAAGTTCGCTTTTTGTCAGTCGAAAAACTTTATCTCACGCAAACCTAAATCGCAAAAAATTCTCTCTCGAAAAACTTTCACAGACAGTTCAAATCTCTCACAAATCTTTCGATTTTCAACACCAAATTGTCTGTTTAAGGTAGAAATGACATTCATCTGACATTTGTGTGCGATTTAACTCCATTAGCATCTGCAATTTGTAGTTTTTCGCGTGGTTAGGATTAGATTCTCGACTGTTCTTCAAACTGAGAAAAATGTATACTATTTTATAGTGATTTAGGCATGTTTACGAGTTTTATCTGGGTTAATGCCTGCAGTTAATATAGATTCGATGTTTTTTTGAATCTGGTAGTTTAAACTTTCGAAAAATCTGCATCAGACCACTAAGTTGAGTTTTGAAAGAAACTGGGTATTTGAATGTTTGAAGCCATCGAAGAACTTTGTCGATCGCAAAGAGTCTTAATTCAATTCCGATTCAATTGAGTTATTGTTTGTCTCGAATTAGTTTTCGATCGCTAAATTCTGACTTAGTCGCTAAGAAAGAAGATTTTGACCGACAAATCACTTACCGTCGAGAAATCTAATTAGGATTTTCTGCGAGCGAAAGAATTTAAGCTAAATAGACAATTTAGATACAAATTAGATCGAGCGTAAAACTTACTATCGCAAAATAGAATTTTCGATTTCATTTTATTTCGGTCGCAAAAATTTAGCAGCGAAAAAAAAAAGTAATTTCTCAACGCTTAATTTTTCAATCGTAAAATTCGCCGCTTAGGATTTAATTGATCGAAAAATTTCTCGACGATTGACTTAGTTTCTCTTTCGTTGATTAATTTATCGATAGAAAAAAATTATTATCGCAGCGAAAATTTTACTTAGGATCGAAAATCACGTATCGCTAGACAAATTTCAAATCGAAAAATTTTATACAATAGAGAAAAATTTTCGACAGTAAATTTACCTGAGAAATAATTTCTCGATCGTAAATTTATACGGAATTTTTCTCGATCGTAAAATTGGTCGGCTACAGTCCATGATTACGACTTCAACACTTAGTTTTTTTTCTAAGTCTTTTACACTGTAGTGAACATTAAGCGAATAAAAATTTTTCGCTCGCAAAATTAAACGGAGTTATTTCAATTGAAATCAATGCATAGGAAATCAATTTGAAAGTCAAATTTTTCGAGCGTAAAATATCTCGGCATGAACAGTGACATTTTCCAAATTTCCAGCTCGATTGAGCACCTTTCGGTGTCCAGACGAGATCATAATATCTATCCTGCAAGGCCACCCCATCTAGCATGCATTGACGGTCACCGCATCGGTGCCAATGGTCTATCTCCAGCAATTCTGGGGATGTATACAAGGAGCAGTGGATAATGGAGCATTCTCCTTCTCAACCAGTATTGGGACGCGGCACATACATATGGACAAGAACCGGTTCGGGATGATTCTGGACTTGCCATACAGCGCAAACTACGACCCGCTCCCATCAGACGCAGAAATGGTGCATGATTTCATGCAAATGGGATATCAACCGCAGCTCACCAAGATAGCTCAAGTCCAGAGCAGCGGTATCCCTCATCCGTGGAAGACACTGTTCGGGATTGTGAACAAGTGTCTATCGCCCAAGCATGCTGGCTTCGACAAGGGCAATAGCAACATACTGCGGATCTTTCACGGACTCGCATTCTCCAGAAATTACGATTTCACGCAGCTGATCTGGAATGATCTTGCATACCAGATTCGGCAAAAGGAGAATCGGAGATCGAAGAATGTGCCTTACGCCGGTGGTTTAATGTGATCATCAGGGAATTCATGGAGTTGCACGAGTCCATCCCTCGTCTACCTCCTGGAGGAAATTATCAACCACCAAGGCTCAAATTATTCCACAATCCACGGCTCAAGGACTTGGACCAACCATCGATGCCGATTTCTTTTGAGCCGCTACGTCTCGCCGACCCCCAGGGAGACGTGTATCGAACTTACTGCCGGGAAAATCACCTCACCGAGGAGATGATTCGAGGGCCCCTGACATATTTTGTAGTTAGCCCTCCCCAACCGCATCACCAACCAAGCCCTGAGGACACGATGATAGATGTTGTCGCTCAGGAGCTTCAACAGGAGTCTCCTTTGGTCGAAGAGCAAATGCCCGACGTAGATGATACACTAATAGACGTCGTGGCTACTGAGATGGCGCTCGAGGCTCCTGAACACGAATATCAGGTGGAGGTGCCCGTACATGCTCCAAGAGCCTATTGAGGAGGTTCTACTTCAGGAGGCACAGCCCGAGGTAGAAACGGGGCACAGCTCACCACCTGAGACGATGGAACACGCCGGCGAGGAAGAAGCACGAGAACCGACACCTCGCACGGCTTCCTCGTCAGACACTGAGTCTATTGAGGAGATCCAACTTATAAGACGGACTCCACGTCGACTAAGCTTTCAGATCGAGTCCCTCTTGACCGTCGTCTCCACCACATCAGACACGCCGCTTGTCATACCTTCTAGGGCTGAGGACCTTCATCGCTCAATCTAGAGCCGCAGCCCACTATCACAGCTGCGGTCGGGGCCGAGGATCAGACTATCACTACCGGCCTCGACGTCGAAATGTCTGACGTACAGGTTCAATCTAAGCCTATCACAACATCCATAGACGCGAATCTTCTAGATTAAAGTTGAGGATTGGATGGAAGTCTCATACAGTCACAACCTCAAGTGACTGTGAGCCAACCTGAGGAGCTGGTGTCTGCTCAAGGGTTGTTAACAGGCGACATCAGTCGTCCTGGTCCTTCGACGGAGGCTTCCACACCGTTTGTGACGAACGAGCAATTCCAAGCCGCTCTCTCCGCTGCTGTTCAATCGCTTGAAGACAAAATAACGGAGAGAGTTCTTACTGCCATAGAGACATCCCGCAGAGACACCGGGAAAGCACCTGTCTCCGAAGGCACCTCGTCGCAGCCCAACCTCACACCTCCACAACCCACACCCACCGACCCTCTACAAAATTCATCCATCCTCATCAACCCATACACCATACCCATAACCGAGCTCCACAACATCCTACTCGCCCGCCTGATCGGCCTCACCATCCGGTCGCCTCAAGAAGAGTCTCTTTATAGGTGATTGGTGGATCATCCTGAGCCACCTACTGAAACTTGCCGAGGCCAAAGCTCCCACTCAAGACGCAGACATGACGATCCCGACAATCAGGACCTCATGAGAGGGAGAAGAGGCCACGGACATCTACGAGTGGTCAAGAACAAGGCCAAGGCTCGGGCTCTGCGCAGACAGGAACTGGAGCCGGAGAAACCTCACAACCCACTACACAAACCACCACCACCACGCACCGCACACAACCTCTAAGCCCATTCTACCAGCCCACCATCAGAACGCCTCCGTCGACCCCCTCCACCCCACCGACCTTTACAAGCCCCTTGCTTCCAGACGAAGAAGCAAGTGCCGCGATGCTCATAGCCCTAGAAGGTACTCAAGCTACTCCCTCGATCGCTCCAGACCAACCGGGCCCATCAGGACATGGCGTCAATCCACACGAGGTTCTAGACAAATACATCTTCGAAGGACAGTGGATGACCCATTCCATGCCCGAGGAGCATCAAAGACAACGGCTTCAGGACGTTCGGAATTTCCTACAACATGCCTCGATAGACCTCGTGATCATAGAAGACGATGAGCTTCTGGAAGGTGAAGACTACGAGCAAGACATCCCAAGGCTACCAGAGTTGATCGCGCAACAAGTGGCTCCCTCTACAAGGCTAACGCCAGGGACCGTTCGAATCGACACGCCGTGGGAGAACATCCAAATAGAAATCCCCTTCCTTGAAGAAGTTCGTGAAAACATTTGGAGGTCACCGGAGAGCGCTAAGAAGCCAAACGAGTTCGAGCTGAGAGGGATCTCTCACTGGGATCAGCAGAAGAGGATGACCTACCTTTGGATGCTGACCAAGCTTGGACCTGATGTAAGGCTGGGGATGACTAAAGAACAAGTCAAGAGCCATTATAAGAGCCTCTGCTCAATATGCCAACTACTCAGCGTATATAGTGCAAAAGGAGGACTTCCAACACCTCACTACACCATCGAGCGAGTAGATAGAACTCGAGAAGATCTAAACGAGAGCGACATACCGTACATCCCTGCTGATAAGGTATATGTAAGATCCCGGGGTAATTAACCCGGTTTCTTACTCAGTAATTTGGTCGAGCACTTGGTGAGCGCTTATATTTAAGGATAGAAATAGAAATTAAATGACGATTGAGAGATTATAGATTGAAGTTGAAAGCTAGAAGAGATAGAGAAGAAAGAATGCTTGGAGAAGATGAAGAAGATTAAGAGATCAGAGAAGATCGATAGAGAGACGAGATAGATGAAGAGGAGACGAGAAGATTGATTGTAGAAAGAACTTAATTCATTGCTTAATTATCCCATACATGCATCGATAGTTTATATATCATAGTAATTTGGGCTCATTTAAACATAGTCCCAATTCTAATTAAAAATGGATAACGGTAGGCCCAAATCCAATTGATAACTTCAGCCTACTCCTTCTCGGTCCAGCCCGACTCGGGTCCTTACATTGCCCCGCCGTTGAAGACATTCTCGTCCTCGAGGATGTGAGAGTAAACTCCCGGCATAGTGAGGAAAATGTCCGACAGTGGATCCACGACCATTATCAGCTACGGTCGACAAACTTTTTCCACGATCGAAAGGGAAAAGCGAAGCCTCCAGTACACTTATGCTTCCTTTCCCTCGATCGAATGTCTTACTTTGGTCAACGAAAACTCCATCGTATTCTTCAAAAATAGCGTCCGGTTCCTTCCCGGCCAAGACAACCTCGCCTTCAAATATTTTGATTCCCAAAGCATGAGCAATAAGCATGTTGAACTCTTTATCAGTTTCCTCACCTTTGGTTTCATCCTCATCGATAAGGATAAGGATAATTACATTAGCCACCTTGCACACAAAAGAGAGGAGAGCTCTAGCGAGCATCTCGACATCCCCGAACTCCATTCCTTCGACAATACGCCAACGACCTCGATCAAATGGTAGGTTAGACACCTCCGCCACATGCAGCCGCTCGACACCCCATCGTCCTAGGTCAGCCCATACAGCATCCACATCAGCTAACACAGATTCATCACCAATAATATCGGTCCCCTTAATCACATAAGAATCCGGCGTTGCCACTTCAACCAACACAGACGAACCCTTATCAACCAACATCGACGAGTTATCATCGCTCAACGCCAATTATCCCCAATGACAACCGATTCAACCTCAATCCCAACTGGTTCAAACTCAATCAACCCGGACGAGTTCCCATCCTCAGTGAACATCAGAGATTTCTCACCCACAGTTATTACAGATTCAACCGCACTCACCGACTCGACCTCAATGAAGGACAATTCAACGTCAGTCGGCAATTTCACATCCTCCAATGTCATCGAGTCATCCATCAAACCCGATAGCGTAGAATCATTACCAATCAACTTATCAACATCAGTCTCGTCAACCACAAACTCATCACCAACAAGGACATATTCATCATGAACTAGCTCAATAGGATCAAAACGTTTAACCACAGCTTCGTCGAATTCATTCCAAGTTAGAGAGCCCTTACCTTCAACTACTCGTCGTACCATTCGAAAGCCTCGCCGTCGACGTAGAGCCCAGCCACTTGAACCTTTTGCTGCTCGGTGAGCGTGGTTACCATATGAAAATACTCCTTGCATTTTTGTAGCCAACCCCGGGGGTTCATGCCGTCGAAATGCGGGAATTCAAGCTTGGGTAAAGGGCGAGGTTGTGAGGCATTCCAGGTGTTTCCCGTTGTAACAGGAGCTCGGTCAAATCTGCTCGTCGTCGGCTGTAAGCAAGTGTAATCTGCCATCGATGGTTTTTTATGCTGATAATCGTCTGGCAAGGGGTTACTGTTTTGGTTTTGGATCAGGTTTAGGTTTTGTAACAGCTGCCTGATCACTTGGATATTTTGGGCCATTTCTCCCACTTGAAACTTGAGTCCTTGTTGTTGTTGGCCAAACTCGTCCATCTGATGTTTCAACTGAGCCACATGAGTGTTAAGCATCCCAACTCTTCCATGGGTAGACTGAAGTTGAGCTCGCAGTAGAGCTTCTCCATTTTCTCTTTGAGACCTTACATTAGTCATCATCATCTCGTGTCTTCTTAGGGTATCTTGCAATTCCGTTTGCCAAGTGTTGTCAGCCATGGCGATCCGAGAATGATCAGCTCTGATACCAAATGTAAGATCTCGGGGTAATTAACCCGGTTTCTTACTCAGTAATTTGGTCGAGCACTTGGTGAGCGCTGATATTTAAGGATAGAAATAGAAATTAAATGACGATTGAGAGATTATAGATTGAAGTAGTGAAAGCTAGAAGAGATAGAGAAGAAAGAATGCTTGGAGAAGATGAAGAAGATTAAGAGATCAGAGAAGATCGATAGAGAGACGAGATAGATGAAGAGGAGACGAGAAGATTGATTGTAGAAAGAACTTAATTCATTGCTTAATTATCCCATACATGCATCGATAGTTTATATATCATAGTAATTTGGGCTCATTAGACATGGTCCCAATTCTAATTAAAAATGGATAACGGTAGGCCCAAATCCAATTGATAACTTCAGCCTACTCCTTCTTGGTCCAGCCCGACTCGGGTCCTTACATTATCATCGAAAGGACGATGGCTAACTTACCGTTCGACCGAGGGAAAGGAAGCATAAGTGTACTTGAGGCTTTGCTCTACCCTTTCGATCGTGGAAAGCGTGAACGAAAGGTAGCAGATGGTGGCCGTGCTTCCAATGTTGAACATTATCGTCCTCATGCCGGGAGTCCACTTTCACATCCTCAAGGACGAGGATGTCTTCAACGGAGGGGTAATGTTAGGACCCGAAGAATTGGTTTGGGCTCGTACAAAGTTGATGGGCTTCTAAGTGGACCAAGAGCTATTATAAATATTATATGATGTATTGGGTTATTATAGCAAGCCCAAGTATTATATTATATATACATTATATGCACTATCGTGAACACTAAGCAAAACAGTTTATCTCTAATTCTCAGCTCAATCTTCTATCTCTCGTCTCTCTCTCGCCGATCAACCTCTGATCGTTCTTCTCGATCTTAATCTTCTTCTTCTACGATCTTCTATCTTCTTCTTCTTCATATGTTCTTCTCTGTTCGTCCTCTTCTTTACAGACTTCTTCTTAGATACTAAACACAATCACACACGCCAACTGTTCGATATAAGTTCCAAGTGAGAAATCGCTTCGTATTTGGGCGGGATCTTACAAATTGGTATCAGAGCCGACGATTCTCGAACAATGATGAATATTAACACTATTAATGCTCGAATCAAGGAGAAGACACCTTACCTCTTCGACGGATCGGAACCCAAAGCATGGATCCAAAGGTGCGAGGAATATTTTCAACTTCTAACCACCAGCAACGAAGGAGACAAGGTTCGAATTGTCTATCAATACATTGAAGGTAATGCTAAGGACTGGTATTTAGAGTTTTTTGGCAATAAGAATAAGGATTCTCTGACTTGGAACGATTTCAGTGATGCTGTGCTCGTTGATCATGTGGAGTTGGTTGATGATGAAGATGAATCTGGCTCGGTTGATGAGGTCTTAATGTTGGATGATGATGTTACTGATGATATATGTATGGAATCCGAACTGGATCATTCTCCAGTGTTGGTTAATGAGATGGCTGTGTTGGATGATGCTAGTATTAAGGGTGTTATATCTGATGAACTGTCGTTAGTTAACAGCGAATGTGTTGCTACGTATATATTGGAGTTGAGCGGTGCGGCCTCGTCAATGTTGATTGTGCAAGATTCACTCATGGTGGTTGATGAATCCGTGTTAGGCGACGAGGAGTTTGCACGAGCTGACGTTCTTGAAGGGCGTGAACGAGTTTTATTATATCGAAATATGATATTCGATCGAGGACGATGGGAAGACGAGCGGCTACATGTGGAAGACTTCCGTAACCTACCGTTTGATCGAGGGCGTTGGTTCATATTTGAAAGAGCCAAGGTGTGCACTTCGATCGAAGAAAATCTGCAGCAAGGCGGGCCATTTGCTGTTCAAGGACTAGCAAAACAGTACCACCCTATCGAACGACGAAAAGGCGCTACAGCTATAGCATTACTTAGGTGGTATGGTAAGCGGCTGCTTGTTGGCAAGAACTTGTGTTTACCATTCGATCGAGGAAAATGCAACATTGATGTAGCAATTAAATGGGAGAAAATGGATGGTACCCCACAAGGTTCAACTGAGGAATGGTATTGGCTATATGTCGCTGTGAACTCCAAAAGTTCGTTGGTGACTATCGATGAGATGCGAGACTACTCTGTTGAAAATAGGTTTACATCGGCTGCGGATAGATTGTTTGACGTACAAATTCAAGGACGTCGTTGTATCATCGAAAGGACGATGGCTAACTTACCGTTCGACCGAGGGAAAGGAAGCATAAGTGTACTTGAGGCTTTGCTTTTCCCTTTCGATCGTGGAAAGCGTGAACGAAAGGTAGCAGATGGTGGCCGTGCTTCCAATGTTGAACATTATCGTCCTCATGCCGGGAGTCCACTTTCACATCCTCGAGGACGAGGATGTCTTCAACGGAGGGGTAATGTTAGGACCCGAAGAATTGGTTTGGGCTCGTACAAAGTTGATGGGCTTCTAAGTGGACCAAGAGCTATTATAAATATTATATGATGTATTGGGTTATTATAGCAAGCCCAAGTATTATATTATATATACATTATATGCACTATCGTGAACACTAAGCAAAACAGTTTATCTCTAATTCTCAGCTCAATCTTCTATCTCTCGTCTCTCTCTCGCCGATCAACCTCTGATCGTTCTTCTCGATCTTAATCTTCTTCTTCTTCTACGATCTTCTATCTTCTTCTTCTTCATATGTTCTTCTCTGTTCGTCCTCTTCTTTACAGACTTCTTCTTAGATACTAAACACAATCACACACGCCAACTGTTCGATAGAAGTTCCAAGTGAGAAATCGCTTCGTATTTGGGCGGGATCTTACAGTATACCATCTCTATCAGCTGTACGTGGAGAAGTACAAAGGTCCTCAAGGCTTCATCAAGAAAGAAGGACTCGAGGGACTCTACCGGTTCATGATGCGCCAAGTCAAGTACTTCGCCGCACACGACCTTCAGATGGCTCTGGAGAGCAACATGAAGAAGGTTAACATGACCGCTGCGCTCAACAAAGGACCTGAGATCGAAGAGCTTCCCAACAATCGCATGCACATCAGCACAGTCCTAGGCATCACCTACCATGATCCAATAGCCAAGAAGAATAGGTTGATGCTGAAGACTGAGATTCATAAATTTTGCGATGGGACGCTCAAGGTCGTCAGGAAAAACATCGAGCAGAGGTTGGAAGAAATCAATCGAGATACGATGCTGAGGATCCACAGGTTCGTGAGAGAACAGTCGCTCCTAATGGAACTATTAGAAGATATCGATGAGCGACTGAAGCTGAGAAGCACGCTCAGGAACTTTGAGCATGCGCTGGGCTTGCGCAGATCGTACTACGCCCGACGAGGACAAACAGCACGGAGACGCAATCAAGCACAAAGGGGGAGAATATAGAAGATCAATTCTAATTCTGCTTTGATTTCATTAGTTGTCCTTGTAATTAGGGGCTTTATTTGTATTAGTCTGTAGATTAGGACTAGATAGATATTTATACCAAGTGTGTTTGGTATAAATACTTTGTAATCAATCGGAATCAATAGAGAAAGTTTTGAAAATTGATCCGGAAGGCTTGCAATTCAATTCCTAGAGAGAGAAACAATAGTAACTTTCTCACTCTACTCGAATTCTCTCTTTTGTTCTTCATTTGAGTTTTTCGATCGAATCTTAATGTCAATCATTATCATCGAATTACTTAGAATTCATGCCTAGGATCATAGAGTTGTTAATCGTAGGACCTAACAGATGCTATCTATTTGTATATAGATATCATTAGGGATGCCCTGCATCAACGCGTTCTTGGCTATAAGATCTGCTCTTGCTCTTCTTCTCTCAGTTGCATCGTACTCACTTGGTAATTTAACTCGCCTAGTGGGTTCGATTGGAGGATTGTTTGAGCTATCACCTTCTTGGTTTATGTAAAATATTTCCGGTCCCTCATATAGTGATTTGAGTAGATCTTCAGCCTGATCTTTAAGCTCTATGAAGTTTAAGAACGGACTTCTCCATACTGTATATTCGCCCCTTTCGAGAATTGGGGACGATTATCATTTCCTAGAGAATAGGCATCCATTTCTTCTTTGAGTTGATGTAGGATCTTCGTTTGTTGTTTTGCTTGGTTTGAATTGATGTGATGTGCTTCACAAGTAGAAGATTAGTTAGTAGCGTCTGATTCTAGAGCAGTTTTGAGAATAATTTTTGACTCAATCTTTAAAGTTTGATAAAAATTAATTCGTCGAGAAAAATTGTCGTTGTTACTGTTCTTGTGCAAGAAATTACATCAGCGAAAAATTTTTCGAGCGAGAAAAATTGCTCAAAATCTTTTGGTCGAGAAAAAGTTTTGGATCGTGAATTTATTTCGAGCGCTGAGAAACAGTATGTAGTTTCTCGCTGGGTCAAAATGAATTCGTTGACTGGAAAAGTTTCTGGTACGCAAATTATTTTTGCTTAGTCAAACTGAGAAGTCTGACCGAAAAAGTTTTTCGAAAGTAAATTTTACGAGCGCAAAAATCAAAATTGATTTTGTCAAAAAAATTTCGCTAAGTAAAGCTCGAGAAAGTTTTCTTATAAAATCGCTTCTAACGATGACGACTTTAATGCTGACTTTAGAGTCCTGACCGAGAAAAATTATCGCACGAAGTTCTCGATCGAGAACTTAAATCGAAAACTTGAGCGAGAAAAATTAAAATCACTTAAACAGTCGAAGAACTCTAATTAACACTGATCAAGCAAAAAACACCAAATTAGAACGTGAAACTGCAGGTATTCACTCGCAATCAGTTCCTTAGCACGCACGAACAAGTAATTAAACACGTTCCGAAGCAAAACATGTCGAATTTAATCAAAATCAGAACGTATTCTAACATTTTATCGCGCGAAAAGCAGCTATTCAAAATCGATCAATTCTGATAGAATGATGTTCTAAACGCTACCGATCTAATCACAACCGTTTCGTATCACTAAACCCGAGCACAGAAACACCAAATTCAAGTCGATCAATCACAGAATTAAGCTTATCAGATCGAAATTAAGTTTCGCGCCAGAAATGTTCTTCGCACGGAACAGTTCCAGAAAATGAATTTCTATCTGATTCTAACAATTATGGATTCAAAACAATACGAATCTACTCTGATACCAATTGTTAGGTCCTACTTAATCAACTCTGAGATCCTAGGCATGAATTCTAAGGCAATCGATTAGAATTGTAAAGATTGTGATTTCGATCTAAAACCTTCGTTGAGAACTAGAGAGAGAATTTTCGCTTAGAGTGAGAAGATTTCTTGTGTTTCTCTCTCTACAAATTGAATTGCAAGCCTTTCGAATCTAATTTCTAAATCTTCTCTAATTGGCTCATGTTTACAATGTTATTTATACCAAACATACTTGGTAGAAATATCAAACTAGTCCTAAACTAAGGACAAATATATGAAACGCCCCAAATTACAAGGACAACTAATAAATCAAAGCACAATTACAATTGATATTCTACAAAAGTTGATCCATACGAACAAACTCCTCCATCCGCATCTATCGATCTTTCCCATAATGGTGCACCCATTAAAATTCGCCGAACACTATGATCCATTAGCGCCTTCTACATTTATATTAAGACAAATAAAATTGATAAAACAAAATAACAAGATGAATTGTCACAGATTTAACAGAAATAAATTATGTTAACAGAAATAACAAAATTTTGAGTTGGTTATAGATACACCAAAAAGCACTTTTTAACTCACCCTCACAATTAATATAAGAGTATGGATTATTATTATTGCTATTATTATATTCTACACAAATAGTACTAAAAGTTTCAAAAAATTTCACGGGGCCGTGCCCTCCGGCCCTATTGTAGATCCGCCCCTGTCGGCAAGGATATTTAGTTGTGTCCCATCTCTAACAAGAATATTACAAATTACAATAGTTGGAATTTGAAACAGAATAGAAACACAAGACACAACATACATATATATATATATATATGTATGTATATATTGGTTTATAAAAATAGAAATGATGTTAACTGCAACAATGTGACAAAAGCTGATCCATACGAACAAACTCCTCCATCCACATCTATCGATCTTTCCCATAATGGTGCACCAAATAAAATTCGCCGAACACTATGATCCATTAGCGCCTTCTACATTTATATTAAGACATATAAATAAAACAAAATAACAAGATGAATTGTCACAGATTTAACAGAAAAAATATGAAATCACCTCATGCCATGTGGCAGGATCCACAAATATATTCCACTAGTATATGTTACACACCATACATGTTTGCATGAAAATAAAAATTGATAAGAGATTTTAGTTTTAATTTTGATTTTTAATATTTAGTTAGAAAAATAAGCATTTACAAAAAATAGAATAGACAGTTTCATTAGGCTAAAAACGTGATCTAAGATTTATTTTTTATTTTATGTCAATTTTTTAATTTGAGAAAATTTTTGATTGGTTAATAGATACACCAAAAGCAACTTTTAACTCACCCTCACAATTAATATAAGAGTATAGATTATCATTATTATTATTATTAATACGATTCGATCTGATGGATAAAATGATAATATTTAAAGAAACAGCTACATGTCGATAATGTTAACAAATAGGTTTGGGAAATTTTCAAGCGATTGAGAGGGTTATTGGACTAAAAGAAATTGTTAGGAATCGTGAATTTAAAGACTTCAGATTAACGGTTTTGGTGATTGGACTCAACTTAATTAAGTATACCGGTTAGATACAGATTAAACCAGAAATCTGAAAACAGTCCGCTAAATGCAACCAGCAACCGGACCAAGAATGCTATCAGAGGGTTAGTAAGGACCGGAAAGCAGATACCGAAAGTGCCACGATGGACAAAGATTCAAATTTGTTTGAAGAGCGACAAGTTGAAGGCTTCTGACGAAAAATTAATTCATGGCTAACAAAAAGAGCCAAGTTGAAGTCAAACTAAGCCAAATAAGGAATAAAGAAAAATACATAGAGCGACTAGTGCAAAGACCGGACAGACCTATTTTGGGAAAAAGTCATTAAAAGCCTTGTCCAGTACCAGGAGCTCTCTCACAACGGCTCTCAACATCAAGCCCAACTATAAAAGGGAGAGAGGCAAGTTGAAGACTTTACTTCACTATTTTTGAAACCAAGTAACGCAAAACAAAACTCTACCTCTTAAGCGAAAAGTATTTAGGTGTTGTCCTCACTGACCTTAGACCGAATCGGTAGTAAGTGAGTTGTTCTCAAGGGACGGTAAAAAGCTCTTGAAAGTAGACGGACTGTAAGAAGTGGTCTAAGTGGTAGTTAGCAGAGTATTGCTGTGTTGGTCTAGCTAAGAAGATCGTGCAGCAAGGGTTGTAAAACCAAATCTTCTAGTTGTGCCTTCCTTGTGGGGAAGAAGGGGAGTCGTATGAGATTTTTACTCCGAACTTCCAGAAACAAATTTGTGTCTTTCGCTTACATACACGCACACATCACATCTTCCATCCGGTCTTGGTTCAAAACAGACCGGTCTGCTTCCGTACAAGACACTAACACAAAATATCAAGCACCGGTATCTAACCGTAACTGGTTAAGAACCGACAAAGTAACAAGTGTTTATTCAACCCCACTCTAAACACATAATCGATCCTAACAAGTGGTATCAAAGCGGGTTACTTGATATTTCTTTCCAACCATGACTTCATCAAACAAGCTTCCTATGTTTAGCAGGGAAAACTTTCTTGAATGGAAGATTAGGATAATGACTCATCTCTGTGCCCAAGACGACGAGATGATAGACGTGATAAACAGAGGGCCATTCACGTTCACAAAGATAAACTCACGACACGCGACGCATCATGATGAGCCACAAGAAATTCTGAAAGAAAGACATGAGCTGACGACAATAGAAAGAAAGAAGGCAAACCTTGACAACGACCCGAAGGATACCTTGTTCAAAACACTGGACATGGGAATATTTCAACAGGTCATGACATGTTCGATCGCAAAGGAAGTGTTGACCAAACTCTGCAAAATCTGCGAAGGAAACAACCAAACGAGAGAAAACAAGCTTGTCGTTGCCATTTAGAAATATGACACCATCAGAATGAAGCCAGGAGAAGCCATGGCTGACTTCGAGGAGCGATTTTGCTCCATTATCAACGATCTTTCAGCACTTGGAAGACAAATAGAAAACAGGGACATGGCAATCAAGGCCATGAAAGCACTCCCACGAAAATGGGATGTAAAAACAATGGCCATGAGAGAATCTAAAGACTTAAGCAAACTAATGATGCATGATCATTTTGCAGATTTAAAAGCTTACGAGTTTGAGCTCCAAACAAGATTGGAGGAGGTGATACCGGTTCAAACGGTCAAAGCACTGGCAGTAGCAGAACCCTCCAGAACTGCCGATGAAATGAGTGAAGAAGCCATGGCTCTCTTCATCAGAAATTCGGAAAATTCATGAAGAGGACTCCAAAGAAAACACCACGATGTAAGAATGCTAGAAAAGATGAAGATCCTAACACATTTTTTAACTGTGGCAGGACCGGACATTATATTGCCGATTGCCCTAAAAAGAAGGAAAAACTAAAAGAGGCAAACAAATACGAAAGCAAGAGGAAGTCACGCGTCCTTGTAGCTGAAAACAATTCCCGCAGATGGGACGACACAGATTCGGAAGAATCGAACTCAGAAGAGGAACTGAGTGGATGTGAAAGCGAAAAAGAGCTCGCTTGCCTAATGGCTGATCAACCAAGCCATGAAGCTGAGTTAGCTATGAAGAAATACTGGATGCTCTTCAAAATATGGCTGATGAATACTGGAAGCTCAACGAAAAGCTGAAGGTGGCAGAAAAAGATAAGGCACCGGTACAAGAAAATGTCGGATCTCTAGTTGAGAAAATCACTCAACTAGAGGAAGAAAACAGATTGAGAGAGACCGCTGAGCTGAAAGACTCTGAAAACCAGAAGTTGTCAGCGATAGTCCAATCTTGGAAAAAATCATCTAAGACGCTCAAGTGTCTTCAAGGAACAATGAAGGACACCAATGATCGGACAGGTCTTGGTTATAGAGAACGAGTAAATACTGGGGAGGCATCGACATCTTATCAACCACCTGTCTCAAAGATAATAAATTTTGTTCGTCCTCCGGTTATAACCTAGTCCAGTATCACAAACAACCATCACTAGGAAAACTGGACTGGGATATGTGAATAACATTAAAACCTCAGTCCCACACAGAAAGACAATACCGGAGCTGGTAAGGGGAACACCTCCAAAACATATTTTAATAAGAATAACTCTTCACGAGGGAGATCTCAACAACCCAAGAGAAATTTCTACCACAGACCGGAGGCCAAAAAATACAGAAGTCCTGAATACCGGTCTCAAAACAAAAATAATAACGGTTATAGATATTTAGTCGACCCAGTTACTGGTAGACACGTTACGGTAATCCAAGTATGGATCCCTAAGAATCTAATTTCAGACAGGACCCAAGTATATATGGGTACCAAAGATTCCATTTGTTCTTGCAGGAGCTCAAACGGTCCAGTTGGTTTCTAGACAGCGGCTGCTGTTGGCACATGACCGGAGAAAGAAGACTTCTCACGGATGTAAAACCTTGTGCCAAAATGACAATCACCTTTGGGGATAACGGTAAAGGTGAGACCATAGGTAAACGTAAGATTACCTATGTTAACTTAACCCTTATGAACGTATACTTAGTCAGAAACCTACACAATAATCTAATAAGTGTCAGTCAACTAAGTGATACTGGCCATGAAGTGAGCTTCAAACATGATAAATGCCTTGTTAAAAACAAGGGCAGGAAAACTGTACTGACCGAACGAAGAACCGATGGCACCTACAAAATAAACTGGAATGAGCAAACTGCTCACACTCATACGTATTTGGTCGCCGGTGAGTCCAAGGGCTGGCTATGTCATAAAAGATTTAATCATCTGAGTTTCAAATCAATTTCGGCTCTAAGTAGAAATAACTTAGTTAGTGGTTTGCCAAAGCTAAGATATGTTAAAGATAAAATTTGTTTAGCTTGCCAACTAGGTATACAAACTAGATCAACCTTTAAAAGTAAAGGAAATGTATTGTCTGACCAGTGTCTAGGGTTATTACATATGGATTTGTTTGGTCCAGTCTCTGTAACCAGCTTAGGGGGAACTTGGTATACACTAGTGATAGTTGATGACTACTCTATGTTTACTTGGGTCATATTCATGAAAACAAAGGACCAAACACCTAGTGAATTGATAATATTCTTCAACAGAGTAGAAAATGAAAAGAGTCATTTTTAAAAACAATTAGAAGTGACCGAGGAACTGAATTCCTCAATTTCAGTTTAACATCCTATCTTGAGAACCATGGCATACGCCATGAGTTATCTGCTGCCGGGACACCGCAGCAAAATGGAGTTGCTGAAAGAAGAATCGGACGCTCAAGGAAGCAGCTAGAACTATGCTGGCGGATGCAGATATCTCTCAGAAATTCTGGGCAGAAGCTATCCATACCGCCTGCTATACTCAGAACAGGTCAATGATATGTAAAAGTCAAGGAAAACACCCTACGAGATATGGATCGGAAACATCCCCAACATTGGTTACTTCAAAATCTTTAGAAGCAGATGCTACATCGACGATAATGGAAAAAATCATCTTGCCACCTTTGATAAACGGGCTGACAAAGGATTTTTCTTAGGATACTCAGCAGTCAGCAGGGCATACCGGGTGTTTAGTTGTAAGAGTTTGAGCATTGAAGAAACTCCGCATGTTGTGTTTGAAGAATATCAACATGAGAACAACACTCCAAAGAATATCAATCGATTAAGCAACCAACTAGAAATTCAGAATCTGGACGGTCCTAGTGAAGATGAAGGACCAGTATGCGAAGACAATGAATCAGGTCAACCAGGGGATGGAGAGACCGGAGCTCATTATGAGCAAATATAAAAAGTAACGGTTCAGCCAGGCCAACAGTCAACAGAGGAAGAAATACAGTCTGGGCAAGTGGGCGAAGAATTGATAGAACTAGTCAATCCTCAGAAAGAAGATCAATCCGAAGAAGAATCCATCAAATGGAACCGAACCAAGCTCAATCACCCAAAGAAGCTGATCATCGGTGACCCAGCCGCACCTATGAGGACCAGGCGCCACTCCAACCCAAATATGTTCATGCATGCCTTCATTTCTCAAATATAGCTGTTAGCACCTCAGATATCCAACCTAGATCGAATCGATTGATAATCTTTAGAAATTCAGATTTAAGATCGAAGATTACCACGTTTAAAGCTTATGAGAGAAGAAACGTTGAAAGAAGGGTTTGGCGCGAAATTGTTCTCTCCAAAATTCTCGATTCTTTTTTTTCGATTACAAAACGATACTAAGCGCACTCCTAATTTTCTTAGGAGTTCACTTATATATACCACCTATTGTGGTATATTTACACAAGTAGTCATATAATATGACTAATTACAATTCAGTCCAGGACTACTAATTTGCATAGCAAGACACGAAAACTATATTAATTGAATACAATAAAATAGTTCCAACAATCTCCCCCTTTGTATTCAATTTCCAATATAGCGCGGGTTATCTCCGTCTTGCAAATGGAAAGAGTCCTCGAGTCCTCGAAATCTCCTCTTTAGAATAGCTTCAAGCTCACCCGGTCTTCTAGTCATCGGCTTTTACTTCGAATTTTCCTTTGAAGTTCTTCTCCTAAATGCCGTAAGATGTACAAAGTGTTCTTGCCGGATTTAGAAGTCCGCATTCCATTTCTCCCGTTGAAAGCACACGAAACTCGAAACCCCCTATATGGGTCAACCTTGTGTTGAGATTGGGGAGCCCGATGTCAGGTTTGGAGAGGTGGACACGGTTGGCAACTTCGGTCCTTGATGCAGTGGACACGGTTGGCAACTTCAGTCCTTGATGATGCTTGAGTCACGTGTCGTTCGGTCCTCGGTCCTTGTTTCTTCTTCTGGAAGCAAGGGGATTGAGAAAGTCAAGGAGAGGGCTCGGGGTTTAGCCATCTTCTCCATTTCGCCAGATTCGTCTTCTCCGAATGTAAGTTGTCTGGTTCGGTCTCGAAGAAGAGTCTCTAGTTCCAGAAGAAGGTAGGCCGTCACTTTCTTTGATTTTTTTTAGTTGTACTGAGCTTCCTTCGAATGCGGCATTGTGATAGAGCCCGGTTTCAGAGTGGTACGCTCGGCGGAATTTGGTGGGTGGACCGACCGATTGTGTATGCATAACCCCTTCTCCCCCTCATGGCGAATCGTGTTAACGATATCGGCATGTTAATTTGATGGTAGAAAAGGACATACAAAAAGGTCCGTGTGGGTAATAACCGGACGGAGCCACAAAGGCAATCCGTCGAAATGAGTAACGGGGCCACATAGGCATCCCGTTGACATCAACTAGGATCAAAGCTCGTAGAAGATGGCCGAAACCGTTGTTGCTTTGATGTTGCAACGGCCGGACTTCCTTCCGATCCTCGAACCATATCTTTAAAAAGAACATGTCTACGGAAGTTCTAACATAATCACAAAGATTAGGTGTATTAAAAAGTGTATATGTCCTAAAAATTTGAAAATTTTGGGGAGTGAGGACACACTAGACGCGAATGATCAATAAAAGCGTCGTACGGGGAGGAATATACTTAGTTCAATATCCCCTGTTTCCGAGCGAAGCGGTGATAGCATACGTGGTTTCCCGTGATTTATGAAACACCTATCTTCTAAGAGATAGACGAGTGGATAAGGCTCGGTTGTGCATGCGCCGTTGGACCTAATGCGACGACTTCTACGCGGGAGCTAATTAAAATTAGCACATGTACCTATGGGAGTTGGGTCCGAAAATTATGTGAGATAAGGGAGTAATGTATTTTCAAAGATTTCCAAGGCATCATGGAAGTAGTCTTGCTTGGTGTGCTCGGAAGATGAGAAAGTGGTGGAAAGTTGAATCGTCTCAAATGCTCGACGCGTTCCGGGGTTAGGATCAAGTGGGATTAGACTGAACCATAGGAACATGAAATCCGTGCTTCCGGGATACGTGAGAAGTGTTGCTCTAGTTGAATTAGCAAGCCGGAGCCGGTCGATGAAAGTACGGAGCATGATCGTCACATAGATCGTCACCGTCGTCTTTGGGAAATTTTGTCCGTTTGAAAGCTCGAGTCCATCTTTGGATGTGAGAGAATAAATTCGGGAAACATATAGAAAAAGAAAGATTTTTTTTTCTTTTCCCTTTTTTTATATATTTTTTTATTGTTCATTCATTTTTTTTTCTTTTTTATTTTCTCTTTCTTTTTTTGTTTTGTTTTTTGTTTTTGCTTTGTTTTTAATCATCCTCAACAAATAGTAAAAATCAAAGATTGGTCTCACAAAATTGAACTTTTAACTACACAATCTGGAGAAAACAACAATATGAAAGCATATAAATAATCCAAGGCAAGAATTTTTTTTATATCTTTTTTTCTTTTTATTTATCTCATTTTTTTATATCTCCGCTTTTTTTATCTCCCTTTTTTTTATCTCCCTTATTTTTTATATCTCCTTCTTTATATATATATATGTGTGTATATAATTAGTATTGTAGTATTATATTTATATCTCCCAGAGATATGTTTCGAAAATAAATTTTCTCCCCCTAGAAATTTGCGTAGTTAGCTTGACGAATATTAAAAATCTCGTTCCCTTAAGTTTTTCCCCCTTCAAGATAAAATTTGTGCTTCCAAAAAAAATATAAAGGTTGCTCCTCATTAAAATAACGAGTTGCTCCCCCACAATTAAAGCTTATTTGAAAGTATTAATCGGAAAATGATATTTATCGTTTCCGTTGGTAATATGCATTTGAAAGTTTTAAAACCATTTAAGCGATGAAATGCATATCGAAAATGTATCATTTGAAACGTTTTGAAAGAAAATAGGTATTATATATTTTTTTAGGAAGCTCATATGCGTATGTAAATGTGAAATATACCTCGTTGAAGCTTAGTTGTAGTAACTTACGTCTCATCCTTTTATCATGTACGTGGAGCCACTACGTCGAATTCCATACATGATGGAATCTGCAAAACTATTGGGACTTTGGTACCCATTGTAATATGGGTCCTCCCTTATTAGCAGAAAATGAGTTATGCGCAAATCGTGTAAAATTAGATTGTGATCCTATGTCGGTCGATGAATTAGCCTTAGGAATCCATTTTTGACTAGGACTCTGTGATTTAATATCCGACATAGGAATCCATTTGTGCATGACTTTACACGGATATGAAAATTCAGCTTTTGAGAATGTGCTCCTAGAATGTGTATTTTTAAAGATCTTCTCATTGCCTAGTCGTAATAAATGATTTTCGGAATTGACTTTGACTGGATACTTCATGTAAGAAAATATGAGTAAATAGAATGATAAGCATGTAAACCAGATGTATCATATTTCCTACATGGAGAATGCACATTTTTCACATAATGATTATAAGAATTTCGAAATTATTTTCAAGTCTAGGCTTTTTAAGTGAAAAATTAGTAGAATCATTTGAAACACGCGATGAAGTTTGTGCGCTAGAACTTGAATTATTTTCGTGAAAAATTTTCTTTTTGGGGGAAGAGCCACTTCCAAAGTTTGTACTTCTAAAATTGATACGCTTTAACGAACATGCAGAAGTAACGGCTTTAAGGATTGGAGTATTCGATCTTTTGGCGCTCAAAGGCTCTTTTTCTTTCTTAACCTGCTTTAAGATTAATTTTTCTTGTGAGCAAGCTTTGAGATTAGATATTTCTAATAAAAGCGCATTCTTTTTCGCTTCAAAATTCTTTCTTTCCGTTTCTAATGTAGAATTTAAATCCACTATTTTCTGAATAGTAAGTATATCAACGGAAGAAGAATTTTCAGAATGACGAGATTTTGCTTCCTCTGTCTTAGAAGTCACAAGAAGATTTTCTAAATTTTTAATCTTAGAATAGAGCTTATTACGTTCTTCACCTAAGAAACCATAGTTAGCTTGAGCAGTGCTCTTTTCGATTTCACAGGCATTTAAACTCTTGGTCAGTTCACTAAAGTTAGCATTAGAATTTTCTTATTGAGATTCTAAACTAGTGATCTTAGAGTTGGCATTTGTTAATCTACAATTGAGGCTAGCTTTCTCGTCGAGGTTCCTAACCAAACAATTGTAGTTATTTTCTAGCTTGACTTCTAATTCCTTCATTTTTGAGCTATGCGTCTCTAACTGTGGCGTCTTAGTCTCACTAAATTTCAAGCTCTTAGTTAGTTCATCTATTTTCGCATTAGAGCTTCTAAGTTCTAATTCGAGACTAGCTATTTTCTTCTCAGACTTAGATAATGTTTCTTCTAACTCTTTTGTACTTTTCTGCTCATTTTTCATGTTAGCATACCTAGTTTGTAAGGATCCTAACATGTTATACAATGTAGAGTTAGGGATCACTGTCTCCTTAGAGGATGTGTTAGTTTCATCTTCGTGATGTACCATCAAAGCCAAGTGTGTCGTTTGTTTGGAGTGTAGTCCCTTGCTTCTTTGAGCGTAACTTGGTCTTGTGGACTTCTTCTTTAACTCCTTCTCAATTAATTGTACTTGATGCCCCAACTCCTTCAGCTGTTCAACAAAGTCGGAGCCAGTCTCGTCGGATCGAGTAATCGAGTAGGCGTCCATTTTTTTAATTTTGGTTGGATATTTTTATCGTTGACGTGTTTTGTGGATTTGAGTTTTTAGAGTGATTAAAATATTTGGCTTCTTAAAATTTCAGTTTCGAAAAGTTTTTGGTTTATAAAGTTTGATTAAAAAATCTGGAGTATATACCAAAAGCTTTTCGTATAATATGTCAATTGAAGGTTATTGTGTAAACAAAAATAGCTTTCAGTGTAATGTCGAATTTTAAAAATTTTGTGTGATTTGTTTTAAACATATACTGTTTTTCGAAAAATATTTCAGGTTTTAATACGTTTTATGAAGAAAAGGAAGTCTTCGAGTGAAAATATTATAGGTTTTATCAAATAGTTTTGAATTTCAAACAGTTCCGTATAGATTTACGATCGTGAAAGTTTTGCAATCGTCAAATTTAAAATAAGATTTGAAATTCAAGGTCAACAGGAAAATGATGTGATTTTTTGTTATAACATATACTGTTTATCGAAAAATATTTCAGGTTATAATACGTTTTATGAAGAAAAAAGTCTTCGAGTGAAAATATTACAGGTTTTATAAAATAGTTTTGAATTTCAAATAGTTCCGTATAGATTTATGATCATGAAAGTTTTGCGATCGTAAAACTTCAAATAAGTTTTGAAATTCAAGGTCAACGGAAAATGACCGAAAACTGATTTTTGATGAAAATGTTTTGCGGGTCAAAGTTATTTGTTGATCGAATAAGTTTAAGTTCGCAAAATATTTTTGCGTTCGTAAAAGTTTTGTGGTCAAAGTACAATTGACTGCAAAGGAGAATCGGATAGACAAAAGTTTTGTGATCGCAAAAGTTTTGCTTGGATTTCAATTTACAATATAATAATGCAATGATGATGTGTGATGATTATCCAATGATGATTAACAATGAATTGCTACGTATTTAAATGTAATCTTATATATAAATAGAAATGTAGGGTTGCAATAATGTTGACACGTGTCCCTCAATTATATTGAAAAAAGATTATTCTTAATAAAATACTTCAACCCACGTTCTTAATAAATCAATTAATAAAATACCGAAACCAACAATCTTAATAAACCGGCTTTTCATATAATAAACTGACACACATTAGGTTAGATATGCGCATCAACCGCATCAATTATGAGAGTATGGAATAGAAGCTGTGGTAACACGGGTGGAATCGCTGTTTACCAGCGGATTTCAACCATGGATCGACGTTGGTGATGCGGCATCCAGTGAATAGACGATTTCGGCATTTGAAGATCTGAATTCGCGGTGCTTGAACCGAGTGGTTTACGTGGTCCAGAATATTGGAGGAAAAATTATCGCGGTGTCGAAGGTTGTCGTGGAATCTTTCAGTTTTACTCTAACAAGGTTTCACTTCTCATGCTTTTACTTTTCCAGTCTTGCATATACAATTGATATACGGTAAAGGCTCTTTTCAATTGTGCATACATTAGTTATACAGTTGCAATCAATTGTATATGCTTCTGGATTGTGTTTGCTGACTATAACCATTCCTACTGCTTTGTGATGCTGTGCAATCAATGCTTATTTCATCGATAATGATAGAAACAGATAAGTTGTATATTGTGCTTTTCTATCTTTTTCTTCAAGTACGGTGATTACTATCGTAAATAACAGAAATCTGAAATGATTTTGTTTCGTTTTTTAAGAGGCATCTTCTACTGATCCGGTATGTATCGATGCCATGGACATTGATGAGCCAAACCGTACCGTCCAACGTCATCCCTGTCACTATTTGACGGTATTCCTGCAAACAAGGTCACCTCCAAATCTGCATCTGGCAATGGGGCTCAAGCAAATACCGCAAGTTCTAATCAATGGGATGGTACTGACGACATACGTGATATCTCATCTGCTCCATTTACTAAGACCGGTGAGCACAGTAATTTAAGTACCTAACCTAAAGCTTTCCTTTTATTCTTAAATTCATAAATTTTGCAAGGGATGGGTATTGATTTGTTAGGGTAATTTTTTTTCTAAATGTTTATTTGACTTGCACTACTTTGTTTTGTAGTTTATGTTGAGATATTTGGAATGAACCGATGGCACTGAGCAGTTGTTGAAGTTATTTGTTGGCCTGATCTGGGAAGTGTTGGGACCTTTTCCTTTAAACATCATTGAGGTTTTCTTATAATGTCCAAGATGAATGGTTGGTATTCGTCAATACTACAGAATGTTGAACATATTATTTTTTCTCATACAGTTTACAACATTTTTAATGTAAGATATTGAATGTTCTAACCATATAAAATGTAAGATATACGTGAAAAGTCCGTCCTTATATCTTATAATCAAGAACCATTATGATATAAAGTTTCGTAATTATAAAGTGATATTATTGTTATTCTTTTACATAGTTTTCTTTAAGTTTTTAATTTAAATTAATTAGTTATGTTTAAGACCCGTGCATTGCACGGGCAAAAAACTAGTGATAACAGTAGCAAAGTGACAATGATGTGTAATGATTGGTGAATGATGTGCAATGATGACTGAATGATGTTGCAATGTTATTACCTTGTGAAGTTTTACGATCAATTGGCAATCACTATTTTGGATCATATATGTAATGAGATGAACTATTCTCGATCATGTGATCAATTTTTCTCGATCGTTAGTGTCAGTTTGACTTTCAAAGCTTTACGGTGGAATTTTGACCATGTGCTAACTATTGAGCAATTTCTCGATCTAATTTCTCGATTGTTACTATTTTCGAATGATTACTACATTAATATGCAAATAACGTGTTCAGTGATGCTCATGAAATTGATCGAAATCATGAAATTGACAAGAACAAACACTCAATTCAGCACAATCAAACCAAATCAGTTCAATTTTTGAAAAACCAGATTAAGAGCTCGAAGAACAATTTTCAGTCAAATCTTCAAAACTCGCTAAAATTTGTGGTTCGATCGAACGAAAACAAGCTCAGATCAATTGGAAACATATAATCGAACCTCAAAAACATCAAAACAAGTCGAATTATGAAAAATCAGATCGAATTTCAGCGATGAACAGTAACATTTTCGCGATGAACAGTAACTCGCGAAAAAAATTCAGATTTTCAAAATTCAATCCTAATTTCGATTCAATTCCTAACACTACCAATTGTTAGGACCTCAGATATCCAACCTAGATCCAATCGATTGATAATCTTTAGAAATTCAGATTTAAGATCGAAGATTACCACGTTTAAAGCTTATGAGAGAAGAAACGTTGAAAGAAGGGTTTGGCACGAAATTGTTCTCTCCAAAATTCTCGATTTTTTTCGATTACTAAACTATACTAAGCGCACTCCTAATTTTCTTAGGAGTTCACTTATATATACCACCTATTGTGGTATATTTACACAAGTAGTCCTATAATATGACTAATTACAATTCAGTCCAAGACTACTAATTTGCAAAGCAGGACACGATAACTATATTAATTGAATACAATAAAATAGTTCCAACAACAGTGTTGGTCCCGATTGCACCAAACAAGTAATCAAAGAGGCTTTAATGGAATGAAAAGGGAGAGGATCTCACCTTCAAGTGTGTGTATTGTGTGAAAAATAGGATAAGCCTTTTGATCTTTGATTACCTTTCAAATTGTGTTGGTAAAACCTTATATACCACATTAACCCTAGGTATATTAAGGCCCAAACACTAAATATTAACTAGTTACATTCTAGCCCAAATCTCAAACTAAAGGGTAATTACAAATTTAATCCCAAGACTAAAACTATTGACACAATCTATTAAATATCCTAACAATCTCCCCCTTTGTGTCAATTGTTGGGAGTCTTGGATCTTGAGCGTAGCGGTGGTGGATCAGCGAGTGTGTGTTTCGCGAAGTCATAACTTGAACTCGAAGGCACGGAGATTCCTTCGAAGCACGATTCGATCAGCTATGGCGTCAATAAACTTCGCGAACTTGGAGCGGCAGTGTGGGTCTTCTTCCGAAAGTATGCGGCAATTTCTCATGAGCTTGTCTTGGATGATGGTGAGTGTTCCATCCGAGAATTTTGCCACTTCGGAGCAGCGCAGTAGCCTCATCTTTCCCTTGTAGTTCGAGTAGGCGACCGCTGGATCATCTCCATCGATCACATCGCCCTCTCGGTAGTCGTCCGCGTTCTTGAAAGATGGGCGAGTCAGGTTCACCTTCTTCAGGTTGTGCTCTACCGCCATCTGCAGGTCGTGGGTGGCGTAGAATCTGACTTGTCGGAGCATGTGGCGCTTGAGAGCCACATACCCCATGGTGACCGGTTCAGCCCGTACGAGATGTCCCGAACTTCTGAGGACGAGTCTGAACTGCTTCATGGATTCCAGCATGTTGTACAGATCACCTAAGCGCAGATATTTGAAGTCCGCCTCGCTTACTTCACAGCAGCTCTCGTCCTGCCTCATCACCGTGAACACTGGATAGTGAACACGTCCTTTCGACTCTTGACGAAGGTCAGTGACTTTGCAGATGGGGGCCCGACTCATTTCCAGAGCGATGTTTTCTTCATCGGACAGCGTCCTCTTTGTGCACTTGTGGCAAAGAAGGCTCCATCGATAGAGCTTCTTCTTTTCCTCGCTCCAATTTTGAATGTTCATCAGCTCATATTCGTTGAAGGTCGTGATGATTTGCTCCTTGCGCCGCCAGATCCTCTTCCTGATCTCCTCTTGAAATGGCGCGGTGATCTTCTTCTTTTCCCATGGTGCTTCTGGTATATCCGCCGTGGGCACATCCGGTTGAGCAGCAGGAGCCTCAGCTTGCTGCGCTTGAAATTGTAGGATGTTCTCGAGTTCGGCAGGTTCAGCGTCGTACTCCTCTCCGTTCTCGTTGTCTGCAGTGTTGATTAGCGTGAGCGAGGCTTCCTTTAGCAGACGTCGAGCATTTTCCACGAACTTCCTGGCTGCTACTGCATCGGCGGGTGTGTACAGCCATTCATCGTTGAAGATGTAGGCCTCGATCTCGTTCTGTGCGCAGTAGACATCCTCGGAAGCTACATTGGAATCGGTATTGAGAGGGGTATGGCTGTGTGGTGGCGAGGGTGTTGCGTCGGAGGAGTTTGTGGATTGTGGGGATGGTTGTGGTGGAGATTCTGGTGGCTCGGAGTTGATAGGGTGGGTTTTTTGGCTAGTGGGGTGTGAGGTTTCTGTTGCGGGCGTTGTTTCAGGTGCAGAGGAGGAGGGCGGCGTCGATTGTATGGGTCCTTGAGTTTGTGAGGCTTGCGGCCTATTCTCCCCCTCACGGCGATCTTGATCATCGTCTTGATCGTCGCGCCTGATCCCGCTCGACTCGCCTTGAGTGCGGCAAGTCATCGATTGAGTCATTATCCTCTTCATTTGTTGTTCCTCCTCGTCGAGTTCCGCCATTGACTCGAATCTTGCTCGTAGGATGTAGAAGAGTTCCTTTGCGGAGATGGAGGAGAGAACAGCTTCAGCGTCCACATTTTGAGTTGGTGGTGGCGTCTCCGGGGCCACACCTTTGCCTTTGTCGACGGTGGACGCATCGAGACGCGCGTAGACTTTATCGAGGATAGACGTCTCAAGAGTCTTTGCAAACTCTTGAAAACGAGTCTCTAACGCGGTCTCAGTCACGAACTGGGGTAAGTTTAACAAGTTGGAATCACGAAGAATTCCAACTGTCACCGAATCGGAGAAGATAGCCGATCGGCCGCCCGTTTGCACAGGACGGGAAAAGACGGGGTCACTCAGACTTCCCGTTGGCATCATCGATGAGACAGACTCAATCGAATGATGGCCTAGGCTCACGGTTGTTGTGACGTTGGCCGTGCTAGGTCTTCCGCTCTCAGTCACAGAGACATCACCGAGCGTTCTGACAGAATCACGAAGACTCTGTAGTGCGGTAAAAGGTGTATGTGTCCTAGAAACGTAAGAAATTATGGGGAGTGAGGGCACTATACTCGATGTGCATGAAGAGGATACAGTCTGAGGCGAGGGACTACTTGTTTCAACATTGACTATCTCCAAGCGGGATGTCGATGGCATACGTGGCTCCTCGTGAAATGAAATATCTTCATGTAGAGAGGAAGATAAGTGGATTGGTGGGGTCGTTTGCGTGGTTGAGCCAGATGCCACGTCTTCTACTCGGGAGGTGAACACATCACCTCCTGTACCTATTGGTTCGGCTCGGCTTATATGTGGCTGAGGATGTCGATCATGTTTTTGTTTCGATCAACGCTCCGTGGGGCAGCTTACGTCATCCTCTCGCGACCGTTTTTTCGGAACGCGGGTGGAAGAGGATGCGGCGCGACTCGATGAATTTTTGGAGGTGGTGGTGGGGTTTTGGCTAGTCCCGGGGTTAAGAGCAGTGGGGTTGATCTGCGCCGTAGGGACAGTGGATAGTGGATGAGGGCTTTCGCGGAAAGAGGCTGTAGAGGCACGGTATTCTTGGACGTGCAGGTTGGTCGGGTCGGCGTAGGCGAGGACGTCGTCTGGGATTATCATTGCGTGTCGATCTTTCGCCGGAGTGTTTTTCTTGGCGAACTTCTCGACAGTGGGGATTAGGTAGTGTTCCGTTGCCGGGCGGAGGCGAATGTTGGTGGAGTGCAAGCGGAAATGTTTGATGAGAGCTGGGAGCCACTGCATGTAAGGGACGAAGCGGTTTGTGACTCCCTTGGCGACTTCCCGGTCGCGACGTTGGATCATGGAGACGAGATCCATCCATATGATGTCGGCGTAGTTGTACCTGCGGTTGTGGGCGATGCCGATGAGGATGGTAAGGATTTGAAAGTTTCCGCGGTCCTGACCAGCATGCTTCCCTGACAAGCATTTGTTCACCAGCAGGTACAGCGTTCGCCACGGTTGAGGTAGATTGCGGGTGGTGACTTCACTGAGGACAAGTGGGCCCTTCTTCTTCTTGGTTTCTGGTTGATAGCCCAGCCGGTCTATGTCCTCGATGAGTTGTTCATGGGTTGGTAGCGGGTCGTATGGGGAGTAGACAGGGAGTTGAAGCACTTCTTGGAGTATCTTTCGAGTGAGGACCACCGTTTCTTGATCAATTATGGCGGATAAGTTTTTAGCAAGGCGGAGTGGTCCAGCTATCTGCAACGTGTGCCAGAATTGTTGAAGATACACTTGTGCTTCTGGCTCGCCATGAGTGAGGGCGTGGCGAAGTGGGTGCCCTTTGAGGATTTCTATAATGATGGGGGCATCGCACCGAAAGCTGTCCAAGTCCACCATGTAATTGTTGGGAATCAAGGCCGCCCATTGACTTGTTGGGAAGATCTGCTCGATCGGTGGAACATATGTTAGAGTATTGAGCTCGATGCGAGCGATGTCCCTTTGGAGTGCTGCTGCCTCAAGTGCTTCAATTGTATCTTGATTTTTGCTAGTCATATCTGTGCTTGACAGTAATTTTAACATGATTAGTACGGACTAAGTTGCGAGAAAATGGATATACGTAATTTGTGGGTATAACAATAAAGTGAAACATACAAGTGCGCAAAATCGTAAGGATATAAATAAAACTAACTAGCCGAGAGAAAAAGAAATTCATTTAATGTAGAATTTCGCGCAGGAAATTTTTCGCAAGTTAAGACATTTAGCAATTTGTCCAAAATTTTCGCATGTAATGAGAAAATTTTCAGATTATCGCACATAGACAGGTCGAGAGTAATTTTCGCAGATATTGGAAAAATTCGCATGTAGTGTTAGATTTTCGCACGTAGTGAAAACTTTCGCAGATTATAAAATGTCACAAGTTATCAAAACTTTCGCATGCAACGGAAATTTCGCTGATTATCACATATAGATATGTCGAGAAAAAAAAATTTGCATTTAGTTTAAAAATTCGCATGTGGTGGCAACTTTTCGCAAGTTATAGAATTTCACATGTTATCTAAAAATTTTCGCGGTTAAAAATTTTCTCAAGAGGTGTGAAATTTTCTCAAGTGATATGAGGGTTGCACAGAGTGATAAATCTTTGAGGGAAAATTTCTCGGGTTGGAATTTCTCAGTTTGACAAGTGAAAAGAAATTCTCGGATTGTTAACTTTCTCAGATTGAGAAATTTTAAGAAATTTTCGCATGCACGGGTTGAGAAATTGGTTACTGTAGTTGCGAAATGGTGATGGTGCGAAAAATGTAGTATGAAGTGTGGTATATGAAAATTTCGCGGGGCATGACGTACTGTAGCAGCGAAAATTTTGACGTATGGAAACATTTTCTATCATAAAAACTTTCGCGGGATTTTATTCACTGTAGCCACGGAATTTTTTAATGAACGTAAAATTTTCTTGGATAAAAATTTCGCGGGGCCTTAGACAGTGTAGCAAGAAATTTCTCAAAAAAAAAAATTCGCGGGACGTTGCTCACTGTAGCAGCGAAAATCTAATGGAAAAGAAAAGAAAAAAAAATTTCTCGGATAAGATTTTCTCAGGATTTTACGTGCTGTAGAAGAGAAACTTATCGTGAGGAATTTCTCGGATAAAATTTTCGCAGAACCTTACTCACTGTAGCAGCGAAAACCTATTGTTAAAGTAATTTTTCCAGAAAATTTTCGCGGTGAAGAACACTGTGCGAAATCGTACAAAATGACGCTGTGATTTTTGCCTTAGACCTACTCAAATCTTAACCATAATGCAATGAACTGGACTCAATCGACTCGAAATCGGACGGGAATTACATATTTGGGGTTACAAACACCTAAAATCTAACATGCGTCCTGATTTAAGCCGAGAAATAATATTAACCTAGAAAAATTCAGCAAATACGGGGCATAGACATGATTAAAACGAACTGAAATTGGTTTATTTAGGGTGTTTTCATACCGAAAAGTTGATTTTGACAACGGAGAATGCAGGAAAACGGGTTTTGAGGACAGATTTGATGACGACGATGACGGGAGAGGTTGAGAAATTTTTAAGTGTGGGGTGCGAAATTTTTGAATTTTTTCTCGGGAATTTGTAGGATTGGGAAAAAGAGTTAAGTGTTTTGGGGTTTTAGGGGTTTAGTGACTGTTCATGCGAAATTTTGAGTTAATGGGCCGAAATTCGTGGGCTTGGTCAAGATTGGGCCCTGATTCAATTTTCGCGGGCTTGGTCAAAATTGGGTCCAATTGGTGTTCAATTGGTCCAATTTTGACTCTGTTTTGACCAAGGAATTAAAATTTCAATCAAATTTTTTTTATTTTTATTATTATTATTATTATTATTATTATTTTTTAATTAAAAAGGCATAATCAGAAACTCCCCCTTAACCTAAAACTTCCCCTTTTTAATTTGAGAGAAAAATAATAAGAAACTCCCCCTTAATCGAAAACTCCCCCTTGAGAGATATAATTTAGAAGACACATAGAGAATGAAGTGAAGTGAAAAAGAAATATGTACACTTTATCAAAGTTCATGTAGGGTCGATTGATCACAACTGAATATTCAATATGTACACTTTATCAAAGTTCATGTAGGGTCGATTGATCACAACTGAATATTCAACATGCCCAACATAGTCACTAGGTGTTGGAATCGTTTGACATCCAACGGTTTTGTGAAAATGTCGGCCAGTTGATCTTCGGTTGTGACGTAGTGCAATTCAATCGTCCCTTGTTCGACATGTTCTTTGATGAAGTGGTGACGAATATCGATGTGTTTCGTTCTCGAGTGATGTACCGGATTACTCGTCATCGCAATCGCACTCTTTGAGTCACAGTAAATGGGAATTTTATCAGCATGAAAATTAAAATCTCGTAGTTGGGTTCTCATCCACAAAAGTTGTGAACAACAACTAGCCGCGGCGACATATTCTACCTCCGTCGACGATGTTGAGACACCGTTTTGTTTTCGAGAAGACCAACTCACGAGTTTACCGCCCAGGAAGTGTGCAGCTCCAGAGGTTCTTTTTCTATCCATCTTGCATCCTGCATAGTCCGAGTCAGAGAATCCAACCAGTTTGAAGTCCGATCGAGTGGGGTACCACAAACCCAGATTGGGTGTTCCTTTGAGATAGCGGAGAATCCTTTTGACAGCAGTGAGATGGGATTCCTTAGGTGTAGCCTGGAAACGAGCGCAGATTCCTGTTGAGAGAACGATATCCGGTCGACTAGCAGTGAGGTACAGAAGAGATCCTATTATCCCACGATAGACGGTTTGGTCAACGGGAGCACCAGATGGGTCCGCGTCGGATCGGCCAGAGGGAGACATAGGTGTAGCAGCAGTCTTAGCATCCTTCATTCCATATTTCTCGAGGATGTCATGGATGTATTTGGACTGGTTGATGAAGATTCCGTCGGGGAGTTGCTTTACTTGAAGACCAAGAAAGAAATTCAGCTCGCCCATCATACTCATTTCAAACTTCTCTTTCATCAATTCTGCAAACTCTTCACATAGTTGTGGTTTAGTCGATCCAAAAATGATGTCATCGACATATATCTGCACAATCATGATGTCCGGGCCACTCCGCTTGGTGAAGAGAGTTGTATCCAGAGATCCTTTCTTGAACCCAGACTGAACGAGAAAGTCTGAAAGGACGTCGTACAAAGCTCGGGGAGCCTGTTTTAGTCCGTAGAGGGCCTTGTAGAGTCGATATACGTGATGAGGAAACTCTTCGCTCAAGAACCCTTCCGGTTGATCAACGTACACTTCTTGTTTGAGAAATCCATTCAGAAATGCAGTCTTCACGTCCATTTGGTAAACTTTAAAGTTCTTGTGAGCAGCAAAGGCAAGAAAAATTCGTATAGCTTCGATCCTGGCAACGGGGGCGAAAGTTTCATCTTAGTCGATGCCTTCTTGTTGGTTGTACCCCTTAGCCACAAGTCTTGCTTTATTGCGGATGACAACACCGTCTTCATCCTTTTTGTTCTTGAAGATCCACTTCGTGCCGATAATGGGTCTGTTGTGAGGGCGTGGTACGAGTTCCCAGACTTGTAAACGTTCAAACTGATTTATTTCCACCTGCATTGCAATCAGCCAATCAGGATCATTGAGAGGTTCAGCTACTCGTGATGGTTCAGCTTGGCTGAGGTAGCAAGCGAACAGACTTTCATTCATCGTAGCCGAACGCGTCGAAACACCGGATGTGGGATCCCCAATAATCTGATCGGTAGGATGAGAGCGAGCCCAAAGTGGTACATTGGTTTGTGAGGAGCTGGCCGCATTTGTATCGATTGGAGGCTCGTTAGATTGGGGTCCGGTGTCTGAAGAAGAGATCTCACCCGTAGTAGATTGGGAAGGTTCAGCATCAGGATCAGCAATGTTCCCAGGGTTGGGTAAAATGTCGTCTTCGTTGAGATTGAGATCATCCAAGTTTGGCGGGACGACATCATCGCCGATAGCTGGTGGTGTAGGTGGGGTAGGTGCAGTGGTAGTTTGAGTGGTGGCGACGGGAGTCTTGGGGACTGGATAGAAGTACTCGAAGAGTAGATCGAGATCCAGTTCACCAGAATTGCCCTCAGATGAGGAGATTCCCGTCGTTGAAGGTTGACCTTTTGTCAACGACTGTAGAAGACCTGGTTCTGGACTGATATGAGCAGAAGCCTTGAGGTCGCCTTCGCTTTCGTCAAATGTGACATTTGTGCTCTCTATTACTGATCGTTTCTCCCTAAGATAAACTCTGTATACCTTCGAGTTAAGCGAATATCCAACAAAGATTCCTTCAAGTGCTTTTGGATCAAGCTTCCCAAGATGTTGGCGATCATTGGCTACAAAACATCGGCAACCGAAGACCCTTAGATAGGATATATCTGGGATACGATGGTTATTCAGCATCTCGTATGGGGTGCGGTTGAATCTCTTGTGGATGGAAGCCCGGTTCTGCGTGTAACATGCCGTTTGAATAGCTTCGCCCCAAAGAGAGTGAGGAAGTCCGGATTGGATGAGGAGAGTCCTAGCTGCTTCAACTAGTGTCCTATTCTTACGCTCAACGACACCATTCTGTTCTGGTGTCTTCACAGCTGAGAACTGTTGGGTGATGCCCTGAGTAGCATAGAAATCACTGAGCTTCTTGTTCTTAAACTCAGTTCAATTGTCAGTTCTGATAATCCGAACCTTCTGTTGATGAAGAGTTTGGGACGTAACAACAAACTCGATGATTAAATCAGGAACTTCATCCTTTGTGCGAACGAGTTTCGTCCATGTATAGCGTGAGAAGTCGTCGACAGTCACAAGAATATACCGTCTTCCTCCGAGTGTAGCCGTAGGCATTGGGCCACATAGATCCATGTGTAAGAGCTCAAGGATGAGCTTAGAGGACGGTGTTTCCTTAGAGAAGTGTGATGATCGCTTCATCTTCCCCAATTCACAGGCAGAGCAGAGGTGTTCCTTATGATATGACAGTTGGGGTAGACCGCTGACGAGTTTATTCTGACGCAGTTTGTTGATAGTCTTGAAATTGAGGTGTGAAAGACGTCGGTGCCATAGATCGTTCAACTTGGGTGCAGCACGGGAGAGAAGGCAAATTGGTCGAGAGGTCGTAAGATTGAGTACGTAAAGGTGAGACGTGCAAGTTCCAGAAAGAAGAGGCTGTCCCGAGGCATCAATAATGCTGCAGATGTCAGATTCGAAGAGAACCTTGTATCCTTTGTCGCAGAAACGACCAATGCTGAAGAGATTGTAGCTCAAACCCTCGACGTAAGAGATGCCCTTAATCGTCAGTTTGTCATGGACGAGATCACCAGTTCCGAGAATTGGCGCCATTTGACTGTTTCCGAAGGAGACCCTTCCGAGATAGCGCTCGGAGAAGTTGCTCAACAGCTCTTTGTTCCCCGTCATGTTTGTGGAGCAACCCGAGTCTAGATACCACACATGACAGACCTGCAATCATCAACAAATGTTGGGTCCCCGTTTACGGACGGGACCTTCTAGTGATATAAGTAAAATTTTCATGCGCTTAACGGGAAATGTGGGGTCTAAATCAGGTTGTGTTGGATCTAATTTAGCTTTCCCTTTGTGATTTGTTTGAGGAGGTGGGATTATGGTTTTTCTAACCCATATTTGCCTAACTTGCGCTTGCATATACGTTGTCTTATTTGTGAATTGACGTGAAGGTTTTGGTTGTTGTTGTCGCCTTTTGGTTTTAGTCGTCTTTTGCTTGCGAGCAGTAGGTGACTTTGTATTCAGCGTTGGATGGCGTTTTCGCTTAACCGTGGGCGTAGATGAACTGGGAGAATGCAGGGGCGTTGTAGAGGAGGTTTGCCTTTTTGGTCGGAGTGTTGCGTGTTCGTGTGCCTCATATTCATGAAAGCGTGGAAGAATAAAGTCATTGCAGCAACACATAGACATTAGTTTGTCAAAGGAAAGATACGTTCTGGTAACATAATTATCTATGTCCTTAAGATGTTGGGATTCAGTACATGGGTTGGAAAGACGAATATAGGATGGTCTTTTCTTCTTGTCATCGAAGAGCGGGTCCTCCTTTATTCCAAATGAACTTCCTTCCAAAGACGTCGAACGCACATTCCCTGTATCCATAGGAATACGAGAGTTAGTGTTTGAACAAGTTTCAGCTTCAGGAGTCATCTCCGCCATCCTCTTACATTTACATGTTTGAGAATCGGGTACTTGACTCGATGTAGAGGGATAGTTCGTATTGGGAAATTGTTCTAGTGTAAAGATTTTGCTAAGTAGTTCATCTCGCTCCTTTGCAAAGGCCTTCCTTTCTAATTCTAGTGTTCGTTCTAGTTCTGCTATGAGTAGAAGTTTCTTTGGGATGTAGGTGCGAGAGAGCGCATCTTGGAAAGCAACTTCCTGTTCTTTGGTTGGGAGTAAGGTTTCGACATCCTCCGAGAGTGAAGGTATCTTAGTCTTATCTCTCTCATTCAATTCTGTGTAGTCATACGCGATTTCTGCCCAATGAATGTTCTGTACTCTTTTTTCTTCCGAGATGACAGCGGAGGATGATCTCACAAATGGCTTAAGTTGCGGGGGAACACCATTTCTTGTTTGCAGGAACGTAGTGTTACACATGTTATACCTTTTAACAATTAGCGGTGTTGGATTGCAATTGCTGGTCAGGCCAATTCCCTCCCGGGCGTTGTAGAATTCTGTTTCAACTGGTTGGTTCAATAGGCATAAGATGCGTGTGTTTTCGTTTCTAAGGTGAAGTTGCTCTTCAAGTTCTTTCACCTTTCGGTACAGCCTAACCCTTTCCTTTGTAAGCAGTTCGTATTGGGATGCCGTCAGAAGACGAGATGTTTCGCATGAACTGATGGCCAGTGTGGTTTCCTTCACCTTATTCTCACTTTACTTATTCTTGCTTTGCAGACGTTTGACTAACGCTTCAGAGGCCATTTGACGTTCGTTTGCACAAGCGAGCTCTTCTACTTTTAAACTAAGTAATGTATAGTTGTTTTCAAATTTTAGCTTAAGTTCTTCATACTCCCTAGCGTCTACGGTGGGTTTCTTAATGGTGTGACGGTGATTGAACACATCATCGAGTTGCGAAATTCGTACCTCAGACTCGGCGTTGGTAGGAGTCTTAGCTGTGTTCTCATCGGTGTTGGCCATCTCCTCGTCCTCGTCATGTTCGACCAGCCTTGCCATGCAGCAATCTTCATCCTGAGGCTCCTCGTCTTCTGAAGTGTCGTTCACCCATTCAGCTTCTTCGGTAAGTAGAACTTTCCCACTTTCCATTTTGCGGGTCATTCTGGCCTTACGGTCGTAGTAGCCAGAGTCCTTCATGCGTGAGGCGTGGCATTCCTTGGCAAAGTGACCAGTCTTTCCACACCGAAAGCACTTCACAGACTTTTGAGGTGCTGAGTCCTCCTCTTTCTTTATCGTCTTAGATTCTTTCGTTGGAGTGGTCTTTTTGGTGCCGCTAAAGGTTCTTTGGCGATTGGAGGAGGATGAGGATTTTTTTCCGATCTTCTTTGTGACCATCTTTGTGAGCATTGCCAGTTGCTTGCGTAGATCACGAATATCTTCATCAGATTCTGTATCAGCTTCGGATCCTGAAGAGGCGTCAGATACAACGGCTGGTAGCTTCCCTTTGTTCTGTTTGGCCTTAGCGATGGAAGATCGTTCGGTAGTTTTGTTTGAGAGGAGAGCCAGTGGGTCGACTCGAGTATTGGTGGACTGAGGTTGCACGTAAGGAGCATATGCAGACAGGCTGTCGTAGAGAGCATGGATGGAGGTGTTGGAGAGGTCCTTACTCTGAATCATCATCACAGTTGCATTTCCCCAATGTGGTTTGAGGTTACCAAGGAAGCGGTTGTTGATGTCAAATTTGTCCCTCGAGATCTTGGCTTTCTTGATCATTGATGACCTTCAAGTATCGGAGGTATGTGTCACGCAACTCCTCTCCTTCATAGGCTTGGAAGTGTTCATACTGCGAGAGACATGCTGATTTCCTCCCCTGAGCACTTTCAGTTGTGCCTGCCATGATTTCCACGAGTTCATCCCATATTTCCTTAGCAGTTGTACAGCACTCGATGTGAGCGTAGACTTCGTTGCCCATAGCCTGGAAGAGGTATCCTTTGGCAGTCTCGTCGGCCTGTACGCGAGCCTCTTCATCCTCATTGATGGGACCTCTTGGAGTGCGGCGTTCATCCATGGGAGGGTTTGCGTTTGGCTGTGCAGGGATGATCGTCCAGAACTCTGCTGGACCATTGAAGATGGAGTCCAGAAGGTATTGAGAGAGTGGTGCGCCTTTGTTCCTGATGAACGTGAGGAATCGGTTTGTCCATATGCTATAGTCGCCTTGTCGCAGCATCGGTGGCCTGGTGTCGGAGCCCACTGTTGAGATGTCATTCGTGGTAGACATGGTTGGTGCAGTCGAATCGTCCGTGGTTTTGATCTTGTATAGATAAGAGAGTTAGTAACGAACGAGACGAGAAATATGAGTTTAACGTGTAGAGTTTTGAGAAAAAAAATTGTTTAAGGAATTTCTTAGAACTAAGTGAGCGTGTGTGATGGTCAATAATGTATGAAGGGAAGATATATCTTGAAATAAGGAGAAGTTCTAGAAATTTAAAAACGAGATTTGAGGCGAGAGAAAAAATTTATGTCAAAAATGGTCTAGGGTGATAGGACTAAAGTGTAAGGATCAATCCCGACCCCAGAGATTCGATCTTAAATAAGTTTGAGAAAAATTTTAACCCGAGAAAATTTTAACTTGAGAAAAAGGCAAAAACCTTAACACTTTAGGAAAAGAGAATTCGCAGTTTGAAGGAACATGATTATATGAAGAATTATCCGAGAAATTATGTGTTGAGAAATTTCGGTGTTTGTGAGTTTTAAAGAGAAATTCTCGGAAGAAAAAAAAATTCTCAGTTGTAAATTTCTCGGATTTTAAAATTTCGCATGTGAGAAGGATTCTTGATTTTGAATTTTTTTACCACCTACGCAAGAAATTTCGCATCAAGAGTTGAACTGTGATTTTAGGAAGTTTTTTCTCGGATTTGAAGGAATTGTGGTTTTTGAAAAACTTTCTCGGATGAAATAAACTTTCTCGGCTGAAAATTAAGAAAATTTCGCGAATTTGTAAACTTTCTCGGTTTTGAAAAATTTCGCGGCTCAGTTCGCGGAATAAGCTTTCTCAGGTACAAAGTTTCTCGGATATATGAATAGTAAGCAAATTTCGCAGATGAAGGTTTCTCGGATTTTGAAAATAGGCAGTTGCGAAAAATGCAGTGTAAGTGAAATTTTTCGCGGTTCTAGGTAAATTCTCGGAATCAAATTTCGCAGATGGGAAAGTTTCGCGGACTTGAACGATTAAGCAAAAATTTCGCGGTCAAGAACGAGCTTTCACTGTTCCATTGCTTTCATGCGTTTTGCCAGAAAATCGTCCAGTTCTTGCTCAAATCTCAACCAAAATCGCTCAAACTTGATCCTAAACTTCAGAAATTCTTCCCTAAACACATAATCGACCGATTTGTGGGCTAAAACCAACAAAAAACAGGTCAAATCGACCAAAAACAGAGAATGGCCGAGATGTCCTTTTCTGAAGAATTTTTGCTTCGATCTTGCTCAAAACTCGTTAAAACTGATCCAAAAGTGTTCTAAAAACATTTTAGGCATAGAATCGATATGGGGAAAGGTTTTAAACAAAAAAACGAAGCATTAAACCCCCAAAACGAGTTCAAAATGCCCGAAAGTGATTTTTGAACAAAACACCTTTGATCTTTCTCGAAATCGAACGAAACTGGATTCAAATCAATGCAGATCGATCCACGTTTGCTCTGATACCACTTGTTGGTCCCGATTGCACCAAACAAGGAATCAAAGAGGCTTTAATGGAATGAAAAGGGAGAGGATCTCACCTTCAAGTGTGTGTATTGTGTGAAAAATAGGATAAGCCTTTTGATCTTTGATTACCTTTCAAATTGTGTTGGTAAAACCTTATATACCACATTAACCCTAGGTATATTAAGGCCCAAACACTAAATATTAACTAATTACATTCTAGCCCAAATCTCAAACTAAAGGGTAATTACAAATTTAATCCCAAGACTAAAACTATTGACACAATCTATTAAATATCCTAACAAACAGCCTTATAGAATTGAAGAGGCACTTAAGGACGCTGACTGGATTGCAGCAATGCAGGAAGAGCCTCAACCAGGTCAAAAGAAGTGAAGTATGGATGCTAGTGCCAAGGCCCACTCATACAGTGATTGGAACCAAATGGGTGTTTAAGAACAAGTTAAACGAAGATGGACTGGTGGTAAGGAACAAGGCAAGGCTAGTTGCACAGGGATACAGGAGGAAGGGATAGACTATGATGAAACATTCGCACCTGTAGCAAGACTGGAGGCAAGCTGAATACTTGTAGCCTATGCTGCATTTGAAAATTTCAAAGTATACCAAATGGATGTCAAGAGTGCATTTCTAAACGGGAAAATCTCAGGAGAAGTCTACGTAGCTCAACCTCCCGGTTTCATCAACCACGAATTTCCAGACCACGTATATCAATTGAAGAAAGCTCTATACGGACTCAAGCAGGCACCACGAGCTTGGTATGAAACTCTATCTAAATTTCTGACAGATAACGAGTTCTCAATTGTCAGCGTGGACAAGACATTATTTAGATACACTAAGGAGGAAGATCTACTCATCGTACAAATCTACGTTGATGATATCATATTTGGGTCAACAAACCCCAAGCTGTGCAAAAGATTCTCCAAGCCAATGCAAGACCAGTTCAAGATGAGCATGATGGGCGAACTGACGTTCTTTCTAGGACTTCAAGTTGAACAACTTGTAACCGGAACCTTCATCAACCAGGCGAAGTATACAAAGGAACTACCAAAGAGGTTCGGTATGGACAACTGCTCTGAAGCATCCACCCCAATGGGTGCAATTAAGCTGGAGAAGGACGAAGAAGGAACGACGGTAGATGTGACTAAATACCGAGGACTCATAGGTTCATTACTTTACCTAACAGCCAACAGACCGAATATTATGTACAGTGTCGGTCTCTGCGCCCGGTTCCAGTCAGATCCTAAGGAAAGTCACTACACTGCATCCAAAAGGATACTGAAGTACCTTAAAGGAATAGTCAACGTCGGACTATGGTATTCCCAAAGACTCCAGTTTATCTTTATATGGCTTTATAGATGCAGATTATGCAGGTTGCAAGATAGATCGGAGAAGCACTACAGGGACGTGTCAATTTCTTGGTGACCGGCTCCTCTCTTGCTTTAGCAAAAAGCAAACCTCAATAGCAACATCGACAGCCGAAGCAGAATACCTCGCGGCTGGAAGTTGCTGCTCACAGATCTTATGGATACAACATCAACTAACAGATTATGGAGTAATGAGTCAGATACGCCAATATTCTGCGACAACAGAAGTGCAATAGCCATCACGCAGAACCCGGTGTTCCATTCCAACACAAAGCACATAGAGATCAGGCATCATTTTATCATGCATCACGTGCTTAAGAAAGAGGTCAGATTGGAGCATATTTCAACAGAAGGACAAGTGGCAGACATCTTTCATGAAACCGCTCCTCGAAGCTATATTCATTTACTTTCGAAATGCCTTAGGACTATTAGATTTCTCTTAAGAGTCCTAGCATGAAGTCAGGGGGAACGATATTATATGAAATTAATTTATATAACGAAGTTGCCTAGACTTTTCAAAAAATATTGTATCTTGATGATTTCAGTGCACACCCTTTTCAATCGGTCATTTCTTCATCATACTGGCCTATACACTCATCCCAATTGGTTTCAGCCAAAACCAACAATAAGTCAAAATACACTGAAAACTTAAACATATACTTCTATATAGTTCTCCAAGTAAGAGCTATCAACGACAGATACCGGATTCCCTCTGAAACCGGAGTCTGTACCTTTACCCAGTGGATATATATAACCCTTTTTGGCCGGTTATAGACCGAATTCTTCCTCGTTTATTGCACTTCATCAATGCATATATTCCCCATTGTGCCTTGGATAAAGGATGGCTTCGGGTCTGCAAGGTTATCTGAATGAATGAATGGACCTATCATCAAAGGATCTCTGACACCGGACAAGACATAAAGTGCCTATACACCGACTAAAGGGAAAAAGAGAGTCTGGACAGAAGACCCGTGACGAGTAGCGACAAAATTTTCTCAAGTATTTAAGGATCTCGACCTTTCACTTGAACATCATCAACTCAAACTTGTTAAAGTTTCAAACAATTCCAAACACCCCCCGTCAAAAACAGCCTCACAGTCAGAGGAATCCTCTCAATTTCTAATCCACAATCCGGTCAGTCAGAAATCCTGCACGAATGATTCGACACAAGCAGAAGACTGACCCAGAAGAGGATACAAAGACTTTTGGACGATTAGACAAAGGCTTGAAGAAGCCCTTCCAGAACAGCAAGGAGTTAAAGGAAAAGCTAATGAGAAGGAAGGCTATCCCCAGGAAGTCAGTAAAGGAGGTCGCACCGAAAACGATGATGGAACCGGCCTTCGGACTCCCACAAGAAACCCTCGACAAGGCGGAGAGGGATTAAAGGGATATCGTGGTTCTTGAAGGACCTATGCCCAGACGGAGCAAGTCGAGCTCAGCACTCGCACATTGCTTTGTCGACAGGAGCGTTCAAGATATCACGGCGGTGCAAGGTAATAGGACTCTTCTATCCTATAACGGTTTCCTGTCCACTATGCTAAAATCGGGCCTTCTATGGAGTGTCAAACTCTCCAATAAATGCACCGGCATCAGAGGAGTGGTTTCCAAACAATTGAATGCCATGCCAGGCAAAATATTGCCGCTCCTACCAGATTCATTGCGCTTGACGAGGAGAGAACAACCGTAATGATGACTCTCCTTCTCAATGTTAACTCACTCCTCTGGAGCTCATCCACCGACCTGGAGCAACTATCCAGAGGGAATTGGGACTCCCTTCCCTGAACTAGACAAGTGATTGTCAAAAGGGGGAATGACAATACTGCTAGTTAAGGAGAAAGGGCAGTACTGAATGAAGCAGATTGTCAAGACCGGACGCACTAGACAGACCGGAGAAGGCCGTCAATCGGAAGATCGAAGAACTGGCCGAGTCTATATCACTAAATAGGCTAAAACGGTTGTAATAGATTGGGAGTTTATGTATCAAATCTCGTTTGATAAAATAAATACCTTTCTGCTTCGTTAAGTTTTTCCAATCACCAAAAATGGGAAATTGTTAGGAATCGTGAATTTAAAGAATTCAGATTAACAGTTTTGGTGATCGGACTCAACTTAATTAAGTATACCGGTTAGATACAGAAGAAACCGGAAATCTGAAAATAGTCCGCTAAATGCAACCATCTACCGGATCAAGGATGCTATCAGAGGGTCAGTAATGACCGAAAAGCAGATACCGAAAGTGCCACGATGGACTAAGATTCAAATTTGTTTGAAGAGCAACAAGTTGAAGGCTTCTGACGAAAAATTAATTTAAGGCTAACAGAAAGAGCCAAATTGAAGTCAAACTAAGCCAAATAAGGAATAAAGCAAAATACATAGAGCGACTAGTGCAAAGACCGGACAGACCTATTTTGGGAAAAAGTCATTAAAAGCCTTGTCCAGTACAAGGAGCTCTCTCACAACGGTTCTCAACATCAAGCCCAACTATTGAAGGGAGAGAGGCAAGTTGAAGACTTTACATCACCATTTTTGAAACCATGTAACGCAAAAAAAAAAGCTCTAGCTCTTGAGCGAAAAGTATTTAGGTCTTGTCCTCACTGACCTTAGACCGAATCGGTAGTAAGTGAGTTGTTCTCAAAGGACTGTAAAAAGCTCTTAAAAGTAGACGGAATGTAAGAAGCTGTCTAAGTGGTGTCTATGAGTTTAGTTAGCAGAATATAGTTGGGTGAGTTGTACTATGTTAGTCTAGCTAAGAAGGTCGTGCAGCAGGTGTTGTAAAACCAAATCTTCTAGTTGTGCCTTCCTTGCGTGGAAGAAGGGGAGACGTAGGAGATTTTTACTCCGAACTTCCAGAAACAAATCTGTGTCTTTCGCTTACATACAAGTGCACATCACATCTTCCATCCGGTCTTGGTCAAAACCGACCGGTCTGCTTCCGCGCAAGTCACTAACACAAAATATCAAGCACCGGTATCTAATCGTAACTGGTTACGAACCGAAAAAATAACAAGTGTTTATTCAACCCCCTCTAAACACATAACCGATCCTAACAGCATTTTAGGATGATACCAAGTTACAACATTAGCAATTGAGTGACAATTATAATTAAAAAAAAAGAACTTTTACAAGAAGTTTGTAAAAATATGTATGCGAGAGAATTTGTCAAGTAAAACGGATAAACGAAAGAATGATGGTGAGGACGGCAAATGAATATTTTAGTACAGAAGCTTGACAAACGAACAGTGAGCACATAATAGTATATTTTTGCCCGAAAATTTTTAGCTAGAAACAGACATGGAAATTGATAACGATCAATTTGCTTTTTGTTTTTCTATTCCTCTGCATAGATATCTCCGACGACTGCTATGGTGCTCTCCTGGTTAATTTCGCTACATGATTATAAGTTAAAGTCACAACAACCATCAAAGCCATAGGGGTGTTTCGAGGAGCCCAAAGAACATTGCTTTCTTTTCTTCAAAAAATTTCTTTTGTGGGTTTACAATGGCCGAGAATGAAGGTACAATGCGAGGGTGGCTATTCGTAATAAGCGTCAATCGTTTTGGGCTGCAATATTTGCGCAAGAGATACTTTATTCTTGAAGACGATTGCCTCAATAGCTTCAAATCATCAATCACTTTTTTGAAGGCTAAGGTTAACTTTTTGTTTTTTGTTTTAGCTAACTTCTTTTTATGTGTCTGTGTTGTGTAAATGTGGTATATGTGTTTCTTCCAAAAGTGAGGTATTCTATGTTTGTTTATAGTGCCAGAAATCAATATTTTTCGGATTTTTATTTTACTTTACCATCACGATGATTTTGTGTACATTGATGAAGGCATTTGTTGTGTTGTCTCAGGAGCCTATACGAAGAACGATTATTGACTCGTGCATTCGTGTGGTTGATAATGGACGATTGTGCTATCCTAATAGGGTTAGTAGTTAGTTCTCTCAATGACTATACATAATGATAGATATATTCACTGCAAATATTATATTATTCTTTGTTGTAATCATTTGCAGCAGTCATTATTCATTTTCACTCTACACAGCACTTCCAATCACAGCGATCGCCTTAAGGTTCGATATTTCGGTCCTTTTAAGTCTCCACAGAAAGATGTCGTAGTTTATTAGTTAATGAGAATGTAATAGTTTCATCACTTTCCTTTCAGCTTGGAGCAGAAACTTCGGTAGAAGCTTCTGTGTGGATTCGTTCCTTGGAAAATGCTGCAGTTAGTAAGCCCACAAATGCTTTGTTAAAGTCTTGTTTGAAAAATATATGCCTGCCATTGATATCCGACGACTTCACAAAAGCTTCACGCTGGCAACTCTTTGGCTTTCAAAATGGTAAATGCTACTCTAACAGAGTATACTTAATTAAAGGCTTAACTATTTTTTTATCTCGTAACTTAAGGGATGTGGAACTAAAGGGACCGCTAATTTAGGGTATTGCATTATAGGGACAGTAAGTTTTAATATCGTGCAATTTATAGACATTATACCTGATTTTTCTCCAAAATACATTACGTGCCACGCACGTGATCGATTTTTATAGGAAAACTAACGTGACGCCGAACCGATGACATGCCAGTTTTGCTAATTTTTGGGCAGACCGGTGACATGCTCGTTTTACAGAAATGCCACGTCACTAAAATAATCCGACTTGGCGCAATGTCAGAAATTAATTTAGAAACAAATCTCTGTAAAACGGGCATGTCATCGGTCCGATGCCACATCGGACCTTCCGGCATAAAACTCGGTCACGACGTGACACGTGATGTATTTTGTGGAAAAATCAGCTATAAAAATCGGTCACGTGCGTGACACGTGATGCATTTTGGGGAAAATCAGGTATAATATCTATAAATTGCACGATTTTAAAACTTACTGTCCATATAATGCAACACCCTAAATTAGCGGTCCCTGTAATGCCACACCCCCTAAATTACGCGTCCAAAAAATAATTAAGCCCTTAATTAAATACTACAACTTTCATCTTTTTACTGGCTTTTTTTTTTTCCAGGAATACGTCTCTTCGGACAAGCACATGACAGATTTTTTAATGGCAGGGTAATAATGTCTTCGAAGAAGCACATGGCATGATCCCTTGTTTTTTATATACGCCGACCACTTAACGAACTAATTATTGCTCTAAATTTTATTGTTTTATTTAAATTTTTTTCTCAGCTTTCGAGCGATAATCCTTCTGTAATGGCAGTTGGTGTAATTGATGGAGTCCCAAAAGCTGTTTTCCGTACTGTGATGTCTCTAGAAGAAGCCTCAAGGACTCAGTAAGAATCCCTTCAATTATTCAGTTTAATTGGGATATTTGTGCATGGCAATTATACGATTTATTTTCGCAGATGGGATTTTTGCCTAAACAAAGGTAGAGTGGTGGAGCGAATTGATTGTCAGACGGACATTATTCACATTCAATTGCATAACCATTGGCTTCCATGGTCAGGCTTATGGAAATCTGTGTTGTGCATTGCATAAGAATGAACTATGTGTAATGGAAGTTCGTGTAATGGATTTTTCAGGGCAATGAAAAGAAGAGACCTGCTGTTAAAACGTCATTGGAGAAGAGAAGATTCTGGGACATATGGTACTAACTTTCTGGTCATGGGATTGCCTCATTGTTTGTTTGTCATCAAATAAAACAACGTTATTACATGCAATCCTATGTTCTTATTATGCCAGTGATTGTCTACCATTCGGTGATCCACATAAAATGCCCACCTCAAGATGGCTATGTTCGTGCATTCCTTGAAAGTAATGCGTGCTTTTGTACTTGAACATTCGAATCAGCTTCTTTTTCGACGAAGAACAGTGATTTTATTTGAGAGAAAAAAAATGAACTTTTTGTGTGACCTTAACCGAGCAGGCGGTGGATATGTAATAACTCCTACAAAACAAGGCAAGAAATGCGTAGTGAAGCACATGCTCTCCATAGACTGGAAGTTCAGGAGATTCTTTATGAAGAGAGAAAATCTCAGATCTCTTACTGCTCATATGGTGGGAACAATCGCAGGTTAAGAAGATGATGAAGCTCTTCCCTTTTTAACTGTAAATTTCTCATTTTTTTCCTTATATGCTCTTTTAATCCATCCTATGACGGCCTAAACGAATGAATCCACGTACTGCAGTTCTGTTGGAATTGTTTAGAGCAAAGGCAGGAAATGAAACCGACGGTCTTTCTTTATCTGGCGAGCTGACATTGGAAGATAAAGGTGGGATTTTAGAGAGCGAAAAGGAGGATATTGAAACAGAAATTGAAGTAGGACAATCGGTAGTGAAAAAAACCAAAGATGAGCCAATCAAACAGTTTTGTGTAAATTCTAATGTCACCGTCTCCGAGGATGCTTCAGACGAGTTCTTTGATGTTCCTGAGATTGCAGATGAAAAAATATGCAACATGGTAAAAAAGTGTCATTGTTAGTTAACTTTTACAGCGGAGGCTATGAAATTGAAATGGCGAACTATACTAATGATCATAAATGTCTGGCTTAATACATGTGATACCAGAAAAAAGGTTACAATGTGGATATGCAAGAAGAATCACGGGAAGAAACCGTACTGTTCTCTTACGGTTCGTCACTTGCAAAAGATTCGAGCTTTAAAACGCACTCAAGCTATGCAAATGCTGATCCAACCTCTTTCGTTGTTCGTGGTGATAATTATCTCAAGGACGGCAAAAAGGTTACTTCATTTGCATGTGTCATTATTGTTATTAAATCTTCGACGTTCTAATAACATGTAAATTTTCTTTTTTTTTGTCATACATATATTATATCAGATCCATGCAAAAGGATGTCTGATGGAGTTAGTTGGTGTCGACTGGATAAGATCGAATAAGCTCGAAAGTGATCTTGCTGGTCGATACGGATGCATTGTCCAGGTTTAATTCAGACTATAATATGCATGTATATATTATATATATATATATATTTATATATATATATATATATATATATATATATTCAGAGGATGAATAATAGATAGTGCCATTCGATATGCAGAAATACGCAGCTCAAGGAAGCTCTAAATTCTTCTTTGTGATTAATCTTCAGGTACTTTCGACATATAGTCATTATGTTCTTTACCTAATTCAGTTCAGCCCATATTAAAGAATTAGTAAAAAAATACATTCTTGAAATTTGAACAAACACAACAGATTCCAGGGACAACCTATTACAGCTTGGCTTTTTATTACATGATGAGAACACCATTGCAAGATGCACCTCCATTGCTGGAGAGGTTTATCAATGGAGATGATGCTTTTAGGAAGTTGAGATTCAAAATCATACCCCACATTCCAGAGGTTTGGTGTAATTAATCGGTGGATGAATTGGTTAGAACAACTATAGAACTAAGGATATAAATATGTGTGTTTTTCTTTTTTGCAGGGAGCTTGGATTGTAAAGCATATTGTAAGCAGAAAACCTGCTATTCCGGGTCGGGCCCTTGAACCCAAATACTGTAGAGGCAATAATTACTTCGAGGTAAAAAATAATTGACTTCATTCATGCTATTTTTTATACTTGTAAATGAATAGTTTATATATATAGATATTAATCACTTTAATTGCAATGATTGATGAAAGACAGATTGATTTGGATGTTACGGGGTCGTCTGCCTCGTGCAAGGCAGTGATTAGCCTTATTCTTGGCTATCTCAGTAATCTTGTCATAGAGTTGGCATTTTTAATACAGGTAGCAACTATATATATTATTCACTATAAATATTTGTTACAATCGTTACTCTTTTTTACATGGTGTTTAATTTTGTTCGGTTGGTAATAATGTCAGGGTAATACACCAGAAGAGCTACCTGAATTTCTACTGGGAACTTGCAGACTCAATCACTTGGATATAGCAAAGGCAGTTCAGTTGATCTAATCTAGCTAGTTTAATCATATATCCATATGAAACTTATTTCATCAATAAGCTTGCAAGGCAAGGCAACTTGGATAAGAGTTGCTTTAGCATTTCCAAGTAACAGAACGGTCATGTTTATGTAAGAGTAAGTTTAAAGAAGCTTGAATTGTCTTACTCTTGCATTGCATGTTATGTTTTGGTTACTGTCTGGAATTATAATTGGCGGGACAGTTATTCTTGAACAAACAGTGAAAAGATCTTACTCTTGAAAACAAATATTATTTATGGCTTGTGCTTATAAATAGGCAACAAGGGAGCACAGATTAAGCATCCCACGCCAAAGCATTATAAGCAGTGCAAATAAGAGAGAAGGAAAGATAAAATAAAGGGTTTGTCGGGTATTTTCTCTAAAGAGAGATAGTGAGAGTTTTTCTCATTTATAAATTAAGATGTTGTAACCCTTATTTTACCCTAGTAATATATTACTACATCGACCGTCGTTTTTTTACCATGATTTAAAAAGGGGTTTCAACCTAAATTCCCGTGTTCCCTTTATTCTAGTCAATTCAATATCATTACGCTGTCCATGTCGCAACAATAAACTAGAAGACATTCGGATGTACGTAATTAATATGTCGTAGTATTTTTTTAATATAATATTGTTTTGACGCCCCAAATTAGAAATTTCGGTTCCGTCGTTATGTGGGCTTTTCTTGGTGGGCGCTTTCGAAATATGGGCATTTCTTGGTGGACTTTGGGTTTGATCACTATGCAAACACGTTAACTTCATTTTTATATAAAGGGGTTTTCGTGAACGTATGTTCGTGGGCTTTTGAGCTTGATCACGAGCTTCGAGATAAGTTGAGATGTTTTTAACAAAAAAGACTTATATCGTCTAACGAAGCTTTGCACTTGGTATTTGCCTTCGAATTTTTATCCGAATACGAATAACTTTGAGAGAATTTCGGAATTCTTTTAATTAAAAAGACTTGTATCGTTTGACGAAGTTTCGTGCTATTTTGCCTTCGAGTTTCAATCCGGATACGGACGAGAGAATTTAGTAATGCTTTTAATAAAAAGAATTATATTGCCTGGCGACATTTCGCACTATATGGCCTTCGAACAACTTCGAGAGTTTTTCAAAATGCTTTTAATAAAAAGAGTTATATAGCCGGACGCAGTTTCATACTTTCCCATCTTCGAAATGTGATTTAAATACGATGGACTTTCTCGATAGAATTGAATGCTGTAGAAGTCTTTGTTGTCTCTCTGACGTGCATTTCTGAACTTCTGAAGCCTCCTATTTATTAGTATATGGAATTGGCCAAAATCAAAAATATAATCTCCGAGTTGATTTGGTCCATATTTGGGTTGATTGTACTCGTATATGGTTTGTTCTAGTTTAGATTTCATTTATTCCACAGACTTGATTCTCTCCATTTTTGTTGATTTCCTTTTTCCCTCAAAGATAGGCTCCGTTTGGTTTACGGATTTTGACATGGAAAGGAAAAGGAAAAGGAAAAGTGGAACGGTACGACACGTGAAGTGTAATGTACAATAATTCAATGCGTATGGCCACACTTTTCTTTTCTTTTTCACGTTGAATTCCTCGGACCAAACGCACCAGAGTAAAGGAAGAGGAATTGTCTGTATACAAAATTTTACAAATAGGCCTCACGTCGAGTCATAAAACTACATGGCAGACAAAACAAGCACAAGCACAAGCAACAAAAACAAAAAAGCCCCCGCATTGATACATTGTATGCTAGCTGCTATATACAAAAGATAAACTGAATCAGTAGCCACTCTCCTTTAAAAATCAAAAGATTACATGTCTTCTAGAACATCCGAAGAATGTAAAACCGAGAGTTGGACTCTAGACCTCCTTCTTAGGCCCCAAACTAATCATTCCCACCAATTCTTAAAATTCATGAGCTCCTTCAAACAATTCCAAGAAACCGGCGCCAACTACCAGATATTACACGCCCTCGAACAGCTGAAGAATATATGCTCCACAGTTTCATCTTCCTCTCTGCACATTGAGCGAGCATATTGTATCGAGTTGGACTCCTCTCTTGTTCAATTAATTCTGGTAGACAGGACACCATGTACACATCTCCCGAGGAAGTGCTCCCTAGCGATGCTTACTCATTTTTTTCAAAAAAAAAAAAATTGTATTTTCTTTTTCTCCTTCTTCTTCTTTTTATCTTCCATTTAATTTTTTATTTTTATTCTTTTTATTATTTTTGTTATTTTGTTGTTTTCACATGATCAGTGTCCGAGCATATTTTTGTTATTACATAACTTTTATGTTTAGATATACTCAATTATTCTGAGTAGTATTTTTTAATCTCTCGACATGCACTAATATATAAATATAATAATATTAATTAAGATTTTTAGAGTAATATTAAAAATAAATGAAGTAAGTTAGACGTAATTATTTTTGTTAGAATTTTTTTTGTTTAATTTTAATCATATGTTAATTTAAATGTATAAAAATAGTTGTAAGTTAGACGTATCGGTTTATGTAAGTTAATTATTTTGTCAAGCGTGATTTTGGGGGTGATAACTAAAAAAATAACTTGACATAATGTAGAGAAATACTATGTCAAAACTTGACAGCATGACGGGTCAGGATGAAATCTGCCAATGCTCGTCATTTGACCGGGTGGGACGGATCCGCCCGCCGTGATGCAGATACAAAACCAAAAAATGAAATAAGAAAAAAAGTGGAAGGAAAAACAAAAAAAATTAAAAGAAATGGAATTGAACTTATTGCATCGGTTACATATCCTTTGGGTTCATTCAATTTAAGAATAAACGTATTATTGTTGGATTTATTATGAAATAATTTAAAGTTTGGTTTAAGAAAACAATCAATAATAAAATGGATTATTTATAACATATTTTCCAAAAAAAAAGGTTGGGTGTATATTCTGTGTAGCATGATGGATGGTATATATAAGATAAAAATGGTTGAGCCGAAAAATAAGTTTTAAGCCCAAAGACGCAAAAGAAAATTAAATATTTGGTCTGCTTCTAAAACTCGGCCAGCCCAATTGTCCGTTTCCTCCTAACCAAAGAGAATAGTTCATATCATCTATTCAGAAAACTTGTTCCTTCAGCTTTCCCAAACCAAAGGACATTTTTGCGCCGTATTATTCGATTCCGTGTGAGACTCTTCTGAGTTTTTTTCTTTCTCTGTTGCTGTACACATCCGAATCAGGGTATCTTTATCGTATATTTTTTAGTTGACATTTTCAAATGTGGGGTTCATGTTAGTATTTGGCGCTTGAGCTTTGGATCAGAAACCTAAATATTGTTGTCGCTTGCATACTGCCATATTGTGTGTGCTCTAGAGTTGTTCTATTTGGTTGTTCTTCATCGCACGCATCACTGTAAATAGCAGATTTGTGGTTTCTTTCTTAGTGTAGTACATTTTTTTCTTTTTCCGCCTTATCGTTATTATCTTTTGTAATTTACAGCAACACAGCGAGACCTATGGACAAACGAGACGTATCGTTATCATATCGTCTTGATCGGAAGAACCCTCCTAAGGGATCCATGGTGGCGGCACTAGAGCCAAAATTAGTATCCACCAAAGATATGTGGCACCAAAGCAAGGTGATCCTGATATCGGTGTTTCTCTTACCCATCCAAACTACCTGCACACCATATTCATCATCACTCAATATCCGTACAACGACAGTATCCACGAAGAGTACACATGATGCTCCAAGTGACAACAATACGAACTACTGCTATATCTAGTATATGGATGACGAACGTGGACATGAAGTTGTTTTAACTGTCGTTCACGAGAAGTTAAAGAAAATCTGCAGATCGATACATCAACATTCAAAATGTATCATTCTGTCACGTTGAAGATCCAAGTATCGATGAGCATTTCGTCGTTCGGGGGGACGTACTAAAGTTCTGGAGGCTGCCGTTGGGTAGGCCAGCCGATACACCCACTTAGTGTAATGCATTTTTTAATTTTTTCTGCTTATCGCTTTATATTTTGTAATTTACAGGAACATCAAGACACATATCTACTATGGACAAACGAGACAAAGGAGACGGATCGTTATCATCTCGTCTTGACCGAAAGAACCCTCTTAAGGGAGCCATGGTGGGCGGCACCAGAGCCAAAATTTGTATCCACCAAAGATATGTGGCACTAAAGCAAGGTGATCCTGATATCGGGGCTTCTCTTAGCCATCCAAACTACATCACACCATATTCATAAACACTCAATATCCGTACAACAAAAGTATCCACGAAGAGTACACATGACGCTCCAGGACTATCTTGGGAACAAGACGAACGATTGCTATACGCAATATATGGATGATGAATGTGGAAAGAAAGTTGTTTTCACTGTCGTTCACGAGAAGTAAAGAAAATTTTTAGGGAAATGTTGGAGTTTGTTCGATACATCCACAGTCAAAATGTATGTTTGTCAAGTTGAAG